>CM046870.1:33468694-34196171 GCA_025617745.1 Heliocidaris erythrogramma | reverse complement strand
GTGGTGTTTTAAAAAGATGAGGTGTATGACTGCCTACATTATACACACGAAGTATAGGAATGTAGCTATGAGTGCCCGTGAGTGGCCATTCATGCCATTTGAAATGTATTAAAATGATTGGGAAGATTCGCTAAAAAAAAAAAACAAATAACAGAGTAGATCAATGAGCAAGCAATGAAGTTTATTTAGCTCAATTTCATTCCTGACTCGAAATAGTCTTTTAAAAACAGAAACGCAATATGTTTCTTCAGCACATCACCATTTGAAAGTTATTGTTTGTAACACAAAATCGTACGCATGGGACTGACGAAGCAAAATATCAACTTATTGAATATTATTGGTCTCGCATAAATACGTATATTCTTAAAATTTCATTCTCTAAAATGTACAAATCCACTATATTGAGACAATAAACAATGACAACATGTAATTGATTAAACGTTACCTCTTCTGTTTCGTGAAAAATCGGGCTTGTAAATGCGATCCCACGTTGCTGCTTGTGGAAGCTGCCATCTTGCGAATCAATAGTATACAAAAGTTACACGTGCAGCGCATGCATGTAGCCCATACGCATGGACCATTGCATGAGATGGCTCTACTTTTTCTTCTGTTGCTTTGACCTACACCTTTTGGTTTTTGTTAACTTTGGGTGTGTTTTATTTACATTGACCGTTTCCTGATTTTCCCCAGAGATGAATAGGTAGTTGAGATGGAAAAAAAGACAAGGATAGATGAATGAGGGCTGAAGAGTCTTGATCATGATAGCATACATGTATGGATTTATCTTATTCAAATTTTAATTCATTACCCTTCTTTCTGAAAGCAGATATCTTCGATTTCCTTTCAGAGAGCCTATCAACCCCCCCCCCCCCCCCCATTTCCCATTTCTCTCTCTCTCTCTCCATTTCTTTCCCCATCTCTCTCTCCTTCTCTCTCTCTCTCCTCTCTCTCTCTCTCTCCTCTTTCTCCCTATCTCCATCATACTTTGTTCATATTTATCCTTTCTCATCTCATTATTCACCAGATTATTACCATAACTGTATTATCATATTCTTCTTTCTCTTCCATGTAGCACTTCCAGCATGGAGCAGATTGGGGATATCGGGCAGTAGCATCACTCACTAAACAATCATCATTGGCGGATCCAGGGGGGGGGGGCACAGCAGGCCCGTGCCCCCCCTTTTGGAAGAGAAGTATGAATTTTGACCATAGACGATCCGCCATTTTCTCGATTGTGCCCCCCCCCCCTTTTAGAGTGAAGCAGGAGGAGAACGAGGAGGAAGAGGAGAAGAAAAAGAAGAAGGAGAAGAAAAAGAAGAAGAAGAAGAAGAAAAGAAGGAGGAGGAAGAGGAGAAGAGGAGGAGGAGGAGGACGAGGAAGAGGAGGACGAGGAGGAAGAGGAGAAGAAGAAGAAAAGAAGAAGAAGAAAAGAAGAAGAAAAGAAGGAGGAAGAGGAGGAGAAGGAGGAGGACGAGAAGGAGGAGGAGGAGGAGGAGGAGGACGATGAGGAAGAGGGCGAGGAGAAGGAGGAGGAGGAGGAGGAGGAGGAGAAAAGGAGGAGGAGGAGGAGGAGGAGAAGAAAAAGAAAAGAAGAAGAAAAAGAAGAAGAAAAGAAGAAGAAAAGAAGAAGAAAAGAAGAAGAAGGAGGAGGCGGAAGAGGAGGAGGAGAAGGAGGAGGAGGAGGAGGAGAAGGAGGAGAAGGAGGAGGAGGAGGAGAAGGAGGAGAAGGAGGAGAAGGAGGAGGAGGAGAAGGAGGTGGAGGAGGAGAAGAAGAAGAAGAAGAAGAAGAAAGAGAAAACAAATAGAAAAAGAAGATGATGAACAGAGTTCAAAGTCTATCAGATTTCCCCTGTGCTATTTGCTCAAAAGTGGACTCACTATTTGGAAAACCGTTGCAACAACAGTTTCTACTGCTAGCATGAATATACACTGTACATGTAGACTCCAACCATTCTCTATTACTTTTCGTAGTAAAATATTTATCAAGAAAAAACTACTTCAGTAGGTACTTTATGGGTGAAAAATACTGGTACCTCATTTGCCATTTTATTGGAAAGAGGAGTGTACATGTACATATAGATAAATGAGAACTTAATTTACTAGCTTCATTTGCATTGAAAAGATATCTATAACAGACTACCATATCAACAAGTCCTTTTTCTCAGCAGCTGACATATAAAATTCACAATCAAATCTTTCATCAGAAAATGATTCCAAAACATTTATTATCTGATCACATAATTTGTCTGTTAAGATTTATGAGCGAAAAGGCCATTAACTTGATGTAAACTGATATGGTTTAATGCCATTTTGGCTCTTAACAGATATGAAACTAGCACCTTTATAGTTTCAGCATTCCTTTTTACAAATTTTCAGTGACTAGCTGTACGAGCAGCTGAGAATACATGTACCTTTGAATACTTTCTCATCATGGTTGCTTCACGTGAATTTTAATAGGAAAAATATTGAATCCATCTTCGTTTCATTTTGAAATAACATACTCATACAGTGAATAATGGGAATTTAATAGTTATATAGTGGGGCCTTCATTATAAAAAACTCCCGACAACAAAGTGAAATTTGGCTGGCCCTGTTTTGTTTTTTTGTATCTACAGCCTTTGTGAAGCCTTGATATCACTTTCATTATTAAAAGATGTCAATTTCCTTGGTCCTGAGGAGTTTGTTGCAATAAAATTCCAGTTCCACAGATGTAAATTTGATTCTGGCATACCACTATGCAAAACGACACTGTAGCATAATTGCAATCAACAAATAAAGCTTTGAGTCAAATAACCAGACACAGACGAATTCTTCCTCTGTCAAATTCTTAGAATTCCACAGAATATGCAGAAAAGACAACTCTTTCCCCAAATCCATCCTCTCTTACAGACATTGATAGTCATCCATCTTCTCAACTGCAATTACCCAATCTTTGATATCTTGACCCTCGACCCCTTGCTATTTCTCTGTATTTGACACATCAGTTCAATGACAAATTCTTTTCGTAATTGAACAGGATGTCATACAGGAGTGCCTTCATCTTTGATTGCTTTCCCAGAGCTTGCACCTCCATCCTTCAAATCTCTTATAGCCATCATGTCAACCACATGCTGAATTCCTTCGAGATTATCCCGATACTGCCTGTCCGAAGCAGCAACGACCTCGATCTCTTCCAAAGCTTTGGAGTTCTTGAGCTCACCAACAGCACCCTGGACAAGAACATTCAGTAACCAGTCTGGATTTTTCTTGGGCTCACTTGTAAGAGCTGGATACGGGTTGCCTGCAAATTCCAAGAAAGCCATCTTGCGGCCAATGTCCTCATGGAAGCCTGGGACTCGAAGGAGACGTGTGAAGTTCTTGGAAGTGTCTTCAAAGCGAGGTCCAAGTACCTTGAAAAGTTTGTGAATCTGCTTCTTATCCTGTTTTGGCATAAATATAAAAAAAGATAATATTCTCAAAGCACATGACATGTTGGTTATTAAAAAATATTATAAATATGAAATTACATGAAGCATAGTGTAAAACACCAATTTAGAAATTTATGAAATTAAAATATTCAAATCACTGAAGATGTGTCACTTAGTTTTGTTTTTTTGAGATGGCACAGGCAAACATGTTTTATTGGAAACAAAACTATATAGTGCATCGTCTATTAGATTAGACATGGAATATATTTATATCTAAGAGAGATATAAATTATATAATATTCTGTTACTTGTGCATATCTGTACTGTGGTACTGTTCATTGAATTGATATCACAGAATGTTTCTCAGTCTGAGAGACCGAGACATACTAAACCCTTCTTTTCTGGATATTGCCACTTGCACTCAACCACAAATCAGTACAATCTTTCTATGGACTGTATTACTGTGAATTGTGCAGTCTAAAAGACGATGATTAAATAAACCCTAATTCTTTGGACACTAGTATTTACCTTCAACCAGAAATCAGCAATCTTCATGGCATCAACATCACTGTCTCCTCTTTTTGCTACATGAATGAGCTGTGGCAAAGACATGAGATAAAATTGATTACCCAGTGTAAAGGTTGCAGTAGACAACTGCAAGCAAGCTTACGTTATAAGTCAGAAATGCAGTGATCCAAATTATATATGTGTACATAACCTGTTGACTACAGTGTGTATTCTTCAATTATAGGCTTAATACAGGAAACATCCTGTTTTCATATATGCAATGGGTCAAAGACAATTTCAAGAATGAGAGCTTCTGCAAAGAAAGGAATAGAGAAGGTCGGCCTTCCAAAGGGGGGGGGGGGGGGGGCAATCAAAATCTGTAATAGCAAAAAAAAAGTGGAGATACTACATCATACATGTACCATAGGCATTTCCTGTTAGAACAGGTAATCACTGGTCGTGTTTATACCAAATTAGGTCTACTTGTTTCTATTTTTTCTTTTGAAATTGAATGATACATGTCAAAATCATAATTGTGCAATTGTCAGTAGATCTAGAACACAAATTAAAAGAGAGATATTAATTTAACTGATGACGATGATGATGATGATAACATTATTAACAATAATAATAACAGAACTAAAATAATAGACTCTAGTCTAGAAGAAGAGGAAGAAGAAAAGAAGAAAACAAAAAGGCCTGAAAGTAGAAACTTTGATAGAATAAGAATACATAATGAAATTGAATATTCGCTTTTTAATTTTAAATTTGAGAACACCACACTCTGCACTGGAGCAGCAAGTGAGTATCAATTCAGGGCATCGTTTCATCAAACCGTCACAAGTACAAGTTCGCTGACATCCAATTGAATGGCGTGTATTAAAATAAAACTAATATTAATAAAATTATATTTAAACACGCGTTTCAATGGGATGTCAACGAACTTGTACTTATGACGGTTTGATGAAACGCTGCCCTGGAAACCCGGAATCAAATCGAGATTGAGTGCAGTGCTTACAATACATCACATCACATGAATCTTGAAGAGTTCACTGACCTTTTTTTTTTTTCTTTGAGTTTGACTTTAATTTATTTCATTTGCTCATTCCAAATTAACTTGACCTTAAAATAATCAACTGATGCATCGGTATGTGGCTTTGTCTATGCTGATCACACACCTCAATTAGAACATGGTAATTCAAAAATAAGTGACAATGAATAAGAGAACTGTAGATACCGTACCAAGGCCGTACGCAGCGGGGGCAGGGGGGCAGTTGCCCCCCCAAAATTTCAAAATCATACTTTTTTTAAATTGGGTTTTAGACTTCAAGTTATGGGTTCCTTTGAAAGCGATCATCTTGCCCCCCCAGGAAAAAATTTCTGCGTACGGCCTTGTACCGTACTACAAATAACACTTTTCAAGAAGAGATCGATGAAGAATGACAGGTGCCTAGATTTGGTAGGCTACAACGTAAATTTGAATAGCTGGGACCGAAGCCGAATATCTAGCTTACCCTTTCAGCATACTTCTGGGTCTCAAACGCCTTTCTGTACCCCAATTCAATACGTTCATACTTCACAAGCGCCGTTATCAAAGTCCTCAATAAATTTATTCTGTTTTCAGGCCCACCGGCCATCCGATAGTAAGGTTTTAGCTTAAATCTTACTCTCCTCATTTTCCTTTTTTTTCACGGCGTGACTATCGATAATCAATATCGATAGTTAAAATGATTTTTTTTTTTTTTACCTTTCTTTCTTTCTTTTAAATATTTATTTACATTTTATGTACATCAACTAAAAATGAAGATGTATGAATTTTCATTTGTACTGAATGAATGCAATAAATAATGCTACAAATAACAAAAACACATCAGGATTTTTCAGGATGGGGTTAGGGGGTAAAATGAAGTCGAAATAATTAAACTTCATGAGCTATTTAAAAATATATTCCATTGACATGGAAAGGTCTTTTTAAGACATGATTCGTGAAGGGACACTGATTTAAATTAAAAATATATATTTAATGGAAGAGTTAATACATTAACTGATGTTACATCGAAAAAATATATCCGGCTTTGTTACATATGTAGTTAAAAATCTAGAAAGGATTTATTATTCTGAAAAAGACCTAGGAAATGTACTTTACATATATAGTAGGTTTAAGGTAGTGCATAGTGTCGGGGGTTCAAAAATAAATTTTATTCATTTTTTGTTATAACACTCCCTTTGGGGTACCTAACCAACCCTCCAAACCGCAGATTCTAATATTGTTTAGTTTTCGAGATATTAACGTTTTTCTATTTAATGTATTTTATTGAAAATTCAGGGATCGCCTTTTTATCAGTTATTCATTGGCCGATCGCCATGAAATTTTAGGAGTATCTTCATGTGAGACTACTTCATCATATTATTTAACGACGAACTTGATTTCTTATGTAAAACCTTTATTTTGGCGGAGGAGAATATCTTTGCCAACGATTGCTCTATACAGCTCGAGAAAAGAAAACCCTTTTATATCTCTGGACCTTGACCGATTTTATTCGGACCAACGACCATTATCTTCTTCTGTAGGTCACTTTGATCGAATAAAATATACATTTGAAAAATCTATGATCTTTGCAAACACTATGTACTACCTTCAATTTAAAATGCTAGATGAGCTGATATATACTAGAAGACATATGCACGCATTTAAATTTTCGATAAGTAATGTATGCTCACTTTGTGATAAAACTAAAGAGGCTTATGAGCATTTATGTTTTACATTTGAAAAACCTTTGGAGAGATTGTGGTGATTTATTTAATTTATTTGATATTAAAAATATAAACTGGGAGGGAATTTACATTGGTATAAACGTTTTAAATGTAGGGAAGGAGCAGTTAATTAATCATATTATACTTTTAATTAAGTATTTGATTTTTGTTTATAGCAGAAGAAAAATAAACCCCAACTCCTCCAGAAACTAAACAAAGAATGCTGAAAAATGAACGAGGGGAAAGAAAATTAGCTGAAGGGCGGAGTGGAAAACCTTCATACATAGGGAAGCCCAGGCGAATACATATTTTTTGGTTGGGGGGATGCACAAAAACAACATACACGCTGGAAGGCTTACAGCATTCGGTAGTGTGCCACGTGCTTGTATGTAGGCCAATGCTTGTGTATGCGTGGGCATGTTGGGTGTGTGGATATGTTTAACGGGGTACATGGGTACATGTGACTTCAGTTTTCCGGGGGGGGGGGGGGGGGGGCGGGGGGAAGGATGGGACAACACAACATTTTCACTCATAAATACTATTCTTTGATCATGCGTATAAAAATATGTTTTCTGAATAGTTCATGAAAATTTACATTTTTAAAAAAATTATTGCAGCTTATATTTAAGTTAAAATATCAATAATGCATCCAGTTTTGTTATGAATGATAATTTCATGTACAATTTTTGTTATGAATGCTTTGTATTTTATTAGAGAGGTTTTTTTTTAATTATCACAAAAATAGCTTTATTCTCCAACTAGCCAGTGGCGGATCGAGGGGGGGGGGCACAGGGAGCACGTGCCCCCCGGCCAAATACTTTTTTTTTTTTTTGCTCGTCAGGGAATTATGGAGGGAAACTTGACCCCCATAACCCCCCCCCCCCCCCCCCCCCCCCCCCCCACTGAGCGAATTTTCTAGAAGCTGGGGAGACCAAAAAAATCCGGGTCTACCTTTTCCAAAAGTTGACAAACCTTCATTTGTGTGCCCTCATGTTACTCAATCCTCCCTCCTGTTTCTTTTAAAAATTATTTAAAAAAAATAATAACCAACCACTCAACTTAAATTATTTTCAATAAAAAAATAAAGGCCCGAATTCACGAAAGAGGTTAATTTTGAACCATGATGGTCTAAACCATGCTTTAAAATAAACTGCGGAGATCTCACCTAATATTGCACGCTCTTTGAAAGGGCATTTCTTTGTAAAGTGAACCTTATTTAGCCTGGGACGGACAAAAATAATATCCCTTTGGAATTCAAGTTGTAAACTAAGGTCTACATTTGCAATAAAACAAATTTCCGATTTATGCACATGCATTTAAAGATCACATTGCAAGAAAATCACAAATATGGCAATTAATGTATCACTAGAAACTGGGAAGCTTACAGATGGCAATCGTATAAGTTTTATGTCAACTGCGTATCTGATGATTATAAAAACAACATAAATAAAAGCTCTTCTAAGCATCTGGAATATCTGAGGATTCGCCAGAAATATAACGATGTTTTGATGTCGTCACACTAGGGATCGATTCTGCTTAAGCAGACGACGTCCTATAATGAATGAACGTAATTGCAATGCAATTATTTATCAAATTATAAAGAGTTTGGTATATTTAACATGACCTTATTTCACACCATTCTAAAAGGGAAAGTGAAACTGATTCTGATAACTAAAACCGTTTGATTGTAAATACACAGGAGAAGGGTCAATGATCAATGAAATAAACCCCATTTTCAAATTGAAAAGCCCTCCGAATAATATCACAGATTGTATTCGTTCCGTCTTGAAACGCCGAACATGCCCCGGTGCAAGCAGCTGAAAATACAATGGTGTCTTATTTTGTTTACAAGTGACTGATTCCTTTATTTTTTTAACGCTGCATTTTTCATCAAAATAATACCATACACGAAGTTAAGAGTGAGGCAACAGACTAACATTATACTGACGCTAGTCAAGTAAGAGAAATAAGTGAAGAGGAGATGACAAAACAGGCACTGAAAAATGTGTAAGATGTTATGGGACATCGTCTGCTTAGACAGGACTGGTCCTTCGTGTGTCGTCACACATCTCAGCAGCGTTCAAGGAGCTCTTCAGCTGCTATATCGGGGGCTGTATTTTACCGTTTTATAATTGATAATAATCATTAATTCAAATGTTTCCAAGCGTTGAATTTGGATAACCCTTGTATAATTTATGGCATCTATGCAATAATAAGTATTAAGCCAATATTTATTTTGATGGAATTTTCTTGCAATGTGATCTTTAAGCGTGAATGTACTTAGGCATCTTTTTAAAAGAAGAAAACATTTATTGGGATTGGTATGCTATGCTTCTTTTCTCCAATATTTTTAAAGGGCCTCTGCAACCAAATGCAACCCAAATACAAGTTTGTTGATGTGCAGGGATGCATACAACGCATATTTTGTTATTCAAACATCTAAGTATGTTTCATATATTTTGAAATATTTTTTGAAATATTTTTTCCAACCTCCTAAGCTCCACCCTAAAAAAAAGCTCCAGGTCTCATTCTAGCTGCAATGACATCATCTGTCAATCATCAATCAGCTAAACTAACACAGACATTGGAATGTAACTTCCCTCACCTTAGCACATGCTCACAATAGAATTGCATGCTTTCGAACAATACCTCCTCATTACCATTCTTCTGGTGATGCTACAGCATGTCTGACATAGCAACTACTATGTAGGCATTGTATGGTCTATTAGCACAGATGGTCATCTCTGGCAAAGCTACATATCACTGTCTCTCCTTGGCTCACTAATGATTGACAGATAATGTCACTGCAGGAATGAGATCTGGAACATTTTTTTCGGGTGGAGCTTAGCATGTTTGAGAAAATGATTTCAAAAATTATTTAAAGACCTCAGCCTGACCCAAAACAACCATTTATATTGACGTAAAGCTTAGTAAACAAAGAATATAATTACCCTGGTTTTTCATAAATTTTCGTCTCCGTTTATCCATAAAAAATAAAAAAGATAATTTTTTTGGTCCGCCCCCTCCCTATGGCGTAACACTGCAGAGGGTCGCTAGACGTGTGACGACATGTCATGTATACAGCTCCGAGTGCGTCTACACGATATGTCGTCATCAAATTTTCACCCCCGCAAAGTAGCGTTCCTCAGAGACGGGGCCCAAACCACCGGGGCTCAACATTCGGGACGCTGTTACTCATTCCACAGGAAACGGAATCTCATGAAGTTGGTTTCAATTTGTTCAGAAAGTATATAGCTCCCCGTGGATGAATAAAGGGTATATTTCAAAATTCGGTCAGGCTGAGGTCTTTAATAATCTATGAAACATATTTAGCTGTTTGAACAACATGAGTTGTATGCATCCCTACACATCAACAGAAATCAACTAGCATTTGGGTTGCAGTGGACCGTTAAGGTTTATCTTTAAAAAGATGGATGCAGACTCCTCAGCATCAAACTAAGATAATATATATCACTTAAAATCCAAATGAACCACAGCTCGTATTGTGTTTATTATGGTGTCAGACATTCATCAAAATAAATTTTTTTAAATATTGATTATTCCCATGATTAAATTATGATATGCATTATGGAAGTGGATGTCATACTGCTTTCATGTGTATGATTTATGTTTTATGTTTAATTATTTTAAAAGGCAAAATGACAGAAATACTTATTATTATCAAACCGCCAAATGCACCCATGAATCAAGATCTATATACACTGCACCAGCGCCGGAGTAGCCCTACTTGACAAAAATGACCAAATATTATACAATGTATTTTTATTCGTACTTAAAGGCCGATATGATGAAAGAACCGTAATTTTGTCGGTCATATTTCTTTTTTGAATAGTCAAAGTAAGCCTTATTAAATGAAATGAGATGAAATAACGATCCTTGCATTTCTCTATAGAGCTCAGTATCAATTTCTACAAGACTTTATAAACAGCATATAGAGATCAAGGGCATAAAATTAACCAGCTTCGCATACGTGCAGAATACAATATTAATTCAGATTCATGGCGCGTTGCTTAGTTACCGAAAGGGTTACCACTGACTACGCGCCAAAAGGTTCATCCACCTGCCATAGGTATGCTACGTAACCAAACTTGGGACCAATAGCGGTGCATCCTTGCGCGCATCCCCACCCGGTAGCAACCGGATAGCAACCAACATAGCGCGCAATAATGTAAACATTGTGGTATTGCATGGATACCAAAAGTGGTAGATAAAAATAAACTCATTTTCAAGAGAATATACTTTGGATTGTTGATAATATTTAAAACCTCGAAACAAGAAAGAGTTTTAACTTGAAGGAGCTTAAGATTTCAAAGATCTACAAATGGAAGTAACCGAAAAGGAGACAGAGACAGAGGTAGCCCCGTTCACTGTTTTTGATGAACTTCGTAAAAACAAGCAACTTTGCGATGTAACTTTAGAAGTAGGCGATCAGAAGTTTCCCGCCCATCGCAATGTTTTGGCGGCATGCAGCCGATACTTTCGCGCTCTTTTCACCATCGGGATGCACGAGACGGAGGAGAAAGTGATCAAGATACCCGGTGTTGAACCCAATCTCATGGAGCAGATCCTAGATTACATCTACACCAAACATACTCCTGTCAACTCAGAGAATGTGGTTGAGCTTCTACCAGCAGCCGACCAGTTCAATGTTGAAGGTAAAAACTGATTGCAAAAAAAATAACAGAAATGTAGATATACGCAAGTTATGTTTTTCTTTAAAAGTATTAACCCATTAATACAGAAGTAATATTTAATTTGTCTTGCCGGATATTATTTTTCAGGCCTAACAAGGAACTGTAGATTCCAAGATTTCTCTATCTAACGTAGATAGGCCGAGGTCTACAAATTTAGAAAAGGGCATAGATTTGGTAAACTAGGAATTGACAATGACTGTTTAAGACTACATATTCATGAGATCTGTGAGTTACATTTGATAGAAATTGTATTGAGACCTAATAACTCAGTAATGAGCGTAGAAATATATGGAAATACTGGAGATTGCTTCTCATTAAATAGAAAGCGTAGTCCCATAATATGCATATATGCGTGGGTTCAGTGGCGTATCTATAGGGATTATGGCGCCCGGGGCAAATAAAGAAGTTGCGCCCCCACTCCCAGTGCCCAACCCTACTTGTACAAGTGAGGGAGCAAAGCCACCGAGCGGCATTTTTTTTGTATTTTTAACCCCACAAAGCACAATTTCTTGCGCATTTTACCCACTCAGGAAATTTTTCATCTGACCACTATGATACGGTAGAGAAGTTCGAAGTTTGTACATTGATAAACGGTTTTCTATTCACTCCCTTCTAAAATGGGAGCGAAATTAATGAAAACCCTTGAGAAATAATCGAGGAATTTAGCAAATCGACTGAAAGTTGGGATTTATTTAAATGTTGACCTGCAAATGCTGTTTTATGCATTTCATCCTATATTGGGTGCGCAATATTTAGCAAGAGGCAGATGATACTACATGATAGCGAGCAAAGCAACGACAATTACATCTTTATTTTTGAAATTTTGAACCCTTTACAAAAAAATCTATTTAAAACTATATTCTTGGGGCGCGAAATTACGAGATCCTGACAGACAATAATTGTGCGAGGGAGCAAAGCGACAGAGCATTAGAAAATGTTTACATTTTAAACCCTCAAAAATTGTATTTCTTATACATTTACCCCACCGATGGGGGGGGGGGCGCATAATCCTTAAGGATTGTGGGTTTTTTTCAATTTCTCTCCAAGTGCCGCCCGGGGCACGTGCCCTCCTGCCCCCCTTGATACGCCACTGTGTGGGTGCTTTTCTGTGTTTCTTCTTGCTCTAGATCTACAGTAGGCCTATGTGATTTATCATCATTTTTTTTTTTCAGATTACCTTTTGATGATCTATTAATTTCAACCCAGGATGATTAACAATATCATTAAAACATATTTTTGGTCAGTTTCTCTCCATTTTGTAGTTTAGATCGGCTCGGCTAAAGCCGGGGTAATAATGTGATACTTTGTATTAAGCGCAGTAGAGTATATTCATATAGTAGCTGCGCTATATAAATGGAACATATTATTATTATTATTACATTATTACATTACCAGTTTATGCATAGATCTATACAATGAAATCTAAATCCTTTGTATTCCTCTGGTTGAATAAAATTAAACAATGGCATGGTTTCTCATCCCATTTTTCATTTTTGGCCTCCCGCGATCTTTCTTTTCCTCCTCTTCCGCTTCTTATCTGCTCTTTCTTTTCTTTCTTTTCTCTTTCTTTCTTTCTTTCTTTACTTCCCTTTGTTTTCTTCATTTTCTTCTTCTTTTTCTGCTTCTTCTTCCTCTTTCTGTTTTGTCCATCTCCCTGTAGGTTTGGTCAAAGAATGTTGCGCATACCTGGAGGATCACTTCTGCGCAAGTAACTGTGTCGGGATGTGGCGCTTCGCTCGCTCCTATTTCTGCTTCCTACTCGAGCAGTCAGCTTTCCGCTTCATCCTCGATCACTTCGAAGAAGTTGCACTCGGGGGCAAGGCAGAAGAGTTCCTCGAGCTCTCCATCGAAGATCTAGAGTGCATCGTTAAAGAGGTACTTGATGAAACCGAGAGAAAGTCGCGTACTCCTTTAATGTTATGTAATTATTACCCTCTTCTGATGTACACAATTAAAATTTTTATTCTCATTAAACTGAAAAGAATATGTTCTTTGATGTCGAAAAGGCAAGGGCCTAAAAAAGTAATGTTAGGCATAATTTTTAAATACTTGTAATGTTCTTAACAGGATGAGCTGAACGTGAAGATGGAGGAGTATGTCTTCGAGGCGATGGTGCGTTGGGTTCGGCATCACGAAACACAACGCAAAATGTACATTCCTCGTCTTCTCCTTCTAGTTCGACTGGGTATGATCAACACAGACTACTTCATGAACAGGTGAGGTCAAGCATACGAGTATATGCAATTGTATTCTGCGCTTCAGTCCGACGTGCCGCTAGAAGTTAAGTAGATATATGGCAATAATTTGGACAAACTTCCCCCCCCCCCCCCCAAAAAAAAAAAAAAAAAAAAAAAAAAAAATCCACCAATGAAAAAAGAAAAAAGTAATGAAACTTTACGATTCGCGGACAAGGGTAAGAAAAATGTGACTGGGATGGGAAGGGGGTCACAATCCCCCTACAGCGCTGCCATGGGCTGCAGTAAGATTCTGATAAAAGTATATGATGATGATGACGGTGATGAAGATGATAGTGACGACGTAATAATAATCATAATGATATGATTATTGATAATTATTTTTTTTATTGTTGCTGCTGCTGCTGATGATGATGATGATTGTGATGACGATACTCATATTATTAATGAGGAGGAAAGTGGTAGAGCAGAAAGAGGAGGATGCTTAGAAATAGTGGACACATGGCTTTTCATACTGATCCTAAACTTGTGAAGGTTAATGCCGTTTTGTTGACGAGATAATGAGTGCCAGTATCCTAGTGCTTTTTATCGGCGTACATGAAATTTAGAGACAGGAACAAAATTATCAATTACTTCATTTTTTTCGTTTTGACCTTTGACCCCTAGCATCAAAGCTCATCCATTGGTTCGTGACGTAGAAGAATGCCGGGCAGTCATCATCCAGACCATCCACTATACATACAATTTCGACCCCAACGAAACACCAAAGGGACCCAGCGCTGTACTTTCTCGACCACGGTTTGTATGATCATGGAAATTCTTGCACCGATTGCCAACATAATTATTCTGATATTTTGAAAGATAATGATAACTGTGGCATTTGTGAATTTGGGAGAATCCGTAATTGTCGGCAAGTTTTTTTTTTTCTCAGCTTTATAGGCCGTGTTAGCAAATTAAAACTATGATCCTTGTTTGTATGATGTTCGTTTTGATCTGTTTGCTTGTTTGTTTATTTGCTTATTTACTTTGGGGGAACATCCCCCCCGGTTTTTTTTTTGTTTGCTTCTTGAAAAATTTTGGCTGAATATTCGATAAAATTTGTCCAAGGACGCACTGACTACATATTTGAGTCTCCTTTTGAAACTCCTCCCTCTCCCGTCCCATCATTAGACTTCCCTTCAAGCTGCTATTCGCCGTCGGTGGATGGAGCGGAGGTAGTCCGACCAGCGCCATCGAGTGCTACGACACCCGGGCCGATCGCTGGGTCCTCATGGACACCGTTAACAATCGACCACGGGCCTACATGGGCATCGCCGTCCTCAACAAGAAGCTATACGCCGTGGGTGGGTTCGACAGCAACCAGTATTTCAACAGCGTTCGGTGCTTTGATCCCGTAACAAAGGTAAACCTTTCAAGAGAATATTTAGTAATGGAAACGTGTAGAATATCACTTGTAACTTGTAACAAAAGATACATGTGCCAAAAGCAACCATATATTCTGATGATCCATGATTGCAGATTAATTTCAGAAGGAAAAGCCAAATCAAGGCAAACTGAAATATATTCTGATCGGAAGATGCCCGCGTAGAGTTCATGTAGAGTTTTGTCAAGGTTAGGGCTTAGGGTTAGTCTCTTTCAGGGTCTAACCCTAAGTTAGTTTCTTTTGGGTCTAACCCAGAAGAAACGGACGAGATATGTTCCGTTCAAACGAAACGTCTCGTTGTTTATTTCTTCTCTTCCCCGTCCTTTTGTGATTTTGTTCAATTCATTTATTTCATCAGTCCTTTCTTGTAACTATCATAGGACTTCAAGATTATATCTCGCAAATTCGGAGTATAAATACTGTAGTGATTGTTGAATTTCGAATCTATTTCTTCATAGTCTTGGAGCGAAGTGGCGCCTATGAATTCCCGTCGTTGTTACGTGAGTGTATCGACGGCCGGTGCATACGTCTACGCCATGGGAGGTTTCGACGGCCACACACGACTCAAGACTGTCGAAAGGTAGGTTACCTTCGGTATAAACATTGATCAATGTCGGTAAAATTTGCAAGATTAACACAATACTAACATGACATGTACAGGTAGATAGGGGGCGTTTGATGACGAAGGACGTAGGATTGCTGCGGCCCTTGACCACCCATAAATCCATAATTTATTGATTTGCATTGAAGTATTCTTCGCAGATTATTAATTTACATTCGATACAAATTTCAATAATACATGTACTTGTTTTATTTACACTTTTCTTCAACTGTTTCTTGTTCATTCTCACAACTTTGTAAGACTTATATCGTATTATTCTCTACAGCCTACAACCAACAAGCTTTGCTTGTACCTTAGGCTCCTTCATATCATCATTTCCAATTTTGTTAGTCATTATGTACAAGTAACGACAAGTAAACAAAAGTGATTTAATATATTTTTATGTACTTATGTTTATTGCATAAATCATGTATCATTATTTTCATTGTTATTTCTTGTAAACAAAACTGACAATATGTATTAAAAACTGAAATGTGAATATGAAATGAAGCGAACCTGGGGAGCGTTTCATCAAGCGTTTTGTCGGTGATTGACAAATTTGCTCTCAGCCAATCAGATGCAAGGATTTCAGTAGCTTATAACAGTTGTCGGTAAAAATCACTGACAAAACGCTTGATGAAACGCTCCCCTGAACCTGAACCTGAACCATAACCATATGAGAGTGACATCCTACACAAAGAGAATGCAAAAATCTAGCGTAGGTAAAAATGACAGCTTGTGTGAAACGGGCATTACTTGGCGACACTTCTTCAATTTTACTAATTAACATAACACTCATCACATACGATAACTATGCTCGTGCTCGAATCTGAGAGATTAGAAAATCGGAACAAGAAAAAGTGAAAATTTGAGATATTCAACTGGTAAGGAATTTTTAGGACGACTATTCGGCACAACGCGGACGCAGTGCGTCATTCTCGTCTTCCCTCTACGGCATACTCCGCGGTCATTTTTCAAGCACTACCAGGATTCCTGGGGAGCGTTTCATCAAGCGTTTTGTCAGTGATTTTTACCGACAACTGTTATAAGCTACTGAAATCCTTGTATCTGATTGGCAGAGAGCAAATTTGTCAGTAAAAATCACTGACAAAGCGCTCCCTTGGTTTCAACCCTGGACTCTGGGGGTGTTTCATAAAGCTGTTCGTAAGTTACGCACAACTTTACGCACGACTGGTGATCAGTTCTTGTGCTAAATGATTGAGAATCTGATTAGCATAGCACACAAGAACGTGTTCCAGTCGTTTGTAAAGTTATTCGTATCTTTACGAACATCTTTATGAAACACCCCCCGGTACTAAAGCTATCACTAAACCTAACATAAAACCCAGTCGCAACCTAAACCTTGAGAACACTGTGTCTTTAACGATAATTATGCACCGGTACATGTACATTTAGCCCAGAGAAATTGTTGATTAGAATAATGTTGGAGTACCGTTCCAGTGACTATTGCTTCACAATCCATTTCTATCACTATCCGCATTCTTAACTTTAACCCTTGACCAAATTCTAAATCTAAACTGTAACCCTTATCATAAACCTAAAATAAAACCGAAATCGCAACCCAGCCTCTAACCCTATATATTTGACAAATGTCGGGGGAGCGTTTCATCAAGCGTTTTGTCAGTGATCAGCGATCGTAGAATGGTTTCACAATTGTCTCATATTCATTCCACTGTCATTTTCCATCTTATCTCAAACCCAGATATGACCCTGTCTGTAACCAGTGGACCCTGATGCACTCGATGAACCACCACCGGAGCGATGCCTCGGCGTGCCGGCTTGACGACAAGATCGTCATCGTGGGCGGTTTCAACGGCAACGAGTGCCTGAACTCGGCCGAAGTGTACGACCCCGATCTGGACGAGTGGCGGGACATCCCCCGCATGAACAGCAGGAGAAGTGGTGTCGGAGCAGTAGCATTCAGGTAAAAGAATGATATTCTGAAAAGTATGTTATATTCGATATGATAACTGTGAGTCATAACAAGACGAAATAAACGATTTTTTCCTTCAGAATGCCACCACGAGAGATACATCCGTAAAAAGTTACATAACAATCATGAGTGTCCTTAAATGACAGAACCGATATATTTTTGTGTGATATCCTTCTAGCTCCAGACCTAAGGCGTGTGTATGTGTATGTGTAATTGGGTTTTTACAGACGTGTATCAATCAGATATGATTATTTACGTCTGGGACCGACCTTTAACGTCACCATCCGAAAGACGTGACTCAGTCTGGAACCTGGGTCCGCTGAATCAGTTTATAACTTCCACTGGTAGCTGGATTACAGGCGCACGCCACAACGCCCAGTTATGGCCTTATGGCCTCGCATATCTGTTAGTACAAATGTTACTAGTTAGTGATTTTCCTTTACAGCTATATTCTCGCAAATGTTGATTGATCTAACATATAATTAGCTTTATATTGCAGGGATAGATCAGTATATTTAATACTGGTTTCTTCTCCAATACTTTGCTCCTTCCCCCTTTAACTTTCCCCATTCAGGAGCACTTCTATGAAGGGGGCTAATGACCCTTTGGCTACGTCGGTGCAATCCCCCCCCCCCAAAAAAAAAAAAAAAATAATAAATAAATAAATAATAAAAAAAAAATAAAAAAATAAAAAATAAATAATAATAAAATTTAAAAAATATAAATTAATAAATAATTTTAAAAAAATAACCTCTATTTTTACTATACAAGTACACGTAGGAGGTGATTCTTATAATGCTTTTGAATAAATAATCAATAAAGCTTCGAAATTTTCCGTCAACAGGGATTGTGTGTATGCTGTCGGGGGCTTCAACGGTCTCACCCGTCTTAACACCATGGAGAGATGGAAGCCCGGGTCGATGCAATGGACGGGGGCTCCAAGCATGTACATTCATCGCAGCAACTTCGGCGTCGCAGTCCTGGACGATATGATCTTCGTCATCGGGGGCTTCAACGGCATCACCACTATCTACAACGTCGAGTGCTACGATCCCGACAATGATGAATGGTACGATTACTATTTAAGCTTCCTTAATTTCTTTTTTTTTTTTGACGCATCCATTGAAATTACTTTGATATTATATTTATCATTAATGATCGACAGAAATTAAGACAAATATTTTTCGAGCAGAAATGCAATGACGAAATATACTGCACGTGTATAAGTCTACTGTAAGCGAATTTCATAGTGAATGGAGAAAATGAAGAAGTTGGAAGCAGATAAAAGAAAGGTGAAAAGGTGAAAAAAGGGAAGAAGAAATACAGATAAATGGAGGCGTGGAAAAAAGAAGACAAAATGGAGTGAAGACACGACAAAGAACAGACGTGAGCGGTAAAGATGACGTATTTAGAATTCATGTAGATATAAAATGAATAAATAAATAACTTGGTGTATTATATATGGCAATCTCGTGAACATCTAATAGGTTAATTTTAAGTCATGCAATTCCTTTTCTGATGTATTTTAGTTTAATTCTTCCCGACGTAGGTTGGTCGATCCGTGTTCTTTCGATGAAAAACTTTGTTGTCATTGGTTTCCCTGTTTTTAGGTACGACGCGTGCGACATGAACGTCTACCGAAGCGCCCTGAGCATCGGCGTCGTGTCCAATCTCCCCAACGTGCGTGAGTTCACCTGGCCTCGTGATCGTGACCTCCCTCCCCCTGCCTTCGTGCCCACCCAGGCTTCCCTTGAGCAGGCCGCCATCGCCATGGAGCAAAGCACCAACAACGACGAACGCGTGCTCGATGACGAGGAGGAGGAGGAACCCGAGAACCAGGAAGTAGCCGACGAAGCAGGTGAAGACTACGGCGCCTACTCGCCTAGCATGTTCCCAATTCCGGAAAATTTACGACGAAACTGAATAAAGGCTCGTTCACGACACGGTAAACCGCCGGGGCAAAATGAAAAATTTATTTATTTGTAAAAAGGGACTGCGCCGAACGAAGGCGGTGTTTAGGCTGTTTACCGCGTCATAATTGGAACGAGATTTTAAGAAAATTATTTTAGGATTAGGGATCCCTTTAATGGAACTGTTAAGTTGGAAAAAAGGGTTTAGTGACAGCTCATTTATCTGAAGGTTTGTTATTCCTGAAGGTTCGTTTCTCCGAAGGTGTGTTATCGGCGTAGCCATTTTTTTTGAGGGGGTGGGGGTGCTCAAACAAATCTGCCTACAGAAATAAAAAAGTTCATCTTTGCAGATGGATTGTTAACATGTGCCGACAATATTTTTCGACAGGCCTATCCTTTGGTTACGCAATCATGGCAATGGTTTGTTATTTTGAGTTCGTTTATTCTTGAACCATCGGAATAAGAGACTTTATTTAGAATTTTGGAGTAAAAAATAGTGCATAAATAGGGCATAAAAATGTTCGGATTACAATTTTGTTATCACTTTCGGATTGATAAACAAAAAGATAAAGGAAATATGTGTGTTTTGATTTATAATAACAAAAGTTCCGATTAACGAACCTATGGAATAACGAGCCTTCGGATTATTGAGCATAATCGGTTCCCTTGTCAAAAGCCCATTAAAAAATTAATGAAAACCATGTGTATGCATTCCCGTATTTGTTAATGCAAACACGACCAATACAAGAAAAATATTCTCGTGGTTGTCGTATCGTCACCCGTTTGGTGTATGTCTTTTTGTAATAATATTCATGTTGATGTGGTCACAGAGAATCAGATATTAGCAGTACCTAAGGTTATGCTCCTTTTTGATAAAGAAATCACAAAAAATATTTTAGCCTTCAAGAATGGGGTGTAGGGCTTTTTAACACGACATTTTTTGCTTCAAATCTTCTGAAAGACTGTCTTAGAACAAATTATAACCATTATAAACAATTTCCAAGTGTTTAGCTAGAGGCCTGTGCTTAGGGAACCTGATGCGGAGAGAAACGTCAATCTTTTTTTTTTCTTTGCTTGCAGAAATTGATGAACTTCTTCTCCAGCAAGCTGCTCTTGCAGATGAAAATGGGAATAATGACGGCGAAGAATACGAAGAGGAGGAGGAGGAGGGTGACGATGATGAAGATGACGATGATGACGATGCCAACGGTGACGAAGTGGTTCAATTCCCGGATCGATCACCGAATCAGCGGAGGCACCCCGGTCTCATTCCGCTGTCGGGGAATAGCGTATTGCAACAGCAGCAGGAAAGCAGTGAACAAAACGACGGAGCAGGACCAAGCGCGTCATAAGATATATACATTTAAAACAATAAATCGTTCGGTAGC
This sequence comes from Heliocidaris erythrogramma, assembly GCA_025617745.1. Lineage (NCBI taxonomy): Eukaryota > Metazoa > Echinodermata > Echinoidea > Camarodonta > Echinometridae > Heliocidaris > Heliocidaris erythrogramma. The sequence continues at coordinate 34,175,317 of CM046870.1, read as the reverse complement.
GAAATTGCTCGTGTTGCCGTTCGACGTTTCAGAAGGCAGCATCCGCAATTGGAAGTGGCGTTCTTTTCAAAATAATTCTATGAAATTCCGATTAATTTTATAATAATTGCCAATTCTGTAAATCTTTTTTTTTTTTTACTTTTACGATGGCTAAAAATTGCAGAGGGAATTTATTTAAGGGATAATTTTGTATAATCTTCGCTTAACACGTTATCGCGATGGTAAAATAATAATTGAGTCTGAAAGAAATTCCATTGCCTTGTTTGCATAAATTATGGTTGAGCATCAATTATTGAGTGTCCGACTCTTCATATTTGTTGTTTACGACCATAGGACTTTAGACAGGGGCTTAATATCGGATTCGCCTGGACACGCTGGAGGAAACTTTTTTTAAAAGTTGACAGTAGCGCGCAAAATGGCAAAATGTGATGTATAATATCTACGGCATCAATACCATCAAGCTCATCATCATCATCATCGTTGTCCTCCTCATTCTCCACCTCTTCATCGCAATCAGGAGCATCACCATTGTCAACACCGTCATCATCATCATCATCATCATCATCGTCATAATCGTCACCACCACTCTCGTCCTCATCGTCTTCGGCCCCGTCACAATCGTATTCTCATGAACTAAAAAATTGCCCAAATTGAAACTCGTTCCTGTCAGATATTTATATTGAACATAGCTTTCACTGTAAATATTTTATATCGCTGTTGTTATCTGTTCAAAAATTCTTGAGATTGTTAGATAAAACTATCTGAATCGTACGTATTCAACTGCAAATTTTGTTCCAATTTGCCAATCAGGGTTTTTTTTCAAAACACAAACTTTATTCTGATCAAAAAGAAAACATTGGGAACATGCAAATGAGTTGCTTTCATATTTAGGGCTCTTTTAATCGAAATGGGATCTTGTTATGTTTTGATTGAAGGTTTAGAAAATGTGTCTCCCCTATTATATTGAAAAAATTTCAAAATTTTAAATGGCAATCTCAAACGACAGCTGCACAACAGCAATTTTACCCGAAGTTTCCATGAGTGTTACCACTTTTAATACCCGAACTGATCTTTCCTGTTTCGCTACCGAACGATTTTACACTGTAACCTACTTTACGATCCAACTACGACCTCATTATGGACGAAATGAAGGGTAGTTTTGAAAGATGCGATACCAAATCTTCTAAATTTTCTGGCTGGTAGAATGAGATATTAAATTATACCTACATGTAGTACCCACGATGCATCAACAAATTTTCCATGGGAGCAAAACCGAAAGCTCAGTAATATAAGTTGGCTAAAATTTAGAAAACTTTCCTTTTGATATTAAATTGCTTAAGACTTGTAGCAAACAAGGCATTTCTTTTCTCTTAATAGTCGTCACATGCTCAGAGATAATGATTGATCACTTTCGTACCTCAAATAACAGAATCTGACTTTTTAAATCTGGCCGAGGTGTTACCTGACCCGGTTGTGTAGTTGGATCGTGAAGTATGTTCCCTGGGTTTATAATAGATGTATCATAAATCGCCAAGATGTTCGGTCTCACATTTTGCCAAGTTAGGTAGGAAGCAAATTTAGAGCCGCCTGGACGCGGCTCAATGAAGTCTGGAGGGGCGGATCGTGGTGGTTTGGTGTAAGTCGTCGTAACTCGTACAGACTTATGAACAATTTGAACTGCCGAGGCATGCCGTAGTGTCGATTTCGCTGCGAGATGTGCTAAAGTGGCACGACCGGCTTCCCGAGTTCTGCCAGTTGTGCTGAGCTAGACCGTGCTCCAGTTCGGCGCCCGGCTTCTTGGTTGGGTGCCGAAGTGAGAATTCGGGAGGTAGCTAAATGCTAATTGGGTTGCCGGAAGACACCATGATCTAGTACTAAATCATTAGTATTTTTCAACACATTCAAAATTCTCGTAACATCTGAGATGCAAAATGTTTTCGAGTCATTTCCCGAGGTTCCAGCAAGCTACGCTACGCCAACTTGGCAAACATTTTGGCCTTTGATTTTCATAATCTCCAATCAGGAAGAAAATTCTGGACTTTGTCTTCAAGGCCAGTGGATGTTAATTCGTTGTTGAAAACCAGGGCCCGTTGCATAAAACTTACCATTAATGGTAACTCTGCTATCAATGGTAACTACTATGGTAACATCACTCAACAGCCAATCAAAATCAAGGTTTCCATTGGAGTTACCGTTAATAATAAGTTTTATGCAACGGGGGGGGGGGGGGGGGGGGGGGGTGTTTTTTTTAACTGCATGTGATTTTTCTGTTTTGTATAAGAATCATAGTACCGTTAACACTGTTTATGTGTTCTGTATTTCGTTGTGTTTTTGCTTGCTTCTTTTATGTGAGATTTTGCCAAACCAGCTGTTTGTAAAGAATTGATCAGATTTTGTAATTAAGGTTGGAATATTTTTGTTACTGCGTGATCATGTGTGGTAACGGAAAAGGTCCTTTATTTATTGATTTATTTATGGATAGAAAGCTTTTTATAAAGCATATGCTATATACACCAGAAACGAAGAAAAGTAACTGAATCAAGAAAGTAATGCAGTCCTTGCCGAATGGGAAATAGGGAAAAATTGAAGGGGTGTGTGATAAAAAAGAATGTCTTCTGTCGTTCAGGTAGCAAAATCATGCGCTTAAAAAGGAGATGAACTTCGTATCTCAATGGTGCTTTTATAAAATTAGTTGCATATTTTAAAATCTGTTACATGTAAGTAACGTCTGGTAAACAAAGAAGAAACCATTATTGAACAATGAAGAAGTTTGCAACTGAATTGATCACATTGAACGACTATACATAAAATAAACTTTCAATATATTTATTTTTATTGAGTCGAACACAATAAACGGAAATGCTTAAAGAAAAAAAAATCAAATTAGTGCTTGTAAACGACCACTTGAAGGTAAATAAAAATCGACTGGAATTTAAAAAATGTTTTTTATGATGTGTGTTTGTGTATCGAATCCGTCATGTATCGTCGACGTAAGTCAACTTCAAATGAGAAAAAAAAAATAATAAAGAAATTACGTTTGCCGGTTTCGCCCAATAGTGAAGAAATTAATGAATACTGAAGAAAATAAGAAAAGGAGGGAGAAGAAGATAGCGAATACGAGAAGAATACGAGGATGATGATGATGACGATGATCAATAATGAAGATGACGATGACAATGATGATGGTGGTGGTAGTGATGGTGGTGTTGGTGGTGATGATGATGGTGATGAAGATAAGTGATAATGACGACGATGATTATAATGAAAGGAGGAGGATAGTCGTGATGGTGGTGATGATAAGTAGCATAAATACCAAACTGTGAAGACCGAATGATAGGGAATTTATTTAGGCTTCACAAAACTCATGTGCTTTTGTCACTGCACATTCACTCATACTACTGCGCGCATCCATTGTCATAGCGGTATTGTGATGTCATCACTTTGGTATTGCCATGGCAAGTGCGTGACAGGTGTATGCGCAATGTTGGTGGGCATAGCAACGTAACTTCCTCTTTTTTTCTTCACCAGCTTGGTGAAGGCTGCGCGCTGTCCATGCCCAGCCGTGCCCAGCCGGCCCAGCTAGCTCGCTCGACATCGACAAACGTCGTGGTCTTATTATGGTGGCTTTCAGATGCAGTGCATATTGTTATATTTAGCCAATTTATTTCCTTTCCGCTATTTTAAGAGAACAAGAAACTTGAAGAAATGAAGCGTAAAATTATAGGAATATTTGGGACCTATAACTTAGCCCTTTGGAGACGGCCCGAGGATGTATTCAGAGAAAAATTGACGGAGAACCACATTCATCCTTTCACCGAGACGAGACCAAATCGTAAGCAAGCGTTTGTTATCATTTTGTTATCCATCCCCGTAGGACTTCACAAAATATAATTTTCAGTTGAATTTTACAAAAAGCATGCATCAAGCAACACCAAATTATGTAAATATTTGTCATTTAGGATATCGTCAACTTTTGGTGTGCATGTGTTGGGAGGTTGTGTGCCCGGACACCTCACAAAATTCAAGCTGTCGCGTTTGCCATTGAATAAAAAAAAGTGAGAATAAAGTAAAAAATGAATTCTGTATATTTGGTATTTGGAGTAATGTCAACATATAGTCTACCTATTGAAAGATTTATGAAGTATTGAAGGAAAAAATGCTTTTTTTTTCTGTTTGAAATTATCTGTCCTAATAGCCAACCTACCTGTCCGGTCACACAACGTGTGTATTTTATTCAATACCCTCATTTTTTCAACAAAATTTAAAAATGCATTGTCTTATTTTTGTGTCGCCTGCATAGCGGAGCGAGACTATAGGCGTCATTAATTCCGTCGTTGGTGTCGACGTCGGCGTCGGCGTCGTCAAGAATCACACTGTAATCATTATACCTTTCTATGAATTTGAGGTAGAATCACCAAATTCATATACCCAGACGTTGTAATTCCGGACAGGTTGTTAATCCGGACAGGTCATTTTTAAACAGTAAATCAAACTTTTCATGCAAATTGTCACAAATCTTTCACAGGATAGGTTGAAAATCACGTGAATTGCAAATATTCACTGGTTTTAGTGTTACTTGATGCATGCGTTTAGTAAAATCTGACGGCAAAATTGACAGGCTAATTTTTGTTAAGTTTCCGGAAACAAACCCCAGCCTTACCACAGGTAGGATTGGGGGGGGGGGGGGGGCGGGGGAGGGGGTTGTGTGTCCGGACACTTAACAAAAATTAGCCTGTCAATTTTGCCGTCAGATTTTACGAAAAATATGCATCAGGTAACACTAAAATCAGAGAATATTTGCAATTCACATGATTTTCAATCTATCCTGTGAAATATTTGCGACAATATGCATGAAAAGTTGTTCAATTTACTGTTTAAAAATGACCTGTCCGGATCAGGGGCGGATCCAGGATTTTGTATAAGGGGGGGGGGGGCACAAATGCAGGTTTTTCAAAATTTGGAAAAGGGAGACCCGTATTTTTTTGGTCTTGCCAGCTCGCGAAAACTCGCTCAGTGGGGGGGGGGGGGGGGGCTGCTTATGGGGTCCAGGTTCCCTCCATAATTTTCTGACAAGCAAAAAAAAAAGTGAGGGGGGGGGAGCACAATCGAAAAAAGGGCGGATCTTTTACGGTAAAAATGCATACTTTTCATCCAAAGGGGGGGGGGCATCCGCCACTGGTCCGGATAACCAACCTGTCCGGACACACAACTTCTGGGTATACATCTCTTAAAGGCGCAGGTCACTTTCGAAAGTGAGTCGAATCTGACCAAGGTACCTGAACTTTCTGCAAAAAGCACTTTAATCACAATAAATTTCTATGGATCTGTGGTAAATCACCAAATTCACACCACAGGTACATCTCTTAAAGGCGCAGATCAAGTTTGAAAATGATTTGAATCTGACAAAGGTCAAAAGGACAAAGGTCAACTTTTAGCGAAAAATCAACTCACATGTAATAACTTTTGTACCTTTGAGGTAGGATTACCAAATTTAAATCACAATTACAGCCATGGAAAAAATTATTAGACCAAGAATGGTTACTGAAAGTGTTATATTTGTGGTAAGAAGGAAATTAAATATCATAAAAGCAAGGTACAATTGCTGGATTTTGTTATTCATTCAATGAAATACAAAGACAAATCATTTTCATTAGTTTTAATGCATATTATAGTACCTTTATTACAGAAGCTTGGTCTAATATTTTTTTCCAGGGCTGTATATCTCTTGAAGGTGCACTGGGGCACGTAATGGGTCACATTATTTTGTCTCATAACGATAACGAGATTTTCAATTGAAAGTACACCCCTATGGTGTGTACGTCTGACTATGCCCGTGTCTGTTAATACTAGTAAGGCAGCTCTGGGCATCGAATTCAAATTTAATGACAAATATCGTTATCGTTATCAATATCGGACAAAATGACCCACGCTTTACAATTGGCAACAGGATTTATTGATTCTCACGATGCTTATTTATCACCATCGTTTATTTTTGTAGGATTTCAATACGAGTTCCGTTCTCGGTGGTTTTGGATATTTTTCTTCGCTCTCATAATCGAGATCGTAGGGGTATCGATGTGGTACGCCTGGGGTAACCCCGCTGTGAGTATCCCTTCTCGATAAAGACACAATAAGGAAATGCTTTGAGCAGTGGTGTCGGAGGCAGACCCCATAAACACAGTCTTTCTTTTCAGCACCAACGATAAAATAGGAATTAATAGTAGACAAAAAAATTGCTCCATTCTTCCTGCATGATTTTTTTTCTTTTCTCGGTCCGTTGTATATTCCATTCTTGTTTTGTGTGATAAAGTGCTCCTATGTATGCCCATGAATGTGTGTGTGTGGGGGGGGGGGGGGTCGCCTCCTGCTTACAGACTCTGGCTCATCTTAAACCACTTCTTATATACTTTATTGCCTCTTTGCTTTGTTTGGAATTAAACATTATCTTAATTTAGTTTTTATTTCTTTAACGTTCCATTGTTTTTATTACGAATCTTTAGACACATTTCTGTATTACATTCATGAACTATTTTTTAAAATCATTTTCCCCAACGCCCGTATAGCAATTCATCTCGTTCGCTGTCGTCATCTTCCTCATCAGTATCCACCGGCTACACGCACACAAGGATATGATCAAAATCATCATTGATCTCCATAAGGGAGAATATTATATTATGAAGAAGAATCATTTATCCTACCGGGGTTTACTACACAACATCTATATCAGACTCATCGGACAAAACAGCGGTAAGGGGTGGGTGGGGGAGGGGGGAGGTGTGAGGTGTTATTCATGCCCATATCAATGTGGATAATTTTCCAGCTCGATAATTTTTTGAGAATACTAGTTACATAATGTTATTTAAGGTTATTTAGTATATCATGGTATGCTCCACAACATCTACATCAGTCTCGTCTCTCAGAACAGTGGTAAAATTGCATGATATTGATGGCAGCTCAGCAGCAGGAGTAGCTTCGGTGATGGGGGTGGGGCTGGTAGGGATAAATTTTGGCTTCTACGAGGGAGAAACTACATTATGAAGAAAGAGGATTTATTCTATGGAGGTTTACTCGATAATATCTAAACCAGACCCATCGGTCAAAACAGAGAAACATGATGGAAAATAAATAGCTCCTAACCCCCCCCCCCCCCCCGCCCCCTCTCCTCACATGTCAGATGAGCTAGCCTTTGAGAGTTGGCGTAATTTTTAAGATCATAATTATTCTGGGGAAATTATGTTTCGAAAAAAAAATATGCTGTTTTGGCCACACTCCCTTCTTATACCGGTCTAATCAGTCCCTCTGAACGCAAATACAAGGGATTCGATAATTCATAAGCAAATATCTTTTACTTCGACCAACAGGCTCAGGCAAGGTTTTCTTCAAAGTTGTTTTGAATGGCCATAACCTAGCTCCTCAAGATTTGACGTCATCAACAGTACGGAAAGAGGTCGGTCAAATTTGTATCTGTGTGGACAATCTTTATTTCTCTATAATTCCGTATGTTGTAAATCATTAAATTATCATTATTATTATTAGGGGCGGATCCAGGATTTTGTATAATGGGCCGGGGGGGGGGGGCACACAAATGCAAGTTTGTCAACTTTTGGAATAGGGAGACCCGTATTTTTTCGGTCTCGCCAGATTTCGAAAAATCTCTCAGCGGGGTGGGGGGGGGGGGGGGCGACAAATTTTTTTCGCCATACCTCTAAAATAAAATTATTATTATTATTATTATTATTATTATTATTATTATGAAAAACAGGATCAAGTCCGTATATTCTTGAATGACTTTGCTTTAACAAAAAGCCAAAAAGCACCAGTGCTATCAAGTGCATCAAGTGCAACTTTATTGTGCTACTGTCCAAGTGTTTACCTAATGAGTCTTGTTTAGCCCAGTATAGCTGTCGTCTGCATGTCGTAGACTTAAAGATTCGGGGAGATCTTGGTGATGAGACGTTCGGTTCCCTTCTTCACCATGCCTGTGTGTCCGATGATTACTGGGATCACCTCCTTGAAGTTCCACATTCTCTCTATCTCTATCCTCAGGTCTTGGTATTCATGCCGTTTATCTATTTCCTTGACTGCAGTGTTGATGTGGGGCAACCTCGCTAGTCATATGGACCGCTATTCATAGGACCACTTATTCATTAGGACCGCTATCCATAACGCGTGACTAAATGAATAGCGGTTTTGTATGAATAGCGGTCCTTATGAATAGCGAGCAAACCATAGACAAATTACCTCGCTATTCATAATGACCTCCGTTCATAAGGACCACTATTCATAACTATTCATAAGGACCGCTATTCATAACGCGTGTAAAATGAATAGCGCTCCTTATGAATAGCGCGCGGACCCCCTTGATGTCATGGGGGACAGACACTTCGATAATGTTAACTTTACTCCCCTCTCTTATGACGGACGATGTCTGGCTTGTTGCAGTTGACCAGCAGACTTCAACCAATTATTGTCCTTTCGGTTGACAAACTGCTTATAATTGTTTCTCATGATGGCCGTGCATGTTTTGCCTGTAGTCTTTCTTGTAGTTCTCGTTCCAAAGAGCATTTCAATTTGACTTTCTCTTTCTCACCATACGGTAGTGTCATCTGATGTTTTGCCAGAATCCTTGAGGCTTGTTGACTGGAGGAGTAGATAGCTTGGTTTTTGTCATGGTCATGAGACATACTTGTCAGAACATCAGGAGGGTTAGGCAGGTAGTTTGCTAGATGTACTGCCTCCATATTCCACAACATCTCAATCTGCTGCAGCCCCCTTCCTCCAAGATCACGGGAAGATTATATATCTTTCAACTGCTGCTTTGGGATGATGTATTCTGTGCATCGTCAGTTGTTTTCTAGTAAGTACTTCCAGCTGACATAATGTCTGCTAGTCTCCAATTTATTATTTCAAAGCTGTATCTTAACACAGGTCTCGCAAGTGTGTTTATCGCCTCGATCTTGTTCTTAGCATTGAGTTCTGATTTTAGGATTAGTCTCAGCCTTCATTTGTACTCTGACTTTGCCTTCTCTTTCATTGCGTTATGGTTGATGATGTCATTCTCTACCATACCAAGGTACTTGTATGTCGATTCACTTGTCATCTCCTGGATTGAACCTCCTTCGTCTGGCAGAGACATGTTGCCCGTGCCAACCTTCCTTCCTCGAAGTAGTTTAATCTTGGCACATTTGTCGATATACCAAATCTCATGTGGATGTCGTCGCTAAATTGTTTCACTACGGTTAACAATTTATGAAGTTCGTCATGGCTCCTTGCATAGAGTTTGATATCATCCATGTATATCAACTGGTTTACTGTTCCTGAAACATCATTTCCTCTGTATCTATGCCCATGCACGATGTGTGTCTTGCAGGAGGGAGCATACTGGATTAAAAGCCAGACAGAAAAGTAGAGGAGACAATGAATCTCCTTGAAACATTCCTCTCTTGATTCTGACCCCATCTACTGATATCGGGAATTCATCTGTTGTTAGGGTCAAAGTGGTCTTCCACGGATTCATGCTTTTAGATATGCACTTTATGATCTTTGGATTGATACGATATATTCCAGAACCTTGATGATCCAACTGTGTGGTACACTATCGAATACTTTCTGGTAATCTGTCCATGTTATTGATAGATTGGCTTGTCGCTGTACGTCGAGCATTCCCTATAATAGCTTTATTTGTCATCAAGTGGTCTTTGCATCCTTTCTTTCCTTTGCGATATCCTTTCTGAGTGGTCTTCATGATATCATTGTCATCGATATGCCGCTCAATGTGCTTTGCAAGCGTTGATGTGAGAATCGATTGTTGGTCGATAGTTCTTAGCTTGCTTTGAATATTTTCCTTTATGTAAGAGATATGTCCTGCCTATCGGTAACCATTCCTCACTATGTCTATCTCCTTTGGCTATGTAATTGATGGTGTTTAGTTGTGGAATATGGGTGCTACAAAATCTTTTTATCCTCAAAATCTGCAGTCCATCTGGTCCAGGGCTCTTCCAGTTCTGCGTCTTCTTGATGATAATTTTAAACTCTGATAATTTCAAATCAGTTAACTTCTGAGGTGGCAGTACATTTTTCGTCTTTTCGTCTCTGACTGTATATCCAAGGAGCTTCCTTGTGAATAACGTCATTCTCCCATTAGTGTCTTCCACTTCATCTGTCGTCGGAACATATTTCGCTTCATTCGTCTTCGATCCAACTCTCGAAAGAACATCTTTTGTTTGATTGAAAGACTTTGTTCTATCTCTTAAATTTGTTACTTTTCGTGTATCTCTTGACACGCTGCTTCAATGCATTGATCTTCATCTTAAGCGTTTCAATAATGACTGTTCTTGTTCTTGTCTTGCCGTCCACGCGGTATTTCCTGTCCAGTCGTTTCCCATTAGTTTTCATCTTTTGGGTTTGGGTGTTTACCTTCTCTAACTCTGCAAGCTGTGCTATGTATCTTGATGCAGCTCTGAAATCTTGGACTGTATCCGCCTCTTCCATTCGGGAACCTTTGGCTTGTAATTTCCATCATGCTTGGGTAAATACAACTCCATTCCAATATATTCGACATCTGTTTTGGCTCCTGCCCAGAGTAAGCAATTAATCGACATCAAGTCTTTTCGATTCGGTTCCACCCCTTTCAGCAATTTATCTACTTCCATGATCACATGTCTTGTAGTACAACATTTTGCGTCAATTCTTGGAATAACAGATATTACAATACATAAGGTTGAAAATAATATAACCGATCCCCTAAGTGTACGTACTGACAAGTTGCCAGTAATTGAGCAGGTCAACTGTATCACCGAAAATCTAAAAAAAATCCCCTATTCCGACTTGCAATAGCCATTACGGATCAAGAGTACCTTATATGTTTTTTTGTATATTATACGTCGTTGCTCGGGACAAATTGACTTGAATTTCTTGCAAAGAGGTAGGGAGAAAATGGAGTATTGTAGGACACGGTTGTCAATATTGTCTTAATCTCTTACTAAGCTTTTTATCTTCTATTTGCATTTTTATTCAGAAATTAGAGAAACTGGGTCGTCGTTTGGCCAATCGACTTGGCATCAATTACTTCGACTGGACGGACAAATCTACTCATCATATCCTTTTTCATGCGGCATCTATTCATGTTACTTTTTGTTAAATTTGTACCAGTAATCATCCATTTCGCTGTCATTTCCCTTAATTGCTTATGTTTCCTTTATTTTGAATTCATTATCCTTAACTTTTAATGTTACTATGTGTTTTTGGAATATCAACGTCATGTAAGAACCCCATACAGGTTAATTATTATGTTCACTTATCATTTTAAAATGTTAAATTTAAGATCTCGCTTTGTCTAAAAACTGTTAAAGATCACATTACAAGAAAATTCCATCAAAATAAATATTGGCTTAATACTTATTATTGCATAGATGGCATATAAATTAAACAAGGTTATCCAAATTCAACGCTTGGAAACATTTGAAGTAATGATAATTATCAATTATAAAACGGTAAAATATAGCCCCCGATATAGCAGCTGAAGAGCTCCTCGAACGCTGCTGAGATGTGTGACGACACACCAGGGACCAGTCCTGTCTAAGCAGACGATGTCCCATAACATCTTACACATTTTTCAGTGCCTGTTTTGTCATCTCCTCTTCACTTATTTCTCTTACTTGAGTGTTAGTCTGTTGCCTCACTCTTAACTTCGTGTATGGTATTATTTTGATGAAAAATGCAGCGTTAAAAAAATAAAGGAATCAGTCACTAGTAAACAAAATAAGACGCCATTGTATTTTCAGCTGCTTGCACCGGGGCATGTTCGGCGTTTCAAGAGGGAACTAATACCATCCGTGCTATTATTCGGAGGGCTTTTCAATTTGAAAGTGGGTTTATTTCATTGATCATTGACCCTTCTCCTGTGTATTTACAATCAAACGGTTTTAGTTATCAGAATCAGTTTCACTTTCCCTTTTAGAATGGTGTGAAATAAGGTCATGTTTAAATATACAAAACTCTTTATAATTTGATAAATAATTGAATTGCAATTACGTTCATTCATTATAGGACGTCGTCTGCTTAAGCAGGATTGGTCCCTAGTGTGACGACATCAAAACATCGCTTTGGCGAATCCTCGGATATTCCAGATGCTGAGAAGAGCTTTTATTTATGTTGTTTTTATAATCATCAGATACGCAGTTGACATAAATCTTATACGATTGCCATCTGTAAGCTTCCCAGTTTCTAGTGATACATTAATTGCCATATTTGTGATTTTCTTTGGATAGCTATTTTGACATTTCATACAAATGCTGATTCCTATATATTCATTTTGATTTTTCTGCAATGAATGCTAATTTCGGGATCAAATTCACTGAATGAATTTAGGATCTTTAAATTTTGTATTCTTTAACCCTCCTTCATCTCCTCTTGCACATGTCATTCGACATCGTTCACATCGATCTCGTTTGAGATCGGCCACTTCAACTGGCAGTGGATATAGCGAGTACTAAGACTGACTCATGGTCTCATTCACGGCGCACTCCTTGTTGCCAAGTCTAAATCAACTCTTCATGAAGAGCGACATCTTGCGACGAATTATTATAATTATGTAGAGCCTTTTCTTTTTTATAATGTTTTTTTTTGTTTTTCAGTAATCTTTTATTGCCTCCATATGATATCAAAAACAATGCATAACAATCGACATATATAATATATATATACACATACATATACATAAATTAACAGAAATCAGCAATAAGTCATTAATAAATCAAGTATATGTTATGCTTCAAAACTACTATAACTTCTATAAAAAAAATCAAGCATAATATATTGTACATATATAAACAACTTAAAAAGAAAAGGAATCTATGCACTTGTTTTTTTTTAATCGATTCATTCTCCTTCTTTCACGGAATGTGTCTCTGATTGGTGACCTTCGAAATCGGAAATATAATCGGTCAAAATTCATATCCGACATAGCAGGGAATGTAATGGGAACAAGCCTCGTAATTATGAGAATATCTGCAGGAGTTTATATATCCTCCATGTAGTCAAGTATCCCAGACATATACTTTGGCATATAGAATTTAAATATGCTGTCCGCTGCCGTTGAGTTTTATGGAAAATTACCAATCAGTACATGTATTTATTCCAGTCTAAAATAGAAGTGGTCATATTTCTTTATTCAAATAAGTTCTTAAATGGCTCTCCTCTCCTCTCCCTATCCTGACATTGCCGGATAATCATTGGTATTTCTTTAAATATTTAATCCTTGCAATCTATTTCGCATATACTTTCCGTTTTTTCAAAAATCTTTAAACAAAAAACAAAATTAAACGCAACTTCAGTTTTCAACCAATCAGAATTACATATTTTGGAGTTGCGTTTAATTTTTTGGAGTTGCGTTCCTTTCCAACTTCTTATGCAAGAGGGCCCTGGAAATGGTTCTTCTAAGCCAACTTGTCATTCTAGTAGACTTTCTTAATTCAGAAAACTTTCACCATTTAAAGGGGAAGTTCACCCTGATTACAAGTTGGTTTAAAAAAAGCAGAACAATTGAAGAAATAGATCAGTGATAGTCTGAGCAAAATACAATTAGAAATTTAAAAAAATTATGAATTTTTGAATTTGTAATAAATCAAACACAAATTGGCAACTCCGTGACGTACATTGTGAGCTCCTCTCCCATTTGTCCTACCCCCTGACAAATCATTAATTTTCAATTTTCTCTAAAGAAAATATTCGTTCATACATACATGCACCTAAGATATAATCATTGCTCATATGTTTTTATACAAAACCTGTATGAAACAAATCTATTCCCTCATCAAAAACTAAGAATATTAGATTTTATGAGATTTTCTGTAATGAGCAAATGGGAGAGGAGCTCGCAAGATTGCGTTTGATTGATTACAGCTTAAAAAAATCAGTACTTTACTTCTTATAGGATATTGCTCAAACTTTCACTAATCTGTTTTTCTCATTTTTCTTCTTTTATTCAAATCAACTTAATACCATCAGGATGGATTTTCCCTTTAAGTACATGAAATATAGGGCCGTTGAATAAATCGTAATTTCATATTCCCTCTCGCAACCCCCCACTGACAACAACAAGAAGAAGAAAATAAAGAAAACTAGAAAATAAAATGAAAGAATAATTGTGTGAAACGATTTGTACTTGGTATAAGCATGTAGGTCCATGGTATGGAAACAGTTGAGATTCGATGGGGAAGAGTCGAAAGAGAGTGAGAAAGAGACGAAGTGTGGCACGCAAAGAGAAAGGGGGTGGGTGGCAGTGGCGGATCTACGGGGGGTTTAGGGGGTTTAACCCCCCCCCCCCTTGGGCTGCCAAGTAAAAATTTTATGTGCATAGAAAAACGCCATCATATTATGTCCAGACCCACACAGTATGTTCCTATAGCATTTTTAATGCTTTTTATGGTCTCCATTGCGTTAGTAGATACCAGGAAAACATCACTTACGGAGGTTCAAAATAGCAAAAAAATCGGCTAGCCGCTACGCGGCTTGCGGACTATGCTCTGCATCGTCGTTGGTCAACCCCCCCCCCCCTTAGAAAAAAGCTAGATCCGCCCCTGGGTGGGGCGGTGAAAGAAAGATGATCTGAAGAGAGATCAGGGGAGAGAGAGGTGAAGAAACCCCTTTATATACAAAGAAGAGTGAGTCATTGTTAAGAGATCAAAATACATCTCTTTATACCTCACTACGCCTTGGGGCATTATTGGGGGAATGGAAAATAGAACTTGCCTATCCATGCACCTCAGCGTTGCTCGTAATTTTCGAATATAATCTTTTCCTCGACAGTGAAAATATCAAGGTATAAGTAATCAGGCAGCCAGAGGAGTAGGCCTAATAGCAAGGGGGGGGGGGGGGGGGCCTGGGCGCAGCCTCTGTTCCCCCGTAAATTTGTGCGGTACACGATCATTTTTTTTTTCGGGGGGGGCGGACATTAACCGAGTGGTGTATCCATGGGTTGGGCGCCTTTCCAGAGGAGGTGTAAAATCAAAATACGCCGGTTGATCCTCGGTTGGAACTATACTGAAAGTAGTTTTTTTTTTTCTTAGCCTTCAAGCAGGGGGCATACGCCGTCTCCAGTGAACGCTGGATACGCCAGTGACGAATAAAAAAATCACACAACTGACGCTTTCATTTGCAGTATTCTTTGTTGATCTGTGCCAAGAAAACACAATGAAAAATATAAATTATGGCCTAGAAGTCTGCTGTCTTTGTTCTGGCCTGTCAAGATTAGTGGCTTTCCTTTCATTTCCGGTACTCTCAAAAACCACGTAAATATTAGAAGAATGTGTCATAATTCTCTAAATATAAACAGCCCTGTTACCACTAACTCTCTTTCTCTCTGTATGTATTTGTTTTTCCCCTGAAGTCTTCCGTCTGAAGGAGAAACCCACACTGCATACAAAATACATGACTCATCGAGGCCAGCTTACGCCGAAACGCACAGTTCGTACGTACACACTAGTATATCTGCATGCTCGGAAAAGCACACGTACATCAAAGCGAGTTGGCGAGATCGAGAAAGAGGGTTTTGATCGCACCCCACAACCACCACTGAGTAAAAACTGTGCTAATGCTGATGTGAGTAATACGTACACATCTTGATGGTCAGCAATACAAATTAGCTGCATAATACGTCACTTTCTTCAAGGGAATACTATGTTACGGATATCATCGCCTCAAAAGGATAATAAATAGGGATACTCAAGGAGCAGCTGCTTGACGAAAGAGAGTATTTTCTCCCAGATTTTTATAGGCGGGGTTTTGTTCTCGCAAGCGGGTGGGAACACCAGCGAGAGATGCGCTTGTGTGGTCAGCGAGCGACGGTAGCTCTTCCGGATATTGGCTTACGTACGTAAACAATAATATATTGCCGAGTGGTTTTTATATAACTCTTTATTTATGTTCTCGTCTGTCCGCTCACATTTTGTGAAAGCTCTACCCATGTTTTCCACATTCTGAGTAACTTGTTGATTATCGCTTCCACTTGTCGATTCATAACGAAAGGATATCTGATTAGCTCGCGAGTGGAGAGAGGAAGGGAGAGAGACAGTTTCGGAGTACACTGTTTTCCCATTTACGTGTGTTGTGAATACGCTATCAGAAGCAGTTGAATATGTCAGCGGTCACTCGTCTGAACTGTCCCCGGAGTGCCGGTCAAGTCGGCTACAGAACTATGGCCCGGTTTCTGTTGATTTCTCTTTGTAGCACATTATTGGATAGTACTGTAGGATTCAACTTTGACCTGAGAGCACCCATACCTTTTAATGGACCAGATGGAAGCTTGTTTGGTTTCAGTGTGGCTCAACATCGAGATGGAAACACAGATTGGTAAGTCATCAAACAAGATGGTCATTCTTTCTACTAGTACTACTACTAGTTGTCATTAAGATCGTAATAAACCAGTTTCAATTAATTAACTTGATTCATCAGTTGCTTCTACTAGCTACTGGACATGCTGGATCTTGAAAGTAGAAGTATGGCCTATATGCCTATCATTTTTTACAACATGAAGCTTTAAAAATATTTACTATATCACTTTGTAGTTTATTTTGGTCTTGGGCTATGTACAAAAAGTACAGCAGTCATAATATAACATATAATATCATATAATATTGCAGGATATATGCAGTCATTGCAATAATATTATTATGCTTTGTGAACTACTGTATGTTGGTGTAATGATTTCCAAGGAAATGGACTACATACTGCTCAGAAATTAATTTGTTAAATTTATAGAAAAAATGAATATTGTCAATTTTATTGCATATGTGCATGTATACAGTGTACATGTTCAAGGATGTCCAGAGCTAGCTATGACCATACAAATGTAAAACTGACTGTCAACAGAATAATAGGACTGAATCATAATCTACATGTATTAGACTCCTGGGGTGGTATTCTGAAAACTGTGTTATCTTTTGTGTTAGTAAAACGATGTTAATTGTCATAACAAATCAAAATCAGGACAAGTCATTGGTTAATGATTGCGCAAAGATGGCTGTGCCCGCGTAAAGTTAACAGAGACATCTGCACAAGCACCAATGATTAGTGTTTATTGCGCTCAATTTCAATTTGTTATGACAATTAACACAGTTTTCCTTAACACAAAAGATAACACAGTTTTCAGAATACCGCCCCTGAGTGTAGAGCAGTTATGTATCTTTGTGAATACGATACATGTCTATTACTAGAATCATTAGTAATGTACAGTCTTGCACTTACTGTTCTACATTAAATGCTAAACAACACAAAATCAATTGTGTTGAGGTCATACTTTTGCATTCTGATAGTAAACAGTACCATGTTGGCCTGATGCTATAGTAGGTGATCCTCTTGCATGTTGGAGTGCAGTGCTTTTGAACATGCCGCCAGAACAACTGCAGCCTCATCAACCTATCAATTACACTTACAGAGAAGGAAGAGAAAAAAAAAATGTACATTTGATCACCACAGTCCTGGGCCCCATTTCATAAATATCATTATCATTAAAGGACAATTAACCCCACGTGATATTCTAGATGCACCTATTGTCTGCTACGTCTTTCCATGGAGGCTGCCATTTTGTGCATGACACGGATCATTAGGTACCATATGCATTGATAATAGCCTACCTTTACAACAGATACGTCGCTTTGTTCTGATTGTATTACGATTGTTATTGGCCATGGGCCTAGATAATTGACGACCCATGAGTTCTAATAGCCATCCTGTAAAGCAGATTCCTCGCTTTGTTTTGGTATTGTTACGATTGTCTCCGTCCTTGACGTCAATTCTCCGTCCTTGACGTATATTTTTTATGAAGTATATTTTTTATGAACAAATTAAGACCTTTTAAAAATATATAAAACTAAACTTACATTTCAGAATATGTGACTTTATCTAATATATATTTGTCCTCTAAAAATCAATTACAAGTTAACGATGAAGGAAATTTTACTTGGGATGAAAAATATGTTCGTGTACACATAAAGTAATGGCAGCCCCCTTATTATTGCTAGCAGACGATAACTTGGCTGGAAAATAGTGATTTATATCTATATCCTGTGTTTTTACATGAAATTGCATGTATCAAATAAGAGGCATATACTACACCATTCAAAATAAGCTAATTCATACGCTGAGGTTAATTTCCCTTTAACAACTGCCTCTTTTCTATGACAAATTTACTCTTTGTCAATCAGATTCAAGGCTTTCAGACTTTCAGTAGCTTATAACAATTATTGTAACTTGTTATTGATAACAAGTTCTATGAAATGGGGGCCCTGACTTTCCTGTTACATTTACATGAGCCACTGAAGGATAAAGTTGAGTTCTGGTCATGCGATTTCATTGAGAAAGAAACCGTCTCAAAGCAATACTAGTAGACAGTTTCGGTAATGTATGCAAATTTTATGCATACTTTTCAAACAAAGCTTGTTCTTGACATCCTGAAAGCTTACCAGAGGCATGCCGAACATAGCAACAAATAATGTATGCAAACTGGATTCCAAGCATTGAGGCTCATTTATGAAAAGCAGGTTCATGGACTAGCTCATCACTCGGTGCTCAGAGAATTATATAAATGCATAAATTTGCATACGTTACAGAGGTGGTCTATTGGAAAGCTTGATTATAGATTACATAAGAATTGGTGTATGCAGTAACGTTTTGGAATCACCAAAATGAGAAGAAATCAACTCAATCCTGCAGAAAGTGACATGCACTGCACACAGATATATGTGTATATGGGACTGCACACACACAATGTACATGTGCGGCCCAAACATTTCAGCTGTTTCTTGTAATATTTTGAATGTGAGGACATTTGAAGAGCAATCCTTATCAGGGGACATTTCTACTCTGATAATTTGCTAAATTGTAATAAAGAGAATGGTAAAACTCACAAATTATTTTTCACCTTTTCCAGAACTCAACCTTCTCTTAACCCTTACTGTGCAGTGGCGTATCCAGGGGGGGGCGCGCGCCCCCTATTGGCCGTCGTAACAAAAAAATATAGCACTATATTTTGCATCTCAGCCCTTCTTCAGAAGCAAAAATTTCTCCCACATGACGGCGATCAATTATTCCTGGCGCCCCCCCCCCCCTATTGGGAAATCCTGGATACGTCGCTGCTGTGCCAAGGGTTTTAGCTCTCTTCAAAATTTTACCAAAATGTTATCAGTGCTTACTTTTCAAATGTCTGCACTTCATTAACCATCTATTATTTCACAAAATATTGTGTACAAAATTTGTAGGAAATTTATTACCATTTCATATGATACTAAACATAATTACTTTACCCAACTTTATGCTTAAGAATTATTGATAATTACATTCGAGTTTCTTTTTTTGGCAATTATTTTTTGGTCTCTCATTTGTTTTGGAATATGGTTTAATTTTGAAATAGTAATATCTTTAAAAACTTTGCAATTTTCTCTGAAAATTTCTATTGTAGCATATAATTATAATCATATATTTAAAATTCTTGATTTATGCTCAAAATTTTGATATATACCTTTCCTGTTGTCGAGCAATTGGTGAATGAAAATGACAAGTCTGTCTGTCACATACGTGCCATCGGCATTGAAAGAGTTAAAGTACTCCATTCTTATCTCCATGATGAAGTGCTTAGACAAAGTATATTTAATGGTGATTGGAATTGTTACCTAGTTCCATGATTTCTGTGCCTAAGCCACACCTTCTGGTTGACAGGTAGAATGGATGAGAGGTCAGATGAGGTCATGGTGTCTGTGCACACCTTGCCCCCAAAACAGGTCAAATATTCCAGTGACAGATGGACGATGTTTTTTGCAGATAATATTCTTTACACTGTATATTCATTTTACCTTGTGTCTTCTCAATTTTGAGTCTATATCAGTAAATGCAATTTTCTGCATTTAAGTACATGTCACATTGACTACATGTACATGTAGTTTGCAGCTCAGCGTTGTTTAGTTGTTAGCTTAATGACTTATGAATGATATTAGGAACAGGATTCAAGCAGTATATTTATAATATATCCTTACATAAATGGTGAATTAGTGCACACATGCAGTTTGATTTGATTGATTTGATTGATTAATTAATTTCTATTTATGATGATTTTTTTCTCCAAACATAGTTCACAAACTGATTACAACGTAATAAACAAATATTATAGTTAATACATTATCAAAGTAAAAATAATGACACTGTATAGTTACATGTGTAACATACATGTAGCTGAATCATAAAGAAGGATTGTTACATATGGTGCGACCATCCACAGAAATTGTCATTGTACACATTGGACTGTGCACAGATACATGTACATGTATACAATGTACCCCTCTTCAGCAAGTTTATGATTTTTTTCTCCCCTTCAGATTGCTGGTCATAACAATTACATATACAGTCAAACCTGCTTTAGTGACCACCTGTATAGAAAGGCCACAATATTTGTATCCCCTGAAAAGTGTTTCTCATTGAAATGTGTATTAAACGAACCTGTACATAAAGACCACCTGCTCATAAAGACTGCTTTTCTTGTCTCCCTTGAGTGGTCTTTATAGACAAGTTTCACTGTATATCAATGTAGGAATTTCCATCTACAAGAGGATCCACCATTCATTCATTCAGGGTTTTTTTTCTTCAGATTTTGTATCCCATTTATAAAATTTCATTGCCAGTAATATTTCTCCACCATACAACCACCCTAGAAATCAAGTGTACGTACAATATGTATTTCTACATTAGATCAGACTTGCACCATGCTTGCACTTACATGTAGCATCCGCACAGGTCAGGATGTGTTTGTGCGGTTCCTTGGAACATTTACAATGTAATTTGTGACCTCTGGACTTTGACAAATAGTAAGTTTGATCCAATGTACATGTACATGTAGACTGTATGATGTTATTATGAATGGAAGGAAAGGTGTGTGTGCAGTATTAACCATGTCAGACATCTGAGCAATGCAATTTTTACATTTTATTGCCCGGCTTTGACAAGCCAACAAAGTTGGAGGCCAAAAAAATTGTTTATTGCCTGGTTTCGAAAGTCAGTGGGATTTTGCTGTTAAATAGCGGGCAATAAACCATATTTTTTGCAATATTTTGGAGTTTGCTCTAGATGTCTGATTCTGTTAATAATAATGATATGGACTACTTTCGGGGGATACAACATTAATTGCCCTAACTAGAATCGTATTGCCCTCGTCTTCGACTCAGACAATACGATTCTAGTTCATGCAATAAATGTATCCCCCTCAAGCCCAGTCTATATTATGTTATATCTCTATTCTGAGATCTAATGTACGTGTAGGCCTTCATGTTCTTCATTTCAGGCTACAATAGACAATGTATTTACTAAATGAACATAATATGATAACACTTTGATCAATATTGTTATCAATGGGTTATTTTTATTCATATATTACTACAATTATACTGTGCAAGGTGGGTGGGATATTGTGTCCTATCCTTTATAGATTATTGTTATTATTATTTATTTGGCATATACAAAAATAAAGAAATCAGTGACAATAGGCACTTCATTTACTAAATGAACATAATATGATAATACTTTGATCAATATTGTTATCAATGGGTTTTTTTATTCATATACATGTATTAAGTACCCTATACTGTGCAAGGTGGGTGGTATATTGTGTACTATCGTTTATAGATTATTATTATTATTATTTATTCGGCAAAGATAAAAATCAAGCAATCAGTGAATACAAAACAACAGTAGATTTAGAAGAGAGTCACATGGATGCCGGGAAAAGAAAGAGATTAACTAAATAACTATAACCTGAAGGTCTTCTTTTCCAGTCCATGTGACTTCACATACATGTAAATGAGATCCTTCCAATATTGATTTATAGACACAAGTCATCTCTTTGTAGTCTGTACTCTGTATTGTATTTTAGCAAATTTGATTCCAATGTAAATGTGTAAATACATGTAAATACATGTAAATACATGTAAATACATGTAAATACATGTAAATACATGTATGCCTAGAGTAAAATATCAGTGGCAGTCACAATGTTGCTGGTTTAATCCTATTAGTGCTAGTCTGTCATCTGCATATACATTGTAGGTAAAATACATGTATGTCTCCTAATCCCCTGCATTAACATGATGATATACTATCCTATTTTCACTATAAATTATATTTTTTTAACAATCTTACTAATCTTTGCTAAATTATATGAATGAACTTTGATATTGATATAACTGCATTGCAAAAACCCCACAAAAAAAATTAAAATTAGAAGTGTTAGTTGAATATCCATATGGCAGATCTTAAATCTTGAAATCTTGAAGAGTATTTGTGTACATTAAAAAAAAACGACTTAAACTGGATCAGTTTCTGCCCCAAATTGTAAATTTGACTTCTTAAATACTCTGGTTATAGTATATGTAATGTATGTTGCTAATACCGTGATGCGTTTGACCATAGCTTCATGGTTTGACCTACATATACATGTACCTTTGTAAATTCAGTATAGAAATAATGGAAGTATTATTTATTTTACTAATTAATTCTAAGTGAATAAATACAGTGTCTTCAAAATCACGTTACAATGAATGTAATGTAGGAGGAATTTGAGTACATTTATCCCATTTACAATGTATATTGTACATGAATACTGTGTGAATATGTCAATGACGTTACTACACGTAAAGTGTTTAGCTGTCAGCATCAATGACCCTGCTCGGCTAACTCGCTCTAACTCGATAAATTAACTCCGACCGATGATGTGTCGAGGAAAGTGAGGTTTGCAGTTTTTTTCCCCTTCTGCTTCTCGAACTTTTTACCCCTTCTAGAGAAAGGGGAACGGTAACGCACCAACTGTAAACGGGAAAAGGGTGTAACGTGTCCAATTAGATTAAATTAGGAGCCAACTTTGCCTGTTTTGCTCAGTGTTTTCTGAGTTTTCACTGGGAGAGGTGGTTTAAAACAATGAACAAAGAATGTTGACAGGATTTTGGGTACAATTTTTGAGCATCAAATTTCACTTGGAAACAATGTGTTAGTTTGAGTATATTGTAGGCTTTATCATCATTTGCAAAAGTTTAGGACCACTATTCCAAAATGCAATAAGTTAAAGAAAGAAAAAAAAATAAAAACTTATTTTTCAGACATACAATGTATTTTCATGGCATAACCTATGTATATAGGCTTATACCATTACTCTTGTGCTACTGATCACTGTAGTAAACATGTTAATGTAATCATTCAATGAGACAAAAGAAAGTATTCCAAATTACTGAAATACCCAAAAATCCAGAGGTGGTCTTAAACTGTTGCAAATGATGGTATTACAGTACATTGTACACCTACATGCACATGTATCCTTAAAAATTATAACTTACATGTAGGTTAAGATGAGATCTGGGAAACAACAATGCCTGAAACGTGAAACCATTATGATGTGTTTACAAGTTTTAACTAATACATGTAGGTCTACACTTGACAGGGATTAATGAACACAATACAACCCATCTACATGTATATGTATCAAAACATCAAAGTATTGTGATTATATTTTCATTGAATAAACACAACCCCCCCCCCAAAAAAAAAAACAAAACAAAAACAAAAAAAAAAACAACAAAACAAACAAACAACCCATTAAAGTCACACATTGGAAAACTTTCATGTAGATGCAAGATAGTGCCCTCTTCTCGAAAGATTCTTCATGTACAAAAAAACCCAGACTTTCTTCCTTTAGGAAGACAACATGTGTGTGACCACTACAGACAGGTGGTCTTTATAGACTGCTTCTACAACACATCTTTTCCTAGATGGAGACGATTTGACACCTTTAGACAGGTTTTTAATTCATATTTTCTTTCCTCAAGAAAGCACCTTGCTCAAATATGTCAATTTGTACATTGTAGGGGGAAATCCCGGAAAAGGGGGGGGGGGGGGGTGGGGTCTCCTCTATTATACCTGTACATGTATGTATGCGTAATGTCGGGGAAAGGCATATTTCAGGAGGGGACTGAGGGGCTTGTGTGTGGGGCGGGGGGGGGGGGGGGTGGGATGATCAAGAAATTATGTGTGTACATATCAAAGCGAGAACCCACTGTGCGGCACGTTCCTCCTTCCTGAACGTAATTTCTTTATCGCCCTCCGCATGTTCGGGAACGCGGAGAACATTTCCGCTTTGCCGCATCTTCACTGGAGGGATTAACTCATTATTAACCGAGATAATTTACTCATCATACATCGAAGTTCCTGCATCGAACTGCACGTTAAATCACAGAGAATCGGTCGCTTCTAACCAGCATGACATAGCATTTTTTATGAATCTTTCAAGCACGTCATACCAGAATTACATAAAAGAAGCACCCACAAAATAAGAACAATTTAAGGGCATCTTAAAAACATATCATTTTCAATCTTAAATCGTGCTTATTTTAAATAATTTTTCTTTTTCCCTCTCTCTCTCTTTCTTTTCATTATTATAGCGCGTATAGAGACATAATGATTATTTTGTGATATGCGCTCAAGAACTGCATAATCGGGTTTGGACAGCACTATATACTAAACTAGGAATGACAGACGTCGGTATGGTAATAAATTCTACATGTATGTCATGATCTTGCTTATCATAATGCCATTGTTCGGAGGAGAACTGGGCTATATATATATATTTAAAATGTTCTTTCTGTATATACACTGTATGATACAGAAGTCAGACTTTAAGTTTTGGTTATCAATATATCATCATGACTTTATGCCTCCAGGTACGTGAGTTGTGCCATCACAAGAACACTTGAGTGAATGCTGAATACATGTATACTAATACATGTATTCACAACAGTAAAATATTATATTATATTGTCGGTATGAAAATCTAGTGTGATCTGCTCAAAGGTACTATTTGACTTTTGAAAAAAATTGAAAGAACATTTGAAAAATTTCAATTCAAAAATGCTATGCGGAAACAGGATGGTGTATAATGACAGTGGTATGAAATTACAAATTATTGCCCTAAAAATCTATTACATGTATAGGCATGTATTATGTACCTATATACGGTCATCTATAATGGCTTTAGAGTTAGTCAGTTAGTTTGGCTTGGTGGAATTGTAGAATTATCTTTATTCTTGAAATTCCACATTATTTTCCCATTACTAACTGTCATTGTTCTTGAAACTTTCTCCGATTTTTCTACTCTATTAAAAAAAAATTGTTATTTTTAAAAGATATTAATATAACTATATGTGTAATGTGTTGAGCAATAATAAATGGTCCGTTTATTGATGGACCTACAGAGACCATGGTTTATTCCAATGGACGGGGAAAAGGTGATCAATGAACACCTCTGAAAGAATCTCCGGGTATTTCCGCCTCCTACGGAGTTTACCGAGATAAATGGCGCACAAACAAAATGGAATGTTTCCTGTGAATAACGTAGAAATTGATGATTTCCCTTCAGTAGCCCTTTTTAGTGCTTGGTTCCATCTCGGAAGGGATGCAGAAGACTAAATTTATTATATTATTTCACTTTGGCAGCTCTGTGCAAGTGGATTAGGGTTTGAACAAAGTGCCCTGAATAAGATACATTATTCTCTTTTAATTTCTCGCCATAGTAAGTAGTTGTGGCTGACTTCGTAATACTTGTCTATACGACGGAGTTTCGTCTTACCAGGGAAGTGTCTCTTACACTTCCCTGGTCTTACTATTCTGCCTAACTTTTGCTGTTCACAAGGCACACCGATGAAATTAATGCTGGAAAACAATTGCTAGTCCAACAAACTTATTTTCATTCAGCAACCCATGCGTGTATGCATGTACTTCACCTTTGGTCAGTTATAATACAACAGTACAATGATAATGAACAAACAAACAAATAGTAAACAAAATATGTCTCAGCCTGTATACTAAAGTAAAAAGCTATCAAATCTCAATTCTTTTGTTTCCATATTACTGAGACAGCTAATACGACTCATTTCATGCTGATAGTGACAATCGTAGAAAAGGATTTGGTGCGCTATTTCTCTGAAACAGAATGACCATTATTACCATGACTACCGATATGTACTTTTTAAAAATTTTATTTATTCACGGAGAACAGCAGTATACGATTGTGCCCGTATTCAGCTAAAATCTGGGTTTTTTTCAGCGAGGCGGTGATAAAAACATTAAACAAGAGATATAAACAAGGAAAATACAATTTACAAACAGAAGATATGCAAGTTGTAGATGAACATATTTACAGGAGTAGAAAAAAGAAAGAAGAAGAGAAAAAAATCGTAGAATGATGTCATCCGCATAAGTTTGATATGTATGGTGAACCATATAACCCTCATCAAGGTTAATAAAAGTCGTATGCCCTTCAGCTCCAATGCACTGTTACATGTAGATCCTATATGATTTAGGAACATATATCTTGAGTTGGTGTATGATTTATCTAGACTAGTATTGCGCCATACATGTATACCTTCATAAATTGTGCAACAAGATGTTAGTGGTGCACTGTCATCACATGTTTAAACAAACAAGCATGCCAAACACAATTTCCAGGCAGTTTGGTATTCAAAACACATTTGTTTTGTATTTTTTGTCCTCATTTGCCCTTCCCCGTAAAGATCGCTATATATACTAGGGGATTACTACACGGATATCCGACACAATAATTTCTAGTATGTAGGTCTTCAACATGATCTAGTTTCAGCACAGGAAAATGAGGATATAATGCGGTGTCCAAAAAATGAAGACTCCATAATCTTGAACTACATGTCCTTTACCGAGTAGGCAGATGTTTTGATCCGGAAATTTATACTAAACATTTTTGCATTCTGTCACGAGATTTTAATGGAGAAGGCTTCAAAATGAGAGCTGAGTATAAGAATATGAGGTCGTGAGATTTGTTTTTGTTTGCTGTTGTTTTTTTTTTTTGAGGGGGGGGGGGGGTTGGTCTAGAAATTTGATGAGACAATACAGAAGGCTTGAGTTTAACAGGGATATAAGGGCGGGGCTATGGTTATGTTTGTTATAGAAGAAGAAGAAGAAGGAAGAGGAGGAGGAGAAGAAGGAGGAGGAGAAATAGAAGGAGAAGGAGAAATAGAAGGAGAAGGAGGAGGAGGAGCTAGGAGAAGAAGGAGGAGAAGAAGAATGAGGAGGAGGAGAAGAAGAAGAAGAAGAAGGAGCAGGAGGAGAAGGAGAAGAAGAAAGAAAGAAAGTAAGAAAGAAAAGACGAAGAAGAAGAAGACAAAGAAGTTAGGTGTAGGGGGGTTACTACAAGGGAAGGTATTTACATGTAGTAAAGTGTAAAATTCCAGTATTACATTACTGATGGGAGAATATCGGCAAAGTTTTCGGCAACTTTTTTATAATTATGAAATTGAATGAAAAAAAGAAGTATAAAATACGCTTGGTCGATCGTTGTCAAACCTGCATTCACTATTCTGAATAGAACTGTTTACAAAGTTATTGTCAATTTTTATATTTAAATACTTTTAAAAGTATGCATAAAAATGTGAATATATCTATGAACAGGTCTATTGGATGATGAGTCCTTTGTCTGACTCAAAATCCCATACAGATTGCTGTGATTGCATCGACGGAGCGGTTTTAGGCCGATGACAGTGATTCTGATCATTCCCCTATACCATACTCACCCAAACGAGACCACAAAACCCAACAACATAGCTGGCCTATATTTTTTTTATAGCTTACATGTTTATATCATGATAATGGAATGGCAGCAGCCAAAGGCCATCGCGCTTTTTTGTATTTGAATGTATCTGTCAAACTGGATCCATGTCATTGTCGATGTTGTCGAAGATACAAATGTATAATCGTGCATGGTCTCGTGGATGATCTGATGATGTAGAGGACAGATTTTGTGGTTTTCCTTCGAATTTTACAAAAGTGGTTTGATTTTGTAATGAAGTCGATAAAACCTGTAGGCCCGAATTCACAAAGGAGGTTTAAACCTAAACCATGGTTTAAACCTCCGTAAGCGTACTGAAATAGGCGTGAATAAGCGCACATTGCCCATGCGCGCGCTCAAAGAAAATAATATGATTGGATAGGATTCCGTGCGCACGTACGCTTAAAAACCCCAGGAGGGGGTTTAAACCATGTTTTAAACTAAACCTCATATGTGAATTCCGGCCGTATAGTCGACCCAGCATACACAATCTACTCACATATGATATTATATACAGTAGTGTGAGCCAATAAAAAGGAAATCCAGATTCAACCCTAAATATTGTTGCAATCGATACATATAAATTTAATTATAGTTACATCAAAGCCAATCATGTTTTCTTTAATTTGACACCTTGATCAATAAAATCAGACCATGGACAGCAGAACAGTATATTTTCCTGATTTATGTCAAATTTGACTCTGCCCAAATTTTGAATGAAATGGATGGTCAAGCAAAAGGTTGGCAGAATGGTCTCCATTCCAGTTGTCATGAATGCACTCACAAATAACACAAATAATGAAAGTAACTCATGAGCGCACCATTCATCCCAAACTTGGGCAAAGACGATTTGAACATGCTTTTAAGAAAATGGCCAGTGCTCAGTCATCCATAATCGAATTTGATGAGCAGCAAATCAAATTAAAGAAGACATTATCAACTATATACATGTATATACCATTGTATTATATTTGAGAGATTTCGCTCTGTTTTTTTTAGATATTGGCGCTTGAATATGGGTTTCATTTTTATGGACTCACACTGTAGCGTATATATAGTTTTGATCTTTTTGAGGCATTTGTGCGTATACCCGAACTCCACAATATATTTTTTGAGGATTGATGCTTTCCAATGCTATATATTACCAACGTGTCCATTCGACTTCGTGCCGACATGCAAAATTATTATGTTTGATCTGACGTAGTTTATGACGTATGGATTCATACCACGACATGATCAGTTCTGGTATGAAGAGCAATTCCCCCCTTTCTTGCCATTATCCTGTTTACATGATTTACTGCTATGACGGTAAATCTCTACATGTATGACGAACAACACTCTTCCAAATACTAAAGTTCGGAATCATATATTATGGTTATTCAATCTTTACGGTTGTCCATTTAAGTAGAACGAGGAATTGCGTGTATGGCTTGTATAAAATATTTTTTCTTGAATGATTGATTGAGTTTATTCAAGTCAAGCATATAATAGAACCTGTAACATTGCGATGAAAAAATATCTTGAACATGATGACTCAGATATTTGATATGATCCCAGCTATAACAGGGTATCAACTTTCTATCCATCATGCCCATTAAGACAAGTATACATTACACTTCCCGAACAAGAGTATTTCGTTTTGATTTGTTTTGTTCTTGTTTTTTGTTTGTTTGTTTTACTTTGCTTGTACCAATTACTATATATACACCCGGATTCATGTTATAATGAATTTTAAAACTGACCTTGTTACTGTAATCGTTAATACTTTATTTTATTTAATTTGGATACATTACTGTGTTTATATTTTGACATTGTTTAATTTATTTCTTTGTACACAGGGCTCTTCTTTTACCCTGTTTTTAAAATACTCACACTCTCAGGCAGAGGATTTTGAGAACTTATTGTATCACAAGTATTGTGTTCTGATAATTTCACCTCATTTCAGTCCACATCTTTATCATCCTGTTCCCACACTTTTTCTTGTTTGTTTTCAATATCCTACCCTAATCTCTTTGCCTGTTTCCTATCTCAGTAATCCCTGCTCCATCCAACCACACCTATATCCATTCCAGATGTATGTTATGTAACTGCCATGAGCAGACACTGTACATGTTTACATATGAGAGTTGTTGATGAATAAAGTTACACTTGCAGTTTGATACTACATCAGTGCAGTCATGAATTTGTTCTTTGTCAGCTAGCAACAACAGAACATAAAATTGGCGACGAGGATGTAAAAACAGGCAAATAAGTTATCCCTTAATTTTAACAAAACAAACTACATGGTTTTTAGTAATTCGTTGCATACTTTGCCTGGTCATTGGATGAATAACAAATTCCAGCAATTGTACCTTGCTTTTATGATATTTTATTTCCTTCTTACCACAGATATTGTAGCTTCATGGTCTAGCTAATAATTTTTTCCATGGACCCTCGTTTTGGAACAGTTTAGACACGAAGATATTTTATTCTCCCTGGTTGTATTCATTAAGCGTAGACTCAAAGATTTCCTTTGACAGCCAGGGAAGTGTCACAACCATATACATGTATGTAAGATTTTTCTCGTTCTTCATATTGCTTCGCTCGAGTGCCTATAGTCACGTACCTTGCTTGCCTGCATGTATTTATGCGTCTTCGTCTCTCTTCGTTGCGTTAGAAGTTTTATACAATTATCATATTGGTATCTTACCTGGGAACCTATGTTATATAAGCTTTGCTTTTTAATAGGTTCCTCATATTTTACGTTATTGCTTATCACTTACTACCATCGTTGTTATTTTTTGTCATTATGCTTTATATATCTTGAACTTTTATATGAAAACTGTTATTTTGTGGAATGTGAAACAATAAAACAAATCAAATCAAATCAAATCACTGAAAATGTAAATTCTGTTGTCACCGAAGAATAAACGTATGGTAAATTCATGAACATTACCATATACGTCAACGTCAGAAGGTCTACATGCATGCCTCTATCATTTCTTTTCGAGGTTATGAATCTTTTTCAAGAGAAATAACCTTATGTAAATACCAAGGTCTCTATCATCTATAATCATCCTGGAAATTTAGTCATGAAGCACTCGTTAAACCCCTCTACAGACGGATCCTAACTGGTAGCATGTCTGTTAACCCCGATCTCAAAGTCACCTCAAATCCCTCCTTAATCCCATCAACATTGAATCATGTATACATTCCCTTCGTTTAAGTCCGTGATGATTTTGCTCGATTCATAAGCTATAAAGCTACACAAACTTCCTGACAAGATCATGGTTACATGTACATTTAAATTAGAGTAAATCTGTATTTGGATTGATATTTAGAACACTGTTTTGCGTTCACCGGTTCGTAATTGGTTTGTAGTGCAATAACTGTCGATTCGCATTTCCCGATTCTAAAATCGGTCTCGTTATCATCTTCCCTCACCCCTTTCCTTCTTCCACTGCATGCACTGCATAACTTTCGTCAAATCCGTTGTCTATGTCATACCGACAAGCATGGATATTGCAGCTCGACTCACAGCTACTCCTTCCCATCTGTACTATGACAAATCTATAAACGGTAATGATCAATAATAATAATTTCGGCTTATCGTACCCCCCCCCCCCCTCTCCCCCCCCCCCTCCCCCCCCCTCCCCCCTCCCCCCCCTCCCCCTCTCCCCCCTCTCCCCCCCCCCCCCCCTCCCCCCTCCCCCCCCCCCCCCCCCCCCCCCCCTCTCCCCCCCTCTCCCCCCCTCTCCCCCCCTCTCCCCCCTCTCCCCCCTCTCCCCCCCTCTCCCCCCCTCCCCCCTCTCCCCCTCTCCCCCCTCTCCCCCCTCTCCCCCCTCTCCCCCCTCTCCCCCCTCTCCCCCCTCTCCCCCCTCTCCCCCCTCTCCCCTCTCCCTCTCCCTCTCTCCCTCTCCCCTCTCTCCCCCTCTCTCCCCTCTCTCCCCCCTCTCTCCCCCCTCTCTCCCCCCTCTCTCCCCCCTCTCTCCCCCCTCTCTCCCCCCCTCTCTCCCCCCCTCTCTCCCCCCTCTCTCTCCCCCCTCTCTCCCCCCTCTCTCCCCCTCTCCCCCCTCTCCCCCTCTCTCCCCCCTCTCTCCCCCCTCTCCCCCCCTCTCCTCCCCCTCTCTCCCCCTCTCTCCCCCCTCTCTCCCCCTCTCTCCCCCCCTCTCTCCCCCCTCTCTCCCCCCCTCTCTCCCCCCCTCTCTCCCCCCCTCTCTCCCCCCTCTCTCCCCCCTCTCTCCCCCCCTCTCCCCCCCTCTCTCCCCCCCTCTCTCCCCTCTCTCCCCCCTCTCTCCCCCCCTCTCTCCCCCCTCTCCCCCCCCTCTCTCCCCCCTCTCTCCCCCTCTCTACCCCCCTCTCTACCCCCCTCTCTCCCCCCCCTCTCTCCCCCCCTCTCTCCCCCCTCTCTCCCCCCCTCTCTCCCCCCCTCTCTCCCCCCCTCTCTCCCCCCTCTCTCTCCCCCCTCTCTGGCAAAACATAATCAGGCAAAACATAATCAGGCATACAGCACACACAAAATAAAAATTAATGTGTTATGTTTATGTCCCCCGGCAAATTTTGGAACGAAAAAAAAGGCACCTGATAGTGTATAACTTAAAGTAGAACTTTGATGATTTTAAATATTGGCTTAATACTTATTATTGCATAGATGGCATAAATTAAACAAGGTTATCCAAATTCAACGCTTGGAAACATTTGAAGTAATGATTATTATCAATTATAAAACGGTAAAATACAGCCCCCGATATAGCAGCTGAAGAGCTCCTCGAACGCTGCTGAGATATGTGACGACACACCATGGACCAGTCCTGTCTAAGCAGACGATGTCCCATAACATCCTACACATTTTTCAGAGCCTATTTTGTCATCTCCTCTTCACTTATTTCTCTTCCTTCACTAGCGTCAGTCTTAATGTTAGTCTGTTGCCTCACTCTTAACTTCGTGTATGGTATTATTTTGATGAATAATGCAGCGTTAAAAAAATAAAGGAATCAGTCACTTGTAAACAAAATAAGACGCCATTGTATTTTCAGCTGCTTGCACCGGGGCATGTTCGGCGTTTCAAGAGGGAACGAATACCATCCTGCTATTATTCGGAGGGCTTTTCAATTTGAAAGTGGGGTTTATTTCATTGATCATTGACCCTTCTCCTGTGTATTTACAATCAAACGGTTTTAGCTATCAGAATCAGTTTCACTTTCCCTTTATAATGGTGTGAAATAAGGTCATGTTTAAATACACCAAACTCTTTATAATTTGATAAATAATTGCATTGCAATTACGTTCATTCATTATAGGACGTCGTCTGCTTAAGCAGGATCGATCCCGAGTGTGACGACATCAAAACATCGCTATATTTCTGGCGAATCCTCGGATATTCCAGATGCTGAGAAGAGCTTTTATTTGTGTTGTTTTTATAATCATCAGATACGCAGTTGACATAAAACTTATACGATTGCCATCTGTAAGCTTCCCAGTTTCTAGTGATACATTAATTGCCATATTTGTGATTTTCTTTGAATATCTACTTTAAATGTTAATTAAATGTGTTACACGTCAATGAATTTGATAATGTACACGTAGCATGAAAATGTTAACATTCTAACCCCTGCATGTAAAGAATAGTATTAAGGCCTCTGGAAATGACGATTTTCTCATTTGCTGCCATCCAGTGTCCTGTATACTGTGAAAATATCCATCCATGTCCGCTGAAGACCATCACGTGGAATAGACCTGTTTACTAAGTGATTCAAATTTTATGCATACTTTTGAAACAAAGGTTGTTTTTGACAACCTGAAAGCTTGCCAGAGGCTTGTCACACATAGCAACAAGTAATGTATGCAAACTGGATTCCAAGTATTGTAGTTCATTCATTAATAACAGGCTAATGGAATACCTCGTTACTAGGTCCCCAGGAAAGAAACATCCATAAATTTGAATCACTTAGTAACCAGGTCTATTGAAAAAAAGTAGAATTTTCTTCCGAATCGAAAAACAGCCTACATACCTGTTTTGAAAATTGACATTTGTGTGGTTTTGATGACAACTGAATTATGATATTATTATACGAAGAACAAGATATCGCCTAATTACATTTCATAAACCAGAAAACATGTTTTGAAATTCAACAGCCATCTAGCTTTGTTGAGGGAAAAAACAACCTCCACATTTTCTGCAAAACAACCAACCCCAATCCGGAGTCCTGTTTACTCCGCGTCAGAAACGTCATTTGTGAATTTCCATGGGGATTTGCGGATATCATTTTCTTTAGTTTTGAAGCGTGCATCGAAAATTGAAAGTGAGATATTGTGTTCAATCATAACACCTAACTTGAACGGAAACATCGATTAGGTTGAGGGTTTTAAGAGTACTAATTTCCGCCAGTGGAATATGAAAAGTGACTTGTCATCGGTCCCCGTACAAGCAGGGCAGTAGCAGGTCAGCGTGGCTCTGTCAAGACAGCAGTCAGGACAGCAGTCAGGTGTCCCATCCAGTTCTAAAAATAAAGTCTTACCAACTTTCTGCATTTTTATCAGTGGAAATTTTGAACCAAAGTGCACATACATGACATATATTTGCGTGAACCACATGTGGAACATGTTTCACTTGATCATATACAGCGGTATATTTTATCGTATATTTTTCGTCGTAACACCTAAGTAAAATATCATTTATTTCAGTAATTAAACAATATACTTCAAATTCAAATGAATTGTGGATGAACAGATATTATTGTCATTTACATGTATGATAAAAAGCAACTGAATTAATAACATACAGTACACTAAGTAATAAAACGAATATAGTTTTAAAAGAAAATAATAAACAATATAAAATAAACAATTATAAACCATGAAAATATAAAGATAACATTTACATCAAGGTTGTGCACAAGAACCTAAATATTAAACTAATGTTATCTTCTCGTAATGATGCTTTATGAATTTAATATTATTGAACGAGTAACGACACAATCGTGATTAATTTATGTAATTAAAGGAGAATTAACCCCTGAGTACAAATTTACTTATATTGAAAGGTGTAGTATATTCCTACTTATTGGCCTAAATCATTTTCCAATAAGATATCAGAAAAGGGTATAATAAAGATATTCCAACACCCGGTATCGTCTACTACTCATTTACATGGGGGCTGCCATTTTCTTGCTGATTTGGATTTGTACATGAACCATTGAGAAATGTTCCGGTCAGGAAGATATTTTGAATCCAAGACCTAAATTGATTTTCTTCATTACCTAAAATCCCATATGTGACGAAAAATATAAAGTGGGTGTTTACATGATTTATAAAAATTAAATCTTTATAATGATACTTTTAAATTGTCTGGTTTTGCTTAACAAAAATCTATTTTCTTGGGTTTGCCAAACAGAGCAGAACATAATATATGCAGCATGCATTCTGACTTTTCAAGTCCCATTATCCGAAAGCAGGTGAATGCATAGTTTGCCGCTATAGATGCTCAGGGAAGAAGCATCCATAAAATTTGAATTAATTTGCTCCGTCCATTGCGTCACAGTATCTAGAAAATAGATTTATATTAAGCGAATATCGATTTTCAACAGAAATATATAAGGAAATCTTCAGTTTAAAAATAAATTGACATATCTATTCTATATTTTAAATCTCAAATGGGTTTTTAATTTTGAAAAAGGCAATTGGGCATTTGGATTAAGAAAATCTTCTTGTACACATAAAAAAAATGGCAGCCCCCATGTATTGCTAGCAGACGATACATATTGCTAGCAGATGATAAATTTTGCTCAGAAAATCTTGATTCGTATCGATCTCGTATATTTTGACGCGAAGCCATATAGTCTAACAAGTAGGAATAAACAACACCTTTGAACACTATCGTCTTTATTGTTTGAGGTTAATTCTCCTTTAAGTGTCTGACATGTATACAAGCTGTGCTGTTAAACATGTCCAACTGTTTTCAAGATCACTTAGGTCAATATTTGTGCATCACATTATTTGATTATGTGCCCATGTCGATGCAAAAACGTCAATGTTATATCATCGTTATTATTGTATTGATTTTATGCACTAAAGTATTTTGTTAATGACTTTGTGATTGAAAATGGTGGATAAATCTGAATCTGAATTACTACATAATACTACATAATACTCCTGGGGGTGTTTCATAAAGCTGTTCGAAAGTTACGCACGACTTTACGCACGACTGGTGATCAGCTCTTGTGCTAAATGATTGAGAATCCGATTAGTATAGCACCCAAGAACATGTTCCAGTCTTTCGTAAAGTCATGCGTAACTTTACGAACAGCTTTATGAAACACCCTCAGGTATTCTTCAGTGTGTATACACCGATATAATTGTGGATGGCATTCTTTGGAAGTTTCTTTGAAAAAAAAAGAGAAAGAGAAGGTGGTGTGATCCACAACAGCTGGAGAATCAGCCATGAATAGACGTTACATGTATGTCATGGGGATTCCCCGCTCAGCGTTAGTGGTATGACCCACTGATCTCGCTGGTAATACATACCAGTAAATAGGTCTGACATTGCATGGCATTCCCCTTTCAATTGTAGTTTCAATTGAGCAAAAATTCCCCCTAAATTTAATATAGTGGAGAAATGAAACTATAAGGAAGGTGGCTTTCCATTATGTCATTTATCCAGGAAAAGCTCTCTGTCCCAGCATAAACATGACTTGTAGTTGGTTTGTTTTGTGTGTTGTATGATCGTGAACATGCATGATTGGGGTAGACCTTATTACACTAGTCAAAAAGTTACCGCGCAAAAGAAACAAGGCACAATACTATAATAAAGCTGACATTTATGAATTTACAAGGCAAAATACATATAAAAATACAATCGGTAATACGTTAAAAGATATATTTAGATGTAAACACATATGACCGGCAGCATTCATTTTTATACTTCGTTACAAATTTCTAGTATTGATTTGATATTGTATATTGATTACAGACAATGAGAAAAACAAAGCGAAAACTGAATATTGCATTACTGAGGAAGTAGATGGAGTTGGACCGTGATATATTCATTGAATAAATGATAAAAAATTAGTTATTAGTCTTGAATCCTTCAAAAAGCTTAATTTTATAGCTGAAATTCAGAAGAGTATATAAAGAGAGCTGAAAAAATGTGCAAGCTGAAAATTAGATATTCAAAAATATAAAATTACGAATAAATTTTGATTCTATACATGTACGCTCTAAAAAAGTTGGGTAAAATGTTACGCAATTTTATATGAAAAGGGAACATGTTTGTTTGGGTAAAAGTGTCCAATATCAGCTCAAATGTCCTCCATACTGGGTAAAATTTACCAGGAAATTAGGCAAATTTCGGCGAAGACGTTACTTTTTTGTAAACGAGTGTGCCCATATATATGCAAATGTGATGATTAATGATAATGATACATGTGTACCTCGGCTTATATTTGAATTCAGAGACCTTTTACAAAACCTCACCAAATTAGCTTCGACCGGCATTTGTAGGAAAAGGTAAAAACAAGAGATTTGTAACTTAGACCTTGCCTTGGGCAATGGGCACCATTATAGTATTTGGGTTAAGCATTACCCCCAACAACTGAACAATGACTCACTAGTCAGGTTGTCTCGAGTATTTCCTCTTTGTATACAACTGAACAAACAGACCTGCTGTCTTCGTCATTAACCCGAAGTCCTTAGCTTTCTTCCAAGCCGCAAAATGAGAGCTAGAAGGACTTTCACTCTTGAGTTGAATGATATGAGGAACGCCCTTCTTGCTCTGAAAAGACGTAATAATAGAATTTATGCACGCATATCAAGGAGTTATCACAGAGCATATCCACCACCCAGTGTGCTCAAGGTGCTTAAATACTATCTCGACTCTAGATAAGGCTACCGATTTCAGTTGACAACTTATTCAAAGAATTTCTTCATACCAGCATGAGCCCATTTGCTACACCTGTGTGGAAAGTGTCGAATATAGATTAGTGCCTTGCCAAAGGACATTAGTTCCACGCCGGGTCTCGAACCATGGACCTACGAGAGGTCCATGCTCGAACCCACAACCTTAGAATCTCCAGGCACGTGTTTTAAATATTTTTTTAAAAGATAATTTTGAAAAGTAATTTGTCAGCTTTCTCATTCATTTTCTGCCACTTTCGAAGAAAATCATAGTAGCAATGTCCCCTGAAAAGGATTACTCTTCACTTGCTCTCATGTTTGAAATGTAACAAGAAAGGGCAAGAAATGACTGAAATGTTCCGGCCGAACATACGTGCTACACGTAATTTGTGTGCGGTCCCATATACCCATTTCTGTGTGCAGTGCATGTGTTTTTTTTTGGCGAGATTTAGTCAAATTCTAATCATTCTGATGATTCTAAAACCTCACTGTATACACTAATTCTTATGTCAGACATAATCAGCCTTTCTCGGTTGCTTTGAGACAGTTTATTTCACAAATTATGATTTGAACTCAAATTTATCTTTAAATATGAAAGCTGACTTTATAGTTTAAGTGTAATTCACATTAAACAGCTTTTTAGGATATGATTATAAGAGGTACATGTACTTTGGTATATTAGAATTACAACATGTATACAGTGAAAATGGAGAACGATACTTCAGGTCTTTATAGTGTATTGATTATTGTTCTTAAAGTATAATATGTCTAAAAGGTATAGGCCTGACTTATTAGGTGAAACGATTTTGAGGTAAATTTTAAAATAATGCCCATGCAAGAGTTAAGAAAGATTAAATATTTCTGTCGGATCCATCCATAAATGCCAGGGGAGCGTTTCATCAAGCGTTTTGTCAGTGATTTTTACCGACAAATTTGCTCTCAGCCAATCAGATGCAAGGATTTCAGTAGCTTATAACAGTTGTCGGTAAAAATCACTGACAAAATGCTTGATGAAACGCTCCCCAAATCCCATAGATGATTGTGGCAATTTTTCTTGACCTTGGTTTGCCAAACCTACGCAAACAATTATTATTTTGTCCATATCCATTTTCTTCACACTTAGAAATAAAAGTGCAATTTTGCACCCTTAAAATGCAACACTGGCAGCACCTTTTTGGGTGCAACTTTGCATCCTAAGAAGCTTTTTGCACCTTTAAGGGTGCAGTTAGCTACATTTTGCACCCTTAAGGGTGCAGAGTTGTACCCTTTAGAAAAGGTACAAATCTGCACCCTTAAAGGTGCAAAGTTGAACCTTTTAGGGTGCAAACGGGCATTAAAGGGTGCAAACAAGAACGTAAAGGTGCATTTTTGCACCCTTTTCATGTAGGGTGCAAGATTGCACCAAAAAAAGGTGCTGCCAGTGTTGCATTTACGGTGCAAACCTGAACCTTTTTTTCTAAGTGTGTTTGAAACTTGCCTGTATGTTCATGAATTTCAAAACTATGCATAGAAAATGGACGTATGACCGATTCAGCCAATTTCATTTTCACTTACAAAGTTTAATGAGCACCTTTGAGAGAATCACTATTTTCAGAACCAGTTTGTACAAAGTAAATTTGATTTATCCACTAAAAAGAAAAGAAAAGAGAAGTTTAAAGGACAAGTCCTGTACCAGAATAACTTGCTTTCAATACAAAGAGAAAATCAGTCATATTGAGGGAGGGGAATCGGACCACTGTATAAGAAAGTTATTTATTACACGTATTTTATATTATATTTTATTTTACATATATTTTCATACATTTTTATATTTTGTAAAAATATTTTATTGTATTTATTATATTGCTTAAAGGAAGTTTGTATGTATATGTGAATGAAGGGTTTCGGTAAAAGAGAATCGAACAGTAACGCATGACGTTTTATCGTTTGTTTTTATCATTAAGACGTCATTTTGAGGTATTGTAGATTGTATGTCTATTATGTTATACATGTACCATGGTTTCCATTGTGACTGCGACTCACTATAGTCAAAAGAGTGCTTGCCACAAGACATATGTCTGAGGGCTTCCCCTCAACGACACAATGACGTGAATTATATTTCACCGCTCCCCAGAGGGACGAGGAATTATGCATGAGTACACAACAGTCCTTATTCAATATAATGCAATTATACGAAGGGCAGCATAATATGACAACAAACGAAATTGCCTACAACTTGTAGGCAATAAGTGCACGTACACCAAAACACACACACACCCCCTGCCCCCCACACACCCTAAACTTATCCATGGCCTATTAACTTCAAAATAATGACTTATCTTTCCTTGCTCATCATCGAGATTTGTAGCTTTTGTTGAAATTAGTTCTCAACTATACGAAAGAAGTTTTTGAAACATTTCTCCCCTAATTTGTGGCTATATAGGGTTATACGGAGAGCAAGAACGTCATCCCGTTTGGCTCTTTCGCGGAAAGTGTGGTCGCGAGAAGCAATGCATTATCGATCTTAAATAGTCTGATTCATGTCAGTGAAAAATATAATTATATGCATGGCTAGTTAAAACAAATAGGTAAGCACTGATAACATTTGCGTAGCCTTGCGTTGTGTAGAACAAAATAGGTGTTGCTGCAAAAGTTCAACTATTTCAAACTTATGGATCAATAAATTAATTAAATACACAACCGTGTAAACATGCAAAGTATTTATTGTTGAAATTGCGGTGCGGATACTTGGGAAAAGTCGTCACGTTAATTTACCACATTAATGATTATTGGAAATATTTATGTATGCCTAGGCGACGAAGCGCGTTATGACTTATACCTCGCTTCAATGTCGGGATCATATCCGTGTAATGTAATCGAGGCCACCACTTCCGTAGCCTATCCGATATGCGTCGGGCTTTCTGGCAGGTATACTAATCGCGTTACGGAGACGGACAATCGGCGATTAGTACTTGCTAGAAAGTCCGATGCATATTGGATAGGCTACCACTTCCGTGAAAGTATACTGTAAAGTGTAACCAAGAATGTACTAGGCAAGCTTGCCTAGTACCTCCTTACTAAATACTAAATACTATAGTGTATAAGAAGAGAATGTCCATGGTGGGTGGTGACATCACAATGAAGTAACCCAAGTAGAAGTGTAAGTGATATTCGTCATTCGTGCACTGAAAAAACTCCGTGTAAAATTATAACAGAAACGGGGTAAAATTCACCAAACCTCCGTGTTCCCGGGGGAGCAACACCGATGGTGTTAAATTTACCCCATTTCTTGGTTATTTGAAATTCACCAGTCAGCCGTGTAAAGTTTACCAGGAATTCCTGGTAAAATAATTACCCCATTTCCTGGTGATTTCACATTTTTCACCAGGAAGACATGTAAAGTTTACCAGGAATTCCTGGTAAAAATAATTACCCCGTTTCCAGGTTATTTCAAATTCAAATTCACCAGTTAGACAAGTAAATTTGACCAGGAATTCCTGGTATTTCTTACCAGTAACCAGGCTACCCTGGTAAGCAATTAGCACTCAGACACAGACACACATATATTTGCCAGGATATGATTTCTTATTTCTCCAAAAGTTAAGTCATTCACATACTCTTAGCAGCATCATAGTCACTCCTCAAAAAGCAATCGTCTGCAAAAAAGAAGCGAGGAGTAAACATATATATTAATAACACAAATTTTGTATTTTATTACACAATAACTTATTTGAATTTTCAAAATTCAAATATATGAAATTTCACTAAAATGAAATGAAAATTATCTACAATAATAGTACATTACAGTTTTGAATCAAGCATAGGGCATCAATAAATTACACTACTGGCCAAAATTAATTAGCCACCCTGTTGAAGAACACCAAAACTAATAGTTTGGATTTGTGCATATTTTTTTTTTTCAACAAACATAGATAGTGAAGATGTCTTTTAGAATCTTAAATGCATCTGAATTTGTTATAATGAGGCACTTGACCTCAAAGGTGGTCCTGGGGCAGGGCCTTCAAACCCTTGCTGTGTAGTCGAAGTGTTTATATCATATATATCAGAGTGTACTTGGCAGAAAATATCTACTTACATAAGGAGACGAGTCTAATACTCCGATAACAGAGGTGCCAACTAGCCCCAAAGTCCTTTCTGTACTTTCATAGGGCTATAGAAAATGTTAATAACAATAAATTCAGCCTTAATTAGATTGTCCTCGAAAAGGAAGCATCCCATAACAAAGTATAGAAACCATAACAAACTATCAGCATTTATAAAAAGTTTTGGGGTGTTTAAAATTTCACTCTGGTAAAAAACAAAGTTTATCTATATTCCAACACCATCTAATGATCAAAATTGAAATCTCATATATTGTAGTGTACAAATACGTGTAGTCGTAAGACCTATATGCAAATGGCATTATTTCAATAAAAAGTGATAGCTGATGGGAAAAGGTCAAAGTTAATTAACCCCATGCATCAACTGACCTGACCCCACTTCCCCTAAACTTCAAGATTACAGACTTACAATATATTTGATAAACTCCTCAAACGACAAGTTATACAATACATGTCAAATCTATGTTACACCTCCGCACAATTGAGTCTAAAATGAAACATTTCTTTTTAAAGAGAAGGCACTTGAACAGGCATGTCTCTTTTCTTGATTTTCAGTTGCCAAAACTGCCCGCGAAGAATGCATGGAGACTGTCATTGCTGCCATTACTAAACTATATCTTTTGTTGTCTCTTTTTTCTTGAAACATCCCAGACAAACTAGCCAATGAGCATTTTGACCTCTGTGACGTTTGAACTTTGACCTATATATCCCAAAATCTAATCAGATCGTCTTCCTATGGTGATACATACTAGGACCAAGTTTGAAGTTCATTCCTCAAACGGTTTTTAAGATATAGCGAAGATATATAACCTGTAATTTCACAATTTGATCTCTATGACCTTTGACCTACATACCCCAAATTATAATTACTTCGTCTTTCTATTTTGATATATACTAGAACCAAGTTTGAAGTTCATACCTCAAACGGTTCTTGAGATATTGCGTTAACTATGATATAACCTGAAATTTCACAATTTGACCTCCATGACATTTGACCTTTGACCTACATACCCCAAAATCTAAACGGTTCCTATTTTTATGGTGATACATACTTCCACCAAGTTTGAAGTTCATACCTCAAACAGTTCTTGAGATAAAGGGGCAAAGGGGACAGCCGGACGGACGGACGGACAACCCGAAAACATAATGCCTCCAGCACCACCTTTGGTTGGCGGCGGCATAAAAATGTGCTCATGAGCTATTACAAACTGTCTTATTCTAATGGAGGCTATTTCGCAGAAATGTGCAAAGACTCCTCACAGCGTTAGATGGGTTCTTCTTGTCCTGCATATATATTGTAACAGACTTTTTGAACAAACTCCCAACTCGACTTGCATTGCCAAGGATATTCAACATCCAAGACAAAGAAATATTTGTAGCAAGCATCCATTGCTAATATCAGGGAGGCTTCTTCAACAGGGAATTTCTCTGCAATCACAAACAATTGCTCTGGATGGCACAGGTCCCCGAGAATCAACACGAATGGCTGAGTA
The DNA here is from genome assembly GCA_025617745.1 of Heliocidaris erythrogramma. Classification (NCBI taxonomy): domain Eukaryota; kingdom Metazoa; phylum Echinodermata; class Echinoidea; order Camarodonta; family Echinometridae; genus Heliocidaris; species Heliocidaris erythrogramma. The sequence continues at coordinate 34,132,193 of CM046870.1, read as the reverse complement.
CGCTTGGACGTCTCTATGTATTGCGGGATGTTGGTTCCAATCTGAAAAAGGAGACAGAATAAAGATTTTTTTCAATAATTTCAGATACAGCTACATGTAGATGTATACTGCATGTACAGGGTGGGACAGAAATGCAGTAAAAATGAAGTCTTGAATTCTTTTTCCTGGAAGTAAAAAAAAGACTTAATGCCGGCCGGTCGTCCTAAGCAATTTCACCAGGAGCAAGGCGAATCACATACATTCAAGGGGCAAGCGTACAACACGACAGCTGGTCTATGTGTTCTCAAACAAGGTCGTGTTGTACACCTGCCCCCTAAATACACGCGATTCGCACCGAACGGCTCAGGACCTCGCGGACATGGAGTAGCGTCAGTGTACATCAAACCTCGCTGCTGTTGAAATTGCTCAGGACGACCAGCAGACTTTTAAGGCATAATTTAAAATTTCCAAGTTTAGCAAAAATGGTCCGGCCTAAATATTATCAGCGTATCTGATATGGTAAGAATGAACCTGTGAAAAAAACTGAAGATATCTAGTACGTCAAAACGGGGAAAACCTAAAATATAATAATGTACCCCATTCAAGCCATTCGCTACCTGCCATTGTCTGATACAGTAATTCTCGATAAGGGTTGTTTTTTTTTTTTTTTTTGGAAACAAAAATAAGCACAAAAAACAGCATAAGATTAAATTACAATTAAAATATAGGCCTACATGTACATCTCTCTGAAACCTAGTTTTTCAGAGAAATATATATATATTTCCCGCTTTGTAAGAAGGTCAAGTTGCTATTAAATACAAAAACAAAACGAAATTGAGAGTTCCTGGTAACATAACTTCCTACTATCTGTAAAGCAATCATTCTTCATCTGTTGATCTGAAAATGCCAAAGTGAAATACATGTTCAACAAGTATCTGACATTTTTTGTGAGCTTATTAGAGAACTACATGTAAGAGTAAAGCATTTATTTATAAAGAAGATGTATAAAAAAATTGTGTCAACTAATACATGTACATGTATAGGGCACAGGTACATGTATTAAAATATTTCATGGAAAATATCAATGAATTTTTTAATGCTCAAAAGATACGTCACGGAGTTGCCAATTTGTGTTTGATAGATTACATAATAAAAAAAAATATTTTTCATTATCCTTTATACGGTTTTTCTAAAAATATCCTTCCTTTGCTTATATCAATTTTATACTTTTCTGTGAGCCAACTTGATGCCAGAGAGGACAAACAAGGGTTTGAGCCTGTACACTGAAAAAAAAATGTACTGGAAATCAGTTCCATGCTGTCTTTGTGCAAATAGCATAGAACTCTGTACTTACAGCAATTGCACTTGAAACAATCTACAGCTTGGGTCATGGTAGCAAGTTACATGTATACCCCATGTGGCCCAAGTTGTTTGTGGATTGTTTCTTTAAAAAATTGACAATTTTCTAGCATAAATATAGCAAGCAGGAATATGAGTGCTTAGTATTTCATTATTATGAATTCATTTTATCAGAATGAAGGATTCTACTGAGCCAGGGAATAGCTTATAATGTATTCTGTACTATATGTACATGTATTGGCTTTGCACACTCCAGTGCCTCCACACATCATTATAGCATTGAGGAAGAACTTGGAAGTAAATAATTTCTGCACCACTGCACATCTCAGACTCTCATTCTGTTGATTCCCTAGACAGCAATGAAATTCAAACACATATAAGTATAATAAAGGATAATAGTCCCTATTTCATGATGACTTTTGTACTTCATTTTCAAATGACTTTTCTAATTGTAATTTTTTTTCTGTCAGTTTATATGAAATATTTTAGCCAGAATGTAGAAATCTTCAACCAAAATAAAGAGCAACATCACAAATATTAATAATTCAATCAATAGCTCCAAATGTATCATAATTGAGTCTGTGTGCAAATTGGCAACTTTAAGGATGGCCCATGTTATCTTATTTTCAGTATACAAAACATAAAAAAATGATTTATGATGAAAATAAGGAAACTTGTGTTGTCATATTGACTGTTTTTTAAGGGATGGTATAAGAGACTGTTACTAGGTGCAAATAATGTCAAAAACTTCCTATCTTATTCATATCCGTGATAGAGGTACAATTTCCACAGACAAGGATATCTACAGTAATCTCATATTTTATGCGTCTTCGCTCTTCTCTGTGGGATTTGCCTATCTAATCATAATTATTCACACATGTTGCTCAATACTGAGAATGAAAAGTAGTGCGGTATCAGTCAAAACCAGATTGAGATATTTTACGTATAACATTTTAGTCTCTCTGCATTCTCCTCCCCATGTATTCTTTTGAAATCCTGTTGAACCTGGTACATACACATAAACACAAAGCAAATTGAGAAATATGTAAACTGTATTTTGGACTGCAATAACCAATAGAACAAGAATCCATTTGAATCTGTATTACTGTATGGTTTTTCAAAATTTCATGCATTTTTACAAACCTCTGGAACATTTCATCTTCCACACCTACATCCCCATTCCAAAAACAAAAGAAATAAAAAGCCCCCCCCCCCCCCGGTCCACAACTGGGCGTTGTGGCGTGCGCCTGTAATCCAGCTACCAGTGGAAGTTATAACTGATTCAGTGGACCCAGGTTCGAGACTGAGTCACGTCTTTCGGATGGTGACGTTAAAGGTCGGTCCCAGACGTAAATAATCATATCTGATTGATACACGTCTGTAAAAACCCAATTACACACACACACACACCGGTCCATGCCTCATCATTTAGAAGGCTCTCATGTACAATGTATGAAATTTATGCACCGTCTACAAGAACGCCTTGCAGACCTGATTGTTGTTCCCTAGATACTTGATTTCAAACATTTGTTTTAATTTGACCAGATTTGCTGCTTCATAGACCCAAACTTAGGCTAAGGGGTGTTTGTTCACACGTAACACAATTAATTTTCAAATGTCATTTTGTTGAGACAAGCTTCATCTTAGATAAACTAAATGTAGCACCAAGTAATGGAATGACCCAAATTATAAGACTTATGGGGTGTTGCAAGAAAGTTGCAATCGATTGCAAATTGTAAAGCAAATTAGAACATCCATTCTGAATGGTTCAGGGTCTGCCCATTCAAGAACATGCGCTTGCAACAATGATTTTGATTGGTCAGTACCGATCAGTTGCAACTTGCAATCAATCGCAACTTTCTTGCAATCAATCGCAACTTTCTTGCAACACCCCATTAGTCAGGTACTCAACTTACCATGCCACATGTGTCAAAGAGCCTTGGATATTGAAAAACTGCATTCTTCTCAGGATTTTCCCGAATCCACTTCTCTCGATGTAGTGTCTTTCCCATGAAATCTGCTACTTTACTCAATGGTGCTACATTCTGTTGGAGCCACTTCGTCATCTCAGAATTATCCTCTTCTGAAGTTTCACGTTCTGGTGCAGTAAATGAAATGAAAATTTTATTTTAATTCCTGGTTGAATTTCTTTTACTTCTTTTGAAATTGACTATTGATAACTCTCTCACACATGGTGAAATTAATGCTAGTGTCTGAAGCATCACTTCCAGGTCAAGCCAATCCATGTCTGCTAGAAAAGAAAGAACCCTGAGGGTACGACCCACACCTCAGGTCGCTGAATTCTCATCTGTCGCGAGTTCAATGTGGCGCTCCCATGGGGTATGTTCTGAATTCAAATATCTTGGAGGATCTGAATGAGATGATGTTTATACAGACACCCCTGGACCCCCTGGGGCCACATGTAAATGTAACCAAGTTTGTTATGAAGATTTTTTTTTTAATTTACAAAGTTTTTACCATTGGACGAATGTCCCCCCCTTGGGGCCCCCACGGACCCCACATGTACCTTTTTACCAACTTTGTATCCCCTATCCCTATAGATGATTCCTACCAAATTTGGTTAAAATCTGACCATGCATTTTTGAGACGATGATGAAAATGTGAAAAAGTTTACACACAACGATCCCCAAAACAAGGTCACATGCATGATTTACCTTAGCCCCTTGAAGTTCCAGAATGTGCCTCCAACATTTGATCCTCGGCCCTGCCCTTGGTATCATTTGTTGCAGCTCTTCTTGGGTCATTAGGAGGAGAGCTTCCATATATCAATCTGGTTTTCTTAACATAAACATGAAAATACAGTTTGTAGAACATTTTTTTCCAGTTGAGATGTTGAAAAAAAATAAGATAACAGATTCTATCATTATCAAAGAAGTTTTGAAAAATTCATGGTTACTAATAATTCAGTTTCCAAAAATGTCTGCTTTTTACGTTTAGACAGCATAATTGCTTTTTCTTGTATGCATGTAAATATATGGGAAATGCTTAGAACAAACAGAATAAGGCGGAAATTAGCCTCTTAAAGAAGAAACATCTGGGTGCTAGAAATCACTGTTGCCATGCAACAGAATTGCATCCCCGGCTCGGGAAATATCTGCCACAGAATGTAACATCCCATAAATGAGAAGGGTTATTTTCATGAAATAGTACTCCTCACAGCCCCCCCCCCCCCTTGCGATGGGGTAAAAAGCCCTCACCAAGCCTACCTGCCAACATTTGAACTTTGGAAATAGGGACAAAATTGGCCAGGGTTCTGGGGGGCCGCCTAGGCCTTTCAGCTTCAGCTAGGGGCAGAGCCCCCTCCGCCCCTTTGAAGCTGAAAGGAAAATAGCATTCTGGAGGGCCATTAGGCCAAGTAAACATAATTATTAGTTTCTCGTCCTAACTTTTTGAAAAAAAGGAGGGGGGCAGTTTTTTTTCCCCCAAGATGACAGATACCGGTATAGTGTTTTTTCGGTAAGACTTCCATATGTGCCCCGCCATGTGTTATAACGCCATACGGGTAGTCTAATTTCCAGCCATTTTAATTTTACTGCGACAATCGATCGAAATTTTGTCTTTTTTGTTTTATAATATAAATTAGAAAAAAACTTTTTTTGATGCGGCGGCAAAAAACTATGCGCCAGGGGACGAGAAACTAATAATTTGTTTTACTTGGCCTTAGAGGCTTAAAATGACCACCTTCTGAATCTGAGTCTAGCCTCTACTACTATACTACTACTAGGCCTAGGGCCTAGGCTTAACTTATGTTAGGCCTAATTAACTGTAGGGTACCATGTCTCAGACTCAGTGCTACAATTTTTTACAAATTTTCCTGGGAAATTTTGACTTACTTGATGCCCAGGTCCAGGACCAGGTCTGTCTAAAATTAAAAATCTGGGCAGCAGCCCACCCCAGGTGCGGCTAAACAGTAAAAACTCTAAGTTCTAACCAACGCTAAGCCTAATTTGGTCCCCACACAGTGCTAATTCAATTGCCTTTGCATGCAGTCTCGCACTCACATGACACTCATCACATTCAATCACACTCAGGCGCTGCAGGCTTACCGCTCAACTTCAAAGTTCAAGCCTCAGCCGACGGTGATAAATTTCCAGGACTTACCCCTAAAAGTTTCTAACAGACAGTGTCTCCAATCCCCATTCTGTTAGTTTCTCCTTAACTTCGTCATCCATGATTTGAAGGAGGAAAGCAAGAGATGATGTTTGCAGGAGATGTTTGATCGATGAACAGGCTCAGTATGATGGGGAGCCCTATGTCTGCGCACCTAAGATTTTGACCTGAAATTCACACGAATTTCTGTAATATTCCTCTAAAGCTCAATTTTATATTATTCCTGATATTCTAAAGAGTAAGTTTGCAAAAATTCTCATCAAAATTAGAGCAAGAACAATGCCATTTACGGCAAGAAACGGCGGCCGTGTCATTTCAACATTGAAAAAACAATGGTGCCCATGTCTGCGCACTCATTCATTTTACACACAGTTCGGGAGTTTTAACGTGAACAACAACATTTTTAGGCTTGTGAATAAAATGCGTGAAATAAGACCTTTTTTCAATATGTGGACTCGTTTTTTTTTTCATGAATACCCATCGCTATGCATGATAAAGATGAAAAGTTTGTGTTCGTTGCGTGTTTTTTTAATTAGAATCGCGCAGTTACGCGTGTGCGCAGACATGGGCACTGCGCAGACTTGGGCACTCTAGCCATACACACGTCATGCATACCATGCATGCACTATGTGCGATGCATGTAGACCGCGTACGTACCCGATACCCGGCGCTGGCATTTTATACACACTAATATGCATATGATATATGAGCGTGAAATTGCACACGATACACCCCACGCGTACGCCAAGCAAAAACTAAAGCGCGCAATTTAAGCTACGCTCATTGGACAAAACCTCGTGAGTGGTGCTCCGCACCAATATGTGTTTACCAGTGCAGTATAGTACCAGGCAGGGAAGTGTGTAAAACAAAAGTCATGTTGTATACAATTCGGCTTTCGCAAGCGAGATAACCACATTCTTGGTAATCTGACCAAATATTACACGGAAATAAAATTACACGGAAAATTTTTACCAAGAGTTTTTTCAGTGTGGTGGATCAGATATCGTTAGGAATAGCTCTTGCAGCCCATAAAAATGTCAATTGAGTTCATGGACCAATTATATTTTTGTGAATCATCATAATGGAATTTTACATCTTGAAAATAAGATTTTTTAGCCTCAATATTCATGTAAAAGAATGGAATAACTTGTAATAAAATTGATTTAAGATGAACAGGCCTTTATCACATCGGTTTGACAATCAGCCCTTTTTTCTTGTTGGAAAATACTTAAACCTTTCAATAATGATGATCGTAATTTAGAGATTAATATCTTTCACACTTAATATAATGATTCCATTTTACGTTTTGATATACTCTTTGTATAGTTGCTAAATTTATGACATGCTCCATTTCCGTAACGAATTGGGCTCAATCACAACTGACATGACTGAGGCCTTTGTTACTATAAGCAAATGTAATGTACTGTCGATCTGCCCTTAATTGGCAAGGCAACTAGAAGCTATAAATTTCACCTGTTTCCGCCATGTTTACAGGTCCCCACAAATTCATCTTCACCCTTGACCATAATCCCTTAACCCCATTTTATCCCCTGCCCTGATCAAGGTGGACCACACGACGTGCCCGAATATGTTTCTAAAGCCCACCGCATGCACACTCACTATACGATCGGTCTACGATCCGATTTTGAAAGAAAATGTAATAGCATGAGATATAAACAGTTAAACACATAAAATATCTTTGAGGTTCTGAATAGTTAACATAGATAGTAAAATCGAAATTACGGCCTCTTACGAGCCTTGTAGTAGGAGGAAATGCCGAATCGGCTCCGATTCGTAGTGACGTCACACCAGTCCTGCGATTGAAACTGATTTGGTCCTTATTCCGGATATAAGGCTGAGTCTGGCTGACATCGCACCAATTTCCTATGTTGAGTATTTATATTATTGTTCAGAACCTGAATCAGGTATTTTTATTTGTTAAAATGGCTACATGTATATTTAATGCGATTGCGTTTTATTATACCAAAATCGGATCGTAGTCGATCGCATATAGTGTGCGCAACTCCACCAAAAATAAACCTACGTCCTAAATGCGCGATGTGTATTGGTTGAAAGTGTAGTTGACTCTGAACATAATTTTCTATGTCAGAGACCACATGAAATTGTGGATTGTCCAAAATGTTACTGTTTCTCAAAACAGCGATTACAATATGAAGTCATTAAATCCTCATTTATTCTCTCCATTTATTGATTGACAAGCTTCGTTTACTCATTATTAGCATTTGTGTCTGTCCAGTGAATTGACAATCTAGATTTTAAAGTAGAAAAACAATCGCATATTACATGTACATGTATTAGGGGTCATTTACATAATAGCCATGCCACTTTCGTCAGTGAAAAGAGAGGAGCAAGCGTGAATAAATTTCTGGAGTTCTTCTCTGATAAAAAAATAGTATATCCACTAAGGTAATTACACTATTGGATGTCTTTTTGAGGACGCATTTGGGCTCAATTAGCTACATGCTTGTACATAATTACATAGCATAGCATACTTGTAAAGTAATGCTTTGTGTCCATCTTTTGACATATAGACGTATCGTCTTGACGATGTTTACCGGGAAGAGATTGTATGCATTAAACATTTTTTATGGCATGATTCATACTCCTTATTTATTTCATGATACCTGTGTACAGAGATGCACTGTCCTTATGATTTCAAGATAATCTTGTCCTTTCGAACCACGCCATATGTCAGAGGCTGTAGATTTTATATTATGAATAAATTTTGATGGATTAACCGGACATTTTCTGTCGGGGCGAACTCCCATTGATATCAATTGAGAGCTTTTAGATATGGGCAAAGGAATGTTGATGATAATGCAAGGCGCATCACGTAAGTCAGCGATGGAGGGATGGAAGTTTACTTGATGATAAATAGTGCAAGCTGGTCTCTATTCATTTCTCTTTCTGGATTAAAAATAAGAGAAGCTATAAAATGAGTCTGTTTACTCTGACGAATGACTTACTGATAACTTTTAAAACAGAATTTGCAAAAAAAATATAAAAGAATATATACATGTAAAATCAAGGTTGGAAATGTGGCAAATTTTACAGGTCTTTACCAGATTAATAAGAGTCGATATAACAGAATGATAGACCGGATAATCCGGCTTTGAAAAAAATTGAATACGAGTTTATGTATTAATACAAGCATTGTATGTTTACAGTATGGAGCGATAAAATGCCTTACAATGTATGATTAGGATTAATAAAACTGCCAGTCATTATACCACAATAGTACATATACATCAGTGGGATTTATAAACATAATGACGTTAGTGGTGGCCTCGGGTCGTCTTTATTTTTCTCGCATAATTCCGATTATGTCATTCGATATCTTTTTTTCCATTTACGTTCATTTAATCTCAATGAGCTTGTTAAGTGAATTGCGCGACTTGCAAAAACCGCTATATACTTTTACCAGGAACCATAAAGATGTCACAACACCGGTTAGACTTTTTTAAAGACTTCGGTAATTTCTTGTGTAAAAATATAAAGCTTCCCATGACAAAATAAAGTCATGCAAACTATTGTGGACAACATGATAGCCCCGGAAAAGTTTTCTTGAAATCGAGTTAAATTTGAACAGAATAATTTATTGCCGTTTTATCTACGTTTCCGTGGTAAACTAATGTACAAAATACATATTAAGAATAAAATCAGTTCATTTATATTTTTACTATCATAATGCTAATCATGCAGCTAAAAGTTCTACTTTTTATATGGAATAGATTAACGCACAGTTTACATGTTAGCGCCGCCATTTTCAGTTTATAAATTACTGTTGATATTAAATCGTACATCACGGTAGGTCTACATATAAAAGGTCTGTATTTTAGTTGAATCTATGATTTGATTTGAATAAATGAATGGTTTTGTTTTAAGAAGATCAGTCCCCAATCCAGTCTCTCGGCCAAACCTAACCAAGCGAGATTTGGAAACTACATTTAGGCCTATTCTTTGTTCTCACGACCCTAGGCCCATGCGTATTTTTTTTTTAACTGAAAAAAAGGTTACCCCTGAAGCTGCGGCTATGTGATGAATGTCGATCATATCAGCCTGGTTATGATCCTACTATTACATGTATTAAGACCACAAAGCTTAGATTATGATAAGGCTCAAATAACTTCCTATATTACCTGCATGGCCTTATCACGCGACTCGGACCCGCATTCTTCGGATTAGGGGTTAACTAGTTGCACTATGTATCATAAACTGATTAATAAAATTCCTCATTTTTAATGAAATTAATTTTCCATCCGTCGTGATAATAACGAGAAACAAAATCAGACACAGCTGTAAAAATATTCGCCTGCCATGTTTATAGAGGATTCTTGAAGAGCTTAGTGAAATTAATTAGATTTTGCAGGCAGCAGAAAATTCATTCAAAATTAATTATGGATTCATGTGAACAATTTAAATGAAGTAATAGACATTAATAAGCACTGTCAGGCATGAAGTGAACACACATGTACTTAAATTGCAACAAAATAATTATAGAGACACATTTTGCGTTAATGGTCTCTTTATTTCATCATTCGTGTTCTGAACTAACTGTCAAATGAACCTACGTTCCATGCGTATATCGCGCTCGCGTGTGTTATGTTTGACGAGAATAATGAATCATTGTTCGTCACCGCATGAGACCTTAGAAGTGGTCATCGGACAAAGATAGTAAATTGTTGTCAACAGTCACCACGAACACTAATGGTAACTCCTTCCACTCGACCGACTATTGCTGAGGGGGAGAGGGGGAGAGGGAGAGAGAGAGAGAGAGCGAGAGAGAGAAAGAGAAAGAAAGAGAGAAGAAAGTAGTGATGACTCACGCTTTTCAATGCATTACACCTATTACACCCAGTGTGATGTCATCACCGAGCTTTTTGCTATCTACCGCTGCTCGCAGGCGCCACGCGTGTATACTGTGTATCGGAGAATAAAGCACGCGTGTGTGTTGTGTGTGTGTGTGATGCGATGACCACTCGCTTGTATGATTGTGCTGTATCGTAACGCAGTTTTGCCTTTTGATGGTTCCATGCTCAGTTTGGAATTGAAGGACAGTAGGTGTGAGCAGGCAAAACAACACATGCAGAAATAGAAATTTTAGATTATATTGCGCTCAATAATTCGGTATTCAGTTCCACAGTTAGTCATGGACCATCTATTTTATTGCTAGAAATACTAATATAAATCAGTCGTAATCGCATCCTTTCTCTGGTCATTCTCCAAAATGCAGCGTAGCATTTCACACACACACACACCCACACACAAAGGAAATTGAAATTTAGAAAATGATGATTTGGGTAAGTGGACGTTGCTGAGTGGACGTTGAAAACGGAGTACATGTAAATGATTAGAAAATAAGAAGTTAGATTCCCCTTTTCGCATGCTAAATTAATTTGACGTATTTTCATTTGAAACTTACATATTTTGAGAACAAATAATTAATGGATTTTAGCAATGGGGAGGACTATAAAATTATAAAGACATTATAAAAGAATCACCTGATAGGTTCAATAACATATCGCTCGTGAATGTTGTAAGATGATGATCAAGAATTATAGTATGTGTATTCCTAAATTTGCTGAATTGGTGGAGCTACGTGTACCATATCATGCTATATGCCTGTATAATGCCACCAAATCCATGTTAGACACATCATAAAACTTCGGGTGCATGGTTTGGCGATCAAGTTGAAAGCCAGACTGGGAAGAAAAGTAGCGAGTAATTCTCTAAAATTAGCCCAAATGGGGTAGACACGGTCGCCCCACGTGAAGAAGAGGAACAGAAGGTTCAACAGCGGTCTCTGGAAAAGCCATTTATGGAAGTGTGATCGAGATGAAAGCACGAGGAGAATTACCGTGATTGAACCCTAATGACGGGAGCAGAAAGATCGACGTCGGTCGCCTCTGTCGTCAACGAAAATCAGCCAAGGTTTTAGGTTTGTTCTTCGTTTCAAAGGGGCACCGTGAAAGGAACTGGATGGGGGTGAAGCGTAAACATGGTAAAGGAGTATCACTGCACAGGAGACAGGAGCTAATTGAAAAGACATTCAAGACACACATTGACAGTGACACAGACTCACGAATCAACTTGAACCTGTATAATTATGGGGAATGCAAGTCTTTGTGAATGAAACGAAGGACAATCCTATTTGTTCCGTCATTCTTCCCTTTTGAAGAAAATATTTCATGGATGCTACAAAATTTAGTTTTTTTCTTTTTCTAAATGCTAGTGAATTGAGTGTTTGGGCAATATCTGTAAAAACGAAATTGTCCTTAATGAGCCTGCCAACAATAACATCTTTTCTTATAACACTCCGTAAATTAACGAAATTTGCTGAAATACATGCAGCATGGATGTCGTTTGCTAATATTGTAAGAAGATGTTTCATCCGTCTTGGAAAGTGCTACAATGAACAGCTGTCAAAAGGACTTCTGAAGATCGAGCATGACATTTTGAGCATGATAAAAAGCATGAGTAAACATGACTGCCCTTTAACGAAGACGTTTCCAAGAACGTTCATTATCACCGAACAAACTTTGCCTTTCCCCCCAGGAGATTTCACATAAGAGTGGAGTACACCCTTTAACACCCCTGATAAAAGTTACTTGATACTTTCTGAAATCTCTCACCCCACTCGTAGCTTAGCACCCGCAGCTCATTATCCACATACTGACTGGGACAAGATTAAGCTGGAATTCGACAAGACTTCCGTCTAGAGCAGAAGCGATACCACTGTCACCAATGTCACATTTTGATACGGAACGAAACCGTGAATGAAAATATGAAAATGTATAAAAATTAAAAAATACAGACAATCATAATCATTCTCATAGAAATAGCTGACAAATTCTAGCTTATTCATGTTCTTCGACCAGTGAAAAAATTGACCCCCACCTGTATGCCGTCGAGTATTATGAATAAAATTATAATAACATCATTTTGTGCACGGGGTTTGCTAATATTTTGAATCGAATTATAAGTGTATATATAGGAAAAATCTTCACAGTAAAAACAGAACGATATCTGGGAAAAGCGAATTCCTGTTGTGAAAAATGTCTCAGAATTTTTGCCCGAAATCCTAGAAATCGACCGAAGAGAGAGATGACAGATTTTGAAATGAGTATTTTTTGCATGTATTGTAGATGGTTGCAGTAATTTTTGCATGTAGATGATTGCACTTTCGAATTTGTGAAAATCCCCCTTTTGTTGTTGGCAGTGTGAACATGCTTTCTTAGCGAGGCGACAAGGCAGGTGCAGCTATCTAAAGATCCTTCTTGACTTTTAAGGCGATCAGTTACTCGTGATACCATGATCATTAGCATTACGACAAGAGAACAACGTCTTCTTATAAATCCATATACCCGACTTCCTTTTAGACTCAGTGACGCAAATCATACAGATCTGCGCGGATTTTTCAACAAAATACACAAAAATTACACTTTTCAACATGAAAAGATACAGCACTATTATAGTCATTTTGCGTTATTGTTTTATTTGTCTGTGACCAGCTATAAACGAGACATAAATTATGAGAAATCTCGATCTATATACAGTTGCTTATAAAAATAAGACAAAACAAAACACAACAAAACACAACAAAGCAAAAATAATCAAACATTAAAATTTGGAACGTTTCGTCAGTACAGATTTCGAGGAATGAAAGAATAGACTATAGATAACCTCTAGCAATATGAGTAATAGAAAATCAAGGTGGAATATTACAAAAATCCTATATATAGCAAAGTCGGCGAATGATTGTATTATCAATATTACTATAATTTTGAAGGTAAAAAGAAAATCCCGCCAATTAATCTCGTCATTAAGTATCTATAGGCTAAACTAGAGCATAATAATTTTATGCTCAATATTATTGGAAGTATAAAGGGAAACTGAATAGCTATCAATTACTTCAGTTTGCTGTATTTAATTTCCATATTTGATTGTTTGTGCGAGGTTAAAGAAATGAAATGAATAATTTCGAGATTAAAACGAAAAGAATGGATGACGGTTAACCCATTTTTGGAATGATAAGGGAATACAAATGTTTAGATTGCTATAGATATTTATTAAAAGTCATATATTTTGATTGCTTGTACATCGCCTGTCTGTTTATTCATATCCTTATAAGAAATGGTGAAAAATGGAGAGAATTTTTTTTATTTCGTTTTGACAATATTTAAATGTCTTTGTCTCACATAACATTCTGTGGAAAACCAAAGAATACATGTACACTGTTTGCAAAAACAATGAGCAACGTTGACATAATTTAGTGAAGGTTGACCACATATTTTTTTGACGAATTCATGTATCTATTTCATCAGGACAAAGGGCAGGTAACAAACGATGATAGTTTACATGTCCATAGCGTTTACTTAAATATAAAGTAGAGTTCATTGTAGATAAAACACGATAAAAACTACTTTCGAAAAATAAACTCAAGGGCAATTTCAAAGGCCTATTGTAGTGCCCATAGAAATCAGGTTCGGATTATGTAATACTCGATTGTAATGTTCGTACATTTCTAAAGGTGACAGACAGGGCTATTGAAATTGTCTTGAGTTTATTTTTAGAAAGTAGTTTTTATCGTGTTATAAGAAATTGGCCCAATCTCGCTGAAAAGCACACATATATACTACACACAGAAATTGGTATATGGGACTACACACACATGAATGTTCGGCCCGAAAATTTCAGCTATTAATTCTAGTCATATTTCGAATATGAAGGCGTTTGAAGAGCAATATTTTTCAGTGGGGATTTTTTTTGCTTTCATGTTCTTCCAAACTGACATAAAAGGAATGAGAAAGCTCACAAGTTATTTTTCATCTTCCCCAGAACTCAAGTTTCTCTTTAAAATTCAGCTCTAGGTATATATACAGCTCTGTATTTTCAAATATAATCATGTACACGGGTGTGTATGATGGATAGCCGGTTGACCTTTCGCGTCATAATGGACGTCTCATGTTGAAAAAGTACACTGGTCGTGTCTGTGAATAATATTCTTCGAGTGACCAACGGAGGAGAAACTCTCTGCATTCTTGCTATCGATCTAATTTGACGTCTTAATGAGAGAGGCTTCCGTCCCGATAGTTCACCATCTGGGGAGATAGCCGAACGATACACACTGCATCGCTATCAAAGATCTCCATCTCCATCGAAGATGTTTCCATTTAAAGGTACTCTGTAAGATTTTGTTCTATCTTGATTATTCTGGACATTTAAATAGCCTGTGGCTAAGAAAAAAATACCGTCCCGATTTTTCACCATCTGGGGGAGATAGCTCGCCGATAATCACCCGATAGCTATCAAGAGGTTTCAATTCCAAATGTACTCTATAACATTTCGTTCATTGTTCTGAACATTAAAATAACGTTTAGCTATAAGAGAAACAAGGAGCTTAATATTTTTCTTAGAAATAAAATTGCAGCTGGCCATTATTTAAACGTCATGCGTGACCCCCAAACGGACATAAAATGCGGAAAAACAGACTGATTTCCCTCACAAGACAATGAAAGACCATTTTGCATGAAATGTTTTTTGGAAGCAATTTGATGAAGGTTTTTAATGCAATTCAGGTATTGCCATATTTTACTTAAAATGATTATCGTATTGCTAACGGAGCCGTGCTGCAAACAACCATCTTAAGTGTTTTATTTCATTAAAAACGTTCACCGAAATAGCGCCGCTGTCAACCAAGTTTGTCGTCAAAAGACAGACTCGTAGTCAATGTGGATTGTTCAAAATATCCCCTTTCTCGTAATGCACACAAATGTGTAATATATAAAACCATATCTTTTTCGTGATGTAATGTATATTGGTATATAGTTCAACATCTTCCTAAGATAACGGGAGGGTCGCGTGCCGTCATGGTGATGTTGTCGTCATGATAAATGTCAGTGTACGCGATGAAATTGCATCGCCATTGCTTTAGTATCATCAAGTCATGGATGGATGAGGGAAGTGTAACTAACTTCCCTGGATGGACAATAGACGACATCAATAAGAAGTTTACAGCTGAGCACATACATGCATGGCGCGACCTCATTCCCAACTGTTTTTACTTCTCTCGCATGAAACCATTCTATGCTTGAATTCTCTTTCACAAAAGCTAGGCCGCATTGCAGATCACTTTCACATTTGCTTCACGGAAACATTTATGATTCCAACTCCATCGGATCGCATTCTGTTCCAAATCGTGGCAGTGTGAAAGTGGTATAAAATACACAATCACGAGGTAAGACAGTTGCGATATAATGAATGAGCTCGCGTGAAGGGGATAAGTGTGCTTATAGGCGGCAGTCTCGGGAGGGATACTGTTACGCCGTTTATCTACTGAGGGAGACCGGGCTGAAAATAATAAATATGATCCGTTTGTCCTGCTATGTGTTAGGTTGACGCTGATGCATGACAAGTTCTCTTACCCTGATTATCATATGATAGTTGAGTCTGGGACACATTGAGGCCGAGAGATAGGGGAAAGGCCAAGAGGCAGAGACAGAGAAAAAGAAAGAGAATGAGTGAGAGAGAGAGAGAAATGTTTTAGAGGAAGGTAAAGGGAGAGAGAAAGAGAATATTGATGTAGGGATAAAGGTATATGAAGAGAACGATACAGATAATGTAGGCCTACATTTGGGGAGGAAATAAACTGAGAAGGAAGGAAAGTTATACACTTCATTTTATACCGAAATACATTTGTTTACTGTCCTTAGGAAATATATATTTTGCTGGTCATTGTCAAGAAGGACCACAAAATATACTTGAAAAAATGAAGGTAGATTTCATGTGTATTACCCTGTTAATTCACAAGGACATTTCCACGTATTTACCTATCTTCCTGGATATCTTTTTCCTAAGAAGGATATTGTATTTGTGTTTTTGTGATGAAGAAGTATCTTCTTGCACACTATATATAATTCAGTATTCATGATATATCAGAGTATGAATGATACATTATCTTGTGTTAAGAAGATGGTAACTTTTATGTTGTTAAATGGTTCTTAAAAGATAATAATTCAACATTTAGAAACCTACATGTGTGCCTTTCCAATTGAGTTTAAGATAATGCACAATTCAACCATATTCATAATTATTTATTTAATAAAGATTTAAACTTTGTTAATCAATTTTCTGCATATTTTTGTGATTTTTTAAAAAATGATATAGGAAAACTCAATAATACATACTGTATAAAAATTATTCTGAAACTGTGCCATGCATGAAAAACTGGTAGGCTATTGTTTGGCTGATGTATAGGCCAAGAGGAATGATATCTAATTACTGATGGAAGGTTAAAATACCTTGTTGCTTGTATTAAAGTGACTGGCTGTAATGAGGAGGATGTTTATTTGGACCAAACATGATCTGTTAGATTGATTAACTCACCTTGTTATGGCTAATCAGTGTATGGCTTCTCAGTAGTGTTTATTTGAAGATGCTTTGAGGCCAAGAAGGAGATGTAAACAGATAGGTCATGCGCTGCTTGAAAGTGCCATTCTCCTCCCTCCTTCAGTTGGGTAGCCTTGTTCCAAGGCTTGGGAGAGAGTTTGTGCCCTCCAGGCTCCAGGTACAAGCAAATTGGTTTGACTTTGTGATAGCAATGCCAGTGATTTAAGGAAAACTTTGAATCTTTAAGTTCAGACCTAAACTGAGACTCGTTTGCATAAATACGATTTGACTTGAATGAATATACATGCATACAAAGAAATGTGAGTTTCGGGAGCAAACTCTCATGTCCTTCTGCTCATACCATGTTTTCTTGTTGCTGGTATTCATCTCTTCATCTATTCATTATTATGTCATAATAAATCATCATAATATATCATCATCATTATCATCATCATCAACATCCCATGGCCCATGGGTGGTGGTGGTGCATGGGGATGGGGGGGGGGGGGGGGGTGATGTTGGGTCTTCTCTAGACCGTCCTCATTCTCACTCTATCTGTACCTCCAGATTATGAGATTAACTGTTCTTCCACTTCTATTGCTGTAATTCATCCACATTTCTTTTTAAGTGTAATATGTTTTTTTTAAATATGAGAATAGTAATGATTTTATATTGAGCTCATTATGTGGAGCGGACTCAATATAAATACTTAATATTGTTCTTGTAACTAAGATTAATCACTTACTGTTCATTTTCTACTTGCAGGGTTTTAATAGGAGCACCAGAGGCTCCAACAAGCCAGCCGGGCGTTACTAATGGGGGAGCTGTCTACAGATGTCCAGTAGCCCCCCTCAACAACCGTGGTCCTTGTCAACAAGTTCCATTTGATTTGACTGGTGAGTGGAATATGATATTTCAACTATATTGAAAATGTCTTGCGACTGTTTTCCTTTCTAATATATTCATCGTACTTGGAAACTAAATTTATTTTGACTGGCTATGCAATTTGTAAGCCTTACAGCAGTTTAAGAGATTTAAAAAATACAAACTTCTACAATTTTTTGTTTATTTTTCTTCCATGTCAAACCACCAGCAGTAGTTGATAAACAATCATTACAAAACACTTGGAAATCTAAAGGGGGTCCCCCTACCCCATGCTGAGAATGGTATGAACCGTGGAGATGGATGAACACATCACTGTCAAGTGTGATGGAAGGACGGGGGGGGGATAAGAGTAGATTTGTAATTTGGACGGGCAGGAGACGAACTCTTTCTCAGTCATTATAAGATGCAACAAAAGGTCTTGTTTCTTTCACATGGCACTGTGTCAATTTTGTAAACAACTTTGATGTCCAAAACAACAGACATTTAGAACTATTTTATAAAAGGAAAATGAAAGTACATTATGGAAATTGATTTAGAAGACTTCAACAAGTAAATGGTAATCATCATGCTCTTATTTTCAGATTATAACAAACTTAATCTTCTGACCTTATGACAGTGAAGAAATCTTACGGAGCAGATAGTGATTTAGCCCTTGGAAAGTCAAAAAATGAGAAGGAGAGAAAAGATTCAAGATGTAAACAAATTTACCGTGACAAATCTCAATTTAGAAAATAAAAATATAGTAAACATCAAAATGCTCCTGTAATTTTGTTGTACATTTTCTTAAGAATTTGTTTCTTGATCAGTAAGAATTCATGGCATGTAAATGTACATACCCGGATTGTAGCCAAAATGCTGTGATATTGTGTTACTTTTACCTAGGAATTGACTGCAAGACTATATTATGTGACCCTCCACCACAAAACGACCAATAAGTCGCAATGGGATTTTTAGAGGAAACAGCTGGAAAAGGTGGTTTGGGGTGGAAATTTTTATTTAAAGTTTTTTGTGTTTCCTGAATGTTGATATATGAATCTACCATCTGTCAAAAATTCAGGGTTAAATACCATGATGAAATATGTTTTTAGTCTTATTCAAAATCAACCTATTTTCCTGGACATTCAAACTTTGTGTGTCAGCTTGCTGGAATCGTACTTCACATCGCTTTTCTGGTATAGCTAAAAAACTACGCACTGTCTGATATTCAAAATCTAAAGAAACAAAGAAATATGTTTATTTTGAAGGTATAGAAAGTTTCAACCCAATCCGATTAGTAATTCACAGAGTATGCTAGGGAGTTTTGACTCAGCCTTTTGTGTGACAAACAAAAGGACACAGATTAGGCGCTCATGGTCACTCTTCTTGAGAGCCTGTTTTCTCTATTGTTTTGGTCATTAGTCTGTCTGACACTCAGACATTCTCATTGTGATTAACAAGGGTTTGCTTAGTCTATAAAAGACAAGTTTTATATCATTTTAAAGCTTAGAATCTAAGCTTTCAAACTGTGCTGAAATTGTAAAAACTCAAATTTCCGACTTATTACTAGTTTTGTGGTGGAGGGTCACATATGGAAAAGTGATATATTGATTATAAATCAAGATCCTGCATTCATGGGAAAGATTTAAAAATCTTGGAAATGAGTGGGTGGACTAGAGCAGAGTTGACTGTTTCCCTGTCAATTGGGGCATTGCTAGACCTTTCATTATTGTGTGTGTGTGTGTGTGTTGGGGGGGGGGGGGAATTGCCAAGTAAGTGACCCCAAAAGCTTCCACAAGCAAAGATTAAACAACAACAAACAATCCTCAAATTTTATATTTGGCATTGAGAGTAAAAATTGGTCCTCATTTTTTATTTGTCAACAATGCTTGAAAAATTCAAAATTTGCCAACAGAAATTTTGAATTTGGGGTGGGAAAGTCACACCTTATGAACCCTTTTGGCAGTGCCCAGGCCTGTGGTAAATGCATATTTAATTTAAATCAGATCAATAACAAAGGATTGTTAAACAAATTGGATCCTGTTTTCCACTTGCATGTTGGCTGTAAAATCAGGTAGCCAAATTTGGCAGAGTGGGTTTAACTACCGTATAGTGGAAAGATTTAATTTTTGACACCATTTATTTATCTTGCGTGACAGTAATGAGACATTTCCCTCCCTTGGGACATTCCATTGTTAATGTGGGGGTGGTGATTCCACCTAAGGGGATTCACCTTTTCATCCCTCCCCTTACAGAATACAGTGCACTTGATTTTCACCCTGACCTCATGGAGCAGAGGTGAAACTCATAAATAAAGGAATGCTGGCACTGATTCTCAGAAAGAAAAATTGTGGGGAAGATGTCTCACTGCTTTGTCACAGCTTTGTCACAGCTGAGCATAGAGACAAATACAGTTGTACATGGTTAGGCAGCAAACATGATCCAAATTGCATTTATCTCGCTATATACTGTATTCAAAATATGGGCTTCAAAAATTACTTCAATGAAGAGATATTGCAATCATAAACATAACTTGTATTAAAGTAGACTAGTCGACACACCCATACGCACTCGCTAAGAATAGGGCCACGCAGAACCCAAGTCAAAGTTTTGGTTCTGCGCTAGTGTTTTTAAAATGTATATGCTATCCTTTACTTTCACATTCCTTAACTGCTGACCTACATGTATGCCAGGTAAAATGATTTGAGGTTGATTATACAGTCAAACCTGCTTTAGCGACCACCTGTATAGAAAGACCACCTGTCCATAAAGACCACCTGCTCATAAAGACCACTTTTCTTGTCTTCCTTGAGTGGTCTTTATAGACAGGTTTTACTGTATACTTCTAGCTGGACACTAATAATGATTGGTACACTCTCAAATATTAGAAGTTGGTACATGATGTAGTTTAACAGGGTTAAATATCTTTGAAGATTTTTTTCCTACTGTTTAGATTCCATTATTTAGTTTCTAGCTATTAAAGTGATTTAATTGGTAACTTTGTAGAGGCTTGATAAAATCTGACCTGCCTGGCATTACATGCCATCAGTGTATGTAATATGGTGTAAAAACGAAGCCCAGGGAAAAAAAAGCACTTCAAATTCATCATGTGCTTCACAAAAGTAAACATATGCAAGTGACCGGAAATGCCAGACTCATTTTACCCTATAGACGCAGTGTTAGACTAAAGCGTATGTCCATATGCTTTTCGTAAATGGGAGTATTCAGTAATAATAGCATTATATTTGAAAACCTTTCTATGCCTGGCTATTTATTTATCCTTCGGAACATTATTATACAAGACAGATATTAAAATTCAACAATTTATTAAATGAAGCCTCCACAACGTTACTGAATGCCTTTAATAAAGAGCTTTGGCCTCTACAGATAATAAAAAGCATAATCTATGTGCTCAATGTCTAAATTAATAAATAAATATTTAGTCTCTTTTGCGAAGAATTATTCAAAAGTTTATTTTGCACTTTACGATACAAGGATTTGTAACTATAATGTAACTTTAATATGCAGATGATTTCAAACACAATGCTTGACAATTGTTTCTGCACATTGTCATTGGTGTGACTGTGAATACTAGTGTATGGAGTGGACATCAGTATTGTTTTGAAGTGCATGTACATTTAGGAAGTATTGCAATTCTTTCTAATATAAGTGTATATGTAATTCATCTGAAGGCTTATGTATCATGGTTAATGATTTGTTTTATCTTGAGAACGAAATCGATAAGGCTCTTGAGTGTTGCATTGTGTCACTTTAGATGGGATGATAATGTTGAATTGGACCACTCAAACGAGGGGGTACTTGTTTTTCCGAATGTTTATAATTCCGAAGGTTTGTAATTCAGAAAAAAAATAATTTCCCATAGCAGGGGGTTCATAATTACAAAACTGATATTGGTTCATAATTCCAAACATTTGATGCATAACTCCGAAGGTTCGTTTTTCTGAAGGTTCGTAATTCCGAAAATGAAATAGGGTTCGTAATTCTGAATAATGCCATATAGCACTGCAGAACTTTTCGGAAATACAAATGTCCGGAAATATGAACCCTTTTTCATTTTCGGAATTATGAACCTCTTTTTCATTTTCGGAATTATGAACTCTTTTTCATTTTCAGAATTCTGAACCCTTTTTCATTTTCAGAATTCTGAACCCTATTTCATTTTCAGAATTATGAACCGTCAGAGTAACGTACCTTCGGACAAACGAACTTTCAGAATTATGAACCTCTTGGAGAAACGACATGCAACCACTCAAACATCCATCAATAAATACTGAGGCAGTACTCACTTTCGTTGAAAATACTAGAAATATGTTTGTGATGAATTTTTTGTTGATCAGAGTTACATATTTCTTTATTTAATATTGTTAACAAAAAGTTTATATTGGTTACTGTAAATAAGAGATACATGTAGATTGATTATTATGAATAATGATATCTTGTAAAGTTTCTGCAATACATAGCATAGTTAATATTCAGAAGCAATTTTTTTGAAATGCATTTATTGTTTCTATCTAAAAGTCACCATAAATGCTGGTGCTCAATGATTATTTTGTGTTTATATTGTTTGGACTCATATGATTGATTGATGAAGAACAAAAGAAAATACAGTACAGAGAAGGAAAATATGTATTGAAATTAGCGTAACTGAAATCCTGTAGCCTGCACATACTGGAAGGTTATGCCAATGCTTTGCTTTCCAAATGTTCCCTTTTCTGAGATGACATATATATTTTCTTTCCTGATACACATGCTTGCTAACCTCTAACCCAGCCCACTGATTGATTTACAACTCACTACAGTACATGTATTTCTGTAGACTTTTCCAGGATGTTTCTCTTCTTTTCTCTTGAGAAAAATTGTCAAGAATTTCTGAATCCCTATAGGCAAGACCTGATCGGTGACCTAGCATTTGATAAATGTTGATCGCTCATCCCAGAACATCTCTGGACAATGTGAAGAATGCCATGAGCTGAGGCAAAAAATACTTGAATAAAACAGGGAAGACTGCGTTGTTATTTTGATACATTCCCAGATTATGGAGAACCTGGATAAAAGGGGCATTATAGTTGTCTTTCTTTGGTATGGGTAATATAATAGTACACATGTCGTTGTCATTACCTCACTCACATGTAATGTCTGTGTATAAGAATAACCCACTGGTAGAAGGGTTTATGTACATGAACTTGGATCCTTGCTGTTGTAATAATACAATAAGTAAATACAATAAGTAAATACTGAAATGCTACATTAAGTTATCCATTTAAGTGGCGTTCTGTTTGCAGTAGCCAGAAATGTAAATTACCTTTGCACTCTGTGTAGTCCTTAGGGTGCGTTTATATTTCCATTTTTCAGGCTAAAATGAGCCTTTTGTTACTTGTTTAGTTCAAAACACGGTTGCGTTCACAGACATTTTCATATAATCGCCGATGTAACACTCACAAAAATGTGCGTTTTGAATCAGCGTTTTCCCAAAACACGGTTTCTGGGGAAGCATAAATGCACAATCTTTTGGAAACGCGGTTATATAACATCATATAAACTAGTAGCATGTGCAGTAAGGTTTGCAAAACCAGCTGCAGAGCCCGAATTGGCCTGGAGAAAAGAAGTAACAGTACCCAATGAAACTACCCTTTAGATGAGCCTTTCAAAACACTCATTCTGTCTTAATGTACTTGTATTAAGTATCTGTAAGTTTCGTTTGAAATGCAAGCACTCCTTTTAGCTTTAATTACTCTATTGGGCATTAACAAAGTTTTCACCAAGTTCAGTGCCATTAATTATGCTGAAGTGATCGAGAGTAGAAAAATGAAAGAAGAAAAAGGACAAGAAAAATGGAATTCAGATTAAAGTATTTTATACTGTGTTTGTTGAAGTCAGTTTGTTTGCTGTTCACGAGAACTGCACTTATACAGTAGATGCAGATACTTCATGGGATTAGGAACGCTTCATAAATTCTGTAAATTGGGAACGGAGGTAAGTGTACATTCTATGGAAGAAAAAAAGGATGAGTGCTTTAAAGAGAATCCTTTTTTCATCAACTGAGGCATGTAAGTCTTGGGCACTTCAAGGTAATCTTTATAGTTCTTGTGATGGAAAATAACAGAATCAAGCGATACTAAATTTTCAATATAAAAATAAATGTGTATCTCATGAAGTTTACATAATAGCTTGTAGCATATAAAAATAAATGTGTATCTCATGAAGTTTACATAATAGCTTGTAGCATATGCTATTTTTTACCTTGGAAATCAATGGAAAATTATCTTTTTTTATTTAGAAAGTTGACATATTTAGAACATGACTATTTTATAATATTTAGAATGGATAAAACTTTGTCAAATAGACCCAAGCATAGGCCTGTAGATGTGAATGAAGAGCATTGTAGCTAACAATAAACTCATTTACTCCCAAACACTGCATATAAATAGTGGCTTCCAATTTTCTTTTATTACATGAATAAGTGACAACAATACAGCCGCAGTGCGAATGAATAATTGAATAAATGGGTATTTTCCACCATCACCTATTTCAGTGCATCATTCAATGCAACATTGAATTCCCTAGGCATTGATGGTAATGAGAGACCCAGCTGCATTGTATCCCAATCTGTCACATTCGATGAAAGGTTTTATATCCAAACATATGGGTATGGAGTAAAACACCACCATAGAACCAGACGTCAAAGCGCGGTTGTCGTAGAATTGTGACATTCAGCATTTTGCACTGTGTTCATATTGCTACATTTACAGCACATACATGTTCATGTACAGGACTGTGGCCCATTGGCTTTAGAACTTCAGGGGATCGTTTCATCAAGCGTTTTTCAGTGATTTTTACCGACAACTGTTATAAGCTACTGAAATCCTTGCATCTGATTGGCTAAGAGCAAATTTGTCAGTAAAAATCACTGGCAAAATGCTTGATGAAACGCTCCCCAGATACGTTTAGGCAACAAGATGAACTGACATATAAGTGAAACATGTAGCAGTACATCGGCTTCGCAGTAGGCCTTTATTATAAAAGATGAACTGTTCCATTTAGTTGAATGATCGGAGTAGATGTAAGTCAGAAACATCTGATGTTTTTACTTTTTACATCCCATCTTTTAGATTATTCTATTGATTTGCCATATAATAATAATATTAATATATAGCATTTAAGGTACGCCTTCTATCTAGTTTCCTATTCAGAGGCGCAGAGGGATGTAATAGGGAAGGGGGGGGGGGGGTTCATTTGAAATATGATGAGAACAAATATGTTTTAAGACCGGACTTGAATGATTCTACAGAATTTGCATTGCGAACACTTGAAGAAAGTGCATTCCACAGAACAGGAGCACTAGTAGCAAAAGCCTTTTCACCAAATGAACATTTGACTCTACGGGGTGCCAACAGCCCAATCCCTGAAGATCTCAGATTTCTAGTGGGAACATATTCTGAAATCAGATCATCCAAATAGTGAGGAGCACAACCATTAACAATTTTCCATGTAAGCATCAAAATCTTGAATTTAATACGCTCCACAACAGGCAACCAATGAAGTTCTTTAAGAACAGGCGTTATCGGGGTATATTTCGAAGTCTCACTGAGAATTCGGGCAGCAGCATTTTGCACTCTCTGTAACTTAAGAATTTGATCACTGTTAGCATTGAACATATCAGAAGAGCTGTAAAAATATACAGATTGGATACAAAGTGGAGGTTTTATTAGTTGTGAGCCCGATTACTGTAAAACCAGAAATGTTTGCGTCCGCGAAACTTTCACGAGTGGTCGAGAGTCGCAAAGTTTCATGCCACGAAATAATAAAATCAGAATTGATACAACATAAAATTCACAAAAGTTTCTTGCTGCGAAATCGACCGTCATTCACAATTCGCGAAAGAGAGTATTGAGTTTTGCAGTAGTTAGTCACGGACGGACATTTGACAACTTTTGAAAGTTTGAAGACCTGTAGAAAATATATATTTAATTGAAGAGCGCTATTTTATGTTTCATTGTGAAGGGCATCACCGAAGGAGTTGAATTTTGATAAAATGTGGTTGCCATGGTCACCTACTGAAATTACAATCCATAAAATATTCAATATCATGGATGCATGGACAAAATGCATACCGGTACTCATAGCCGATCAGGCTCTTGTTGCTATATTAGACACATGTAAGCATTTTGCCAGCTTTTTTATTCAAAAGGGGTATTAAAGTAGATATTCAAAGAAAATCACAAATATGGCAATTAATGTATCACTAGAAACTGGGAAGCTTACAGATGGCAATCTTATAAGTTTTATGTCAACTGCGTATCTGGTGATTATAAAAACAACACAAATAAAAGCTCTTCTCAGCATCTGGAATATCCGAGGATTCGCCAGAAATATAGCGATGTTTTGATGTCGTCACAATCGGGATCGATCCTGCTTAAGCAGACGACGTCCTATAATGAATGAACGTAATTGCAATGCAATTATTTATCAAATTATAAAGAGTTTGGTGTATTTAAACATGACCTTATTTCACACCATTATAAAGGGAAAGTGAAACTGATTCTGATAGCTAAAACCGTTTGATTGTAAATACATAGGAGAAGGGTCAATGATCAATGAAATAAACCCCACTTTCAAATTGAAAAGCCCTCCGAATAATAGCAGGATGGTATTCGTTCCCTCTTGAAACGCCGAACATGCCTCGGTGCAAGCAGCTGAAAATACAATGACGTCTTATTTTGTTTACAAGTGACTGATTCCTTTATTTTTTTAACGCTGCATTTTTCATCAAAATTATACCATACACGAAGTTAAGAGTGAGGCAACAGACTAACATTCAGACTGACGCTAGTGAAGGAAGAGAAATAAGTGAAGAGGAGATGACAAAATAGGCTCTGAAAAATGTGTAAGATGTTATGGGACATCGTCTGCTTAGACAGGACTGGTCCAGGGTGTGTCGTCACATATCTCAGCAGCGTTCGAGGAGCTCTTCAGCTGCTATATCGGGGGCTGTATTTTACCGTTTTATAATTGATAATAATCATTACTTCAAATGTTTCCAAGCGTTGAATTTGGATAACCTTGTTTAATTTATGCCATCTATGCAATAATAAGTATTAAGCCAATATTTAAAATCATCAACGTTCTACTTTAAGCCTATTGGTTATTTGGCAAAATTAGATGGCAGATTGAAAATAATTTCAAACTACAAAGGTGTTCTAATGCAGCAACATTTTGGCTCTTTTAAAAATACATTTTGCACACATTGTATGAATGGGTTGAAGAGAGTTCAGTCATGATTTTGCACTTATCCTGTTCTTCAGATCGGTCTGCCTTCTGTGGTTTGCAGCAGCGGGCTAGATATCTTTAAAGCAGGACTTTGCGGTGGAGGGTAATGTGAGAACCAGACCTAAACACTGAATCTATAAGATTTGCTCCGAGTGACCTTTTTAAAAATCGAATTGGTTTATTCAAATGCCCGGAAATGATGGATTTGAACTTTGTTATGGTTACATAAAAAACGAATGCTGCAGGACACTTCATTGAGCATTGCAAAATATTCCATTTTATAACTTGTCATGTAGGTATAATTGTTCATCTAAAGAAAACAAGTTCATATAACCTGGTAATGGGGAAAATACAGAATTTCCAAAACTTTCAAAAGTTATCCAATATTCAAGCAAAGGACGCTGCCCCTTTTATAACCATTTGGGCAGTTATGTGTTGGATTATATCTTATTTGGTATATTTTGTTTACAAATTACTTTGTCACTCAAGTACCACCCCCCCCCCCCCCCCCCCCCCCCCCCCCCGCCGAAATTATGCCCATACAACTATGCTTACGATTCATTTCCTTCAGAAAAACTGAAAATTAATTCCTCCTGTAAGCTACTGTAGGAAAAGTGTCTAGTCGTTAAGGAACTGGTGCTGGTGCCAATTAGCCATTTAGGGAAGAGGAAATTCCAGGGTAGTTACCCCCATAAATGGACCGTGTCTCTTATAGCCTGTTCAGAAAAAAGGAAGGTTATACGGGATTCGTATAAAGAAATGCCATATAAAGAATCATTGTATATTGAAAGTAGCATACAGACTGAACTACAAAAAGAAACGTCAGATAAGAAAAAGGGTTTTGCAGAAGTCAGCTGACATCATTGACAGCGATGGAGCATACAACATGCAGCCGATTTGTTACATACAAAAAGCCCAGCCGGGTTATACTGTTTTTGTATGGTATGTCATTCAGACTACAAGGGGATACTGATCAAGTTTTTTGTTTGAAACGATGCTCAAACATATATTTTGCCAAAACAATATCTCATTATACGACATTCAGACTATAAAAAATTATTTATCACATAGCAATTACGGTTTTCATATAGCGTTGCTATGAATTTAGGTAGTCTAAAAGGGGGGTTAGACTGTCCATCATTAATTGAATCCTGCATGGTAAAGCTAATGGATTCAGATGTTCTGTTGTCACTTCTCATTTCAACCACATATAGATGATATGACCTTCTCATGACATTGAGGATATTCACATTAAAAGAAGGTTCTTTATGATGTGTGATCTTTTGAAATTCTTAGAAATTTATTTTTAGCAGAGGATCATCTTGTATTCTTGAATATACAATATTTTTCAGCCCCACTAGTGCTGTTGATTAGGCGGGGGTACTTGGTTTTCTGAAGGTTCATAATTCTGAACCACAAATTTCCCATAGCAGAGGTTTCTTAATTCCAAAAATGAAATAGGGTGCATAATTTACTGCAATAAATCATATATACCTGCCTATTTTTGCTAGTCTCTTGACTACGCAACCCAATCGAGAACTTTTACACATATAAGTCACAATATTGTGCACACCCCCCCGTCATTCATTGTTATCTCCTTCCTCCCTCACCCGCATGAATGCGCAACGGCCATCTTCCTCTTTCTTGCTCGTTCCGTCGAGTCAGGTTATCGAAATAGGGTTCATAATTCCAAAGATTCATAATTCTGAAAATGCAATAGAGCCCTTCATAACTTTTTGGTATTATTAACCTTTGGAAATATGAACCCCGTTTCTATTTTCGAAATTTCGAACCGTCGGAGTAATGAACCTTCGGAAATACGAGCCTTTGGAATTATGAACCTTCGTAAAAATGACATGTAGCAGATTGGGCAACTAGATACATGTATTAGTGCTTTACATACTCTCAGATGGGTGCAGTTTGATTTGATATTCTTGAGTTAATGGTAACACAAAACTTAGTCCCAAAGTTCAAGATTACAAATATCCGCCAAACAGGTTTGGTTGAAATCATTTTGGAAAAATCATTGTTTAGTGGGTTGATTATTGCCGTAATTTCTGTTTTATTCCCTTTTGATTGTAATACCACATTGACATAGGCCTACATACATGTACAAGATACATATGCCTTTGAATTCTTGCAATGCCATTTAAGGTTTTAACTTATTTATTGAAGTGTCCACCCCAGTACGAAACCATACATCTGGTATATAATTGTATATGTGTATGTACTTTAGCATTATAGTAATGTAATGTCATGCAACTAAATTAACAAGTACTTAGGCTGTGTAAGTCAACAATTAAATTTTTAGAGAGACATTAGATGTCAAAGTACGGTAATTAACAAGCTAATAAATTTCCAGGGTTCTAGGCATATGACAATCAAGAGTAATTATTAAAATGTAATTAGATTCAAGATGGTTTATATTGTTGTCTGTATCTTCACGCAATGGCTGGATGTCATGTAGACAAATGAGATCTGCTACCGGTGAAAAATAATTTGCGAGCGTTCTTGTTCTTTATAATATGTTCATTTGGAAGAATATCTGAGGCCTGTATCATAAAGAGATACAATCAACCTTATGATTGATATCAGTCGTAAGTCTATGGCAAACCATGTACTGAAGAGTTACAATTGATCATAAGATTGATTGTATCTCTTTGTGTTACAGGCCCCTGATCATACTAGAAATGTCCCCCGATAATTATTGCTCTGTAAATGCCGTCATATTCAAAATATGATGAGAAGTAAATTAAAAAGTGCCCATCTCTTGCCTCTTTTAAACGAAAATATAGTCATTATCTCATGAATGTTTGGACTGAACTGTTATGCCACATGACTTGTGTGTGTAGTCCCCTATTATGGTGGCAAAGAGAAAATTGGCAGGAAACTATAGTGTCACATTGTTCGCCTTGCATCAAAAGCTACAAAGTGCGAGATCATTTTGGTATTCCATCCATGATTTCTGGGGAAGTTTAATGTAAATAGCTGAAAGAACAATAGATCACGCCTTTTCCCTGGCCTATCTGCTACTTTTAGGACCCTTCCACCAGACAACTCCCACATAACAATCTCACCGCTTTTTTCGGAGATATAGCTTGTGTGACGCATATACATAGGTATTGCGCACATGCGTTTAATGCATGTTGATGCTGTTGAAATTTACATCCAAGCACTGGTATCTAAATTATATTTGCCTCTCATTTGTTTAATATTGCTTGTACATGTATCTTGCTTTATTATGACCTTGAACGTTCAGACTACTCATACTTGTAGTTTTGATCATGACTTGGCATTCTTATTCCGGGCTTTCACTCATTACTGGTAATGAGCAATTTTAACAAGTAGTCACTTCCGACCTTGCCATAATGTGGAGGTCATGTGACATGATATTTTGTGAAACATTTGACAGCAGTGTAGATGAGCTTTTATACTTTCCATTAGACTTTATGTTATAGGGCGAATGAACTTTATGAAGAAAAATGTTCACAGCAATGCATTCGTATAGCCAACAAACAGAGAAATATTATTAAAAAAGAATAAATGCAGAAAATCAGACAAATGGATCAATTAAGATTGAGGGAAATCTGATGAAAATAAAGAAAGAAATACAGTTTTCAAGATCATTACGCAAAGTGGCAACATTCCGATAGGTTTTTGCGAGTTACGCTGTTGTAATTCATGAGTTGTTTATGCCAGTATGTGGGAAGATTGTTTTTCTGTCCAGCCAAGATTTTGTGAATCAAAGTTAGATTTAATCATGAAGACTGTCAGAACTGTGCACTGAGTGTGCACTGTCTGGCGATAAGTTCAGTTCTGTTAAGTAGCAGTTGTTCACATCTAGTAATTACACAATTAAAGCATTGAATTTAAAGATTAAATTGATGTCATCTTTATTATATTCAATCTCTTTCTTCCAATCTTTTAAAGATATATGATAAACAACACAAATGAAATAATCATTTACATATATGAGAGTCAATTATTACATCTTCTCTTCATAGTCTGAGGGGTTAAATATTTTCAAACAATTACCATAATTTCAACTTGCTTTAAATGTATCTGTAAGACAAGTACATGGTATCTAGTAGTTACTAATACTTTTAAACTTCTTTTCAACTTTCTATTACAATGGCCATTAATGAAATCAATGAGCACTCAGGAAGAAAAGAACTATAAGGAATTAATGATCCATACCCAAACAATATTCAATTTATGCCTATGTCGACTATACCCAAATAATTTTCAATTAATAAATAAAGAATAAAGAACTAATACAACATCATTGATAAAACAATATGTCCGCGAATTGCTAGCTTTGGGATGTACAGAATCATAAGGAAAATGGGCTGCCCATACTTATTGCAAGTTTCTGGCTTCATCGTTCAAAGTAGTTCACAAGTTCGATGCATAACCTGTGCTGATCGTCTGAGAACAGTTGGCCTACGATGCTGCCCAATATAATAATAATAATAATAGATACTTATATAGCGCAAAATGCTAAAGCCTCTAAGCGCTTTGGTCTAGCATAGCAGATATCGCTTCGATGTTTGAAGAAAACTGACCAAGAGGTCGAAAACCAAGGCTCGTTGTACACGCCTATTCAGCCGGTCACAGTACCTATTGAACATGACTAGCATAGGTCCCTATTCAAGATGTGCACCCATTGAAATTCTTGTCCCTAATCAAGTATGTCCCTGTTTCAATAGTTTCTACCCAAACTAAATTCCGGTCACATTGTAACAAAGACAACAATTATTAAAGTGAATGTATATAGTGGAACATATCTTGATTATGGCCTATGAGGTTAAACTTGCCACTTGCAACGTTTGCACCTTCGTTGTGTATGACTACCCAGTCATCGCCATTCTTGAGAAGTAGTTAATTCAGTGGTTTCTGTAATTTCTCCTCCTGTTGGCAATTATTATATCATTATTGTCACTGGAGCAAATCCTCTGTTTCTAGAGCCAGAAGGGTGTTAACTCATATACTTTAAGCCCTTCTGACTCCAAAAACATAAAGGCCTGAATTCACAAAGGTGGTAATAGATTTGTACCATGGTTTATGCAGATTTTGTGGTATAAGTGCGCTTGATTTCGCGCGTATTAGAAAGATCCCATAATGAATGTGATTAGCAAAGTGCGCAAATTTTACGCTAGTTGCCATGGTTTAGACCATGGTTTATGTAAATTTACGCACAGTTTATTTCAATTAATTTACATAAACCATGGTCTAAACCATGGCAACTAGCGTGAAATTTGCGCACTTTGCATGCTTATCACGCGCGTTCATTATTGGATCTTTCTAAGTGTACGCGCGAAATCAAGCGCACTTATACCACAAAATCTGCATAAACCATGGTACAAATCTATTTAATACCACCTTTGTGAAGTCAGGCCAAAATATTAGGTTGCTCGTAACCTTTCACACAGAGATTCTCTTTCTGGCCTTCAGAAGATAATTGTTACTTTCCTTTTCCTTGCTTTGTTCCTTTTTTTAAGTGCTTAATGATCTTTATGTTTTTCTTTATGTTTGGTCTGTATATCTTCACAGGTATATATTGGATTAGTCTAACCATCGGTTTCGGGCAGCTCTTGCTAGTTCAGGGCCTAATGGATGCATCAAAATATCCAGTGTCCTTTAATTATGTCTCTTACCGGACAATTTTTTAACCACATTTTGTCTTATTTTCTCCACACAAGAACTTTATTTTTTATATAAGTGCCTAATATTGTGTTTTTGTTTGCTCCGTATTTTCACAGGTAACACAGGTATCTTGGATAAATCTAACCAATGGTTTGGAGCAACGCTGGCCAGCTCAGGGCCAAATGGACGCATCCTGGTAAGAAATCCTTCAATTTTATGCTACCGATACTGAATTAAGATGGTGCTGGAGGCATTCCTTTTTAAGAGGGTTGTCAGTCTGGATGTCTGTCCATCCATGTAATCTAGTTATCATGGTAGAGTTCTGGTAGAGGTGAAAAATTATCTTTATGAGCTTGCTTAAGGGGAATGCCCACCCAGGTATTAAGTTGATTTGAATAAAAGCAGAAAAATCAGAGAAATAGATTAGTGAAAGTTTGAGCAAAATCCGGCAAGAAATAAGAAAGTTATGAACTTTTGAAGTTGTAATCAATCAAACACAGATTGGCAACTCCGTGATGTATCTTGCAAGCGCCTCTCCCATTTGCTCAGTACAGAAAATCTCAAAAATTTTCAAAAAATTTCCATTTTCTTAGTTTTTAATGAAGGAATAGATTTGTTTCATACAGGTTTTGTGTAAAAACATATGAGCAAATGATTTATATCTAAGGGGCATGTATGATTGAATATTTTCTTTAGAGAAAATGGAAATTAATGATTGTTGGGGTACAGGGCAAATGGGAGAGGAGCTCGCAAGATAAGTCACGGAGGTGCCAATTTGGGTTTGATTGATTACAACTTCACATATTCATATTTATTATTATGGTGCCTGGTGCATCCAACTGTCAAGCCTTATTGGCTTTTACGTTGCACCATTTTCCACTCAACCATCATGTTGATGGTTATAATTTTATTTTGTTGTTGCACTTTCATTGTAACCATTTTAATCTATATGTATTTATATATCATTGTACCTTTATGTGATTCTATTTTTTTATCTTGTATATAATATGTATATTTGATGTGATGATGATGGAAATAAGTGATTTTCAATTCAATTCAAAATGATTGCCCTTGAAGGACTCTCATAAAATGTATTTCAAATATGAATAGTAGTTCATAACTTTGGTCGAAATTTTGGTACCACTCTGTATTCTGTGCTCATATCTGTGTCCTGTGCTTTTCATTGCTTGTGATTTTCAGCAAGATTTAATAATTTGTTTTAATTTTGACGATTCCTAATCCTTGTAGTACATACACAGTTATTCCTATTTTACAGCATATATGACCATTCAGAATACCTTCTAGGTCCTTCACCCTATTACTTGATTTCATGACATACCCTATAATAATAATAATAATACATAGCATTTGTATTGCGCTTAATACAAATGTTTCTTAGCGCCGAAGTATTATTACCCCGGCTCTAGCTAGGCTACCGAATTCGGTACTCACAGCATTCAAGGAATAAATTCCTACCGGGTACCCATTTACTACACCTGGGTGGAGAGTGGCAAATGTAGATTAATGTCTTGCAAAAGGACATTAGTGCTGCGGCTGGACTCGAACCGCGAACCATGAGATCCACAGTCCGGTGATGTATCCACTAGACCACGACATCTCTATGTTTATTCACTCCCGATGGTTTTAATAGCTATTCTTTGTAATCCGAGAGTATATATCGTTTGTTTGGAGCCAGAAGGGCATTGACTCTGTAGTTTAACACAGAGTTAACGCCCTTCTGGCTCCCAACAGACAATATAATGTTGACTCTGTTGTGAACTTCAGGCTGACGATGGAGTTTGCATGACTCCAAAACATATTGTACCATTCCTTCAAATGCTATGTTTTCTTTGTTGTTTTTATTTCAAAACTGATTTTGTGTCGTCCTTTCGGAAACTTCTAGATAGTTACTTTCACAATGCAATTACATGACCTCACCATCACCGTTATTGTATTTTCTCAAGGTTTTGAAACTATCTGCTTTAATTGTGCCTTTCAGCATTTAAATATGTAGGCATATTATATTTAAGAAATATTGTTATTTTTGACACTATTTATGATTTTCATTCTTTGTAGGCATGTGCTCCTCGTCTTGTCTGGCTTCAGACTGCCAGTACCTCTCCTACAGATATGGAACGTGAGCCGACGGGAACATGCTTTGTTGGACACGCCAATTTTACCGGCTTTCAGAATTTCTCACCATGCCAGAGCACAAACCGTAAGTACCTGCGTTTTATTTAAAATTCAGCCGGAAAACATCTCAGTCAAACATAGAAATTGTATTGTCAAGTATGATAGATCAGTAGAGCTATATTCTTTCTTAATTGCATTGTTTAACTTATGAACAAATACATGTATTATGTTGAAAACAATAAGTCTGCAATAAGACAGGGCTCTGCAATAATTTTTCTTTTTTTGGTAGGAAGTCGGGATTGAAATTTTTAGGGGTCTGTATGGATGGGCCCCGTTATTACATTTTGAAGTCTTAGGGGTCCGGTCATAGGTTATAAGCTCCTGATGTACATGGTATGTGCACCTTTGAGTGTGGAGTCCTGGGGGTCGTTTCATCAAGTGTCTTGTCTGTGATATTTACTGACTAATTTGCTCTCAGCCAATCAGATGCAAGGATTTCAGTAGCTTATAACAGTTATTGCAAATTGTCATTGATGACAAGTTTTATGAAACGGGCCCCTGAATATGGGTAAGAGTATAAGGGGCTGGTGGCAGTGGTATAGAGTTCTTTAAAAAAATACCCCTGTATTCTTCTGTTCACGGAGAGGTAGATACAAAAAAAAAAGTTTGATGAAACGCGCCCCTGAATTTATGGAAAAGAAATGTAAAAAAAATACATTCCTACTCTTTTGTAGCAGAGGATGATTAGAAACTTGTCAGTTGGAGACAGAATGCATTGTTTGTGCATCAGTGATGATAAGATAATGCCAGACTTGTTTTGACTAAAAGAGTATTGTATCAATAGAAAATATATCATGCCTATAAGAGTAAATACTCACGTTTCCAATTGTTCATCATTGTAACATAATGGGTGATGGCATTGGGCTTTGAGGTTGTGTTTAGAACACAATATTTGTTATTGCCAAGTATGAAGGTTAGCTGCCATTTAACTGAATCCAAATATATCTTTTTTGTTTGACTATTTGGGTATCGGAAAACTGCACCAAAGAATAAATGCGTAACAAGGTGATATTTGAGTATTTAATGTTGTTGTGTTCTTTTGCCCCAAATATTTCAGGAATCTACTATAATTAGCAATTCTTCTACCCAGTTTCTACAATTTTCAAACTTTTATTTTGAACTTCATGCATTTCCCACAAAGATAATTGTGCTACACAGGAAGTATTGTCAGACCTTTGAAAATATTTCTTTGGTATTCAAATATTGTGCAGTCTAGATTTGAAAGCGAGAAAAGTAAGCATTGCCAAAAAGAGGAGTAAGGTTTGCTTGTGCATTATGGTTAAGAGATATGTTTCGAAGTGGTTTTAAGGACGTTGAAGCACCTCGCTGCCTCACTAATCAACCATGACAGCTTAAATTAACTGGCACTTCTCGTTGTAGCCTACATCCATCGTTAATTAGACTCAAAATCAATTAGGGACTGTACAAAACAGCCTATGACACAAATAGTCGGGCTCAGGCCTCTTAGCTTATGGCCAGTTAGATTATATTTCAAGCACACATTAATTAGCTGTATATTGATTGTATTAAACATCTATGGAGTTAAGAAGGAAAAGCTTTGTATATATATATATGTGCAAAAATGGCCTATTGAGTGCCTGTTGTTGGTCTTAAAATATGTACATGGCAAAAACACATTATAGAACTGAGGGCAAAAGAGGGTTTTACATGACATCAGATAAATGGCAAGAAGAAAACATGTACATGATAATTAAATTCTCTGTAAAGCATAGTTGTTTCACTTGTTCTTTTTCTTTTCTCTTTCCCAAACTTTCTATAGCACTCTGATTATGCTACTAAACATAAACATTTCCCAAAACATTACAACTTTCTCCATGTTCAGGTATAATTCTTCAACTTGTTCTTTTTCCTGACTTCCTTCCTAAACTTTCTTTATCACTCTTGTTTCTTTCAGTTCTCAAATATTTTTGCCCTCTTTTTCTTTCTGTTTTGCAGGAGATCTGTTTGGATTTGATAAAATCACCCATTGCCAAGCTGGCTTCAGTGCACAAATACCAAGTGTAAGTTTTCCATGTTTTCTTTAAAGGAATGATGACCCTATGTGAACGGATATCTGAAAGGCTTTACCTACTTTCACAAATATTTGGCTGATTTTAGCTACGTTCATACGGGACTTGTAGTTTCGAAACTTTAAGTTAACGAAACAACGACTCACTAACAATGACGAGGGTTCACACGGGCCAGAAACAACAACGATCGTTGTTCTGAAACTACAAGTCAAGCGTTAATCATTTAACATGAGCAGAGAGGTCATCGTTATCAACGAGATTGCTAAACTTAGTTTATTCTGTCCACACTGTAAGTACGAGGAGGACTGCCCCCTCCTCCAGCTGCTCGTGGTTTCGGCGTTAACCACAAGATTGCTTGTGGTTCTGGAACTACAAGTAAACTTAAAGTTTAAAAATTAAAGTTTAAAAATTACGAGTCCGTTCATACGGTCTGACACTACAAGATATACTTAAGTTTTGAAACTACAAGCGTGTGAACCTGACATTTGTAGACTAAATTGTAGCATATAGGCATTAGAATATACAATGTGAATTCCTTTAAAGATAATATAAAGTTCTGGTAGTGAAAGTGTTGAAGATTCCATATAAGGAGGGGAAAAAAACTTTCACAGCGCCTTTAATAGAATTGTAGGTATCTTGTTATTTATCAACTAAAATCTAGGATATTGGGTGATTAGCTTTGGGTTCCTTACCAAAATCTTAGAATGTATTGAGAGAAAAAAATGTGAAGTTGGGTTTCATCAAGTTT
The DNA here is from genome assembly GCA_025617745.1 of Heliocidaris erythrogramma. Taxonomy (NCBI): domain Eukaryota; kingdom Metazoa; phylum Echinodermata; class Echinoidea; order Camarodonta; family Echinometridae; genus Heliocidaris; species Heliocidaris erythrogramma. The sequence continues at coordinate 34,094,549 of CM046870.1, read as the reverse complement.
AAATTCAGATCAGAAGAAAGATTATTATGCTTCCTCCTAATTTCTGGAGGATTTTGCTCTGATAATTGAGCTCATGAGGAAATTAAATTATTGTCTCTCAGGGTTGTTTTTATCCAAAGTAAACATAGATCTGGATCTGTCATTTGTATTTTCATTCTTGCCAATTTACCTTTTGTCTGAGGTTTAGTTCATTGCCATTGGTTTTATGGTTAAATCAAAGTAAACATCACCAAAAATCATAGATTTTATAGGAGAAAGTTCCATACAGCACAACAATATTACTGTGGGTTTATTTCCTTCTTATATTAATGATTGCCATATGAAAACTCGCTATCTCTCTTCCTCTGTCATGTAGATTTACTTTTCTCAGTGTTTTGTTAGGTTTGTTCAATAAATGTGAGTGGTGTTTTTTAATTGAATTGTTTATAGACATTTTGACAACAAAGCATTTTTTTAAAGAAATGATGTAGTAATTTGACGAGAATTAAAAAAAAAAAAGAACGTGTATAAAACTGCCACCATTTTTAATGTTTCCCCTTATATTTTTCTTTTAATACATAATTCACGCTGATATAATGGTGCATGTGAACTACCACCTTATTTTTAAACCTTTTAGGACAAAATTGCCGAGCTTAAAGAGATTAACATGTACCAATACTGAAACATTCATTATACTTTTCTGACTCGTTTAGGTTTTGTGTTGAAAGACCTCAATGAAGAGAGCATTAGATCATCTACCCAGGCATGTTTCTGCTCTTGTGATAGAAGATTTATAGTGATATTTTGCTTCATTATTTTAATCTTCTTTGGTTACAGGATAACAGTGCACTGATTATGGGAGCACCTGGGAGCTACTACTTACAAGGTAAGGAATCAGAAACTGTAAGAATCCCCTTTCACATAATAATAATAATAGTAATAATGGTCATTTATAATGCACTATAAACAAAGAAGTACCACAGTGCTAACAAAGTAAACAGCAAAAGATTAACATCATGTGAAAATGATTAAAAAACAAGCTTTGTGGAAAAAGTTGAGAATAAAACTTGTACAAAAAGTAGTAGCAGATTTAGGGGGGGGCAACATTTGAAACCCAAGTGGCACAAGTACACAACTTCAACTTGGTGCCCCCCTCCCCCCTTTTGAGGTACTGGACTTTTTTTTCAAGGAATTTCTTCCTACCAAGGCTCCATTTTACAAACCCCGGGTGGAGAGTGGCATATATGTACAATAGTGCCATGCTGGGGCTCGAACCCACAACCTTCATATCCCCCGGCAGGTATTCTTAAACCACTAGACCATAACACCGCTGTCGCTGTTACTTTTCTTTGCAGGACAAATCTATGCCCAGAGTCTGTCTACATTGTCAGATGTGACGAGCACCACAGAGCAAGCAGTAGCGTTTGATAACAGCTATAGAGGTAAGTGCATGATATGATATCCATGGCAAAAAAAACTTCAACAATCGTAATTAAAACATTTCTTCTTATGATAATTACATGTATATATCATGCAAGTATTTAGCGATTTATTTGGAGCTTTGAGTGATATTTTCTGGTGGAAGTGAATGAAAGAACAGTGTATGTACATTATATACACTGCAAGATTGCAATTAGTTGATATAGGGATCTGTATAACTGGTGGCCGAATAGACCGCTTCTGTAATGTATACAAATTTATGCACATATATTCGCTGAGCACCTAGTGACGAGCTATTCCATTAACCTGCTTTTTATAAATTAGCCTCAATGCTTGGAGTCCAGTTTGCATACATTATTTGTTGCTATGTCCGGCAAGCTTTCAGGTTGTCAAGAACAACCTTTGTTTGAAAGGTATGTATAAAATTTGCATACATTACCGAAAGGGTCTATTAACGAGGTTGGAAAATGTATTATAGTTTTGACAGAAAATATCAATCAACACTGGAAGACTAGGAGTCTTTTCCCCTTGTCTAACATTGATATTATCATTTAATCTGTCTTAATCTGTGATTAAGTGTTGATTATTTGATATTGTTTGGAATATTACTATAAAGTAGGTTTCATTTAATGTGAACAATTCTAGATAGAGCTTACCACATTGGGATAAAGTCCAAAATCTCTTTGTACTTTGATAGTTTATCAATCAAATCATTTATCTCCTGAGAGACAAAAGGCATTAACTCATTTACTTTTACATGGAGTTATAGCTTGTTCAGACTACAGGAAAATTATATAGGACTCATAAAGAACGTTGAAAGGATCGTGGTATAGCAAAAGAAGGGTACAGATTGGACTGCAGCATCGTATAGAGAAATGTCGTATAAAGAAATGTCGTATAAAGAAACAGGTTTTGGGGAAGTCAGCTGACACCGTATGTCAAAGAGATAGATAGAGCATACAAAATAACAGCTGATTGGTCACGTAAGCTCTCACAAAATTAGCCCCGCCCAGTTGTACGATTCTTGTACGATACAATGTTCAGACTACGGGGAATGAGGATTCTTTATCAAGTTTTCATTTGAAACAATGCTCAAACATACATTTTGCTAGATGCGACGTTACGTTATACTGTGTTCAGACTATGAAAATTTGATTACCGGTACTTATCATAATTATAGCTATAAGATTTTGGTATAGCGATATACAATGAATTAAGTCATCTGAATGGGGTAAATATCCGATTATTTCATCTATTATTTACTTTATTTTTAATCTGTGGTTTGAAGGGAACAAAACGAAACAAGTCCATATGGTTAGGCTCAAGGTTATGACATGTGAGTAATTCAGGAACAATGGGGAAAGGATTATTGAAAACACTTCTGTAAATCTTTTGTTTTAGAGCCAGGAAATCTTCAGTTATTTTAGGTAATTGAAAGTGAAATACGAAATGCGATAGTTTTGAGATTATAGAATAAAGTTTGTTCTTGGGCATTGAAGTCATGTTTTATGTTCTTACTTTCAATCTCTGCCCGAAGGGGTTTTGAATTGAACAGTTTTTACCACAAAAGCCCACCAAAAGTTGTTTGAAAAGTATAACCCCTGAGCTTATCTTGCAGCAGTATCAAACAAAACTCTTTATTTTCATAGATTTCTAATCAAATTATGAGCAGTAAAATGAAGAATGACTGGGGTAACTTTGTGCATGAATTACCCCCCCCCCCAAAAAAAAAAAGGGGGGGAGGGAAATATGCTGCACACATAGATTAAGACCAAGAACATACTTTGGGCCATGATTTTCAAGACATAGAGTCAGTATTGTACATTGTAATACCTACTGATTTTATAGGGAACATAAAGAAAAATGGGGCTTATGTAAGTTATATCTTGGCATAAACAATATCCAGTTTTTCATCCTTCAAAAACACAGCTGGTTTATAGACACATGAAGCTTTAATGATCATGAGCATGATTAGGCACAAAAGTCTAACATAACTGTTTGCTATGTCAAGTGACCTTATTATTATTTGGCACTTGCGCAGCTATCTTTCTAAGTAAATTCACCCATGTCTACTTCTGCTAATGTTCCATTTCCGTTTTTAATTTGTTTCGGTGTGATGCCCCAATATCACATCATGTTCAGTTGCCAATTCCGATTTGGATATTTTTTTAAAGGAGATTTCTAGAAGCCTAGGGTCTGTAGTATAAACTGTTGTATAAAGTGGCCCCTGATTAAATCAGGGAGCAATAAATTGATGCAAGGAGGTACTAGCCAAGCTTGCCTAGTACCTCCTTGACTGAGATTAGGCCGATGCCATGCAGTGTGTCCTATAAGATATTTGTCTTTAATCCATATGTTTCATCCACAAATGAATAATCTCTTAATATGACTATTGAATAGTGCTTCTTTTTGGTATCACTAACATTATTCACTGTCATACCAAGAGATTTTTTTCATTTGTGGATGAAATATATGGATTAAGACATATTTCCTATCTCATACTGGACATATTACTCAGAATCACCAATTATCATTAATTATTTTTCTTAAATGTTTCTCACATTGTGATTGGTTTGTCAGGGAAGGTACCTCATATCATATTTAGCAGGGGCATTATACATAGATATAGGAAATACATGTAAGTGAATATAAAAGTGAATCATCTGAGTCCTGTTGCACATATATGTAACATGGATGGATGTAAACACAGCATTTTTGAGAATGATTCCACATTCAAGAGAAGATTGTATCTAAGTCAAGTTTTATATATTTTATTATGTAGATTTAAAATACAAATCATCTCTTTGTCTAATATAGTCCAACACTCACTTCAATTAAAAGTAAAATTATAATTATTTGAGGTTAGAATGAACACAGAGAGAATTCTGATGAAACAATAAGTTAAGAAAGGCCCATTATTCAAAGATAATATATGCACTTGTGTACCAGAAAATACAAGTACACTGTTGATAATCAGTTTCCTTTTGCTATTACAGTAGTGATTGTGTTGGAATGAGAATTGGTAGTACCTTGGGAAGGAAGCAAAAGGCTTTAGGCTGTTCCACCTTTCCTGGCCCAAACACATGTGCACTAATCAGTTGGTTTGGCTCCATTGTGCCAATCATTCTTCATATTAATTCCCAACACTGTATATTTTACAGCATGGTATAGTGTTCTGGAAATAGTACACGTAGATCAGTCTAGAAATGTATTATTATTTTTTTTTTTGGGCTCGTTATCATTGATATTTTGAGATAAACAAGAACTATACTACTTGTATGCTATAGTCCAGAGTGTTCTAGATAGAAATCATATAAATATAAATCAGTGGCTCAGATGGCAAAAGCAAATGGAGTGAGATGGTATGGGCATGTGCTGAGAAGGGAGGACGGGCACATTTTGAGAAAAGCTCTGGAGTTTGAAGTGAAGGGCCCGAGGAAGCGAGGACGACCGAGGAAAACATGGAGAAAACAGGTTGAGGAGGAGTGTAGTGGAGTTGGTTTGAGGAGGGAGGATGCCATGAATCGTGCGAGATGGAGGGCGGGTGTGAGAAAGATTGCTACAAAGTGAGGTAAACGGGGATACCCGGATCAAAACTGGATTGATGATGATGATGATGATGATGATAAACCCCTCAAAAGAGGTTTTGAAACCTCAAGTATGACCGATTATATCTCTCTTGTCATGGCATATTCATTGTTATAATTAGTATAAGAGAAATTGTATTCATTTTATTCATTTCTCTTAAAACTGATACCCCATTTCTTATGATTTTACAGTCACAGAATGTGCAGTGCATTCTTCTTTCTTTGAAAAGTCGTAGGGCTGCTGTGTTTTCAGACGATCATCTATGAGCAAAATACACACTGTACTAAAACAAACATGCATGAAATCGAAACAAACATGAGCATTAAAACAAACATGCAATACCAGTACACTTCATTTCACATGAATTGATTAAAAAAAACAAGCACAAGAGAAACTTCAAGGCTTTAATTCAACATTTCTCATGTTTATTTTGATGTTTGAAACTTAGACAGTGAATGAATTTCATTTTCAGGATTCTTTAGAATTTGTCATTCATGGATAATTAGTTGGGAATAACACCCCCACAGTCATTTACAAAAAATCACACTCTCTTGATAATATGTCAAAGAAAGAAGAGTGCTAGCTGTGCATAACAATACAACTGCTTACCAGTGTATTTTGCAACTTATCACTTCTGACCCTGTCCCTTATTATGATATACTGCTCATTCCATGACTGAAAAATCATAACGGATATGGCGTCACTTTGAAGAGGAAGAAACACATTTTCTAATGATACTAAACAGAGCGATGATTATGGCATGACAAGAGAGATATTATCTATCAAACTTGAGTTTCCAAACTTGTTTTGAGGGGTTTATATAAAAAAGAGTGTTCTAGAAATGTCTACTTTGTTTAATCTGTTCCTGTATAGTTATCACATGGATACCTACAGTTAGAATGACTATTCACTACAGCTCTCTTAGATGATGAATGCTTCTAATTTTGTTCATTAATTTGTACAATATTCCACTTAGGTGCATCAGATTAGAGATTGCAACACAATTAATTGCCATAGGTTTCCATTGTATCAAGTAGATGATATTGTTGATAAAAAATATTTAACACCCCCCCCCCCCCCCCACTAATGTGGGAAAAGTGGGATCATAGAAGGTTTACAAAGAAAAGAAACAAAGGGGCCTGGTTCAAAATGTCACAAAAATTTGTTCTGCCTGTTCTTCCGGTGCTGATGCATGTATTTATTTGCTTCAATTTTGGAAGTAAATAGTTTGAAGTTGATGGTGCGAAAAGTACCCCTAATATGGAGGATATGGTATTGATTTTATTGTTAAGGTTCTGCTAGTGTTTACAGCATATTTCCCTTAAAATGTACTTATGGAAGTTTAACTGATAGGAATTTCACCTCAAGAGGTAATCAGATATCTGATATTAAAATATTTGATAAAATATCAAACGATTGTCAGGCTTTTCCCCAAGTGTTCAGTATTAGTCTTTGTCAAACAAAGGTGATTTACATTTCATCCATTGAATAGATGTATTTTATTGAGCTTTTGATTTGGCAATAAAATTTGGACCATGCTCTGAAAATTTTTTTTGTTGTAAAACATTCTTCTCAATTAGATTGATATATGTGAAAATTACTCGTAAATGATATCTGTACAATGAATTAAAAAATCTGCTCTAAGAGAAGGACTTCACTGCAATACTTTTCCTTTATATTCAAATCCATAATTTTTTTCTCTGCATGTGGTTTTTATGGATTTCATTAATTTTTCAAATATATTGCTGGTCAAAGCCACTACAAGAGGATTCCTATTCATTTGTTTATTAATGATTCAAATTGACTTTTAGTCATTTTCTTGAAAAATAATGTTTTATATTCAGTACTCAATATTAGCTTTTAACTTATTTCCGTATTGTTCATGCAATTTGTCATGTATAATGTAGGTATCGATGAAAATATCATGTTTTATACCTGATACAACATTGTTCTTTTCTTAGACTGATAAATCTCTTTATTCTTCCTCTAATTTGCGGAAGTATTATTTTAGTCAGTATCCTGCCAAGGTGTAGTATATCCGTGGGATCTTCTTTTTTATTTATTAGCAAAGATCAAGTTTCTCTCCATTCACATACAGATAGGTTTCACTTTTATTTTACATGTTCTGATGGCTTTCAAATCTACATACTGTATTACCTCGCTTAATCTGCCCGTACATATGTTCTGATTACAGCAATGGAATCCAATTATATCTATGTGAGTGGTGTGATTAGTTGGTATCATTTACACCTATAAAGAAAGAGAAGCAGGAAAAGAGAGAAATCAATCATGTAGTATGCCTTGTACTTTTGATTGACAGGTTGTATATTACACAGGAAAAACTTGTCTGAAATTTACAAGAAACAGGTGTGTGAAAATTTCTTCACGCTGACAGAATGTAAATTACAGGATGAAATCTACTACAAGAAATTAACATGGAGTTTATCTCTTGGCAAAAATTTGTAAACAAGGATAAATGCAATTGACAATGAATGGGTTTAGCATTTGTAGAAATTAAAGGGCAAACTTACCTTTGAATGAAGCCGATTTGTGTAAAAAGCCGAAAAACTAAGAAAAACGTGATGGTGAAAGTTTGAAATAAATCAGACAAAGAATTAAAAAATATGAATGGTTGAAAAATGTGATCACTATATCTATGTGAATCTAAAATTGGCAATTTGGTGAATCGATTGTAACATATTCACGGTCAACTCTCCCATTTGTCGTACACCAAAATATATCATTGAATTCCGCTTTTCTACTGAGCACCTTTTCCCTCGGGGCAATACGTACCAAAATATTGTAGCATGTTGTAATAGGTCCTCCAAAAAGAAAAAAATCCTACAAAATTATACATTTTGAAAAATTGACATTTTAGTCATTTTATGTGTTGGAGCGAATGGGAAAGTTGATTGCCACTACATCTCAGTGACCGTACCAATTTAGCCAATTTGAAATTGCCATATACAGTTAACAAAATTATTCATACCCCTTGGAAAATTCTAGTTTTTTACATTTTTCCTAAAAATGAATGGTGAACTGAATTTAATTGCACATCACTTGAATACATTTAGTTATCATCTGCAAATGAATGCTGTTTCTGGTTTCACCTCATTTGCATAACAATAGAAAAGGTGAATTATCCAAACTGGGTGATGTTCAAAATTATTCATACCCTTGGTGATCTATTGACTTTGTCAATCAGTATGAATCCAGTCCTTGTGATTAATGCTCGTAACACTTTCTTCACACTGTCACAATGCTTCTGGAGGTCTCTACTGAGATATCAGGCCAATACCTGGTCTCCAATGGCCCAATCTCCTTGAAGATGTTGTCCACACATGCCATCACCTGGTCTTCAGGGGATTCGATGGATTTAAAGCAGATTTTGTGTTTGCAGGTGGTGTAGTTTTAGACGTCATGAGGATAGGACTATGATATTGATATTTTTGTTAATATTCCTTACATTTTAATGACAATTCTGTATCTAAGTTGAAACAAAGCACTCTTCCTGGAGAGCCTTCCTAGAGCTAGAGGCATTCACTGTTGCACTGTCAAGGGAAGGTATTTCCTGATACTTTTGTTCCATTATTATTAAGAATGTTTAGGGAGGCCATGGTAGTTGTCTAAAGGTTGGATGGTGCCAATTTTATCAGTTTATTCAGTTATTGACACATTTTTGATATGGACACCTGCAAGTGGGTACTCTAGTGAAGCTTAAAATACTGATCTTTATGTTCCAGTGCACTGTCAAAGTGATAGCATTTTGTGCACTGCAGCTGGTAACATGGAGGGCATATGGTATAAATTTGGTTTACATTCATTTTGATATCAAGGATGTAGCTTTCATACCAAAGATACAAAGAATATACCATATGAAGATTGATATACAGTAACAGTCAATGTGGGATGTGTATGGTACTCAAAGGTTACATACTGTTATTCATGGTGACCTGACGTTAGAGTCATGCAATGACTTTAATATCACCAACATGGCCTTCCTGAGCACTCTGATTAAGAATGGGGCCAATGAATAAAGGTGAACCCTCCCACAGGCAGTGTAAAAGGGAAGGGCTCTTCAGGAATGGTGCTTTGCTTCATAAGTAGATACAAAATTTTCATTAAAATGCATGGAATAAATGACCGAAAATTTCAATATCATAGTCCTGTCATCATGAAGTCGATAACTGCATCACCTGTAGGACACGAAATCTAATGAACTCCCTGAAGGTCAGGTGAAGGCATGTGTGGACACATCCTCAAGGAGATTGAGCCATTGGAGAACAGGTACTGGCCTGATATCCCAGCAGAGACCCCTCCGGAAGCCTTGTGACGGTGTATTAAAATAAAGTGAATTACAAGCATTAATCACAAGGATCGGATTCATACTGATTGACAAAGTCAATAAATCACCAAGGGTATGAATAATTTTGAACATCGCCCAGTTTGGATAACTCACTTTTTCTATTGTTATGCAAATGAGGTGAAACCGGAAACGGCATTTATTTGCAGATGATAACTAAATGTATTCAAGTGATGTGCAAGTAACTTCATTTAACCATTCATTTTTAGGAAAAATGCAAAAAACTATAATTTTCCAAGGGGTATGAATAATTTTGTTGTTAACTGTATGTATAGTGATTACAAATTTAAAACAGTCACATTTTCCAAGGGGTATGAATAATTTTGTTGTTAACTGTATGTATAGTGATTACAAATTTAAAACAGTCACAATTTTCTTATTGTTTGTCTGATTTTGTTCAAACTTTCACCCATCTGCTTCTCTGATTTTTTCTGCTTTCACACAAATCAAATTATTTCAATGGTTGGATTGCCCTTAAGACCTGTTCTGATGCGGAAGTTCAAAAGTTCATTTTCAAATTAAATAAAATTGATGAGAACGGTCAAATTACATTATGGCGAGATTAAAACAAACACACACACTGTAAAATGATTACATGCTACTTGATTGCATGCGTTTTATGAGATATTCCTGGATCATGTTTTGATGGTGCATGTGGAAGATGATACGCGTTGTAGTTTTGTGAAAACACAAAAATGTTATATCACCTTCAAAAATAAGTTTGAAGTTGCAGCATTTTGTCAGGTGTGTTATCTGTGTGATTAGTGCAATATGCAAAAGAGTATATTAGTCACATGAAAGGTGAATTAATCTTTGAGTTGATTTTGATGATACGTATGCCCTTATATAGCTGGGTCGGTTAGGGTCAAAATATTCGATTATTGTGACACGGCGGACAAGAGCACCATTTTTGGTGTGAAGCTTCTTTAGGGTATATAAAATGATTTTAGTCAAGGAGCCCTCTCGAAATATGTCCATAACCATGGCAACAGGCAAATATCCAAGATAACCACCATTTACATGACTTGTATGCTAGTCTTGAGCCACGTAAGACAAAATCCAGTAGACGCTCAAAAGCAGCATTTTTGATGTGAAGCTTGCTTAAGGTATATAAAATGATTTTAGCTGAGGAGCCCTCTCGAAATATGTCCATAACCATGGCAACAGGCAAATAGCCAATATCCGTGATTCATGCTGGTCTTCGGCCACGTAAGACAAAATCCTATTTCGTGATGACCAAAAGCAGCATTTTTTGTGTGAAGCTTCCTTAGGGTATATAAAATGATTTCAGTCGAGGAGTCCTCTCGAAATATGTCTGTAACCATGGTAACAGGCAAATATCCATGATAACCGCCAATTATGCTAGTCTTCGGCCACGTAAGACAGAATCCTATTTCATGATGATCAAAGCAGCATTTTCAGTGTGAAGCTTGCTTAGGGTAGCCCTATATAGAATTATTTCAGCCACGGAGCCATCTCGAAATATGTCCGTAACCATGGTAACAAGCAAATATCCCATGATGACTGTCATTTTAAGCAATTTCAAATAAAGATATGTCATGTCTAAGTTAGTCACATGGTAACCTTAAATACAATGTACTCGCAGTCTAGCTGTTTGCTCATGAGCCAATCTCTTCTCTTTTGCAGCGGCAAATAAAAATAAAAATCAGTTATTAGAAGCATTGAGACTGATCGAGAAAACAGGAGAGTAAAAATATATCTCATTCGTGACTATAAACTCTCCTAGGAATGAGCAGAATGCTTTGCCAACGATTTGGCTGTGTTTTTCATTTGATTTCCTGGCTGAAATGCAGCTCCTTATACAGTGACTGTTCTCCAAGCAAAATTGTTGATCTAAGTGAGGGCACCCTTTACAGATATTATTCTAGTGTTCTTTGGCAATACATTAATCTACATTTGCCACTCTCCACCCAGGTGTTAAATGGGTACCGGTAGGAAGGAATTCCTTGAATGCTGTGAGCACCGAATTCGGTAGCCTAGCTAGAGCCGGGGTAATATTGGAGCGCCTTGAGCACCTTATACGTGGTGGATATGAGCGCTATAAAAATACCCATTATTGTTATTATTATTATTAAAAATCATTTGATGTGCCTATGAAGTGATAAGTGATGTGATATGATCTCGATAATTTCATCTGACAACAAATATGAAATTGTTTAATCCGAAAAGATTAAAGAAAAAGAAAAGATTGTTTATGTCGTATTAAATGGCGGCCATTTTGGATTTTTGCATTTTACTCAACCACCTTTTGAAAATAATCCTCAACTAATATTGATAAGTAGGCCAAAGGGAGTGTTCATGCCAAATTTGATGCTTTTGTCCGCTCTGTCACGATCCCACTATTATTACTTTGCAGGAATACATTGTTCTACACTGAAAACTACTGCTAATTAACTTACAGGTTTGTCCAGAGTGATAAACATAACTTCACTCACAAAAACCTTTTACAGTAACATTGCCTCTCCCTTCTTCCCTTTATCACTCGCTCTGTCTCTCTGTCTCTCTGTCTCTCTCTGTCTCTCTCTGTGTCTCTCTGTCTCTCTCTCTCTCTCTCTCTGTCTCTCTCTGTCTCTCTCTGTCTCTCTCTGTCTCTCTCTGTCTCTCTCTCTCTGTCTCTCTCTGTCTCTCTCTGTCTCTCTCTGTCTCTCTCTGTCTCTCTGTGCAGGTTATTCCCTTGCTCTTGGTGATTTCAATGGTGATGGAGTGGAAGACTATGTTGTTGGTACCCCCAGAGGGCAGTCTCTACGTGGACTGGTATGTTATCATTGTCTACCGGTATTTCATAAAATGTAAAAAGGGACCAATATCTTTTGTTTTGGGGGTTTGACTGGATACAATGCGATATTATTCCTTTCAATAATGCTGTGTTTTCATGTTTATGTTTATTATTTTATATGACATGATGTAAGACAGTGTCAGATACAGCACCTTTGCAGCGGAAAAAAGAGTGGCAGAAGTTACATACATTCAATCCCAAACATCCTCCAAATTTTGAGGTTATGATTTTGGGTATTGTATTCAGGGTTAGTAGAGAAGGGTCGGCAGAAGAACAGGGACTAGAATTCATAGCAATGATGCTGCCATAAAACCTCAATGCTGCCATAAAACCTCAATGCTGCCATAAAACCTCCAACAATGATTGATTAAGAACTTCTTGATCACTTGCAAAAATTATTGGAAGTTTCTTGCACACAAAATTGACTTGTTTTACAGTAATTTGTAAATGTTTTTCCCTTTAGGTGGCCATCTTTGCCGAGGATTTGAATAAAATCTTGAATTAAAAAAATATGAAAATGTTGTGATTCGACTATTCTATGGCACAAAACTTTTGGATCACTCGCAATATTATCAGAAGTTTCTTGCACACATAATTTACTCGTTTTACTGTGATTTAAAAAAATGTTTTATCCTTTTAGGTGGCGATCTTTGGCCAGGATTTGAATGAAATCATGAGTCCTGTCATTGGGAAGCAGATAGTCTCCTATTTTGGATACAGTGTGGCTGCTGGAGATGTAAACGGTGATGGGTAAGAACACTCGTTATTAGCAGAGGGTCCTCGAGCTGCAGTGAAAAAATACATACTGTAATACCTGCTGTAGCGACCACCTGTGTAGAAAGTCCACCTGTCTAAAAGACCACATCTTCTGTTTCCCTTGAGTAATTTCTCTCTTGAGTAATTTTTCTCATTGAAACTTGTACTAAAGGAACCTGTGCATAAAAACCACCTGCTTTCTACGAAGACTGCTTTTCTTGTCTCGCTCGAGCGGTCTTTGTATGCAGGTTTTACTGTCCATGGAAGTGGTGAGCGATTTAGTTATGGCAAGCTTCAAAAGAGCTCTGGAAAAGACAATTCACCCGTTGACAACTGAATTCTCTCATTTCCATAGGCTTAATACATGGAGCCCCCGGTTCGCTTAGGCAGTGGGTTGAATAAATAACAATTACACTTCATAAGAACAGACCCTTACAAAAAAGTACCATGGTGATACCATGGTAATACCGCGGTAAATTGTGACGGTATTACTGTGAAAGTACCAAGGATTTATCGCGTTACCCATTGTCAAGTTGAAAATACTATGAATGTACAATGTTTTTCGTAGTAATACTGTGGCAATACGATGTGTACCACGGATTTACCATGTTTTTGTGGTATTATGGCGGTAATACCATGAAATACGTAGTATTACCATGGTATTGATCATGCACCTCTCATCATCTCATTTATTTTCCTCCTTCCTTCTCTTATTGATCACTTGACCTTTGACCCCCTGCAGCCGTGACGACCTGCTGGTAGGAGCACCTATGTTCACAAACCGAGAGCCTGCTACTGAGAAGTGGGAGGCAGGACAGGTCTATGTGTACCTCCAGCTTGCAGATGTAAGTAGAATGCTATATAGCACAACACAATAGCAGGGATCTTGTACACCTGGACCCGGCCCCGCAATTATTCTCCAGACCCCCAAAGTTTCCAAATGTTAACAAGGATGTGTTGCACACATACCCCAACATTGTCACCCCAGACCCCGTGACGAATGAGTTGGTGTGGATCCCTGGCTGTACCCATCAACAGAAAAACAACAATAACAAAAAAATTGCTAAATATGACATGTTTGAAGAGACCAAAGCATAATGTGTTTCCGTAAAAAATTGCAAAAGAGTATACTGGTACTCCAGGGAGCTGTTCGTAAAGTTATGCATGACTTTACGAACGACTTGAATATGAAGTGCCAGATGGGATGCCCAAAGTTTTTCCTGATGTTTTAACAAAGTTTGACTGTATTTCCAGTAACCTCAATTAAATTATGGCAAAAATCATACTTTGCATTAAAAAATGTTTGTTATGATAAGAAGGTTAATTGACATGTGCACACTTCAACTTTAGTTGATGCAGTTAAAACTGATTGAGCATCCCATTTGGCTTGTCATATTTAAGTCAATTCGTAAAGTCATGCGTAACTTTACAAACAGCTTTATGAACACCCCCCACTTTTTTCCAAATCACAATAGTGATTTTGCCAACCATTGACACATCGAACTGATCCACACATATCGTACCCGATTACCATAATGTGTTTTCATAAAAAAATGTTTTCTTGAATGTTTGAAAGCAAGCTAGTACAATGCCGCGTACAAAAATGAACAAAATGAAGAAAGAATTTCACACCAGGCACCTCCATTTATGCATCTGTAGATATATTTCTAAATTGAATTGAAATTTAAGAAACACAGTCAAACCTGCTTAATAGCGACCACCTGTATAGAAAGACTGCAATATATGTTTCCCTTGAACAATGTTTCTCATTGAAATGCATACCTGCCAACTGTCCCTATATTTAACAGGGACAATTAGTCCCAAATTTTGGTAAAAGAAAGAGCCACTTCTGCCACTGTGTCCCTTTTGTTGCAGAAATCTGTCTGTAGTAATGTATAGGAAACTCAGAGTCCTTATTTCCAGTCTCTGCTTTGTAAGTTTTCCCTATTTCTTGGGTGTCAGGGTTGGCAGGTCTGGAAATGTGTACAAAAACAGTCTGTCCATAAAGACCACCTGCTCATAAAGACCACCTTTCTTGTCTCCCTGAGTGGTCTTTATAGACAGGTTTCACTGTATATCATATTTGTTAGGGGGACTTAATTTGTTTGAATAGCCTGACCAAGTTTGTTGTTGACTTTGCAGAATACCCTGGGAGAGCCTCAGATGTTGACAGGAGGGAAGATCAGGGCTCGCTTTGGCTTCTCAATCGCATCCATCGGTGACTCCAACCAAGATGGATTTAACGGTATAGTTGACTCTCTTGCTCATTTATGTATAGTCAAAACTGCTCTCAACCTTTCGAGACAATTTACCACATTTTTGTGGTTTGGTTCAATAACTTTTGATTCAGAGCTCTGAAAAATATACCAGATACTTGAGGAGAAAGAGCAAAAATTTCTGCACACACTGTGTCCATTTCCGTTGCATGACCATATTGCGTTTGACGCCAGGAATTTTAAAAAGGAGAAAAAGCTTTAAAATTCTTAAAATTGCATCACTTTGAGAGGTTCAAAATTATTGTTTAGGAACATTTCGCCAAAGTTCCGAACCATGTATGTGTGTTTCAAAGACATTACATTAATATTAGAACCATGTAGCATTAGAAGTAAAATACTGTTGCCAATTTGGAGAACAAAGTGTGATCAATTTAACCCTTAAATAATTCCTGTCATGAAAAGGTTAATGAACACTTTTGAAGAAAGACCACATTTTTTTTTGTTTCCCCAAACAGTGTTTCTCATTGATACATATCTGAAAGGAACCTGGACATAAAGACCAACTGCCTGTTAAGACTGCTTTTCGAGTATCCCTTTAGCAGTCTTTATATACAAGTTTCACTTGTTCTTGTATTGAAAAAATCTTGTTATAATGGTCACCGGAGGAAATGGACCTCTGGCCTGTGTATTTGGGCTGTACAGATGTTACAACAATAACATCTGTATATTATGTACAACCATGCAAGGACAGATATTTAATGTCATCTCTAGAAAGACTCAGGATTCGATCCTGGGTCATATTGGACATGCAGACCATTGATGAAAACAGTCTTCTCATAGGATTTTCAAAGTCATGTTACAGTTGGGTTATGTTGGCATGTGATCCTAACATTTTCATCTTGAACATGATTCTCTTCTGTACCGGTAGCCAATGCAATTGGCGAAAGATATGACTTATTCGAGTGTACTTCCTAGCTTTAGTGAGCACACGTCCCGCGCTGCATTGTTGTGTA
Source organism: Heliocidaris erythrogramma (assembly GCA_025617745.1). Classification (NCBI taxonomy): domain Eukaryota; kingdom Metazoa; phylum Echinodermata; class Echinoidea; order Camarodonta; family Echinometridae; genus Heliocidaris; species Heliocidaris erythrogramma. Next base: position 34,078,397 of record CM046870.1, on the reverse strand, counting down.
TCCGGCACAACCAAGTTTTTAAATGTCCTTTTCAAAATGCTTCTGCTTGGTAAAGCATGTACGGATGGTTGCCATCAAGGTATCTTTTAAAAGCATATACTTCTAGTTTATGGAAAATAGATAAGTATTGTCATAGAGCACATAAGGTCACAATAACCATTTGTTTTGGGGTTTCGTTTTTCCTGGGACAAACTGTACAACTACATCTTCCTATACAGAGATTCGTCCTGCATAGATGGGTTTCAGGAAAGCCATCTTGGAAACACCTATTGAAGAACCTGATGCTTGTATCTTGATTTTCATAGTCGAAAGTCAGGTCACTCAAAGCTAGATGATAAGGGCGATATCTCCTGTTGACTGCTGAATTGTGTCATTTTTATAGGCTTAATGATTTAGCTAATTTTCTAGGTTTAGGCTTTGTCTGTGCTACATCAGACCGGGTTAGTAGTAGGCAAACTAGGTAAAGAGGCAAATTGGATTAGACGAGTGCGCTACTTGAAGACCTGGCATTGACCCAAATAGCAGTAAAATAATAAATGATTTAGGAGGTTTTGTTAAGTGGTTTAAATCTGTTTGTTTCGAATTCAGATGTGGCCATTGGAGCTCCATACGATGGTGAGGACAACTCTGGAGTCGTTTACATCTATCATGGAAGTGCAACGGGACTTAGACCTGAACCATCACAGGTAAGGCTTGGTGGAAGAAAGTTGTAAAGATTTCATGAAATGTAGAATGATGTAATAATAATAACATGAATTTATAATGCGCACATATCCGAATGTTTCGTTCAAGGCGTAACAACAAATATAATATGTTCAAAAGATAAGCTAAATGTAATTATTAAAACTATAGGATCTTAGACAAACAGATAAGTTTTCAGTTGTGTCTTGAATTGTTCTATGGAATCTAATTGCCTCGAACGCGGAGGAAAAGAGGTCCAGAGAATGGGTGCGGCCTTGACCTAGTCTCCGTAGTTTCTTGGCCTCAGAAGACCTCAGTGACCTAACTGACTAGTCACTGACACCATCGCAGAGAGGTGCTTGGGGGCCTGTCCATGCATGTAGAATCTTGAAGGTGCAGACAAATCTTGAACATGATTCTCTTCTGTACCGGTAGCCAATGCAATTGGCGAAAGATATCACTTATTCGAGTGTACTTCCTAGCCTTAGTGAGCACACGCGCTGTATTTGGTGTGTACCCGCTGCAAACGAGAAATGGTTGAAGAGGGGACACCAACGACATGTAGTCGTTGTTCTGTAGCAGAAACTATGCTTTGTCGTTCATTTATCATAGCAGTGCAGTAGGGCTTAAAACAGAACTATATCAGGTAAGAGGTGCAATGCAAGAAGGTCTCAAATATATGCATGAAATGTAAAATTTGTTGGTTGCATTTTTGTAGCAGGAAATGTGCGGAGCCTACCTCTATCCCTCTCTATGAGAACTGATAATGTTGAAGTTACATAGTGCTATCCAACATTTAAAAGTACATGTTGAGGAGCCAGTTGCAATGTGTGTGCATGTGTGCGTGAAGTAAGCCTACTTGTATAGGCCATGGCAGTGATATGGAATTCCTTTAAAAAAATCTTTTTATGATGCATCAATGATTTTAGGGGTATTCATGTTGCAGTCGGAATATTATTCTAATTGATGAATATTATGAGAAAAAGAGTTATTTAGATCTTTCTGAAAGCATGCAAAGTACTTCAAAATTTACCTTTTATCATTGCCTCTTCTCTCTACTTTTTTATGAGTGATCTATAATTCTCATTACTTTGATTATCTTTAATGCATGTTAATTGAATTATGCTTTTTGTTAATACCCCAAAGTTAGCCCTCACTCCCCTGTATCAACATCCATACGGAATCCATTTTAACAAGACAAAGCCATACTGAACAAAGCTACGGAACTTGGACCACCCACAAGTAGAGTTTCCAACACTAATCATTGACACACATCTTGCTTGCCTGCCATATTTATCCTAGACACTCCTACGTGATACGTTGACAAAAAGAAAGAGAGAAGAAAGCAACATCGGTCGCTTGCCAAGCCGCAGAAAAAAAAGTTATCAGTAGTTTGATTTAACCAAGATAATTTTTTTCCTGAAATGCATGTGTTTCAAACAAAAAGGGTGGTTGAAAACTTGTAGTATATTGCATTCACACTGTACATTTGAGAATACACCCTAGAAAATTTTCCTGAAAAATCTTTGTTTCAAACAAAAGTCAACTTACCTTGTATAAACTTGTAAGTGTAGAATGGTGAATCCAGACTTCTTTTTTTTTAGTAAAAAAAAAAAACATGGTTTAAAGAAGTAAACAGTACATCTATTTCAAGATGTGTACAAGTATACCACTCAAATGAATATTCTTTGGGACTATACATGCACTGTATGTTTTCTGCCAATTGAAGCCCACTTTACAAATTGGCAACCCCATGGTTTCCTGAGAGCTTCTCTCCATTTGATTTTATATGAAAGGTGTTATTTTAATTTTTCTTCAAAGAAAAGGTTTTCTTAAAACTGTACTCAAAATATGTTATTGAAAACATTTTTATCATTATGTGTATTTCATAAAAACAAATGGAGAGACATTTGCATTAGAAATCTTGGAGTTGCTAATTTGTGAAGAGATCTTAAATGGCAAAATTTTTATAGATGTAGCTTCTTTATTTTCATTTGATTTTTTGTAGGGTCGCACTGACCAGTTTTTTTTTTGTTCTGCCCAATTTAAAATAACTATCCTCTATCTAATGCGTTGTGAGACATTCCGTGACATTTCGTAAAAAAACCATACTTTTTATCATTTTCTTGAGTCTTCATCTGAATTGGCTATTCCTGCTCAAGTTGTTTTCTTTTAACTTGTGACAAAAAAATGCCTCACAAGTGCTAATTTGGAACAGAGTAAAGTCTTTATCTGAACTGGCTATTCCTGTAAACAAGTGTTCTTTTTCTGAACCGTGGCGAAAATGCCATAAATATGCCAAAATTGGAACAGTCTGAAGTCTTTATCGGAACTGGCTATCAAGATTCAGGGGAAAAAATTACAACATTTTCTCTATTTTCCTGCCGAGACCAATGTGAGGAAGTCGAGCTAGACTTCCAGCGTAAGTTATTAATTATTTTGGGAGTGTTGCGCAGGGCACTGGCTTGTATGCTGAAGAAAGTTGAGAGAACCTCAGGGGAAAGAGGGAATTTCCATCAAAAGGTCTTGGGGGAATTGATAAGACCAAACATTTAACTCCCCTACTCTCACTGTGAGAAAGCCGATCCTCTCTCATTTGGGATACGACGGATTTGAAATGACTTAAATTTCAAATACATCATGCGCTGTGGTTTTACTTTATATGTGAAAGTAAATAGGGCTTACAAAGTAACGGCATTAATCATTCATAGCTGGTGGATTAATTGTAAATAGAAATCTTCAACATCTAATATTACTTATTTATTGTGCTGAATTATTGCGTCTGAGCCTGATAGGATTTTGACTGGTGACTTACATTTAAAAAAAGCCAGATGAGGGCCCAAGGTCGAATATCATTGAACTATTGTTTTTCATTTTTTATCCTGAGTTTTCATTGCATTATGTAATATAGCTCGGTGTTTACTTGTGAAAATGTTTATTAGACCTAACATATTTGATGTTGCTTGAAGAGAAATTTTCAGATTTTAGATTCATTTGTTAATAACATTGACACTATGTATGTTATCATGCGTAACATGTAAGAAATAATTACTATTGGTGTTGATGTTGTGATTATCAGATGATGGTTATTCATCATCCCTCCTTCATCATCATCAACATCATCATCATTATCATCATTATCTTCATTATCATTATCCTTACCATTTTGTCAATATCATCATCATCATTATCATCATCACCATCATCATCATCATCATCATCATCATCATCATCATCATCATCATCATCATCATCATCATCATCATCATCATCATCATCACCATCATTATCATCAGCAGCATCAGCATCATCATCATTGTCATCAGCATCATCATCATCGTCATTATCATCATTATCCTTACCATTGTCAATATCACCATCATCATCATTATCATCATCATCATCATTATCATTATCCTCCTCTTCACCATCATTATCATCATCATCATCTCTATCGTCATTCTAATTACCCGTCTTCATCTAGCTTTATCTCATGTTCTATCCATCTACAGGTGTTGACCCCATCCATGCTGGGCTTGAGTAACATCGTGACCTTTGGTTTCTCAGTCGATGGCGGACAAGACATGGACCAAAATGATTATCCTGGTAAGGGAACGTCCACAAAAGATGTAGGACATACGCGCCGGCAACCCTTGCTCCGGAGTCTCTTTCCCACACTAATGGAATTCCCAAGTTCAACCCTGGCCCAAAGACAATAACTAGCCATACCTCTTAACCTAAACCTGAGCTTAAAGATAAAGTTGACTTCTGGTCATGAGATTGAATTGTGAAAGAAACTGTCTCATAGCAATAGGGAAAGGTTGATTATATATCACATAAGAATTGGTGTATGCTGTAAGGTTTTGGAATCACCAAAATGATAAGAAATTGACTTAATCGATCCTGCTGAGATCGAGTCGCATGCACTGCATACAGAAAAGTGTATATGGGACTACACACAAATGTTCGGCCCAAACTTTTCAACTGTTTCTTGCCATATTTTAAATGTGAGGGCATTTGAAGACTAATCCTTTTCAGGGGACATTTCTACTATGATAATCTTCCAAACTGACATAAGGGTAATATCTACATCCCTATTTCCTATTTTTGCAAATATGACACCATCTTATTGATATATAATAAAACAACTGGTACAGTCGTCGAATGTCTACTTTCTGTAATCCTGAATATTATTATCATAGAATTTCTTCATAACTTTTCAATTCAATTCAATTCAATTCAATTTCAGTTTTATTAATATATAATACACAATGCAGTAGTCCAAGGACAAATAGTGCAATGTTTATATAAAATGGGCATCAGAAATAGGAATAATTATAGACAATAGAAATCATTAAATAATCAAGATTATTATATAAAAGTATTACATGAAACTATATTCATAATAAATGATAATGATAAAGAAATTAGCATCAGGTTACAAAGGTATTTAATGAATAAAAGAGGTGATTTCTCAAACCCACTTTTAAGACAAAATATGTAAATAAATACAAATCTTAGCTGGAATACAATTGTATACAAGTGGTACAATTATTTAATATGCTATATAAGGTAAAATATCAAGTTACGTTAAATGAATTATTTTAAGAAGCAAAGTGAATCTGTGTGCAATATTCGATTACATCAAAATGAGACAGAAATTATGCATTTGTATAATAGAGTTTGATAATATACTATTAATACATGGTTGGGTGTGCGTTGGTGCGATCTGGCAACACAAAGGTTTTTATGTACTATACGCACAAGGCGCAAGCCGAGTGTGTTGGACACCACGATAAAAACCTGGTGTTGCCGGATTGCACTAACGCACAAACTCACAACCATGTACGTGTATTAATAGTTTTATAAAACGGGTCGGCAATATGATTATGAAGTCTATAAAAATGGTTACGAACCCTATAGAAACGCCAAGAGTCGCAAAGTCATGGGGGCTGCCATTTGCTTTCCTGGATGACATCACATAAGCGCAGCCAACAAAAGTCATGCACGTTTCAGTGCGCGCATGTAATCCCTGCGCTAAAATGACAAACTATGCGATTTCATTGCGTTTTAAGTTTGCACGCACCAGAGGTACGCGTACGCGCAGCTCAGCCGTGCTTCAGAGCCTTTTTGCTGTGCGTTAGTGCGGTCACGTGGTGTTATTTGACCAATCAAGATGGCTACATTCTTGAACCCGTTTTGTAATAGTAAACATCCTGACTCTTTATTCTTGTTGAGCACCCTCCCTCGTTCTTTGAATCTTATGCCTTTATCTTTCGATTTTGTTCTGTGTAGATCTTGTGGTTGGAGCAGAAAGTGCAGACACTGCAATTCTTGTGAGGTAAGTTGGCTCATTTTAAAGATAAAGCTGGGTTCTGGTCATGCGATTACATTGTAAAAGACACTGAGAAAGCAATTGAGAAAGGTTGATTAGGTCTACATAAAAATTGGAGTATATTGTGAGGTTTTGGAATCGTAAAAATGATAAGAAATTGATTAAATCATGCTGAAAAGCACATGCACTGCACACAGAGATTGGCATATGGGACTGCGTACACATGTGGCTTGAATGTTTGGCGCGAACAGTTCAGCTATTTTTCGTCATATTTTGAATATGAGGGCATTTGAAGTGTAATCCTTTACATGGGACATTTCTACTATGATGTTCTTCCAAACTGACGTTAAAAAGAATGAGAAAACTCACAAATTATTTTTCTCCTTTCCCCAGAACGCACCCTTCTCTTTAACTCCTTCAATTCAATCAAAACTAAATATTTAGAATGTAAATACAGTAGAAAACAAGTGGAAAATCAAGGAAAACATGAATGTAGAATCGAGTGCTTCAAATCATTCTGTTATCCTGTTCCATGTTATGAAAACAATATTTCATAATGAGATTTTCAGTAGACATGCTTCAGTTAATTTTAAAGGTACTTGTATATGATGAAATAGGCCTTTCACATCATAGGTCATAGATCAATAGATAGCTAGCTTTCTCAGAATAAAACCAAATCAGGAAAAATCTATCCACAATGCCCCCTTTTTATGCTCTCTTTCACTCATTATATATTTTAAAGCATCAACATAAATCTTTCACTCGATTTTGCTTAGAACTCGACCAGTGGTTCTGCTGACAGCAGATTTGACTGTCGAGCCAATAGGAATCAACCTTGACAACAAAACCTACGAGCTTGCAGACGGTACCATGGTTACCAGGTGAGTTTCAATCATGCAGTCCCCACCAAGATCCGCCATTTTGTAGTATGATATATGAACAGGATTCCTTTAGTGTAAATGCTTTGCACATGAAAAGAAATGATTACATGTAAATTAGGCATGAAACATGGGCTGTAGCAGAGACACCAAGGTCAAAGACCAGCAGGTAGGCGAGGAACCGTGTGCTTGCCACACATTATGTGTAATATATATGGAGAAATGCTGTGAGGCCAGGCGTGAGAAAGAGATTTTTGGGCGTGAGTAGAGCCCAGATGCGTGACTGTCACACCGAATGCATGAGACTTGGTAGGTCTGCTGTAGGAGATACTAAAGTGCACATTCCCTGCCCTATAAATGGCCTATTGTTAGGCATAGCTAAAAATATTGTGCTATCTCTAAGTATGTGCTATGAAATGAATAATGTGTTTAGACTGTATAAAGTAGTAGCTGAGGCAAGTTCCATACTGCATTCTTCGGGAGAGATTAAATTCGTAAAATTCTTGAGACCTGTTCTCATGTTTCTTACAGATCTGCTTGTGGTACCATTTTGACTGAAAGTTTTTAAGTATGTGAGTGGTTTGAATCAGAATGATGACATTGACTTGATAGCCAGACAAAAAGCTTATTTCAAGGTTTTCTCAAAATGTTAAATTTTGTCAAGCTTATTAAATTGACAAACAAGAGAGCTATGTAGAGAGTGGTCATGTGATGTCCTGGCCACCTCTAGAGTTGCAACACATATAATGAAGATACATGCACCTACTAAATCTGATGATCATATTTTTTTCTTTTCATTTTCCTCCTAGTTTTGTTGCCATGGCTTGCTTCACTTATACAGGAAATCATCTTCCCGACAGCATTGGTACGTTTGATAGTCAAATTATTTTTATGACATGTAAGAGTGAAAAAGATATAAATTTTAATCAGTATTTGATCAAGTGTTTTTTATGACACATTCTTTTTGTAAGAGTCCAAAAGATATATTGGAACATTTGATAATCAAATTATTTTTATGACATGTGAGAATGAAAACGATATACATTTTAAGACTCTCTTTGATAAAGTGTTTTTATGACACATTATTTTTGTAAGAGTCCAAAAGATATATTGGAACATTTGATAATCAAATTATTTTTATGACATGTAAGAGTGAAAAAGATGTACATTTTAAGACTCTCTTTGATAAAGTGTTTTTATGACACATTATTTTTGTAAGAGTCCAAAAGATATACTGGAACTTTTGATAATCAAATTATTTTTATGACATGTGAGAATGAAAAAGATATACATTTTAAGACTCTCTTTGATAAAGTGTTTTTATGACACATCCTTTTTGTAAGAGTCCAAAAGATATACTGGAACTTTTGATAATCAAATTATTTTTATGACATGTGAGAATGAAAAAGATATACATTTTAAGACTCTCTTTGATAAAGTGTTTTTATGACACATCCTTTTTGTAAGAGTCCAAAAGATATACTGGAACTTTTGATAATCAAATTAGTTTTATGACATGTAAGAATGAAAAAGATATACACCTTAAGACTCTCTTTGATAAAGTGTTTTTATGACACATCCTTTTTGTAAGAGTCCAAAAGATATACTGGAACTTTTGATAATCAAATTATTTTTATGACATGTGAGAATGAAAAAGATATACATTTTAAGACTCTCTTTGATAAAGTGTTTTTATGACACATCCTTTTTGTAAGAGTCCAAAAGATATACTGGAACTTTTGATAATCAAATTAGTTTTATGACATGTAAGAGTGAAAAAGATATACATTTTAAGACTCTCTTTGATAAAGTGTTTTTATGACACATCCTTTTTGTAAGAGTCCAAAAGATATACTGGAACTTTTGATAATCAAATTATTTTTATGACATGTGAGAATGAAAAAGATATACATTTTAAGACTCTCTTTGATAAAGTGTTTTTATGACACATTATTTTTGTAAGAGTCCAAAAGATATATTGGAACATTTGATAATCAAATTATTTTTATGACATGTAAGAGTGAAAAAGATATACATTTTAAGACTCTCTTTGATAAAGTGTTTTTATGACACATCCTTTTTGTAAGAGTCCAAAAGATATACTGGAACTTTTGATAATCAAATTATTTTTATGACATGTGAGAATGAAAAAGATATACATTTTAAGACTCTCTTTGATAAAGTGTTTTTATGACACATCCTTTTTGTAAGAGTCCAAAAGATATACTGGAACTTTTGATAATCAAATTAGTTTTATGACATGTAAGAGTGAAAAAGATATACATTTTAAGACTCTCTTTGATAAAGTGTTTTTATGACACATCCTTTTTGTAAGAGTCCAAAAGATATACTGGAACTTTTGATAATCAAATTATTTTTATGACATGTGAGAATGAAAAAGATATACATTTTAAGACTCTCTTTGATAAAGTGTTTTTATGACACATCCTTTTTGTAAGAGTCCAAAAGATATATTGGAACATTTGATAATCAAATTATTTTTATGACATGTAAGAGTGAAAAAGATATAAATTTTAATCAGTCTTTGATCAAGTGTTTTTTATGACACATTCTTTTTGTAAGAGTCCAAAAGATATATTGGAACATTTGATAATCAAATTAGTTTTATGACATGTAAGAGTGAAAAAGATATACACTTTAAGACTCTCTTTGATAAAGTGTTTTTATGACACATTCTTTTTGTAAGGATCCCAAAGATCTGTGTTAATCACTTTTTCACAAAATATATATGACCACATATACTTTAAAGGAATACTTCAGTTTGCCTTGTCAAACACTTTATACAGATGTACAGACAATGAAATTGCATATTACATCATCGGAACATGATTTCTAAAGGCTTTGCTATCATGTTCAAGTCAATTCTTTTTTATGTTTACCTCTAACAAACAGGCATTAGCTACACCTTGATGGTTGATTCTGGTATCACCAGCAGCAGGAGGGCGCTGTTGGTAGTCAACGACATGAGCCAAGTCACAAAGACGAGAACCCTGAACGTTGGGATGCAGTTTTGTGACCCAATCCGAGCATACGTTGTGGTAGGAAACCCCTTCAAAGATCATACCCTCCCTGTCCTGTCCTCATTGACATCCCTCCTGCACTTCTTTCTCCTACAAATAATAAGCCACTTCGGAGATGCAATCTGAGCATGAGCAGATAAAGGTCATCTGTACAAAATTCCAAAACCCACTGACACTAATATTCGATATGTGCTCATGAATGTCATGTAATCATTATTCAATTATGCACTAATGGTGCATTCCATGATATCCAGGTGGAAGTATTCTTTTTAAAGGGGGAAACAAAAGCTATTCATGAGGCACCTCTATCACTCCCAGAGTTATTTTTCTGAAGTGCACATAAAGGGACCCTCCATGTCTAAAATATCTGTGGATATTTGGGGTCATTTGTACCATGCGCTAACCCCGAACTGGCTTATACTCTGACAGTAACTGGCCATCTGTGATTTACCTATCCTATCATATATCTCACACCTAACATATATCTCTCTCCTAACATATATCTCTCTCCTAACATATATCTCTCTCCTAACATATATCTCTCTCCTAACTTATATCTCTCTCCTATCATATATCTCACACCTAACATATATCTCTCTCCTAACATATATCTCTCTCCTAACATATATCTCTCTCCTAACATATATCTCTCTCCTAACATATATCTCTTTCCTATCATATATCTCTCTCCTAACATGTATTTCACACCTAACATATATCTCTCTCCTAACATATATCTCTCTCCTAACATATATCTCTCTCCTAACATATATCTCTCTCCTAACATATATCTCTCTCCTAACATATATCTCTCTCCTATTACATATATCTCTCTCCTAACATATATCTCTCTCCTAAAATATATCTCTCTCCTAACATATATCTCTCTCCTAACATATATCTCTCTCCTAACATGTATCTCTCTCCTAACATATATCTCTCTCCTAACATATATCTCTCTCCTAACATATATCTCTCTCCTAACATATATCTCTCCCCTATCATATATATCTCTCCTAACATATATCTCTCACCTAACATGTATCTCTCTCCTAACATATATCTCTCTCCTAACATATATCTCTCTCCTAACATATATCTCTCTCCTAACATATATCTCTCTCCTTACATATATCTCTCTCCTAACATATATCTCTCTCCTAACATATATCTCTCTCCTAACATATATCTCTCTCCTATCATATATCTCTCTCCTAACATATATCTCTCTCCTAACATATATCTCTCTCCTAACATATATCTCTCTCCTAACATATATCTCTCTCCTAACATATATCTGTCTCCTAACATATATCTCTCTCCTATCATATATCTCACACCTAACATATATCTCACACCTAACATATATCTCTCTTCTAACATATATCTCTCTCCTATCATATATCTCTCTCCTAACATATATCTCTCTCCTAACATATATCTCTCTCCTAACATATATCTCTCTCCTAACATATATCTCTCTCCTAACATATATCTCTCTCCTAACATATATCTCTCTCCTAACATATATCTCTCTCCTAACATATATCTCTCTCCTAACATATATCTCACACCTAACATATATCTCTCTCCTAACATATATCTCTCTCCTAACATATATCTCTCTCCTAACATATATCTCTCTCCTAACATATATCTCTCTCCTAACATATATCTCTCTCCTAACATATATCTCTCTCCTAACATATATCTCTCTCCTAACATATATCTGTCTCCTAACATATATCTCTCTCACCCACCTCCCCCTGTTTCTGATCTCGGTCTCAATCTCTGACACCCACTTTTTGTTGCTTTTCTCTTCGTTTACATCTCTCGCACTCCCCTTCCTCCATCCCTACCCCTCATTATCATAAAGGGCAGGTTGAGTTCTGGGAAAGGTAGAAAATAATTTGGGAGCTTTCTCATTTTGATTGTGTCAGTTTGGAAGATTATCATAGTAGATATGTCCCCTGAAAAGGATTGCTCTTCAAATGCCCTCACATTCAAAATATGGCAAGAAACAGTTGAAAAGTTTGGGCCGAACATTTGTGTGTAGTCCCATATACACTTTTCTGTATGCAGTGCATGCGACTCGATCTCAGCAGGATCGATTAAGTCAATTTCTTATCATTTTGGTGATTCCAAAACCTTACAGCATACACCAATTCTTATGTGATATATAATCAACCTTTCCCTATTGCTATGAGACAGTTTCTTTCACAATTCAATCTCATGACCAGAACTCAACTTTATCTTTAATCTGCACACTCAGTTTCAGTTTCTTGCTGACTCTCTTCTCTTCATTTACTATTTTTTTTTACTCTTCCATCCCCCTTGTGAACTGGGACGTGGGAGAACTGGGACACCACCCCTAACTCAAAAATAATTAACCTTTTATAAATTAGTTTGAATCCTACAAAAGGTTTTAACTATCAATGTTCACAAATACATCCACAGCTATACTGCGATTTTGCTTGTTGGTTTAATTTTCACTTCTTTTTTTGACCCCTTTTTTCTATTTTTCACCATTCAATTTCATATATTTTCAAGTATACCAATTGGCTATAGTGAACATCCCACATACAGCACATAAGTCTTATATGACCCTATAATTTGCAATCAGATTTTTAGCGATAATTTGTTGTTGTTTTTCTACTATCGGGGTGAACTGGTACATCATGGCCCAGTTCATCCCAGTTACTTTTCAGGTACGTAAGGAAAATTAGCTTTTATCAGTCATAATCCATAGACATATTACATGAAAATATCTTTGAGTCTGCATAAAAATCGTAAACGGTTATATTGGTCAATTTCTTTGTACATATCATTCATCTTACTTCAGACAAGCTCGTGTGTAACAAAAAAATGTATAAATATTAAGAGCAATTATTTATTTTTGCCAAAAACCGTCAAAATATATAGGTTAAAATTTACAAAGCGCTCATCATTTCATATATTAAATATTTATTAAATGGGCATGAATCTTTAAGTCAACTTTACAAGTCACTCTATAGCAAGTTTTTTTAAGGTGATATATTACCTTTAACATTCACAGCACTTATTTTAGACAACTACAAGAAAAAAGTTGATTTAGCATTTTCAAGACTTTTGTCCCATTTCTCCCAGACTTTCCCACTTCACCTCTATTACTGTCCCAGTTCACCTCCATGGTGTCCCACTTTACCCCGTTCAAGTACCTCATTTTTAATGATTATTTTCATAAAAAACAAAAATAAAGATTGTGTCAAATACCTTGTTTTGTAGCCTACTATTTATATTATTTACCATGTAAAAATAGAGAGGCTACAATGAATATTTTAGAAGTTACAAAGCAAAGAGTGTCAAATCACCATTCTTGTTCCACTTCACCCTGCTCTCCCCTACTCATTTGTTCATGCTTGATCTCTCTAACACATTTTCTTCAATTCCCTTTTCATCTCTCTCTTTATCTAATTCCCTCCATATCCTGCATATCTCCAACACACTCTGACTCTCTTCTCATCATACCCCCTTTAAACCACACATTTCTCTCCCTCCCTCTCACTTGCTTGTCTCTCTCTCTATCTCATCTCTCACCATCTCTAACCTCTCTCTTTCTTTAACCTCTTTCCCCATCACAGAACACAATCCAAGACAAGCTGACTCCCATCGTTGTCAACCTCCAGTACGAGCTCAACCCGGATGAGTCCTCACTCCAGTCCTATGAGATCCTACCCATCATCAACAAGGAGGCTGTCTCCTCACAAACTAAGCAGGTAGGATAGAAAATGAATGTCCCCTGTATTAGTTTTGCTCCCATTTTGAACGATAGCGAACAGAATGTATGAAATGTACATGTTAAAGAACCGTGATAAACCTGTGATAATCCCAAGAGTGGGTAACTTGTACTTTCTTAATCTGCCCCTTGGATAAGGTGTGAAATTATAGTTCCTCTTTAGGAGCGCCATACCTCTTGCTGGTCAAAGGACATACTTCATTTCTCGAATATTCATTTGAACATATCCATTTTCTAAATCTTGTGCCCATGCAGGTTTACATCCAGAACAACTGTGCCAATAACGTCTGCATTCCAGAGCTTGGTATCACAGTAACATCGTGAGTATTGAAAAACAGCGATTTCTTATATAATTTTGTTATTAAACCACACAGCAAGAAATAAGACAGAGATTTTCTTTCAAATCTTACGTTGTAGAATTCTTCATCACTGAAAGCAATATTTTACCGAAGTTTCAATCTCTGTCACATGTTCTTTAATAAATCCCAGGGATGTAAAAGACTTCCGGATTTGAACGTGCGGCGACAGGAAAAGTGGACTGATGTATGAGACTATACGTTCTGGAATGCATTGTCAGGACGACCGCATTGTGAAGCTAGCGCTAGCACATGTGCACAGCGATATTGCGCTGTATGTGTACTGTCGACGTCGCTAATCGGATGCATATCACGCAGCTGCACAGATACTTGGAAGTTTACGACTTTGTGATAGCGTTTCGACTTCGTTTCCTGATTTTCTTTTGCCTCTTATTGGAATAAAAAATCAAAATGGAAGTGGACAGGACTGCAAATATAGCGAAAATCAACATAGGAATCAAGAATAAGTGGAATTGGAAATGGACAGAGGAGAAGGATGCGAACGGAGTATTCTTGAGCGATTACGTGCATGTATGTGTTAGCTTTAAAATTTCGGGGTCAAGGAGGGGGGGGGTCTCCCCACACCAACACCTACACTTGACTGAATCACTGCGCTCGTCAAATATTTTCCGGATTTTTTTTTGCTACCCACTTACATCCCTGAAATCCGTAACTCTTTTGATCCCTTTGACTATCTAGAAAATCCTCAATTGTGATTGGTCAAGCCGAAGACTTGACGCTGGATGTGTCCATAAACAACCGAGGCGAAGACGCGTTCCAATCTACTCTCTCTGTCTATTACCCAGAAGGCCTGCAGTTTGTACGGCTTGAAAGAAGAACTAGCATGGTAAGAAACTGATTGCATCCTCTAAAGGTTTGTTAAAGGTACTTCATCCCTTTTGCAGCCCTAAATTTTGAAGTGTGGATGTGAAAAGAATTATAATTTGCTTTGAAGTAAGTGGTGACAAAAATTTGGTAACATGATTTTTTTAGAGTCGAAAAAAATAAAGTTTTAAAGTTGTGTGAGTATGCAATAAATTACAGAAGAATTATAATTGTAAAGCTTGTGTGGATGTGAAGAGGATTATGTGAAGTAAGTATATTAAAAAAAATTTGGTAAAAACTTCATTTTTTCGACTCTAAAATATCGTGTAATTTTTAAAATGATTTTTTTTTAATTTTATCCCAAGGATTTTTCTATTTCGGTGAGGCAGCAAGGTATCCTCATATCTGGGCAGTGAAATACCCAAATATCTTGCCTGGATATTTAATATTTATATCTTATCTTGGGTATTTTGATAACAAATAAACATTTTTATCATATGACGAAGTCTTTTTTGACTTGCTCGCCAAATTTAGAAACCTGAAAGTTCGTATTTGGGCAAGATGTCTTACCCTCCCTCGGAAAAGTGTTCCCTTACGCCTATGATCATGAATGCTCATTTTCACTATGCTTTATACTTCATTCTAAAATTGTTAAACCAAAAATATTACTTCACGGTAGTTTACAAGTAGAATCCTGTACTAAATTATGTGAATGAATTAGCCAATATGGTACTTAGCCTCACGATATCTTTATTTTTTGTTCTTTGTCAGGATTTTTCTGTCACATGTACAGACGACTCGGATCTCCGTATCATCACCTGCGATACAGGAAACCCTTTAGCGGGCAGATACGTTGTAAGCATTTTGCGACTGTTCATTAATTGTTATAAGATAGGAATCTTGAGTTTTGGATGACTACCTCCTGTACCATGGCCCCTTGGAGTAACCACCCAGAAAATTTCCCATCTGAGAAAATCTCATGTGATTGTTTAGAATAAAAACCTAGTTAGGATAGCAAGATGTAGTGGGCATGTATAATTTCACATTTAAGACAAAAGATGGCATCTGGTCGATCAAATATCATCTTTTACCAACTTGGGATCTAATTTGTAGGGGCAGGCATGCACCAAAAGTAGTAATCCGGACATTGGTGCATATGCTTCTTTGTTAAAAAGCTGCTATTCAACGTGCCATGTACGTTTCACTAAACCTACATGTAGATGGGTACCGATTTGCAATGAGGGGGCCAATGGCTATAAGGCCCTGTATAAAAAGTTGTGATTGATTTGATCAATTGCAACTTGACTTTAGATTGATATTAATCACATTTCTCATATGTAAAAGGTAGGGAATTCTAAGTTTGTGATTGATTGGAAAATATGCAATTACTTTGTATGAATTAGAACTTTTTACAAGCGTAAGCCCTGATCGTAATTAATCTGTAAACACAATTTTACTTACGTTATCTTTGGGGAATTAGTTGTGCATGTCAAGATAATCCCATATTGATATTTGTCAGAAAATGGTATTCCAGGGGAGCGTTTCGTCAAGCGTTTTGTCAGTGATATTTTCTTACAAATTTGCTCTCAGCCAACGGATTTCAGTAGCTTATAACAGTTATCGGTAAATATCACTGACAAAGCGCTTGATGAAACGCTTCCCAGGGCCTGTTTCATAAAACTTGTAATCAATAACAAGTTGCAATAACTGCTATACGCTACTGAAATCCTTGCATCTGATTGGCTAAGAGCAAATTTGTTATAGAACTTTGGCAGTTGTTATTGATGACAGGTTTTATGAAACAGGGCCCAGGGGGTAATCATCCTGGAAATGAATGAGGAAATGTAATGATGATTGATAACTGACACAAAGGTTAAACCAAACAACTGCTTTTAGGCCAATCCAACTTCTTTTATAGCAAGTTGCTTAAAGCAAACATAGAAAATCAGAGAAAGTAAATTTTAGCATATGTGAGAACAAACTGACAGACATTGCAAAAGAAACTGTCTCAAATCAATTGGGAAATTTGATTATATAAACAGAAGAATTGGGGTATGCTGTATTAGGTTTTGGAATCACCAGAAATAGAAGAAATTTACTCAATCCTGCTGAGAGTCACATGCACTGCACATAGAAATGTGTGTATGGGACTACATACACATGGTCGGCCCGAGCATTTAAGCCGTTTCTTGTAATATTTTGAATATGAGGGCATTTGAAGAGCAATCCTTTTTACGGGACATTTCTACTATGATAATCTTCCAAACTAACATAAAAAGAATGAGAAAGTTCACAAATTATTTTTTTACCTTTAATTCCCAGTACTCAAACTTCCCTTTAATATCACAAATCTCTAGCTTGCTTTGAATTTGGAATGAAACTGATATCCTTTGTTCCTGCATTTGCCAATTTCCAGCTTGAATTTGGCCTGACCTTGTCAACCTCCCAAGTCAGTGGGGACAAAGATGAAATTGAATTCTACCTGGTAGCGGGAAGGTGAGTCGTAAATACAGGAGTCTGTGCCCTATAAACTATAATTTGTAGTATGGCTATAGTGCCCAAGTCTGCGCAGTGCCCATGTCTCCGCACACGCGTAACTGCGCGATTCTGATAAAACGAAACCCGCAACGAACACAAACTTTTCATCTTTATTATAGCAAGAGGTATTCATGCAAAAAACAAGTCAAAATGATGAAAAAAGGTCTTATTTCAGATATTGTATTCACAAGCCCCAAAATGTTGTCTTTCAAGTCAAAACTCCCAAACTGCGCGTAAAATGAATGAGGGCGTAGACATGGGCACCATTGCTTTTTGAATGTTGAAATGACATAGGGCTGCCCATCATAATTCAATCATAATCTTGTAATCAAACAGCATGGTTATTTGTTGTTTTTTGTGTTTGTTAGTTTGTTTTGTTTTGTTTTGTTGTTGTTTTGTTTGTTTGTTTGTGTTTTTTTTTGGGGGGGTAGAAACTCTTTATAAAAGTTATATTGAATCTTATTGGTATTGCGTTGTAAAGAAGAATACTGATGTATTAATGAGCTGCTTAGATCAGCAAAATTCAAGTAAGTGTGAATAATTGAAGGAAAATTGCTAGAAACAATGTATAATATACATATTGGAGTGGATATACATTCCAGGCTTATTTCATACGTTTGTCCACATGCCCTCTATGTTTGTATTATTTTTAACTTGTTTAAAGGGTACCAATCTCCAAAAAATATTTTGCTCGGTATGTTAAGGGTTCTAAGTCGCCATACAATATTTGAAGTATGAGCTTCAAATTTTTTCATTCTGTAAAGAGATATTGCTAGTTTAAAAATACTCGCTAAATAAACGTTACAGCGACTGGCGAGTAGACTTATCGATGCACCTGTATGCGCTCTCACACAAAATAAGGCAGAAGTGGGAGTTACATTCCACGCGAGGGGGTTATATGTTTTCCTTTATTTTCTTCTTACTCCTTAACCGTTAACCCACAGAAGGTCAGGTAAAGTGTCTTGAGGTTAACTTTATACATTCTAGCTGTACGCACATTATTTATAAGGTGATTAGTGCACTAGAAGATACACATAATTCCTGTTTTCCGTATGAGTTATATCAGATTTACAATGCACGTACAATGTATCAATTCTGACTTTTTAATGAATTTACATGCATATTATATTCTGCCAGTGAGAACAGTGAGGATCAAAACACACTAGACAACAACGAATTCAACGTGACAGTATCTGTTACTGTGGATGCTACCCTCAAGTTGCTCAGGTAATAAAACATCATTAAAATATTTATGCCCGCTGCACACTATTCAATTTTGGAAAAAAATGTAATTGCATTTAATGTAAAGATTTTAAAACATTAAAACTTTTTTACTGAGGTTGTCAATAGTCTTATAAATACTAGTAAAATCAAAATATGGCCTATTGTGAGCTTTCTAGTCGGAGGAAAGGCCAAATCGGATCCGAATCGTAGTGCGTAGAGCAGTCCTATGATTTGAAACTGATTTGGCCCTCATTCCAGGTATAAGGCTGACAGTTCCCCAAGTGAATGCACTAGTGCCGTCTGATAAGGCATTGATTCTCATTACCACGACCCTCGGAGAGGACTTAAAGTGTTCGGTTCACTGGTTGCTTACTTCAAGCATACACATAATTTCTTAGCAGTTGGGTGAAATAAACCATCAAACCTTTCAATATGTATTTTCTCTCCTAAAGAACTATAAGATCTTTATCAGTGACTCTAATTTCACTCTTGGTTTGCATAAGTTTAAATGACTCAGACTGCATCAGTCTTCCTGTGAATTAGTATGTCTATATACTTATCTTACATGTCTAATTTTTGTCTTTTTGTGTTTCATTTTTCCAATAGTGCGTCTTATCCAGAAATTGTTACTTACAGAGTACCAGAAGGTTACAATGTTCCTCCTTTCCCCACCAAAAATGCCTCGGAGTCTGACATTGGCATGGAAGTAGTGCACCTTTACGAGGTAGATACTCCCAAGATCTCTGGTTGTACATTCTTTATGGTGATAGTGAAGGGGAAATAGGATTAAAGAACAACAATGGAGTTGAGTTGAGACTTGGGTGAAAGGGCAAAATGATATTATAAACACAACCTCATGCGAAGTCAATACTGCTGACAGCCTGTCCACAGATTGCTCTTCATTATGTTCAATTTGTATTAAATAGCATATCATTTTTGGGTAGGATATTTAAGTTCATATTTTGATGTCTCGACATAGAATGTACCAAGGAGGCTGATAGTTTCAATACTGTAAAAACAGCAACTGTAGCGACATTAAACTTTCACGAATTGCAATCGACAGCCAATTTCGCAGCAAGAAACTCTCGCAAATTGCAATAATTTTGTGTTGTTTCAATTGTAATTTGATTATTTCGCAGCATGCGACTTTCGTGAATCTTGACCACTCGCGAAATTTGCAAAAGTCTCATGCACGCGAAAAGTTCTGGTTATGCGGAATAGGATACCGCTGTGGAAGTGTTCAGATATAGGTTACTAAGACATATTTTGACCGATTGCTCTCTGGTAAATCTATGAATCAGAATTTTATTTCATAAAGGAATCAAGAATTTCACTTTGCTGTACTCCCTGTATTAATTCCACAATTTGTCCTTTAGTGCTTGCTAGGGAGCGGCTCTATCTTAGACCATTCTGGTCCATGTCATCATTCACATTTGCTCATAAACTCCCTCATTGTCTGATTGATACAGGTCAGAAACACGGGTACAAGCAATGCTGGCCTGATAACGTTGAACATCAAATGGCCGCAGAAGAACGAAGACGGAGATTATCTTTTTTATCTCTTAGGTGTGGTAACAGACAAGGGAGTTGCATGCCAGATCACTCAAGGACAGATTAATCCGGAGGGAGTGAAGGTAAGTCGTGGACTTGCTTGTTGAAAAGTTGCTGATACATATATGTAGTATGAATAGAAACAGGTTAGTTATTTATTATGACACACATGTCATGTACTTTTGAACCATCCCTTCCTTGTCTTGGTAGACACAAGCAGTGCTTGGAGAAGCATAGGAATAAACTGTTTGGAACTCTTAATGACAAAGATCCATCTTTGAAACTGTTACAACCAATTAACATTTGTATGCTAATAAAACCAGAATTTACATATCGCCCAAGTTTGGTATTGTGTTGTACAAGGCTGAATTAAGATACTCATATTTTTACCTATTTTTAATAATCATTTTTTTTCTAAAGAGATAACATGTAGTATGTGAAACCATACTGGCCTTTGTTGGCAGTATGGGGTGCCACAAGGATCTTTTGTAGGACCTCCTCTGTTCTTATTCCACAGCACCTTGACACTTTTCATATATTTGTAAAAAGAAAAAAAAGAAAAAAAAATGTTTGTTTTGGTTTAGCATTTTGAAATTTTATTGGTTCCTTTTTGAAATGGTGGTTAACCACTTTACACCTACCTATTGTAAGTGTCTGTCAATATACCTTTTTTTAGAAAGATAGACCAAATATAGCTTAATGCATTCTGGGAATATTTATATGATCCTCACCCAATTATGTAATTTGAACATCATTTTCTCTTTTACGATCAGCTCGACGCAAGCACAAAAGCTCAGCTTTCCAACTCGACAACACAAGTCACTGGTCGTCGAAGACGTGAAGCAGAGATGGCGGAAGCTCTGGCCCAGACAGAACCCATTTTCTGCACCCCAGGATCCTGTGTTCTTATTAATTGCACTATAGATGAGATCATGGCTACTAGTAGTAAAGTGGTGCGGATCTTGGGACGCTTCTGGGAGAGGACATACCAGAAGGTATTCTGATTATAAACTGCCCCGCTCGTTTTAGTACCCCTGTTCAGTGATAGCGTCATCCAAGTATTGTTAGGAACCAGTTAGAGCAAACATAAATATCTGGAAATTTGTTAAAAGTACACCTGTACATGGTGTATGAGTATTTGAAAGATGAAAGTTTTTTTGTAAGACACTTCCAGGTGAGAACATTTATAGAGATATCCTAAATTGACACTTAATTGTGCCCCTCCCTCACTCATAAAGATTGTATCCTCTCAGGAAATAGTCAATTAGGAGCTGCATTTTTTTTTTGGTTAGTTTTATTGATTGATGTGAATGCCCTCAATTTGATGAAATTATGACCAGCTGACAAGTTATGCTTGAATCTGCAAAGCATGTAGAGAGCTCTGCAAGTCTCGCATCGGCCTGTACAGCCATTTAAAGAAGCATGACTGATATATCCTCATCGTTGAGGGGCAGGAACCATGAGCATAGAAGATTAAATTTTCTTGTGGCTCTGTCTTTCATCTCAGTTATGCTCATGTCTATCTCATTCCCTGCTCAGTAAATCTACCTCATATATACCATTGCTCTAGGCATTGCCTTACTAGACACATCAGTGGTTAAATATATATAGTTATTTTTTCATTGATATTCTAAATGGCATTCACAACACTAGCAATGCCTCTTTACATGGATTTGCCTTTGCCTATTTCTCAGATGTACCGTCTTTAATGTATTCAGATATTCATAAATTCAATGAATGTTCTTTTAATTTGTTAATCAATCAGTCAAGTATAACCTTTCTCAAGTTTACATGGACGTTACCGACTTTTCTCTTGCGATCTTACAGGCTGTATCAGAGGCGACACCTATAATACAAGCAACTATAGCTTCTACTGCCACTGCCACCGTGAGGACTATTCCCTACAATATACCCCTCGATCCCAACAACGGATTTACGGATTCAACCAAGGTTAGTGCTAACATGTAGTTTAAGCTTCTACCAGTCTTAACCCCTTGGCTACGGGAACCGGGTGGTTCGTGTATCAAGCGTATGGAAATAAAATAATTCAGTAGTCAATGGGTTAAATTTTAGTGGGTATAAACTGGTTCAGCATGCATTCATCCACTCCTGTGGACTTTCTCAAGCCAAGTGATTTCTTCACACAGTTTCTTGCTTTCTGCTGCTTCAACATCGCTGGAGCAATGATTTAAAGAACTTCTGGTATTCTCTGAAGACTTCTGGTAAATTGATCAAGATGATTGGGATATTTGTTGTATGTTGTTAGTTTTGATACACATACATGTACATGTAAGTGGAGGTAGTAATATCATTATTGTACATGTGTTATATAATAATAATAAAATGTCCTGTTTACGCGGGATAGCCTCATCAGCATTATATACTTATTCTCCCTGAGGGCCCTGCAGTCTTATCATTACCCCGCTTTAGCCGAGCGACCATGATAAGGCGCTCCAGCATTCAAGGAATTTCATCCTACTGGGTTGTTATTGAAAGTATCAGTACAAATGATAATTAAACTCTTGTTTCCTACAGGCATCGACTACTATCACGGCTGAAGAGTTAGTGCCTCCTTCTGTTAGCATTGCCTGGTGGATCATCGTAGTCTCAGTGCTAGGTGGTATCATCTTGCTACTCATCATTATCTTAGGATTATGGAAGGTGAATCTTTATCTCTCCCTATCTCTCTTTTCCTCTGTCTGTTTGTCCATCTCTGTGTGTTTCTGTCTCTTTCTGTCTCTCTCGTTCTCTCTCTCTCTTGTTCTTCCTCTCTGTCCTTGCCTCTATCTCTTCTTTATCTTTCTGCTTCTGTCGTCGTTCCCTCCTTTTTCACTTTCCAATCCCTGTCTCTATAATTCTGTAAAGCTGCAGGTTCTATTAATATTTTGGTAGAGTTTATTATTATTATACTATTCACGTTCAAATTTGTTATGATCCCCGTAAAAGAAATTAAATGTATAGCAAATACGAATGTAAATGAGATACGTAGCGAAATGAGAAGATGAGAATTGCGTCTTATTTTTCCTTTCCTTGTCTTTTTCTGTCTCTCTCTCTCATTCTTCTTCTCTGTCCCTCTCTATCTCTTTCTCTTTCTTCCATCTGTCTGTCTGTCTGTCTCTCTTTCTCTCTCTCTTTCTAGCTTAACTATTTGTCCTGATCTGAAGTCTTTCCACTCTTTCTTGCATTGACTTGAGTAATAAAGAGGTGTAGTCTTCCTGTTTTAGGTCTTTTAGATGTACGACCTTATATTCACTCACATTCTGTTGTAATCTCTGACTATTCTCTCACTTTGTCCACCCTCTGTCTCCTTGTAGTGCGGCTTTTTCGAGCGGAAGAAACCTGGAGAAGAAAAGGAGGACTATGCGGCAGTTCCTCCTATGGACGACACCCTTCCTGAAAAAGTATGACGTAACTGACTGCCGACCAGCCAGCCAGCCAGCTAAACACCTTCCTAGACTTTACTTATTAATGTTGTCTTGTCCCATGACTGTGTACTATAATAAACGTATTTCTTCTTCCTATTGTAAGAATGATCGCTAGAGGTCAAAGGTTGATGATGCATCTCTTTGCTGTAATACGCCTGTTTGTGGAAAGCTTTCTTTGCCACGATGATAACCTGCCATGACTTTTGATGTGGTACATTGTATGCCTCTAGAACAACAGGTTTAAAGCACTTAATTCAGTGCTGTACTGTATGGAAAGTGATAGAAAGGTAAGTGGGTCTTCATGTGCTCCCACTGAGGTGGACATTTGTGATAGTTTGTTTTAAAAAAAAATGAAAGTGATGTAGTGAGGTAAGATGTCAAGGACCGAGGTGTATGCAACTGAGACCAAATATATGGACTGTATGGACATGTGAGTACGTATTTTCGAATGGTAAATACAAAGATTACTGAAAACAGCTTGGTTCTGTCATGTCGAAAGAAAATAAGCCCAGGTATCCCAAATCGAACCCTGGAGACTCTTTGTTGATAGTAAAATGAAACACTTGGAAAGGGTTAAGATTGCAAGTTGATTTCTGAAGATTTTAAACTGGGTTGTCTCGATTTTAAAATAGAGGAAAAGTAAGGATAGATACAGAAGAAATAAGGTTAGAGACAGTTTTTATATGTTTTAACTTACAACTTTGATTTCTTCTGATTTTCATTTTAATAAATTCCAAATGCTTTCATCTTCTGATATGTATATTGGTAATTATATGTAATGGGCTTAAGCATAGAAGCATTGAGGTCTGGAGTGCTGTAGAACAGTGAATACTTGTGATTTTTAGTCAGTCATCATATTATTTTTCCCTGCAAAGTAATCATGTTATTAATTGAAGGCCTTGAATTGTGATCCATCGAATACTGTGTGTTGTGAGTGATATTTATTAATTACATGTACCTGTAGATAACATTTGAAGGAACTAAATGTAACTTAGCTCGAGTTCAGACATGAAAGTTACCATTTTATGGTAATCAAAATGAAATATACAAGAAGGATGTGACCTTTGACCTGTGGTCTGTAATATGTGTTATTTGCTACAACAGCGCAGATTTTTTTTCTCTTTTATGTGGAAGTTGATAACATGTAGAGGCTTGATTATTTTCTGTTGGAAGCGGAAATGTGGATTATGGAGTGAGAGGTATAGATTCAGGCATGGGTAAACAGAAAATGAAGTTCAGTCAAACCTGTCTATAAAGGCAACGCAAGATAAACAGTAAAAGAGACCTTTGTTTCCAGTCTGCCTTTCTGTCACGTCCTTCAACATATTTCATCCTGGAGGGAGACAATAGTCAGATTAACACAAAGGGAGCTAAACGTTTCACTTGTTTAAAAACTGAAAGTTATCTTGTAGTTTCAAATCGTATAAACGGACTCAAAAGTTTCAAAACTGTAAGTTTACTTGTAGTTCTAGAACCACAAGCAATCTTGTAGTTAACGCTGAAACCATGAGCAGCGGGGGTCCTCCGTCCGTCGTAGTTAACGACCATGTGGACAGAATAAACTTAAAGTTTAGCAAACTCGTTGTTAACAATAACCCATCTGTTCTTGATAAATGACGATCACTCGACTTGTAAATCTCAGAACAATGAGCTTCGTTGTTTTGGGCCTGTGTTTACCCTTGTCATTGTTAGTTGTTGTTTTGCTTGCTTAAAGTTTCGCTAGCTTAAAGTTTCGAAACCACAAAACGGTTGGCTTTATAATAAAGTGGTAACTTTGTCAGGTGGTTACCAAGACGGCTTTGACTCTACATGTTACACTTTAGATTGGATATGATAAATAGGGATTGCAGATAAGAGAAGGACAAGGTTTTGGTTTTATCCAGTATAATCTGAGCCAAGATGTGAAAAGTGATAATGCCAATTCTAACTAGTTTGGGTTACAAAAAAATGCCATGTACCTTTGATGTTTAACAATTGGTTATGGGGATACTCAACATTCAGACAGTACCTTTTTGTGTTACTCCAAACAAACAATTTTGACAGAGTTGTACCATGGGGTTCATTACGCAGAAATTTGTTTTGAACTGAAACGTTTTGTTTTAGGTTCTATGTAAAGCAACTCCCTCATGCATGTGCTGTAGCCATTTATATTTCACATTCCTCTTTCCTTTCCTATTAACTCCCATCACAACCCCCAGAATATTATTTTCATTCTTGCATTCATCCTCGTGAAAAATTGAGTTATAAACATGTTGCTTCCTTGTAATCAGCATGTTCTGTCACACAGTTGTATTCATGAACGACATGTTGTATTTGGTTGTATGGCAAAAGAATGTTCTTCGAAATTTCAAAATAATGCTTGTTTAATGTTTTCTCGACATACATCCTGTATCTAATCTTATGTACCTAATTTATAGCAATTTTTTTAAAGAAAAAAATATATTATCCACGAATTAGATTGATGAAGTGCCTGATTTTACTATGTTTGTTTACTTGTGTAAGGGAGTATGCTAGAATTTTCCCCATGATAATTGTTTACAAATTTTTTTTTTTACAATGAGATGCAATGTAGCATTTGTGCTATGAAACGATTACCTTTTTTGAAATGCTAGTATTAGAGCCATTTTCACTTTTAAACAACGCAATGAAATTATTCACGATATTTCACCTCATATTTGACAATGACTTCCAAACTTCACAGAGTTTCTAACTCTGGGAAGTTTGGGACTATAATGAGCATGCTCACATTTTGTACCAAGCTTGATGTGCGATCTGATTCCCTGCGAACCAACAAGGTTGATTGTTTGCAAAGATCATATATTTGCGTGACATACACAGGAAGTGCCAAGTCACATGACAAACTCTACAGAGTTTTGAATGCACATTGGAAAACTCGCAAAGATAGAAAATCGCTAGTTTACTTGCGATTGTTTGCTCGCGAGTTTTTCTGTCCACAGAAAAAAAAAGGATGAAACCTTGCGGAGTTTTGTTCTAAGTGAGAATGACCTTATTGAAATATTAATAGAAGGGTATGATTTGTTTTCTTTTTGATAGAGATAGTTACTGGGTAAGATAAAACAGAGAATTCCCTTGTAGACCCTTTACTTCAGATTTTCTTGAGTTGTTTTAGCATGAGCATAAATTTGGATATTTTCATCCTCTTGATTTCAAATTTAAATGAAGCTTTTACTTTTGTTTTCTTCTGAAATCGCTCCTCAGAATGAATATGCATTGTTTTCCTTGTTCACAGTTTTCCTGGAGGGTTGTCTTTTCCTGTTAGATCAGAAAGATTGTCACTGAAATTCTTGTAATGTTTTTATACCAAATCGTTATTTACAATGATCGTGTTTATTGTTATAATCAGTGAATTATTTGATGTTGTATGTGTAATATGTATCAGTTTTCCTATGTGGATCCCATTTCTTGATTGATTAGATTAGATTGATCTTTTTCACAATGGATCATATAATAGCAGTCTCATGTAAAGATCACATTGTAGTAATCTGTGGGGGGGGGGGGGTATAGAGTACATATTTAGGATGCTTTTGTGTTCTTTGTGGATGAATATTCATATATATTTGCTTCATATGCAGGTAATTGTAGGTCTTACTAATTTCATTCCATAACTCTCTGTGCATGATAGTTCTTTCTAAAGTCCTCAAGAAGCTTTAAAAGCATATTAGAGAAATAGTGCATTTTTAAAAAAAGAAAGTAATGTTTAATAGCCGCACTAATTCACAACTTGGAGAAATTACAGAAATATTGCAATTATGTTTTGAGAAGAAATTTAAGAAATTATGGTGATAATTTAATAGCCGCACTCCTTCACAATTTGGCTCTGTATACGCAATATATGTTAAAGGAAAGCAATTGTGAGTGTGGGTGTGTGTGTGTGTGTGTGTATTCTGTTTTTTGTGCATAAACTGACCATTTTAGTCACATTGAATGTATATTGTGCTCGTCATATATGTAAATTGTGTATTACAAAAAAAAAATTATAGTGTGATTTTACGATTGATTATGTAGTTTCCGTTCTTACTTATACTGTACAATGTAGCCCATTATCTTTGCTCTCGTGTGTATTTCATTTCTTGTATTATGTAAACTAATGAATGCTGTTGAATGATTTATATGTTAAAAGTACTCGATTATCATATTCAGTGAATGGACCTTTCTGTAATGATTTAGCTACCAAAGTGTCCAGTTTTTCGTGAGTGTTTTTCATGAGAAGTTGCTTTTTGTAAAAAAAATATAGAAAGTTTCCAATGCTTGAATTAAGATAGTGTTAGAAAATATATTCAGAGAACACTTTGTTTTTAAGTATCATGCATTGTATATTTCCATTTTATGTGTTTCCCTTTTCTTACTTTAACCTTTTAGTCACTGAGGATTATGCGCATTGTAGTCATTTACTCACTGAACTCAGTCTCAGTAAACCATCTTGCGGCATAGACTCTCTGCAAAATCTTTCAACAGTAAAGCATCGCTTCAGTGCGGATTCTAAATGGCTTATGTGTAAAGATAGCACACAGAAAGTTTCAGCGTCCAATATCCCCTGCAATACATTTGCTGTAGTGTTACACGGGTCAAAGTCCACGGGCGGTCCCGGGCGGTTTAGTTGCTATAGGGTGAAAGTGGCTTAAAATCCTTATTTTCTTTCATTATATTGTGTGCCCATAAAAGGACCTTTGCTAGTACTTGCTGCTTCTATAGTTTTTACAGCTTCTTGTAAGAAGTATAGAGGGATGTAAAATGGCATGGTGAGAAGGACCAAGGGTTAGACAATACCCCCTTCAGATAAGGTCATATGAAAGAGAACAGTGTAACTCCATATTCCCTTGTCATATTTTCCTCCATCTTCATCTTGTTTTTTCACCTTCATCCTTCTTTAATTCCTCTTTCATCACATCTTCTTTTGCTTAGAGCCCGTCTTTTCTTCTTGGTTATATCTACCATTTTTGAGGGGTTTTTTTTCCATTCATGTTGGTACATGTATGAAATGCAGCAGTCTTAATAGATGAAAATGATATTGCCCTAATTTGTTGGAATTTTCAAAACAGACATAAAATGTTATTATATAGTTAGGTAGGCCAATAAGGAGCTCACTATGTAATGTAGTTAATATGTTCTTTTTTATAATAATGATGGCTGTTTTGTACATTTTCAGTGCACTGATTGTTTTTTCACAATAATTTTGTTATAATTTGCCAAGATCATTCTTGACTTGGACGAAGCTGTTTATCAAATTTTACATATACATGTATATTGTCTTTGAAAAAAATGGGTGTATGGTTAAATTATAGAATGATTGCTTATTATGCTAAGCTAAAGTTTCACAAAGATGTTTTAGTCAGTAAGGTGGAATAAATTTTGTATGAAAGAAAATATTGAGATGTCCTTCTTTGTGATGTTTCGTAAGACCCCAATCTTCTGTTCTGAATGTAAGTAATTAATCTTCAGAAATGAGGACTGTGATGCAAAACATATAATCATGTCTGAAACACTGTATTCAAGTCCATTTTTGGTGAAATCATGAAAACCTAAAAGGACAAGTCAGATATACAGTGAGAACTGGATGAGGGAGGGGATTCAAGAAAATGGAAATAAAAATAAGAAAACAAGAGGGGAGGAGAAAGAGAGGAGAGAGAAAGGGAAACTGATTGCGAGTGATACGGAAGGAAAAAGTACACGATTATACAGAGTGAGAGGGGGAGAGAGGGGGAGAGACGGGGAGAGAGTGATTGTAAGAGAGTGCAGAAGGAAAAAAATACAAGATTATACAGCGAGGAACAGAGACTAAGTGGGGGAGAGAAACGGGGAGAGGGAGATACAAGGAGATATATGTAACGAGATAGGTTAAGAGAGAGAGAGAGAGAGAAAGATCGGGAGAGGGGAGACAGTGGGCAAAAAAGAGTATGATACAGAGGAAAGAGAAAGAGAGAGACAGAGAGAGGGAGAGAGTGAGAGAGAGAGGGATCGGGTGAGAGACATACAAAGGAGAAGAGGAAGGGAGCCATATCATACCATATAAATTTTTTTAAAATGCCTAAGCTTACTTAAAGACCTCAGCCTGACCGAATTTTGAAATATACCCTTTATTCATCCACGGGGAGCTATATATTTTCTGAACAAATTGAAACCAACTTCATGAGATTCCGTTTCCTGTGGAATGAGTAACAGCGTCCCGAATGTTGCGGGGGGTGAAAATTTGATGACGACATATCGTGTAGACGCACTCGGAGCTGTATACATGACATGTCGTCACACGTCTAGCGACCCCCTGCAGTTTCCTCTGTTGTTACGCCATAGGGAGGGGGCGGACCAAAAAAAATTATCTTTTTTATTTTTTATGGATAAACGGAGACGAAAATTT
This sequence comes from Heliocidaris erythrogramma, assembly GCA_025617745.1. NCBI lineage: Eukaryota > Metazoa > Echinodermata > Echinoidea > Camarodonta > Echinometridae > Heliocidaris > Heliocidaris erythrogramma. The sequence goes on along the minus strand of CM046870.1, from coordinate 34,048,395 downwards.
ATGAATACCCAGGGTAATTATATTCTTTGTTTACTAAGCTTTACGTCAATATATGGTTGTTTTGGGTCAGGCTGAGGTCTTTAATTATTGACCGGCTTACGGCAGTTAGGGGGAGGAGGCTAGCGCGTTTTTCTTTGACCATTGTTATAGTTTGGTATGTTGTTAGACTGTGCCATTGCGTAGAAAACAAACAATTAAAGGTCAGTTCCAAAATAATTCAAATTATTGGACACTTCTTCCCCAAGAACAGGGGCAAAGTATAAGGGCGAGGGACATAGGTAGTCTAAAAAATCCTTTTCTTAGACTACAGCCTAAAAAAAAAAATAAAGTAAACAAATCTGAAGTTTCATCTCTGACGAACGGGTGCATTCAACTGCTATAAGTCCAGAGTTAATTGTTTAAGGATTTTTATCTCGTCACTCTGCAATCAGAGGCGGCGCTCCCGGGGGGCAGGTGACAACCCACTTTTTTCAAGTACCCTAAAAGTGCCCTTTTTATTTCTGAAAAATGCCCCCTTTCTCTCTGATAAGTTCAAGTTCAAGCTGAAGTTATTTTATTCATTTGTCTTTCTTCCAACAATAAGTAACAAAACAATGACATTAACACTTTCTTTCAACAATGGTATCAATAACCACAGTAACACTAGTCTTTACAAGTATATTAAACATAAATATATGACTGAGTACACGGCGCAAATAAATGGCGCAAATATTCACTCTTGAATGATAAGCGCCTTAACATAAATAAACAAACAATAACACGGTATACATCTGTAGAAAGGGCAACATTATATTAAGAAAGGCAAACGAGGAGCTTGTAAGATAAGGTCCCTCAAGAATAAAGAGTAATATATATATATATATATATATAAAATGAAGAAATATATATATTGAAGAAAACAAAAAATGGTGACAAGAAATATACAATACTAAATGAAAAAAGGGATAAACAAGGGATAAAGGATAAAGGGATAAGTGTCTTTTTACTACCAAAAGTGCCCATTTTCCTTCCTAATAAGTGCCCTTTCCCCCACTTTCAAAGACGCTCCTCCACCCCTGTCTATGTACAGTAGCATATTACAGTGGCGGATTTAGGGGGGGGGGGGCACATCCGGCCTGTGCCCCCCATTGTTTCGATTGGTTGTTGTTGTTGTTGTTGTTGCTTGTCAGAGAATTGTGGAGGGAAACTGGACCCCCATAACCCCCCCCCCCCCCCCCCCCAGCGGATTTTCCAGAACTGGCGAGACCCCAAAAATACCGGTCTCTCTTTTCCAAAAGTTGACAAACCTGCATTTGTGTGCCCCCCCCCCCCTTATACAAAATCCTGGATCCGCCCCTGGCCTTTTATAATGTTTATGCATTACTAATATCAGGATTTCACTCCATTTCCCCATTTCCCTCATACATTTGTCAGAGCGCGTTGTACATTGCTGCCATCTAGTGTTGAATGCAGTATAACCTGCTGGAGCGCAAAGTTCAGCTGTCCCGATACCGCACATAATATGATCGCGTTATCGTCGGCCATGTTATAACCTCCACGTAGTCGTAGAAGTGTTAGCGAAGCAGACCGGACGCCAGGAAATGTTATGACAATTACTACCATTTGTGATGATGATGGTGTAAAATGGATGACGACGATAGAAAGAAGAAATTACTCGCTGGCAGGGAGAGGGTAAGAAATCGCTTTAAAGTTTGTAGTTATTCTTAAAATGAGCATAGAGATGAGTCGTATCAAAGTTTATGCCAACGGTTGGTGGAAATGTTCTCGCGGGAAGCGTCGGCGGGTGACTCACCGGTCACTCGCTTCGGTTTACCGGCGTGAAGTTGGTCACATATTCGATATTCGATATTCAACTTGTGAACTTAGAAGCATCTTGCTGGTTCTGCAAGGTGTGTAAAGGCCATAAAAACCCGTTAAATTTGGGCGCTAATGTGCTTTCGTACACCAACGTAAATCACAGTTTTCACACTTACAAATTAATCACTCTTAGTCTTACGGAGGACTTTAAACAAGTCTATAATGAATAGGGTTAGGGTTAGGGTTAGGGTTAGGGTTAGGGTTAGGGTTAGGGTACGTTGGCGTACGAAAGCACATTAGCGCCTAAATTTGAATATACCGAATATGCCGAATATCGAATATGCTTCCAACTTCACAAGTTGAATATGCCGAATATGGAATATGCTTCTACTGTCATGACTGTTCTACTTCTACTAACTTCACTATAAATCACAGGCTGACAGGTTGAATATCGAATATGTGACCAACTAACAAATGTGCAGTGTTTAGTGGGCAAACCCGGAGAATAGGGGACCAGACGTGTGTGCTGTATTCAATACTGCGTGTGACAATACCGTATATGCCAGACGCACGTCTCTTGGTGGAATAAACTGTGTCAATGGCCAGATTTTATGGGGAAAAGATAATTGTATTCGACTCAAATAAAGTGACACGTTCAACACTATCTGTGGTACACGTAGCGAATGCCTGTATTATGTGGTATCTCGCCCCGGGTCAGGGGTCACTCCAAACAGTGTGTGATTTGCATATAACTAGTCTACATATTGAGACATCCTCTCCTTTTTGTTTTTTGAGACTCTGAGTTGTGGGTATACAATGTGGCTACATAGTTTCCCTTGAACATTGGGATATACAGGTATACAGACTCAATTTCAATATTCTGACATACTGTACATAACACTCAGTGTACACAATATATATAATAAACACCCGTAAACAATGAGTGGCATTAACAGTTAATACTTTGTTGGCATATCACTGCTTTTGATTGAAACAAATAGCGTGTAACACACCGAGAGCGCATCAACGCTTTCATTATCTCCAATTTTTTTTTTTTTTTTTTCCAAAATGAGCGCTTCTGTTTGTTTTTTGTTTTTCGCAGAAGACTTTTGTTTGGCTAAGTTACATTATTTATTTCTTTCCTTCAAAAGTATCAGTGAGTACAGCAATGCACGGAACACTACAATATCTTGTCAACTCTGGAAATTTCAAAACCTTATTAAACACTTTCCATAAAGTTCAATATGAAAACATATTCCAAACAACCCATTGTACATCTTGTTTCAACGCCTCGCAATGATTAATTTGTTTTCTTTTATGTAGGCCCAAATGAATGGATTCATTTAAGCTAGAGCAATAAAAGACCGGAAACAAGATTGTTGCCTAATTAAAAAGATTAAATGCAATTATATGCCTTTAACGTCACAAGATGAACATTGAGTTCTTTAACAAATAACACATAAATTCACATCATGTAGTACATAAATACAACCCTAGTAGCATAGCCTGTAATGCTACCAATGGAGGTGATGAATATATATACAATGAGATGATCATCCCTTATTACTTCAGGACATAATCACGATAGAAAGATGGTGTCTTCACCTCTCTACCTGATCGTGTTTTTCTTGTGTTGTCCCTTGAATTTTGTGTTGTCTCTCGTTTTGTGTTTGTCGTATGTTGATTACTGTTAGTCTTCGTGGCAGACTCGTTTTTCTTGTCACCCTGTTCCTGTGTTGCCATTGTTTGTGTTGTGTCTGTTTTTCTGTTTGTCCCGATTCCTTTGCCATGACCCCGACTGTTAGTGTTAGTGTTAGTGTTAGTAGTGGGGTTAGGTTTGTTCTGCTGGTTTGGCATTTCGTCAGTCTTCTTCAAGTCCTTGCGATTTCGACGAAATCTCTGACCGAGATCAGTCTCTAGTTCGTAGGATCGCTCATCGAGTCTCTTCAGAACAATAGCTTTTTGCCACACATGATCTCCGAGTTTGTATGGCTTCATTCTGATCGTGTCTCCTTCCTGTAGGATTGGCAAGTCCTTCGCGTTTTTGTTGTAGTTGCGCGCTTGTTTTCGCTGCTGAACTTTCATCTTTCGCTTTTCCTCAGTCAGGATCTCTGCCCCTCTTGGCGTTAGGAGTTGTCCAGTCGATGGGAGCGTCGTTCGCGTCCGTCTGCCTTGTAGCCGCTGGGCTGGGCTGCTGTCGATGCCCTGCTGTGGTGTGTTCCTGATTCCCAGGAGTGCCATGTAAGGGTCGGTGTGTGACCTTTCACACTTCCTCATCATCTGTTTTGCCGCTTTGACGGCCGCTTCGGCTTTTCCATTTGTTTGACTGTGTCTGGGCGAGATGGTTAGATGGTCAAACTCCCACTTCTTCCTGAACTTAGTGAAGTCTTCTGAGATGAACTGTGACCCGTTGTCTGATATGACCGTATTGGGGATGCCATACCTTGCAAAATGAGCCTTCATCTTCTTGATTATCATCCGGCTGCTCAGCTCATGTAATCGATCTATCTCCCAAAAGTTAGAGAAGTAGTCCACAGTGACTAGGTAGTGTTTTCCCTTCAACTCGAAGAGGTCTACTGCTATTTTCTCCCACGGACGATCAGGGAGTTCAGTCGGCTGGAGCTTCTCTCTCTGGTTCTGACGTTCGTACATCCTGCATGCGTCACATGTAGCGATGTACGTCTTTATGTCAGAGTTCATGCCAGGCCAGTGTAAGCATTCACGTGCTCTGCGAAGACAGCTTTCCACCCCAAGGTGGGAGTCGTGTAGCATTTCTCGCATCCGTTGTCTCATCGTCACAGGAACGACTACACGCTCTCCTCTGTACAGGAGTCCATTCTGATAGGACAGCTCGTCTCTCACGTGGTAGTACGGCTTGGCTTCCTCAGGTACTAGCGATTTCTCCTCTGGCCAGCCTTGCATAACGACAGTCTTGAGGATCTGTAGCGTCTCGTCTCTGTTTGTGTGTTCCGCTAGTTCCCTCATCTTACCTTCGTTCATGCTTGGACCCAATGCGTTGACCTCGGCGAAGTCATCTGCTCCTGTAGTCTCTGGAAGATACGCCCGAGAAAGCAGGTCTGCAATGTGCATGTCTTTGCCCTTCTTCCACACTATCTGGACATCATAATGAAGCATACGCATCAGCATTCCCTGTAGCCTCCTCGGCGCTCGATGTAATGGCTTCTTTACGATCGTTTCCAGGGGCTTGTGGTCGCTATGCACTGTTACACGCCTTCCAAACGTGTATTGGTGGAACCTTTCAAGTGAGAACACTATCGCCAATGCCTCCTTCTCTATCTGGGCGTAGCGTTGTTCCGTCTCAGTCAGTGCACGGCTTGCATAGGCAACAGGTCTTCCTTCTTGCAGGAGAGCAGTCCCCAATCCAGATTTACTTGCATCACACTGGATTACCAACTCTTTCTCAGGGTTGTAGTAAGCGAGGATAGGTGCCTCGGTGAGGAGTCTCTTCATCTCCCTCATGGCTTTCTTATGTTCAGGCTTCCAAGCCCACTGTGCTCCTTTGCGTGTCAGACTTCGTAGGGGTTCAAATGTCTCTGACAGCCTTGGGAGGAATCTGGCAAGATACTGAACACTTCCTTGTAGTCTTTGGACCTCTACTGCATTAGTAGGATTCGGCAGTTCAAGGATGGCCTTCACCTTTTCTGGGTCCGGTTTCAGTCCTTCTGCGCTTACGACATGTCCCAAGAATACCACACTTGGTACCCTGATCACAGATTTGCTCTTGTTCAGCTTTATGTCCTTGTCTCGACATCGTTCCAGGAGAGCCCTCAACCTCTGGTCATGGTTCTCCTCTGCTTCTCGATCGGTAGAACCTACACCGAAGACTATTATGTCATCCGCCACACATTCTATCCCTTCCAGTCCTGATAGGGCTTGTTGTAGCTTTTTCTGGAATATTTCCGAGCTCACTTTCAGACCGAACGGCAATCGCCGCCATCTGAATCTCCCGAAGGGCGTGTTCATGGTCGTCAGGTAGCTGCTGTCACGGTCAAGCTCGCAGTGCAAGTACCCGGATTTCAAGTCAAGCTTCGAAAAGATCCTTGCCTTGGAGAGCTCTGGCAGTATGTCATCCATGACTGGGAGGCGGTGTATCTCTCTCTGTAGGGCTTTGTTCAGCGGACGAGGATCGATACAAAACCTTAAGTCTTTGGACCCCTTCTTCTCGGTGACCACCAATCGGCTGCACCAGTCTGTGGGCTCATCTACAGGCGCCAAGATGTCCTGTTCCACGAGGTCTTCCAGTCCTTTTTTTACTTTCTCTTTTAGGGCAACTGGGATAGGTTTTGCTCTGCACTGGGTAGGCCTGGCACCACTTCTTTCATCGGTGACCAAGTGCACGAGTCCGGCCAGTTTTCCAGGTTTTGTGTCATCGAACACATCGTCAAACTCTGCAACGAGCCCCGTCTCACCTTCATCCTCAACACTGTGCAGTTGGTTGAAGTTGTCGTAATTGACCTTGATAAGCTTCATGGCTTCAGAGGCATTTCGACTCAGTAGTGGGACCCGGTCCTCGTCGATTACGGCGAACTCTACCCTATACTTTTTTCTGTTTCTTGGGTTTCGCAGGATCAGCTTCGATCGCCCTACCGCCACAATACTGGATTCATTGTACATGCGGATTTCGGTGTCCTTCTTGTCGACCTCTGTTGTCACATACTTCTTGGGTATGACATTTATTGTTGCCCCCGAGTCAATTTGGAATTTAACAGGCACATCATTGACTAGCATTTCTGCATAGAGTGCTTTCTTCTTGCTATTGGTCGAGTTTGTGTTTATCTCTTCCACACAGTTGACCGATTCCACTTCCGATTCAGATTCGGTTCCATCCAAGTGCTCAACCGTTCTCACATATTTACTTGGGGATTTACTGTTGCAGCAGCACGCAAAGTGGTTTTGCTTCATGCATTTTTTGCACTTTTTTCCCCAGGCTGGGCAGTCCTCTTTCCTCTTTCTATGTGATTTTCCACAAAACTTGCACTTTATTGTTCCTTGTTCTTTCCTTCCTACATTCTCTTTCTTTCTTCCTGCTATTGGTCGCTTCTTGATCGCATTCACTCGCACTTCATCCTCTCCTCTCAGTGCTCTCAGCTGCGATGTTGTCGCTTCCGCTGATCGGCAGATATCAATTGCCCCAGACAAGCTCAAGTTCCTCTTTTGTAGCAGAACCTTACGAGTAGTATGGTCTCTTATCCCAAGTATCACTCTATCTCGTATCAGTGACTCTTCTATCTCCCCAAAGTTACAACTCTTCACCATATCTTTCAGTACATTCACGTATGTGTCTATATCTTCCTCCTCTCTCTGCTCTCTTTTGTTGAACACGTACCTTTCGTAGGTTTCATTCCTTTCTCCGATAATGACACTCGTCATTTTTTGAATGATCAGTCCCACATCGTACTCGTCCTCCGCGGCGGCGAACGTCAACGAGTTGAACACACGGAGCGCCTCTGGGCCCGCTGTGTTAAGGAATACAGCGCGACGGTAGGCCTTCGTCTTCTTCTCGAGCTCCGTTATTATTTCGTAATTCGTCCACAATTGTTGGAATAATTTCCACTCTTCGGCCTTATTATCCTTCAATCGTAGTTGAGGAGGAGGTGTAACAGTTACTTGATTACTAGCCATCGCGATTCGCTGCCACCATGTGTCAATGGCCAGATTTTATGGGGAAAAGATAATTGTATTCGACTCAAATAAAGTGACACGTTCAACACTATCTGTGGTACACGTAGCGAATGCCTGTATTATGTGGTATCTCGCCCCGGGTCAGGGGTCACTCCAAACAGTGTGTGATTTGCATATAACTAGTCTACATATTGAGACATAAACCGTATTGTCACACACAGTATTGAATACAGCACGCGCGTCCGGTCCCCTATTCTCAGGGTTTGCCGTTTGGTACATTAAAAGGGCAATCAAACCTTTGTAATAATTTGATTTAAGCTTGAGTCATATCGATTATTTCATAATCCGGGATTCGACGGCTTTGATCCAGTCGAATACCGGTGCATCGATAAATGATGGGCGGTGAAAACAGAGTTGCACACAGTTGCACGCAGTGCATGCACCATGCACCAGTGACTGGTCCGCTGGCATCGCGAGTATATGTATGGGGTTCTTGCTGCTCGACATTAACGATAGCCCGCTAGCCAATGGCTAGTAAAAATCACGGCGGACTAGCCAAAATCTAAGGTTTCTAGTCCGTATGGCTAGCCAAAATATCGCTCTAGTGTCGCACGAAGCGATGCTCATTGTCGACACATCCGACAATGATTCAAATTCAAAGAATTAATAATCTTACTTTGTCTTTGGAGAGCTGAATGGAACACGTTTGTTCGATGCAAAAAAAAAAACAATACGAAATAAACTTTTCGTCGCTCATGACTTCATTCAGCTTCAGATCATTTCCAAGAAGTAATTGCCAATTTGATGAGAGTGTGATATATAGTTATTGCGAAGTTGGAACACTCGTACTCATGCCCGTATTTATCATGTTCAATTATACAATTGTCAAATTGACAATGCAGAGAGAGTGCAAGAATATTATCGTAAACTTTAGTTCGTAACGACAAAACGATTTTTCCATAGAGAAAGCACAGGTAAAGCGCGACGTCCTCCGCGAACGAATTAGCGAAAGTTAGCCAACAGTTTGAAGTCGCCTTCACGTTCTCTGCTAGTATATATGCTAGTATATTGCAGAGTTTCTTTTTTTATTTGCTTTTTTCATGGTGGCTAGTCAAAAATCTGGCGGACTACAAATCGATGCACCGATTTTGCCAAAACGAAATCAGGATTCGATGTCTTCGATCGAACACCGGCTAACCAATCGATTCGACTCGGGCTTAATTTGATTAGTATGAAAGGAGAATATCAGAAAACCAGAATGATGAAAGTTTGAAAAAAATCGAACAAGCAATAAGAAAGTTATGATTTTTTTAAAGTTGTAATCACTAAACATAGATGGGAAATTTAAAGTGCTGTATCGGTATGGTCACTGTGATGTACATGTAGCATCGGTCAACTTTCCCATTCGACTCCACACACAAAATGACTAAAATGTAATTTTGTCCAATTGTGTAACTTAGGATTTGTTTTCTTGTTGGAGGACCTACATGTAGCCTATAACAATATGCATGCTACGTGTATCTACAATATATTTTGAATACTGCCCCGAGTGGAAAGGCGCTCAGGAGAAACCCGGAATTTAATGATATTTTGGTGTCAGACAAATGGGAGAGTTGACTGTGAATACGCCACAATCGATTCACCAAATTGCCGATTTAAGATTCGCATACCGTAGTGATCTCTTTTTTCAAACATTCATAGCTGTCTTATTCTTTGGCTTTCAAACTTTCATCAGTGTGTTTCCCTTATTTTTCTCCTGTCACACAAATCAGCTTTTTACAAAGGTTGGAGTGCCCTACTGACATTCATAAGTGTTATTCCTATCAATGAATTCTTCTTTTCTTTTCTTGATTGGGCAGCTGGCAAAATTTCAGAAGCAGAAGACTTCTCCTGACAAGAAAGTGAAGAAGAAGAAGAAAAAGAAGCCTCCGTCAGAGCAAGTAGATGATGGTCTTGGTGGGGCCAATGGAGACAGTGACCTCAGCACGCCAGGACCGCTAAGTGATGACTCTTCTTACGATCAGGTGGACTCTAGTTTTGCCAGTGATTTCTCATCACCCTTGCATTCTGAGGTATGTAACAAACTACAGTTTAGATCTTTATAGGTAGAACTGCATAGTGATGGATTATTTTTTAGGGATGTGCAGTGTACATTGTACCTAAACTTAAAGGAACAGTTTGCAGAAGATTATCTGAGCCTGATCAGTTGAGTGTAGGCATTTTGTCCGTCGGTGTGTAATGGTTGGTATTTCGGAATGTTTTCTTTGTTGAGAAAATTTGAGATGAGTACAATGTACATGTATAACTTTTTTTGGACAGAGCATATTGAAAACTACTCACATTTGATTTTATGAGGAAGTGAGTTGGGAAACAATATGAAAGAGAAAAGAAAGAGGATGAAATACATTGTAGATATACACATGTACTGGTGGACAACCTGCAAAATATTGGAGGGGGTGGGGTTCTGCAAACTGAGAATGAAGAGAAGGAGAGGTTTTTATTTGATAAGTTCAAGATAGAACTTACACAAGAAAAAAAAGAAACTTTCAGACAAGAAGAAAAGTGGAGAGATTTCTGTTTTATATTCAAGGTTTCACATGGTAAATTTCTCTCTCTTTTTTTCATGATAAAATTCATGTCCTTCTGTCCCTAACTACAGTGCATCCCAGAAAAAGTTAATAGTCAGAAAAGGTCTCCCCAAATACATGTCCATATTTCTAAGTATTTGAGGCAAAATTTTATAGGTCTGTGTATAGCTTAGGGTCTCTTTGATTAAACGGCTCCTAAAGATCTGGTGGTACTTTAAGCTAAAGTGAGCACAGGCCACTTGACAAGAATTGGTATTTGTTCTGACTGGTATCAGCAAAGTTGAGAGTCGTGTAAAGCTGAGAAATATTCACATTATGATTATAATAGACAATCTATGAAAGAACACGTTTTGTTCTCTATATTTACTTATGTATCTCATCAACAGTTTTATGATTCAGTGAGCAATTAACTACTTTATTGAGTGTGTTAAAATATTTATTTGGCAAGTTTTTAATTTTCATAAATTGCCTTTTAATGATCAGAATATGAAAGTTTTTAAAAAACTTTCAAGACTCAACTTTATTGATACCAGCCACAACCAATACAAATTTTTGTCAACCATGGATTTTGCACCATTTCACAACAATGCCTTTTGCTCACTCAAGCATAAAATATTAGATGTTTTGATGTCATGTACATGTACAGTGTAGGTTTGAAAATTTCATGAACATGTTTTGAAAAGTTTATGTGGGGAGACTTTTTCTATTGTCAAATTTTAATGGTTCTCAAATTTGCTAATACCCGCCAGAACAATTACCAATTCTTGTCAAGACTGGATTTTGTTTTTGCTCACTTGAGCTTTAAATATAACTAGACTTTTTGGTGTCATTTTATAGAAGAGACCCTAAGCTATCCACAGGTATGAAAATTTCCTACATACATTTACATGTATATACTGGAATATTTACTTGGGGAGACCTTTTCCAACTGTTCACTTTTTTATGGGACACAACTGTATAGACCAAGATTGAAATTCTGAGCAGTGAATCCCTTGTCAATTTGTACATGTGGCATAGATTTGCTTTCTGAATGCGTTACTTATGACAGACAGGTTTTAGAAATAGAGAGGGAGGGAGAGAGTGAGAGAAAGAGAAAGAGAGTGAGTGAGAAAGAGGGAGAGAGAGAGAGAGAGCTACATGTACATGTACATGTAGAAAGAAGGAGAGAGAGATAGATGGAGAGCGGGTGCATGTACAACATGCTACACCTCCTAAATTTTGAATCAATGGAACGCCTGTGAATATTGATCTGTGACGTGTGTTCTGCAAACTTGCTCAAGGTCATCATTAAATACTCGCAGATTCATTCACGCCCAGCAAGCTAGAGGGGCTCAGTGATTGTAATGAAATGCAGCAGTCCTCTATAAACTCTATTTAGTTCAAGAATACAAATAATTCACAAGATTTTCTACATGTATGTACATGTATATCATGTAAATGTACAATTTGTATTACTGGTAGAGTGCTTAATATTAGGAAGATGTAGAGGTAGATTACATGTAGTAAAATACATGTAATAGGCTTTTTACACTTGCAAAATTTTGCTTAGTCCCGTACTACCGGTGAGGCTAAATGAGGATGTAGCCCCAGGATTAAGCTTAGCCTATTTTCTGTTCACATTGCATTTTTCCAAGTGGGCTAACTCCACGATATTCCAGGATTATTTTAGCCCTAGAAAAAAGCAGGGTTAGCCCCACCAAAGATGGGGCTAAATGTAAAAAGGTGGGGCTAAGAGCTCTGGCTAGGGAGATAGTACGGGAATAAAACTGCAAATGAGAACAGCAAAAAAAAATAAAAATAAAAAATAGTCCGGGGTTAAAGTAGATATTCAAAGAAAATCACAAATATGGCAATTAATGTATCACTAGAAACTGGGAAGCTTACAGATGGCAATCGTATAAGTTTTATGTCAACTGCGTATCTGATGATTATAAAAACAACACAAATAAAAGCTCTTCTCAGCATCTGGAATATCCGAGGATTCGCCAGAAATATCTGAGGATTCGCCAGAAATATAGCGATGTTTTGATGTCGTCACACTCGGGATCGATCCTGCTTAAGCAGACGACGTCCTATAATGAATGAACGTAATTTCAATGCAATTATTTATCAAATTATAAAGAGTTTGGTGTATTTAAACATGACCTTATTTCACACCATTACAAAGGAAAAGTGAAACTGATTCTGATAGCTAAAACCGTTTGATTGTAAATACACAGGAGAAGGGTCAATGATCAATGAAATAAACGGAAACCCCACTTTCAAATTGAAAAGCCCTCCGAATAATAGCAGGATGGTATTCGTTCCCTCTTGAAACGCCGAACATGCCCCGGTGCAAGCAGCTGAAAATACAATGGCGTCTTATTTTGTTTACAAGTGACTGATTCCTTTATTTTTTTAACGCTGCATTTTTCATCAAAGTAATACCATACACGAAGTTAAGAGTGAGGCAACAGACTAACATTAAGACTGACGCTAGTGAAGGAAGAGAAATAAGTGAAGAGGAGATGACAAAATAGTCTCTGAAAAATGTGTAAGATGTTATGGGACATCGTCTGCTTAGACAGGACTGGTCCATGGTGTGTCGTCACATATCTCAGCAGCGTTCGAGGAGCTCTTCAGCTGCTATATCGGGGGCTGTATTTTACCGTTTTATAATTGATAATAATCATTACTTCAAATGTTTCCAAGCGTTGAATTTGGATAACCTTGTTTAATTTATGCCATCTATGCAATAATAAGTATTAAGCCAATATTTAAAATCATTAACGTTCTACTTTAAGGATAGTTCGGGTTATTATACAGTACAGGGTTAAAAAAAAATCAAGTGTAAAAAGCCTATAGGTGACACATGTACATGTATGAAGGTTGGCTTCCAACTTAAATTGTCAAATGTAAGATAATTATATTAATTTTTACTGAAAAATTGTAGATAAAAAGTAGGAGAGGTAGAAAAAGAGAGAGAGAGAGAGAGAGAGAAACCCCAATTGATTGTTTGCTTAAAAGATTTATGCACCCCCCCCCACCTTGTGTAATGTTGGAATGCTGAGCTTGTACGTAGATACATACTGTACATATTATATAGGGTAGAGTAAGCATGTTCTTTTGTCAGACAAAATATGAAATACATGGATAACAATAATAAGTCAATGTTAGAATTGTCATAATTTCCACCCATGTTTGAAGTTTCGTTAAAGCCAGAGTGAAAGAAAAGAGGCAAAAGTATGGGAATTTATAAGTGGTGAATGCTACATTGTAAGGGCAAAGGCTTATTAGCAAATTTATGTGTATGTATGTAGCATCTAGCTTTGTACATTACAAACGATGTACATGTACATGTATGCAAGACTTGGTGCCCCCTTAGATGCTAATCTGAGGATTATTTACGACTGGACGTGCTCATGTGAGCTCATGTGAATGTGTTTCAAGTGAAGCACTGAATTTGGACACATGTACATGTAGAGATAAGTTCAGCAATCCATGATAACTCCTTGACTTCAGTGACTTCAGTGACTTCAGTAAGCCTAGTGATCATGCATGTTCACTTGATAGAGGTTTTGGAATGAAAGGATTTTTGATGACCTGACAACTGTCATCAACATGTAGTTCATGAGAGATTACGATATTGGGTTTCAGTCATTAACCCTCCCCGAAAGTCCTTGAGTATTTAAATATCTACAGACATCGCTCTATCATCTCTTACTCATTACTAAATTTTTTTCCTTCTTAATCAGATTACATTCATTGACTCACACCGTAAATTATGATCTTACTCCTTCTCAATCTCTTAAAGAACATGTACTTGTATACATTTGATAATACATGAAGAAATAAAAATATGCATTTTATTCATTATGTTTCAATGCTGAACCTAGAAGAGAACATGGTCTGAATGTTGACTGCTTAAAATGACATTTTCTTTGCATTTATTTTGCTTGCATGAAGTCACCTCTATTATTTTTGCATGATCCCTCATTTATTTTTGCCAGGCTGAGCAGTCCTTTGATGCAGAGTCTGTTGGAGAGGTAAGCTTGTGAAAAATAAGTTAAATTTGTTATCCATTAAAGGTACAGTGCTGTTTTGAATCTCGCAGCTTTCCAAGAAACTTGATGAACATGTTAACTCCAGCAATATATGCAGACACTTCGCAAAAGTTCACTGGAATACAATGTAGATGATAACAGCCCATAGTGAGCTCAAAACTAACTTCCTAATTTTAGAGTGATAAAAGTTAATATTCCTCACTTCAATTTTCATTGATAAACCATTCCAATTCCAATTGTTTATATATGTACATATAGATATTTTTTTGATAACAATGCCTGTATCAGCACATTTGTGGGGATAATGGCATAATAATTTGTGACCCCTGCAACTATCCACTGATCTTGTGTGAGATAACTGATTATAAAACACAGGGCTGTCGGCAACTCAGAGCTCTTTGGCCTCTAGTGTACATGTACTTGGGAGATATACAAACATACATGTAGCTGATAATATTGTCTTTCTTACATGTAGATACGTTACTAAAAATTCAGGGACTCTGGGAGAATGTACTTTTTAAACATAAATTTGAGAAAATCCTCCAATTGATCTGAGTTGATGTTGTCAAGACCACATTGGCTTTCCAGTAAATCCTTTTGAATGCCTACTCTGTATGTTGTTGATGTACTGGCACATGTATAATGTTCCATGGTTGTTGACACACATGTTGTTTTTGCATGTAACCTTGCAATTAAGCAGACATAAGGTCTGGAAAAAAAAGAACCCTGAAAAATTATACTGTTAAGAAGTTTGATAAATGAATGTACTATGGTGTATTAATTTTGAAACCTAATGCTACATGTACATGTACATGTATGCTGTTATTGTTGTTCTTTTTTCATATATGTACATACTTGTGTTTGGTTGTTATACATGTACATACAGTAGCAACAAGACATACCATGTACATATGTAAGTCCAGTAGTCTGCAAAATTTAAAACTTCTAAAACTTGCAGTGTAATCTAATTCTGCTCTGTCCTCTATACAGTATGATAATGTAGAATTCCAAACAATCTTTGGACCATTCCATTATGATAGAAGGTTGGCACTCATTGGTCAAAGTCATTGATTAAAAAAATATGTATGATGATAGTGAAGAGCAGCAGCTACTGACTCAAGAAGTACCACCACAGTTACAACAACCACAAACTATTTTATGGCTGTACAATCATGTAGTACACTTAAAACAAGGAAATGGAAGTGGTGCATTGTTCTTGATTATAAGTAGCGTCCCCACGCTGGCTCAGTCCTGCTCAGGAAACAGTGACATCCTGACACCAAAGCGTCTGTCTTCCTGTCAAACCTGGGCCCTGTTTCATAAAACTTGTTATCAATAACAACTTTCAATAACTGTTACAAGCTACTGAAATCCTTGCCTCCGATTAGCCGAGAGCAAATTTGTCATTGAAATGTGGCAGTTGTTACTGATAACAAATTTTATGAAGCAGGACCCAGGGCTGCTACATGTACCTTGCTTCCTCCTCTTTTTAAGACCAAGCTTACACGTATGTGTAGTTTATGTGAATTTTTTGTAGCATGAGCCACATTTCAAAAGCTTTCAAGTTCCAATCCTACATGTACATGTAGCTCGCCAAGTAGTGACTTGGACTCTTACAGTAGCATTCAGTGACGTTTTGATAACAAAATGTCCTTCTTCCTGTCATACCAGGGCTGCTACCTTGCTTCCTTCTCTTCTAAAGAGTGTCTATATTTTCATGTAGTTCATGTGAAATTGGTGTACCGCGAGCTACGCTACAAGAAATGTTCTACTTTCGCATGCCAAATCATGTACATGTAGCACTCAGGAACTTGTGACGTCCTGATAACAAAGCGTTCTCTTCCTCTGGCAAACTATATTGCTTCCTCTTTCTTACTTCCTCTTTCTTACTATGTTGAAAAAGAAAATTGTAAAGACAAAGTTTCATTTCTAGTTTATCTTGAGCTTAAAAAATAAAAGTTTTTGTAGCTTGCGTGATGTTTGGAAAATAGTGACCTAGCTGTAGCTCTCAGGAATGTGTGACCTCCTGATAACAAAGCATTCCCTTCCTCTGGCAAACTATCTTGCTTCCTCTTTCTTACTAGTACATATGTTGAAAAAGAAAATTCTAAAGACAAAGTTTCATTTCTAGTTTATCTTGAGCTTAAAAAATGAAACTTTTGTAGCTTGTGTGATACTTGGCAAATAGTGACCTAGCTGTAGCTCTCGGGAACGTGTGACCTCCTGATAACAAAATATATCTTCCTCTTGAACTTCAGTTTCTTATTGATCTCATATTGTTGATCCTCATTATGGTACATGTACATTTTTTTATATCGCATGGGAAGTCTTGATAGTTAAATGTGCATGCTTAGTTTGATATGGGAACGAGGAATACAGACTAACTACATGTACTACATGTAGTTAAACCGCAAAAACAAAAACTACAATAAAAGTGAAGAAACAAAAAGTAGTTTTCAACTCTGGTTTTGCACGTAGTGACCTTTTGCTCTCAGGTTGTTTCATGAATCATATCTGACAACGTATGTCAGTAGGTCCTGAGTTTGTCGGTAGAGTAGTGGCAGAATCTGGTAACATACATACATGTAATTAATCATTGAGTATTGCCATGATGTGCATTGGGGAAAGAGTGAATATGAACTTACATGCTAACAGTTCCCAATGTGTTAATCATTCAGCATGTTTTCCTATCTTCCCAGGCATGCATTTCCTCTTAAATTAAAATTGTCTCCCTTTTTCCTGAGTAGGTTTGGTGTCCATGTATAAAATTTGAATAACTAGAAACTGTTTCAGGGCTACATGTACAGTGTAATTCTACAGTGTCATCCCTTGTCAGATGTATAATATGACTAATATGGATATGAGTGTACATGTACATGCCTTGCAAAATCATTTCTTGTGGATAATTTAATATAGAATTGTATATTCTCATAAAGCCCATTCATATCCAGTTCATACCATGTTTCGCACTATTAGTCATGTGGTAGACTGTTTTGTGACATGCTTGATTGAACTAACTTGCATTACAATTTGGATTTTTCAGTGAATCAATAGCAGTTCAGAGTATTTTTAGGGTCTTAATTTTTCCCTCCTCAAATTGCACCAATTATTCTTATTTTTCCACTCCTACATGCATGTACATACAGTACCAGTCAGCATTCATTGACTACACTTTAACACTATTCAGCCCAGAACAATAGATTTCGTCCAATAATCCCATTGTTCTGGCTTGAATAGTGTTAAAGTGTAGTCAATGAATGCTGACT
This sequence comes from Heliocidaris erythrogramma, assembly GCA_025617745.1. Taxonomy (NCBI): domain Eukaryota; kingdom Metazoa; phylum Echinodermata; class Echinoidea; order Camarodonta; family Echinometridae; genus Heliocidaris; species Heliocidaris erythrogramma. The sequence continues at coordinate 34,031,058 of CM046870.1, read as the reverse complement.
GGTACTGTAGTTTGAAAAAAAAATGTATGCAAAAAGGACCAATTATAATGAAAATTGCACAATTTAACAGAAAAATTGCAAATTTGTACACAAAAATAGTGATTATATTTTTATACTGTGTTGCTTATTTAGAGAGCGTAAAGATTACATGTAGTTACAATGAAATTGCTCTTGTTCGTGAACAGCACAAGGTACGGCACTGAAATAGACTCAAAATTTTCTGTGATTTTTTTTTGTATGCAGAGTACATGTATCTTATCCAGAGAACAAAGTACCCACTCTTGAGGTATTATTTAGAATCCTTGCATGGTCATGACTACTTCTCATTATATTTATTGATTTGTCTTAGAATGTACATAAGAACAAATATCCGTGAAAGTTATAAGAAAAAGGGTAAAACAGGTGTCTGTTGGACTGATTTTCGATATGTATTTTAAGACCTTAGATGGTGCCTTTAGAAAATATCATAATATTGCACCTTGTGAGTATAGTAGTTACATGTTTAAATGATGACTACATACATGTACAGTATTTGCGTGTCATCATTGATCTGTTTTTTTTTGTTTGTTTTTTTGTGGAATCTTTTATCAAAAAATAGAGCAAAAGTTATTGTAAGCTAATCTGGACTTGATATTCATTTTTAACTGACAAAAATATTGTAAGTTATGATTTATTTTGAACAACTTATTTTGAACCAGCTAAGGCTGAGAGCAATCTGCATGTGTAGTGCTCAATCCCCTCCCCCCCCCCCCAAAAAAAAAAGATTAAAAACAATTGAAAAATACAGTTGCCCTTGAGGAAGCCTCAATTTGTAGAAAATGAAGGGGAAAAATAAAATAAACATTTTTTGAATGCTTTGTCTCTCATCTGCTGCAGGACTCTGATAGTCACCTTGATATCTCATCCCCTGTTCACAATGCTTCCTCTGACCGCATCCTGGAGCTGGAGGAGACCCTGGAGGGCAAGGAGCTGGCTATCAGACAGATACAGCAGGAGCTAGAGGATGCTAACAAGGCACTGGTAGAAGCTCAGGACCATGCCCAGTCCATGCAGGCCCAGGCTCAGCAGTATGCTGCAGAGGGGGCCGCTGCTGGTGTTGGTAGTGGTGAATTGGTGGTAGGGGCCGCACCCGTGAACAACGCTGATGCTCACCACCAGGCAGGTGATAACCATCACTGGCAGAGTGCTTCCATCCAGGTAGGTTTCTCTAATGCCCCTTCAAATAATCGCTTGTCCGGACCAGATCCGCTCTAAGTCGTAAAATTTGGAATTACTGAATGGCGCGGGCCAAAATAGTGAGCTCTATTTTAGAGCTGCTTTTAGGAGCACCAGGAGCACACCAGCTACGGACCAGGGGCGGACTAAGGAATTACTGAAAGGTAGCTGCACCAAAGTCTGCCCTAAAATTCCTCGCACGGTCAGAGGTCACATTGAGCGCGTGCTACCGAAGCTTCATGTAGCGGTACATATTTTAGGGCTGTCAAATGTCGCGCGCAAAATTGTGAGCTCTTCCGCTTGACTGGAAGATGACGTCATTTATATGTGGGCGAGTGCAGTTACCATGACAGTTGCTCCCTTTTGGGCTGATTATTGAAAGGGTCCTCGTAAGAGTAGCGTGGTCCGCTGTGAATTACTGAACGCAAATTTGACTGAAGTGGAAGAATTATTGAAAGGGGTATAAGACTCTTACCTGAGTCAGAGCCCCTCCCTCTGATCCTTGTTCCATCTGGTAAACTGACACACTGTGAGGGAGGTACATGTATTGGTCCCGATTCAGTGAAGAAAACCTTAAGGACCCCATCGATCCCATTATAGGCTGTACTCTCTAGTGGAATAACTCCCTTTTAGAGGGTTCTCCTTGTATGTGATTCCTAGTGACTTAAAGGAACCTACATGTAGTTTAAAACTCATGGTATACCATCATGGAGGCACATGCTTGTGTATCCCTTCTGATACTAGTAGAAATGGAAATCCCAAGCTTGTTCACTAGGGAATAAATGTTTCCGACCTTTCTAGGTATACATGTACATGTTCTGTATATGCAAGGTATTATAACCATGGTGACTTTGCATGTTCATGGAGAGATTAGCAAAAGTTTGGCAACCGGTTCTACACTTGCACTGGCAGAATCGTAATGGGAAATGTTCGGACTGGTTTCAGATTCATATTTGTACACCATAGTTGCCAAAGTCAACTCTTGGCAAGGCATTTAAAGAAGAAGTTGCATACTGTTAATTCCTAAATTGGCTTGCTATGCAAATCCCAAAATCTTTTTGGCACACCTCCCATGCCAAGTTCACTCTTGCAGTTTTTAGATACAGTATATTCCATGTAACAAGTACCAAACATTCACATACTTTGTTATTTACAGGACTGTACATGACTGATGACAAAATTATCACTGTACTATTATCTGATGATAAAAAGGTTGTATACAAGAGGGTTACTGGGCCATATGAAAAACACAAACCCAAACAGGAAGGCATTGTCTAGTGGTACTCGCAACTACCCCTGGGATGTCACACATGCCATATTAAACTATCCGTAGTGGTGTTGATTTCTTATATTCTATGGAAGCAATAGCTTGGCTTTTCATTTAATTATTACCTTGTTATTGATACAGTGAAACCTGTATGTAAAGATCGCTCAATGGAGACAAGAAAAGTGGTCTTTATGAGCAGGTGGTCTTTTAAGTACAGATTCCTTTAATACACGTTTCAATGGGAAACACTGTTCAAGGGAACAAAATTGTGGTCTTTATAGACAGGTGGTCTTTCTATACAGGTGGTTGCTAAAGCAGGTTTGAGTGTATCAGGTAGTACATGTATGTTGGACTGTGAATCTAGACATAGGGACTTACACTACAGTGATGAGTGAAGCCCATTCAAACACAAGAACGTAAACCGCTTCAAAAAGGTAGAACCAGCTAAAGAGTACTGTCAAACCTGCTCGAGCAAACACCTGTATAAGAAAGACCACCTGTCTATAAAGAACATAATTGTTTGTAAACAAATTTTTAGGCATTTTACTCCCAGTGTTAAAGATCGTATGCTCGATCTGTAATGAAAAACACAAGTCAGAAAAAATTGGAACCAGCGGGATTCGAACCTGTCATCTACTGCTTGCCGGGCAGCGACTTAAACCACCAGGCTATTCTGGTTCACGGCCAAGTCACGATGAACTGGAATCAAATACCCAAGATCCTCTTCTTTCTGACTCATTAATATTCAACGGTCCGCCGTAGACAATGGTTAGTAAATGAAGAAGCTTGATGGGAGGAATTTTAATTTGTAAACAAAATGCCTAAAAATTTGTTTACAAATTAAAATTCCTCCCATCAAGCTTCTTCATTTACTAACATAATTGTTGTTTCCATTGAACAGGGGTTCCCCTTTGAAATGTGTATTAAAGGAACCTGTGCATAAATACCACCTGCTCATAAAGACCGCTTTTCTTGTCTCCCTCGAGCTGTCTTTATATACAGGTTTCACTGTATTTTGCAGGTTGAGAGGATGCATTGTCGTATTTATCATTCTTATCAGTGCCCTTGTTGAGATAATTTGTCTTAGATATTGCTCTTTCTACAGTCGTCCCTCATGCTTGATATTATCAAGTTCGTTCATAAATTTGTATTGGCAAGAATCTTGTCTGTATACAAATTCATTGAACTATTAGTGGAGCAGATATAGAATTTCATTTTTTTCCCCACTATTAAGGTCCGATTTCAATGTTCAAAGTTTTCACATTTTCATAAAACAATATATAAACGTAAAATACATAAATAAATTTTCAAAATAAAATTGAAAAGCACATCATTTAAGGCGAAGAATGAGCAGGGAAAAATGAATATAAAAAGCAAGACAATAATAGGTATATAAAAATGTGGGATCAAAAGAAGTTAATCCAAAACTTAGAAGATCGATCCCATGATTTAACAAGAATGCGACAATTTTCTTCTGTTGAATTCTGATTACGGTGTGCAAACTATATTTGTGGTTTGTCACACATGAATTTTAGAAGATAATTTCATGACCCTTTTTTTCTTATTTGTTTTTCTTCCCAGCCTGATCCTTTGACCCAAGACAGAGAGGCAGAATACAAAGCAGCAATAGAACAATACAACCTCAAGGTATGTTTAACTCTTTGACTCCTGGGCCTGTTTCATAAAAGTTATAAGCTACTGTTATAAGCTACTGAAATCCTAGCATTTGATTGGCTGAGAGCAAATTTGTTGGTAAAAATCACTGAAAAGACACTTGAGGAAATGCCCCCCTGAATTCTCAAATTTCCATAGGATTTCTGCAGGAGCCATCAGGTTCATATAGGCATTAGGGTAAGAATAGTGGTACTTGATCTAGGGGTTATCTCATGTTTTTATTTAGGTGGGGGGGGGGGGGGGGGGGAGGGGTGGATGTTGTAGGCGGGACTAATGTATTCATAGTCACGCCCACAAGCGAGCTCTGGCAAGCGTCCAGTCCATGCTGACATATATAAAAGAACTCAAGATTACTGTACCTTTGATCCAGCTGTTTTTGTTATTTTTTGAAATGTTAGAATACGAATTTCAGAACTTCCATGTTTTTATTGTTCCAAACGAGGTACAGTGGATGTAGTTGGACCTTGACTTTGTCAACAATACCAATATACTTTGCCCCCCAGGGTATTGATCTTGAGTGCATCACCCGTGAAGATTACTCCATTAACATTCAGTTAAGTGGAGTACGGTACGTTGGGGCTTTACTGTGCGTGTACATGTATGTGCTATGTGATAGCAAAGTTTGAGAGAAACTTCCTTGAATATAGACGTTTGAATGTCTTTGTGATAATTGTAGTCAGCGTTTTGAATAATGGATGTGATGTGACTTTGAATGTGACTCGTGATAAACAAGCAAGGTGAATATTTTGTAGTGTAGCATCATGATTTGTACATGTAGTTCAAGTGTTTGTTTATATGGGGGCATGTCTTCTACCGTGTCTTCTACCGTAGTAGTATTTCCTCCAATACTTGATTCAGCACTTTTGAATCTTTCTTTCAGATTGAGTTGTATATCGTATATATACAGTATGTAAATCAACTTTACAATGTGGTGAATTATATTGTTCATGTACACCTGTACATGAAGAGTTCCTAAGCATTGTGATTAATGTTGAATCTTTGTAAATGTCATACATCTGTTTTGTTTGCCGTAAAATTGTTATGCTTTCCGAAAATATATACTATAAGAATAAGAACTTTAAAGATTTATTTTTCTTCAAAAAACTAAATGATAATTTGTCATTTAATACTAAACATTTATTTGTACAACCTTTTTGAAATTGATATATATGCACATGAAGTAATGAAGGTTTGAAGGTTTGATGGTTTAAACCTGATGTGTATGCTTGTAAGTAAGCAGCCAGGGGACCAACAGCCTTTTAAGTCCTCTCTGGGGGACCTGGTAATGAGGATTAATGCCCTACCAAAGGGCACTAGCGCATCCACTTGGTTTCGAACCCGGGTCCTCCCAGTTACGAGACCACTGCTCTACTAGTGAGCCATCCCACCTCCTTGAATATTCAAAATATTAAAAGATTTGTCTGGAATGAGAAGTAATATTCTGATTATATTTTTGTCTGAATTCTGCAGATCATAGAATTCCAAACTGCATTAGCCCAAAGAGACGACATCATCAAGCAGCTGTCAGAAAACATGCAGAGTGCCCTCCAGAGCCGAGAAGAGGTACAACGAGAGGCCACTAATCAGGCCGATAATCTGTCACAGCAAATACAGTTATTACAGTCACAACTCAGAACGGTAAGTCGCTGCATATAGTAATTTCTCTTAAATATTTGGCAGAGTTAGTACAAAATTTTCAATGTATTATTTGTTTTGTACTCTTGTGTACATGCATTCTTTACTTTTGCATTCTGTAATTTTTGGCAAATAGATATTGCTGAATTACTCTTTTCACATTTTCATTCCTAGAACATGTCCATTTCATGATGAAAATTTAATTTTAACATAAACATGTAGCTCAAGCACATGGGAAATGTGATTAGGGAGAGCTCTTCCATGAAAATACAAAATTAATTTCTGAACTTTATCATTGATATTGCAGGCGGGGGAAACATTGCAGAGCCAGGGGAAAACTCAAGTTGCTGAATTAGCCGAGGAGCTGACCCAAGCTCACCATCAGGTTGTCAATCTCCGCCAAACCGTAGCTGACAAAGATGCGTTGATGCATGAACTTGCCAATAGATACTCTCAGAAGTCTGAGGAACTCTATGATTTGAAAGAAGAGAAGGAGGCTCTGGTACGGGAGCATGCAGGTGAGGTCGCCACCTTGAAACATCAAGTTAGTGAGCTGAAAGGAGACAGTGGCTCTCTCCCAAAGGAAGAGCTCATTGACGTGCTACGTGCAGAGCTGGATGAGAGCTATGGGAACCAAATGATGCTGATGAAGCAACAGTTGGTCGAGAACCACCAGCAGGAAAATGAAATGCTGCAACAACGTTGCAGTGAGTTGCAGGTTCTAGCAAGGACAAATGCAGGAGCTGCTGATTCCGCGCTGCAGAAGCAGCTGGAGGAAAAAGAAAAGGCATTGCAGATCAAATCTGACGAGGCGCAAGCATTTAAGGAGCAGCTTCAGAAACTTGTGACAGAATTCTCCAGACAGAATGAAGAGATTGAACAGAAGCATACAGCAGATGTTGATATTCTCAGGGGGGAACTGGAGGCAGAGTTCAAAGTGAAGATGGATGAAATGGAGAGCGAGAAGGAGAGAGAGCGAGAGTACCAGGCCAGTGTTGTAGCTGACTTGACCGACAAGCTCAACCAGTCCTTGAATGATAGCAAGGAACTAACTGAAATCAGGAACACATATGAGGGGCAGATAACCCGCCTTATGAAACAGCTTGAAGAAATGCAGCAGGCTGGTGAGACCGCTGCCGACTTGAATGCGGAAATTGAACAAGAAAGGAAGAAACATGCTGAAGAGATGGAAGAACTGAAAGAGCAGTTAAACAGGATCAATGAGGATAACAGGGAGCTCACACAAATCAGGGAAGCGTACGAAGGACAGATTGCCAGACTGAGTTCTGAATTGGAGCACAAGCCCAACTTTGATGCAGAATTGGATTCCGATGGTAAGGACAAAGATGAACGTTTAGCCCACTATGAAGCGAATGTTGAGGAACTGCAGAAGGAACTTGAAGAACTCAAGGTGAGTGGACCTTCTATGGAAAGACTGCAGGAAATAAGAGAAGAAGTGGCAGCTCAGATCAAGTTGGATTATGATGATCTGATGGAAGACCTCAAGTATGATCATGAAGGACAACTGAAGAGACTCAAAGTTCAGCTTGATGTAGAGTATAAAGACAACTTGAGAGATGCCACTAAAGCGGTTGAAGATCAGCTGGAGCAGCGGATCAAGAAGGTCCAGACGGAAAAGGAGCGGGAGTTTGTGATGGAACTCCAGAAGGTGAGAGCTGAACTTCAAGAACAATATGATGAAAAGTTGAAACAGGAGTTGGAAAGTGAACAGTCCAAAATACAAACAGAAGAGCCTGTAGCTTCTCCGATGGTTACTGCAGAAACATCACAAGGAGGTGGGGTACTTACAGAATTAAAGAGCGACTTGATGTCCAAGCTGCAAACTGAGGTACAAGACTTGTCTGAAGTCAGAGATGCTCTCCTTGAACAACTGGAAGTTGCCACCCGTGACCAAGAAACACTACGCGAGGAGTTGGCAGCCGCGAACTTTGCGAAGAACAATTTTGGTGCTGAAGTAGAACAGCTAAAGGATGAGTTACAGGGTATACACTTTCAGGCCGACACTACCATCGATTCACCCTTCTATGACAATGAGCGAGATGATCTGAATGACAAACTGCAGGTTATGAACAGCAAGCTGCAATCCCAAGAGCAGGATCATGAGATAGAGGTGTCAGGTTACATAGCCAAGATTGAGGCTTTGAAGCAAGAGATGGCCAATGCCACTATGGCTCATGATCAGGAGAAAGGTGAACTTGATAGCAAGATTCAAGAACTTGAATCACAACTGAAAGAGAAGGTAGTTGCTGCTCCTGCAGAGGAAATACAAGGACTGGGAGAAAGGAATGCAAATCTTGTGTCTGAGATTGACAGAATGCAGCAAGAATTGACAAATGCAAAGAGTCATATTGAGGAACATGGTCACAAATCTGTTCACCTGGAGTCAAGGAATCAAGCACTTGAAAACCAAGTAGAGCAGCTTCAAAAGCAGCTAGAGTATAGTGGTCATGAAATGGAAAGACTCCAAGATGCAATGACATCCCTCAGGGAAGCGCAAATGGTAGAGGTGCAGCGGCTCAGTGAAGAAAAGGCAAAATTGGAAACAGATTTTGCAGAGGCAAATGAAGAGATTGAAAGAATGAAAAATGAAAAGTATGTAGGTACAGATGAAGATGCCACTGCTGAACTTGAAGATAAACTGAGAGAATTGGAAGAGGAGAAGAGGAGAGCAGAGGAACTTCTGGAGAAGGCCGAACTAGAATTGGAACGCTTGAGAGAAGAGGTAGGGCAGTCGGAGGAGAAGATACACGATCTTGAGGGAGAGGTGTGTAGACAAGCTGCTGAGAGAAACGATCTGGAAGATAAAATGTCTGATCTGGAGAATGAACGAGATCAATTGCTCTCAGAGAAAGAAGAGTTGCAGCATCGGCTTGAAATTGAAGAGAAAGAACGGGAGAACCAAGTAGGAGAATTGGAGTCCAGAATAGCTTCCTTCAGCGACAGGGGAGATGATACAGCTGATGTTGAAGTGACGAGACAAGAGAGGGACAGTGCCTTAGGAACCTTAGACTCTCTCTCTGGTCAGTACCAAGTCATGGATGCCAAGAACAGAGAGTTAGCGTTGCATGTGGCTAATCTGGAAGAACAGCTGACAAGGCAGCAGGCTATGCAGATTGTTCGAGATGTGGAAATTATGGCACAGAGGGAGACTTTCGAGGATGCCGTAGCAAACTATGACAGGATGATTGGGGAGTTAAGAGCCGAGAAAGAAGAGATCAGGATGGAGCTAGAAAGGAGAAGTGCAACAGAAGAGCCTTTCCATCCAACCGTTATTGAAGAAGAGTTGATTGTTGCTGGTACAGTTTCTCCTGTGGCCACAGCTGCTCCTTCAACTGTTGAAGGAGAAGATTCCTGTGATGGGAGGGAATTTGCAAGTTTACCCAGTGACCTTGAGACCACTGTTGAAGCTTTCAGGGCTGAGAATAAAGATTTGAAAGAGAAGCTTGCAGAGGCCAATGAAGAGACAGACTTCCTGTTGCAGAGGGAACGTCAGCTCAAACAAGAGCTAGCTGCACTAAAGGTTCTTCTTCAGGAAGGCGAGGAAGAAAAGGAAGCTCTTGAAGATATAATTGAAGAAGAAAAAGAGCAGATAAAGGAGTTGAAGATGGTTGATGAAGAACTTGAAAGAGAAAACCAGCAGCTAAAGGAAGCTATAGATCATCAGCCTGAGGTATTGGATGATCAGGATGCAGTCATTGCTGGTCTTGAGGATGAGGTGACAAAGTTGAAGAAAGAGAGGGAGGAAAACCATGAGCTGTACAAGAGAGAAAACGTGCTTCTCAAGGAGGCACTGCAAGAGGAGAGAGACACAACCGCAAGATTACTCAATGAAGGGGAGTCACCAACATCTAGAGACTCCCTCTTACAGGAGATCATAGACCTCAAGCAGCGTCTTGCCCGCAAGGACCAGACAGAGCACGAGATCCTTACTGAGAAGAACCTCCAGATTGGGCTCCTGCAAGAGACTAATGCCAAGCTAGAGGAGGAGAAGAATGACCTGAGCACTAAGATTAGTGACCTAGAGAAGCGAATGCAAGCTTCTGAAGCAATATCTCAAGAGGTACAAGATACCTTTGGAAGACAGTTCCTGGAGCTTCAATCTGAACAAATTGCTCTAAAAGAGCAGCTGGAGAAACAGAAGACTGCTTCAAATGGTGACCAAGGACAGGCTCTTGATGAGCAGGCTCTGCGAGAAGAGGCTCTTCGTTGCGCCAAAGACATGCTGCTCCAGAAGCTAGAAGAGAAAGAGGCAGTCGAGCAGCAGATGTTGGATGAGAAAATGGAGCTGCAGAAGCAACTTGGTGATCAGCAGAGTCTGGAGGAACTTCTGCATGAGAAAGACCGACTGGAGCAGGAGCTTGCCAGGCAGAAGAGGTCCCTACAAGCAGAGGTCAAGGAACTCGAACAAAAGCTACAGGTAATACATGAACATATGTTTGCAAATGTACCTCTGTTCCCTTTAATGAAGGTTGGAGATTAATGAGGTTGACATTTGTGACTCATGACTAGAATTACTACTTGAATTAATGCACCCTTCTCTCTCCCCATCTGTCTAATATCTTCTGTAAATTCTTGCCCTTTATCCACCTCCATATCCCGTATAATATATACATGTAGTGTATATAATGTTTGAAATGGACTCTAATCACTCTATGAATAGACTTAACCCATTAATGAATGAAAAGAAGCTTCTTTGTAGCATTTATAGAGAATGGTGTTAAAAGAAAAGAAAAGAAAAGAAAAACATTGAATGGCCAAATATAATTGTTTAAATGATATTCAAAGACTATTCTTATTTGCAGGATCAAGCCCGCAAGTTGCAGAATGAGAAATCCAACCTGGAATCTGAGCTGCAGCAGAAAGACTTTGAGCTGAGGAAGTGGGAAGCCAGCTTCAGAGAGCAGCAACTGGAATACAGGAACAGAGAAGCCTTTGTGAGGAGGAAACATGATAATCAGGTGAGCGACCGGACAGATAAAGATACGAAAGTAAAAATACTTGTCTTGATAATGAGATGCTGCTGCTGATGATGGTGATGATGATGATGGTGATGATGATGATGATGGTGGTGTTCATGGTGATGATGATGAGGATGATGTTAATGATTTCGTTAATTCTCCTGTTTGTCATTACGTCATACTTTCATCCTTTATTTTATTAAATCAAAAAGTTAAGGTAGACTTGATGACCTCATTTTGTATTTCAGTGTTAATAACAACTGTCACACCTGTTCACAGGTAAGTGTATAGGAAAAATGATAAATAGTCAAATTTGTCGGACTATATACATATATAGTAGAAAATTTTGAATAGTGCTTTATATGTAATGTTCCTTCTGCCTGAATAGGCCAGTATATATCTTTACAGCACTGGCCCAAACCCATCACTAGTCCAAATATGTCACACATGATCAAGTTAAAAATGAATATGTTGCCCTAGATGATTGGGCATGTGGAGTTTGTACATGTAGCATTCAGTCCTGATCGACACACCTACATGTATCCTTGGTTATCATCCCAAACAGGTGGACTCCCTGAGGACAGACTCCGACAAGGAGATGGTAGCCCGACTGGAAGGCATGCGACTAATCCTGGAGCGGCAGCACGCGGAGGCTGTGGCCCGGCTCCGCAGGGACCTGGAGCAGGAGTTCAGCTCCAGGGAGGGGCAGCAGGCTGAGAAGCACCTGTCGGACATCTCTCTGCTCAAGTCTCGCCATCAGTCACAGGTGCATACTAGTTGGTGTTCATATTAAGAGTGAGCAAAGGGCTGTGTGGTTTTCACACTCACACTTACAACTAAACCTTCATAATTTTTCATTAACAAGTTTAAAGACACAGTTTTCAAAATGTTCAAGAAGTGCTCTTTTACGCCAAATAGGGCCTTTGCCTTTACAACTGTTCTAACATACCATTATAATTTTTGAGGCAAGGTGAGCATCATTAACCCTTTAAAAATTCAATTTATTGCAGAGGGGCTTTAAAGTCATGGGGGGGGGGGGCGGTGGAATTGCCTCTATGGAGTGTATGCCTCCAAAATGCACGTATGCCCCTCCCTTCCCCCATCTTGATAGTGAATTAATTCCTATGGTTGTACATGTTCCATGTTCTGTTCCTTCCAAGTGCAATTTTACACACAATTGTTTAGTTTGTTGTTTTAAACTTGTGAATTCTGTTGACAATTACAGAGAAAGCAAGAGGAAAGAGAGAGAGAGAGAGAGAGAGAGAGAGAGGAAACGAAGGAAAAAAGAAAACATTTCCTTTGGTTTGTAACAATTTAGTCCAACAATCAGGTAGCCAGCCGTTGATTATTCTGTGGATTAATTACGTTGATCTTGTAATTTACACTGTAAAATGCATATCGTATCACTTTCTCTCTACTACAACTCACTTTTGATACCTCAGGAATGAGAGATAAAAAAATTCTATTGCACAGTCCTTAATACTTGTAGCTAATGAATGAACTAGCCTACAATTAACTCTTTCCTACACTTTCCTGTATATATGCTTTTTTCTTGCCAAAAGAGAAGGGAAGAGATGTATAGTAGTAGAATAAAACAAAAAGCATTAATAATCCTCAACTTTTCATGTTCAAAACATGTTTACACCTTCATGAGGAGTGTAATAGACTGTTCCTGTTAGCAGGAAACCAGGGCAATGTTTAGTTGTCTGGCATGTCTGATTATTATGACTTCAAGTCATGTAGACATGGCAAAAGGGGCAAGGTCATTCATGTCAAACTTATAACATTTCTGCCATAGCAACAATACATCACCTGTAGTTTGTGTACTGGTATGTTCACAACTGGAAATGAAGTATTGTTTTTTTTTGTTTTTTTTTTTTAATATATGTGGACTGTTTTATTGCTGGGTGAGAACCAGATAAATATTACTAGCTTTATAGATTTAAAAATATATTTCTTTTTTCTCCACCCCCCCCCTTATATGAGATAAAAGATTAAATGAATTATAGGCATTGACTGATTTTGAGCACCTGGGCCCCTTCTTATAAAGAGTTGGGATTGATTTGAATCGATCGCAACTTAAAATTAATCACAACTGTGTACTTAAGAGATTGGAGTTGCGATTGATTTTAAGTTGCGATCGATTCGAATCAATTGCAATGGTCAAGTAAAACATCAATAATAGGTCTATTTCAAAGTTTTAAGAAGACAACTTAGGTGATTATCTCTCCAGTCTGACAATCAGTTTTCCCCTTTGATTGTAAGCTTCTCCTTCAGGAATTTCCAACTTTTTTGTTATCTTCAGATGTAAAATGAACAGAACCTGTTCTTGGCATTGTGAGTTCAGAAAGAATTTAATTTGTGTTCAGTTCAGTTCAGTTCAGTTTATTTGGCAATTAAAAAACAAAACAAACAAGTCATATCATCATTAACATTTAAATATATATAAAGCCAGGACACATAAAGAAGCAACTTGGGCTTGTAAATGTGGGCCCTTTACAAGTTTTACGAAATTACATCATAGGTATAGAAAAAACAATAAAATCAGTTAAATTAATTTAAGCAGTTTTCCACCGCACATTACACGCAGGCACCCCAAATCACACAGGCAATACAGAGGAGGAAGGAGTAAGGGATTACAGAAAAAGAGAAAGGAATCTATTCAGTCATGGTTGACAGATTCTGAAACACTACATGTAGTTGTTTGTTTACTGTGTGATATTCACAATTGAGTGACTCAGCGCTGTACAACAAAATATTTAGAATAGGGAATTACATTAAGCAAGTTTCTACCTAAAAGAAGTTAGGATTAGTTTTTTACTTCTTGTCTGGAGTTAAGGGGTGTTCTCCTAGTGTCTTTCTGGTTCTCATCTAGTACAGTCTTAATAACAAGTGCAATACCCATGTTGGACAAGCATGTCAGGGAATAGATGGAAATATGATTTATAGCTGCAAATAGGCATTAGATGCAATAATAACAACTTAATATGTCTTTGAGACATGCTGTTTATGATTTGTGATTGTTTTAGTAGCGACCTTAGGTTTGTGATTATTTTTCCATATCGTTGTCATAGATTAAAGGATTATGACAGTTTGGAGATATGCCAATAGGCTCACAGAAATGAATGAAATAGGTGGTAGAATGAGAACAAATGAAATAATAGAGAAATAACAGAAATTTAAGCAATGAAGTAATTGCAGCAAAGTGATAATGAAAAGAAGGTAGAAATTTGACATCTAAATTTCCATTTTCAGTCAAATATACACCAAATCATGAAGACATTCCATTAGAGTTTTATTTTTTTCTTGGAAATTGACATAAACTCAGATGTAGTCTTTCATTATTATTTAAAAAAAATAATTGCCAGGGAAGACTTCAATTTTGATTCATTCTGGTTCATTACAGGGAAATTTATGAAAGATGGTCAGATTATGAATACTTTTTGTAAGGCATTATTTGAGATTGAAAAAGGAAATGCATGCTAGTACGAATATAATAGCATAATAGCACTATTTGCAAGTAATACAAGGTGAATATTGACACATTGCAATATGAAAGTATAGAAAGTTATAGGTTGTCTGTATATAATGCGAGATGAAGAGCATATGAACTGAGAAGATATTCTTGCATTTCATTGGGAACTTTTATCGGAAAAGAAACCATATCAGTTTGCTAAATTTGTGATTGATATGGCAGGATGGATGAAATATTCTAAACATTCAGGATTATGATTCATTAAGGACATCATGTATAAAGATATTTCAACAACAACCAGGATTACATGTACATTTTGAAACAGTCTTCCAAAGTATGTTTTACATGTGATAAATATGAAAACAACATGACAATCAAATATCAACCCAAATATTGAATTTCATATTTGCAGGACAAAAAAGGCATCTATGTTGCATGTTTTCTGTTTCACACAGAAGAGCATATGAGAGAATTGCCTACGTGTAGCTGGAATCCCAAAGCATTGCAAAGCCAAATAACTATCCCATTAAATGCTAATATACATGTATATAATTATTTTCATAATCATTTGTAATTAGTATGCCCAATAACAAAAGATGTAGGTATTAAATGTAAAATCACGGAAGCAACATTAACAATCATTGATAAAGAAATTTAGTATTTTTTTTGGCTAAATTTTACTACAATTATCAATTCCTAATGAGCAGAAATCAATTGTATTTTCATCAACTTTTCCCAAAATAGAATACTTCAGTAGGTAAAATTTCAGGTACTTGTACATGTATATTACTAGCATTTAAGAATACCCTGCACATGCCCTCTACATGTGTGTGGTTAGACTTTCAAAGTGCAAATTAATTTCATTGCCTTTCATAACAATATTTTATTGGCAACAGAGTGCTAGAAATTGTGGGATTGCCATATGTACTTACATGTATTAAAAGCGTATGGTTATACATGTGATGACCTTATGGCTCTTAACTGTTGATTTGCCAGACAGAAAGTGCCTGTGTCATACATGTACGTCGGGTGGCTAGACCACTACTATCTATGCAAACTTTGATAGTTTTGATATATAATGTCCAATATTACTTCGTATGATAGCCATGAATGTGCTTTCTTTTATTCAGGCGGATCTGAGTATATTCATGATTGATATAGCCATACTTAAATGTACAGCACAGAACAAAATCCTGCCCGTGTGATGTGATAGATTGTTAGAGATCTTTAATCGGGTTGCTCATTGACAAGTCATATTTCAAATTCATAATGGAAATGTACTTGCATGTTGTGTAATTGTATGTAGAATTATGAAAAGATATTGAGCTCATACACACTCGCTATTTTCAGATCCATATGTTTTGAGGTAGACCCAAGAAACTCTTCGATATCAATTGTTTTTAATCAATTCTTTTGATCAACTTTTTGGAAGCAATATCCAGATTTTAGGGACAAAATTTTCTCAACAATTTCTGACATTTTACCGGAAGATGTAGTGGTTATTATTCAAAATGGAATGAGAATATTCTTCATCTAATATTTTGTATAAAAATGTAATGTAGGTACATAGAGCAGATACATTGGACACTTCCTGATGATTTGGTAAGAACAATGAAAATCTTCCTTTTATTCATTAGGTAACGAGGAGAATACCTATCACGCACATTCTTAAAAAAAATTGTGATTTACATGTAGAAATTGTAAGAGAAAATAAGGGAAAAAGTGATAGTGAAAGTGAAAGAAAAAAAATGTACAGAGTTTAAAAACAGAATTTTGCCTGGTCATTATTGAAAGGCTTATTTAGGATTTCCACAGTTGAAAAGTTATGATTTATCTTTTTTTTTTTCATTTGTTGTATTGACAGACTGATATGAAATGTATATCATGATGCAATACTTTTTGATTTGTTTTTTAACAGAAACAGGGTAGAAAATTTAATGAATAATATTGTGGTACATGTTCAATTCAATAATCCTCTTAATAGTTCAACATAAAAAAAAATTAATGCATTTCAAAATTTGAAATTTAACAATCAACTTTATTGATCAAGATTCTAATGGTGCTTTATAATATAGAATACATTTCTCTGTTCATGTGAAAGGAAAGTTTAATCGAGTACTCAATCAATCTGATCTTATTTTACATGGCATTTATTTCTTTCTCTATAAATGTTTTATTGTTATAAACTGATACATACATATCCATATGTGATATATTTCAAAATGAATAATATATTTTGCAAAGTTCTCAGTTCCAATATTTCAAAATTATGTTGTATTGTTTGTAAAAGTCTGGGTCAAAAGCAGAAGTGAAACAAATTTTCTCACTTTTTCTTACCATTTCTTTTCTCACTTTTGTGTTTTGTTTTAACCATTCATCTTTTTGCATGTTTCTTTTTCATTCTTTGTTTATTTTTCATTTGCTATCATTCCCTTCCGTTACCCTTGTTTATTTTTTTCTTTTTACTATTTATAGAGGAAATTTGATTCCTGTGTGTCTTTCATTCCTGTGCTTTCTTTCCCAATTGATTATTTTGCATTTTTTTGGTAAAAAGCTGAGATGCAGTGTAACCTTCCTTTCTAAATTGTCTTTCAACCCCTAAAATTAATAGCAGTGCAACCCCCGGCCATCTTATATGATGTAGTGGTTATATTTAGGATGATTTATATTTCATCGCAAATACATTTTTTATATATTTTTTTTACCAAAATAATATTCAGATTTCACTGAAAATAAATTTGACTTCAAATAATGAATAATTAAAGTTGTGAGTTCATTAGGTTAGCTGTAATTGATTCATTTTATTCATATTTCATTTCTTTCAAGATGAGAGGTTAAAGAAAAGGGGTAGAGTCACAAATAAGAAGGTGAAATCAATATTGCTTTGTCCTTGTGGGGTGAAACAAATTCTAGAAAATTCCATAGAATTATGTTTTAACTTTGAATATATACATGTAGATTAATTTAAAACTTATATTTTTAATTATTTTGTTAAACTTAATACCATGCACACTTTGGATTGATATAATTCTAGTTGAAATTCAAATGATATAAAGATTTTCTCAATCAGAAATATGTTGGGTTCCTCTGAATTTCTAAAATTTCCCTGAAAATTGATTGATCACTTATGGAAATTTATGAAAGCTTGCCAGAAATTCATATATTTAGTTTTCCTTTACAAGTTCTATGCCTTTTTCAAAAAGTCCTCATGTGTTTTCAGTTTTAATGGTTTAAACCAAAATTGGTAGTAATTGTGAGAAAAGAAGAAATCTGCTATTTTTTCAGAAGTAAATAAAATCTGATTTTGACCCAGACTTAAAATGTATTTGTTGCTGTAAACGAAGTTGTCCTCTTAATATTTCTATGATGTTATTTTGAAGTGTGCATGTTATTTTTATAATTAAAATGACTTCCACTAGAAACCTACTAAACTTGAGTAAAGTTTGTTTTTATTCAATTATCAATTGTGTTAGTACTAAGGCATGCTAGTTTGAGCTTGTTCAGATATCATCTTTTTTTTAATTCCCAAGTTTAAATTCATGATGAAATTAATATACTATCATTCCTTCTCCACTTATAATCCATGAGCATGAAATATGCATGTTTTGTATGACACTCTTATTTATTTATTTATTCTTTTCTGGAACTGTCTTCAACTCTGACTTTCTGTCCATGCAAGTTAGTCATGTTTTTGTTTTGTTTCCACTTTTTATTTGTGTTTCCACTTTCATATTCTCATTACTGTATGTTTGTTCTAATATGGCCCAGACTTTTAACAATACTATCTTCTTAAGTTGTAATACACACACTGTACATGTATGAAATCTTTGCAAGGTTTAGGATATTGAATGGAATTCTGAATTTAAAAAAAATCACCAGATTACATTCAACATGTAACACTCATAATTCACAATAATACACAATTACTAGAACATTGTAAACATGTTTTTGCTTTTTCATGCACACAGAAAGAGGAAATGTTACTTTTTTGTACAGTGTATTGTATCCAGAAATACTTAAACAGTGGATAATATCCCATAATAAAGTCTATACAAAGTAGAAGAAAAAAATCAAACAAATCAAAATGATCATTCTCATGTTAACCCTTTCAGGACAGGAATTATTTGAGGGCTAAATTGATCACATTTTGTCCTTCAAATAGGCAACAACAGAATTTTTATTTTAGTGCTACATGGTTCTAATAAGGTGTAAGGTCTTTGAAATCAATGTACATGTACATGGTTAGGAATTTTGTCGAAAAGTTTAAAAAATTGCCAATTTTGATAAAAAGTAATGATTTTGAACCTCTCAATGTGTTGCCAATTTAAGAATTTTAAGGCGTATTCTCCTCGTTAAAATTTCCTGGCATCAGACGCAATATGGTCGTGCAACGAAAATGGACACAGTTTGTGCAGAATCTTTTGCTCTTTCTACTCATTCATCTGGTATATTTTTTAGAGCTCTGAATCAAAAGTTATTGAGCCAAAACACAAAATGTGATCAATTGTCTTGAAAGGGATAAAGTATAGAGAGAGAAAGAAAAGATCAAACGGATCAAAATCATCAATCTCATGTTAACATCAAATTTTTGGTTAGACATTAGATTCACCAAGAAAACGTAAGCCAATTTTTGTATTTTCATCCCAATTCGTTTTTCCTGATTTCGCATGAGATTAGAGATTATTAAAAGACAAGCAAACAACATGATAGTGTTGCAAGCATCATTTAACACTGAACATTTGAGATGACTATGCGAAAGGGGTCATACATAATTACGAATTTTGAAGCTGCACAAAACCATGGTTATAAGGATTGTGCTTTGATTCTGTATTAGAAAAGTGTAGGTCTTCTTTAAAAAAGATATACCTTAAAATATGATTGAGTATCCTGACTTGTATGAAATAAAACACAGAGTGAGATATTTCAATACCAAAACAACCAAACAACAAACAGATCCAATGTGTTGCCAGTTTAAGAATTTCAAAGCGTATTCTCCTCGTTAAAATTCCTGGCGTCAGACGCAATATGGTCGTGCAACGAAAATGGACACAGTTTGTGCAGAATCTTTTGCTCTTTCTACTCATTCATCTGGTATATTTTTTAGAGCTCTGAATCAAAAGTTATTGAGCCAAACCACAAAATGTGATCAATTGTCTTGAAAGGGATAAAGTATAGAGAGAGAAAGAAAAGATCAAACGGATCAAAATCATCAATCTCATGTTAACATCAAATTTTTGGTTAGACATTAGATTCACCAAGAAAACGTAAGCCAATTTTTGTATTTTTATCCCAATTCGTTTTTCCTGATTTCGCATGAGATTAGAGATTATTAAAAGACAAGCAAACAACATGATAGTGTTGCAAGCATCATTTAACACTGAACATTTGAGATGACTATGCGAAAGGGGTCATACATAATTACGAATTTTGAAGCTGCACAAAACCATGGTTATAAGGATTGTGCTTTGATTCTGTATTAGAAAAGTGTAGGTCTTCTTTAAAAAAGATATACCTTAAAATATGATTGAGTATCCTGACTTGTATGAAATAAAACACAGAGTGAGATATTTCAATACCAAAACAACCAAACAACAAACAGATCCAATGTGTTGCCAGTTTAAGAATTTCAAAGCGTATTCTCCTCGTTAAAATTCCTGGCGTCAGACGTAATATGGTCGTGCAACGAAAATGGACACAGTTTGTGCAGAATTTTTTGCTCTTTCTACTCATTCATCTGGTATATTTTTTAGAGCTCTGAATCAAAAGTTATTGAGCCAAAACACAAAATGTGGATAATTGTCTCGAAAGGGATTAAGTATAGAGGGAAAAAAAAGATCAAACAGATCCAAATCATCAATCTCGTGTTAACATCAAATTTTCGGTTAGGCATTAGATTCACCAAGAAATCGTAAGCCAATGTTTATATTTTCATCCTAATTTGTTTTTCCTGATTTCGCATGAGATTAGAGATTATTAAAAGACAAGCAAACGACATGATAGTGTTGCAAGCATCATTTAACACTGAACATTTGAGATGACTATGTGAAAGGGGTCATACATAATTACAAATTCTGAAGCTGCCCCAAACCATGGTTATAACTTATAAGGATTGTGCTTTGATTCTGTATTAGAAAAGTGTAGGTCTTCTTTAAAAAAAATATACCTTAAAATATGATCGAGTATCCTCACTTGTATGAAATAAAACACAGAGTGAGATACATGTATTTCAATACCAAAACAACCAAACAACAAACAAAAAATAACAGAAATTGTTATTTACAGCAAGTTTCATGTTTCCTTTTCTATATGTTTACCTAGCACAGATGATAAAACATGCATGATTGGAGTTAGCAAAATCCCATCTATCCTCACAAAATGCCATTTATTTCCCTCCAAATGCACTTTTGCAAAATTGACCACATTAAGAGATTTTCAAATACTGTAGTTACATGTAGTACCTTTCATTGAATTAACGAAACAGAAATGAAATGTCTTGTGGGAAATTTTGCAGTTAGCCTCAGATGGTCCTGCCTTACATGACATGACATGAGAATGACCAATTCACCAAAGATTTTATACAATTAGTAATCTCTGGATTCAACATTCTTGACTTTAGTTGTCTGAATATTATCTACCCATCCTCTGTCTGTTTCTCAGTTTTTTCTTTTTACGATATATGCAATTGTTTTCATGGGTTTGATTGCCCTTAAGTTACAGTACTGGGCATGTTATGTTAAGACTGTTGAAAATAGTGGACAGTGGATGTTTGTTCTCTGTACATGAATGAATACATTGCACCATGTAATTTATATGGTTTCTTCATTTGTTTTAAGGAAGCATTTAGATTCAAAGTTAGTGCATGTATATTTTATGTCTTAATGTATACACGTAGGTAGGCCCTAAATGTTTTGTGATGTGTTGAACGTTTGGAGAAAGTTGGGAAACTGTTCACTTGATGGATGTTTAAGACTGAAATATGTAAAGAGAAAGAGTGAGGAAGAGAGTGGGAGAGAGAGGGAGAGAGAGGAAGGGAGAGAGAGAGAGAGAGAGAGAGAGAGAGAGGGTGAATGAAGAAAGTATATTAGAGCGAGAGAGAGAGATAGAGGCAGGCAAAAAGGGAGTATGAGAGACAGATGGAAAGAATGAGAGAGAGAGATGGAGAGCAGCATTCAGGTCTCTTTTAAATGTCATAAACTTGTACAGAGGGTCAGAAAAGAAAAGTTTGTTTCTTCCTTTAAAAAAAATATATCATATTCTGGGTAAAAATTAAAAGAAAAAAAAGTGTACATATTTGAGAAAATTGCTTAGATTATCCCCACTGGACAATACCATGATGATAAATCCAAAGGCTGAGATTGGTAGCCTTCTTTCCAATTGGCAGGCATGTAGGATCTCCTTTTGCAATGTCCTTTTACATCTCACAGCTTGAAGAGGTGAATGTTGAGTTTGAATGCTGCATCCAAGACATGAAGGGTTATTTGTATTTATTCATTTATTTCTTTTTAACCAGAGCTCTTTTGGAGATCTCCAGGGCTGTATTGCTCACTGATCTATTTTATATTTTTCTCTCTAAGTGCTGTGTAACTATTTCATGCCCTGTATTGTTGATGTGAATTGAATCTAACAGCTTGAAGAGATGAACGCCGAGTTTGAATCCCGCATCCAAGCCATGAAGGAGGAACTGGAGGAGGAGAGAAAGAAGCAGCTTGGAGCCATCAAGTCAGTCCATGAGAGAGTGATGGAACAGGACCAGGTTGAACATGTACAAACCCTACAGGTAAACATGAATGTTCTATATTCAGGGGCATTGCTAAAAGTCGAGTGGGGTATCTACATGTATTTTGCTCGGGAATATGGATTGTTGTATGTAAATATTGAACATGTACAAACCCTACAGGTAAGCATGAATGTTCTTATCTTTAGGGGCATCGCTAGAAATCGAGGAAGGGAGGGGGGGGGGCATTTATTTTGCTGGGGAATATTGATTGTTATATGTAAATATTGGCTTAAAGATAAAGTTGAGCTCTGGTCATGCGATTACATTGTGAATAAACTGTCCCAAAGCAATTGGGAAAGGTTTATCAGGTCTAAATAAAAATTGGTGTATACTGTGAGGTTTCTGGAGTAATCAAAATGATAAGATATTAACCCAATCTTGCTGAAAAGCACATGTACTTGACACAGAAATTGGTATATGGGACTGTACACACATGTGGCATGAATGTTCGGCCTGAACATTTCAGATATTTCTTGTCATATTTTGAATATGAGGGCATGTGAAGAGCTACAGTGTATCCTTTTTAGGGTACACTTCTACTATGATCTTCAAAATAATAACATAAAATGAATGAGAAAGCTCACAAATTATTTTTCACCTTACCCAGAACTCAACCTTCCCATTTACAAGTCTTTTAAATGATCAATTATTGTTTTGTATGGCCTAAGTACATGTGAAGCATATTGTGAAGTGACTTTTTTACTGCATAGAAATGGCACTGTATGAAAAAAATTATGGATTGGATCGTATTGGATGGATTCAAAATTGACTTAGCGAATTTGGATTGTGGGAGTCATATTGGCAAATTGCAAAAATTGGTGCTTTTTTTTTGCTGTTGAAAAGAAATAATTAGGAAACTCTTTTTGGCAAATTTTAAATCTGATGGCCAGTTTCTATACCCTTGTTGACTCATGAAAATCTGAGGACATTTTCTTTCCCCGCCCCCTCCCCCTTTGTAAAATTTTAGACCAATTTGTAAACAAATTTGGTCCTACTACCTCCATTCAAATTGGTCAAGATAGTTCTGATGAAGTGAAATGAAAGATGAATGAAAGATGAATGAAAGATGAATGAAAGATGATGTGGAACATGCAATAGAGAAATGGTGGCTTACTTGGAACAATCATGTGATCACGTTCACGTCACGTCGTCACGTTACACAACCTTTTGTCAATACTTAGCTCTAAATTCACGAGGGTAAAATGTGACGTTCGTGAACTACCCCTTCTTATTGACGAAGTGTCGGGTTCGAGACATGAGTACTCGTAGAGTTGTAATACTTTTTTATAAAGTGTCGGGTAAACTGGACCCAACACTTTGCCAGTAAGAGGGGGTATTTCACAAATGTTACACCCTAACCTTCGTGAATTTAGGCTTATGATACACGAAAGGTCGTGTAACGTGACAACGTGACGTGAACGTGATCACACAATGGTTCGAAGTACATGTAAGCCAGATATGGTTGTGTATTTCGTTTCTAATTTAATTTCTCTGTGTGACTGTGTCAGGACTTGAAGGATCAACATGAGTGGGAGATGGAGGCATTGAAAGGAGAATTGGACCTGAGACAGAGAGAGATCTTTGAGGAAATGAAAGCAAAGATGGAAGAAAATCACCAGAAAGAGAAACAAGCAATCAGACAGCAATGCGAGGTAAGCAGTTTCAACACGTAGTCCCTAGCTCATACTGATCTCAAAATATGCCCATGAGACTCATGGAATTTGTAAAAGATTATTCTATAGTATTTTCTGATGAGTTTTCACTTCTGCATTAGGGAAGAAGTTAACCCCTACCATGCCTGATGCCCTGATCCCGCCCCAAAATTAGGGTGTTGAACATTTTGTTTAGGCTCAGAATGGCTTGAAAATTCTTCCTCATACAGAAAACTTGTGATGTCAATATAATGTTTATTCCTATGCAATATATCTTTCCCCAGTTTGCTAAAAAAAAAGCACTGAAAGTTAATATTTATCTCTTAAACTTTCATTTTTGACAATTGCTCAAAAATCTGGTGGCATGGAATGGGTTAAGGATAGATATGTAATATTTGTATTACATGAGAAAATAGGAAACGGAACAATATGCTTTATCATATCTACTCATAATTTAAAATGAATATCAGTAATGCTAAGATAGTTCCATACATCTGAAAAGTTGATAAATAAGTGAAAAAATATTTCAAAATTTTGACAGGACAAGCACCTTGAATTGGGTGCTGCATGTGTCTAAATTAGCAAAGCTAATATGATTTCTGAGTATGAAGTTTCATGTTTCATTGTCACTACAGTTTATCAGTTTATTTGTTGTCTATTTATCCCACACTGTGGGATGGGATGTTTAATGTCCTTTATGGCCCTTTTCTGTGCAGTCTGGTCTCTAGCATCTGATAACCCTTTGGAGACAATTGACCCGATTTTGTGGTTTGGCTCAATAACTTTTGATTCAGAGCTCTAAAAAATATACCAGATGCATGAGAAAAAATAGCACAAATTTCTGCAAACACTATGTCCATTTTTGTGGCATGAACATATTGCATTTGATGCCAAGAATTTTGAAAATGAGAATAAGCTTTAAAATCCTTAAATTAGCAACACATTGAGAGGTTCAAAATCATTGTTTTGTATCAAAATTTTTCAATTTTTTAAACTTTGTGATAAAAATTGCTAACCATGTATATTTTTTCAAAGACATTACACCTTATGAGAACCATGATGTAGCACTAAAATAAAAATATTATTGTTGCCAATTTGAAGAACAAAATGTGATCAATTTAGCCTTTAAATAATTCCTGTCATGAAAGGGATAACAAGGACATATCTTCTGACAGTTTATTAAAGCTATATATTTATTACTCAAATTCCATTTCTTTATCAGGCCAAAGCCAGACAAGAAGTGGAATCCATCAAGTCTAATCAGGAACAGGTCTACATGAGCCAAACAGAGGCCTTGAGAGCAGACCTGGACCATGAGATGGCCCAGGCTCAGAACGAGCTGCGCCAGGCCCTCATGTTGGCCAACGATGAGGCTCTGAGAAGGACGGAGGAAAGCTGGGCTGCAAAACTTGAGGAGGAGAGGAAAGAACTGGCTCAAAGAACGGGTAAGAGAATATTTGATTCATTTCGAGTTTAGTTCAATTCAAATTTATCTTGCCAAAGCAATGAAAAAAATACATTATATTTTAGTGTGTGATGCATAATTAGTTTGTCTTATTTATTTTAATATATATTTCCACATTCTCATTTTCATTTGTCAGAGCAATAATTCATTAATTGGCCTAGGGAAGCTTACATTATTACCCTTTTTTACTCTGGGGAGTCATTGTTATTGCCATTTACAACTGATCCATTAACAGTATGGGATGTACATGTAGATGTATAGATATAGTAGATGTATATTGTGTGAATACATTCACAAAATATAATCCTCTGTTGCAAATAACTTTAAAACAGAGACTATAATGTTTTAAGAGAGACAGATAATTGGAATACTGCAAAATCTAGAATATTTAAGCCTGAATTCAAGTGCTGCCAACCTAAAATCGTATTCCTTACCTTTTACGGTTGATAAGGGGGTATGGCATTGTGTATCACAGACAAAAATTTAGAACAGTTCTTGTAACTCAGAGCCATAAATAGTTAATGCCACTGGACAACAAAAAGGTTGTTCGAGGAGACAGGTGCGATGCATTATGGTAATGTTGTATTCCAAATTAATTCCAGACATCCATAGCTGTTGGTACCCCTTATGAAGTGTAATAGGAGCGAAACTGGGTGAGGAAATCGTACTAGTTGGCATGTCTGGAATTGCAAATTCAGAGAAGAAACATGTGAACTTCGAAATATTTGTAGTGATATTAGAGTGGAGAGTAATGCGAGAAAACGTTTTTTTTTTTAGATGAGTGTTGACCCTTCTGAATCTCTGGCAAAGAGAAGGCGTTGTGTTAAGTGTCTGGAGTGAGAAGTAGCCTAATACATGTAGTTATCATGTCTATAATAATAATAAAAATAATACTTGGTTCTTTTATAGCGCATTACACATAGCAAAATTGCATGTCTCTATGCGCTGAGAAGTAAGAAAGTATTAAGTAAGAATGAAAGTTTAGAGGCTTAGAGGTACATTACAATCAAAAAATGGAAACCGAGTTCACTGGCAAATACTCATAGTGTTAAATAAATATTGTTTGATGGAAATTTTAAACTTATCTAAGTTAGTTTGATACCTCATGGAATCGGGAAGTGCATTCCATAGAGTAGCGGAGGCATGGGCGCCAATCCTCACAGGAATTCTATTCAAGTGGGGGGGGGGGGGGGGGACACCCCATTGTTGCATCCAGGTGTGTCCCCCCCACTTGAATAGAATTCCTGTGAGGATTGGCGCCCATGAGCGGAGGTATGTGCAAAAGTCTGTTCACCATATTGACAATGAAGTACTGAATACTACTGACAATGTTGGAAACATTTTACTACACAAAACAAGTTTTGGAATGGAAGGCAGTTGTAAGAAATGTGTAGATTATAGAATGTGTAGATTATAGAATGTGTAGATTATAGAATGTGTAGATTGTAAGAAATGTGTAGATTATCAATACATATATTCTAGATACATGTACATGCAGTCTATGTGTGTCACCAAAAGTATTCTCTGTTATTGGCCAGACTCATCTAGCGCTTGTATTTTTCTTTTTCAATTTTCAATTCTTTCATGTTTCATTCATTTATCAGTCTTTATTTTCTGTCAAGTATTTTTCTACATAAATACATGTAAATGTAAAACCATGATTATATATAAATGTGATGTTTGTGAAACAATCAAGTGAGTTTTGGGTAAAATTTTTGAGTAGTATCAGTTTGCATCAAGCCAAAATTACTTAAAAAACAGGAATGAACTACACACATGTATCTTGTAATAATAAAGAGATACATTATGTTTAAATAGTATGTAATTGTAATCAAATGAGGTGCATTTATGCTGTTCTCAATTTGAAGGAGGAATTTTTGTGTTTTCATATTATTTTTTTATCGGAGGCAATCATTGTAACTGATATTGGGTAAGAAAAAAG
Organism: Heliocidaris erythrogramma; assembly: GCA_025617745.1. NCBI lineage: Eukaryota > Metazoa > Echinodermata > Echinoidea > Camarodonta > Echinometridae > Heliocidaris > Heliocidaris erythrogramma. The sequence continues at coordinate 34,003,977 of CM046870.1, read as the reverse complement.
TGACCTCTATCTGACACTCTGGTCAAAACTATATTGACAATGTTCAGGCTTACCTGGTGCCCCTCAAGATAAATAGAACGACCCAAACATTACTGACCACCAGTCAATAGACCTTGAGTTATCCAATCTGCCAATGCTCATTAGCATAACAAGGGCTATTCTATTATAGCACTCATGCGGGGATGAAAATAACATTGAGTGTGGGTTTCACTGTTGAGAGGGACCCCTTGGAGTGAGATATCTTTCCATGGCAGAGTAATCCCTGGCATTTGGCGCGTGGCGCCTTTCACAGTTGCATGGAGTGTTATACTCCAATTGTATGAAATGCATCTGCTGTGTGTGTGTGTGTGTGTGTGTGTGTCTGTGTCTGTGTGCATACTGTGTGTGTGTGTGTAAGGCGAGGGCATACACGCTACTATCAACAATACAAGGGTTGACAATAGACTTTGAACCCTTCAATCAACATGCCAAACCATCAATTCATCTCCTGCCTCCCATTCAGTCCCACTCACCAAATATCACGTTAGATTTTTAATTGCTACCAGGACAGGCAAGACCGTAAGAGACATTGCCTGGGGATATTAGATTTGTCAACTTCACACCAGGGTTCTAATCAGTTCCATGACCTGATCTTAGCAACGGAGACGCTAGAACCATGATTTACGTCGCTAAATCGTAAAGTTGGACCTGGACATCTGCCGGTCTGTAGCTGGAAATTATTGATTTTTACGGGATTTATGTTTAGGATTTTCATGTATTGCTGCATGCATAAAGCCCATAAGAGGAGGCACTCACTGTGAGTATCAAAGCCTGCTGCTACATAAACATTATTTATGAATGAAGTGTGGAGTAAAAATAGGAATACAATTTATCTCCATTTGTACTATATATTTTTCTAGAGCTCAAGCCCCTTTTGACTCCATATATTTTTCTATATATTTTTGTAATTAAATATCATAATTGATAGGATTGAAGTAAATTGAATATGTCATAAAGAAAATGTGAGAAAATTACAATGCCCCGACCGGGATTCAAATATATATATCTCTCTATATATTTTTCCTATTTTATCATTTTTCCTTAATTGCATTTGTGCAAAATAAAGTGCTTAATTATTGTTGAGCTTTATCTCTGAACATACTGGATGATTTGGATCACATCTTTTAGTTCAATATTGATTTGTACTTTGCATACGTACATGCATTCTAAGTGCTCTTTTCATCAGTAGGCCTTCTTTATTCTCTGATTCGCAGACTCTGATTTTAGATACTGGTAATCAGTGAAATTTGTCAGTTATTAGTCATAAATTTAGCTTCTGAAGTACATGTACATATTGTAATGTTTTGGCAGCAACATTGCCCTAAAACCTGCTTCAGTTGTTGAAAACTGCTCATGTTTTTTGTATACTGTAGGTTGTTTTAGATCAGCAAGCTATATTTTTTGCACATGCATACATTTTTCCCTTTATATAATTTTAACAATAATCCTGCAAATAAAGTAACTTCAAATATTATACTTACACGTTTTATTGTTTAGACTTATGGCCAAAAATGAACTTGAAAATATGAGTCCAAATGGTCAGTGTCTAAAAGCATGGAAAATTGCAAATTAATATTATTTTTCATATTTTTTACCCTATGCAGTCAACAGAAAAATAGTTTGTTACCTTTACAGTAAATTGTACTAATCAATTAGGAATTTCCAGAAATGAATTAAAAAATGATGATATTTAATATTCAGTGGAATGAAACATAATGAGAAGAGAGAAAACTGAAACAGGCAAGTTGTTTTAGCACCCCAAATGAATAACTAATTGGACTGAAATTGTCTAATATGTTGTTTCTAGTTACTTTCTAGCACAGTAGCAACAATAGCAGATGCTTTTCAATCAGAGTCTTGTAAGATTATCAATAATTGTTGAATAATAGATTTACTGGAAAGAAAATAATTGAGGTGAATTTGAGGTGAGAGAGCGGGGGGGGGGGGGGGGGGGGATGAGAAAAGAGATGAAGGGAAAGAAATTGAAGGAGAGAAAAGAAGAGATGGAAAGGGAGAGAAAGAAAAGGAAGGAGGGAGAGAGAGAGAGAGAGAGAGAGAGAGAGAGAGAGATTGAAACTGATAATAGGATAGATAATGAGTTCCCACAGATACTGCACATGTGTAGAAAGTGAGAGAACCCTATAGGCTAACCACTGTTTACAAAATTAGAATTGTGCATCATTCAAACCTACAGCTACATGTACATGTTCGTGCATTATCATTGGCAGAATAGTATAGACAGTAATACTTCTTCCTTCAAAAAATGCATATGCTTGTGCCATAGTAAGCTTAACCCATAGACTACAGGAACCGGGTGGATCCTATATTAAACCTATTAGAGTTAAAGAATTCAGTCGTCAATGGGTTAATGGTTGCATAGTACTTGTATTACATCATGGAGGAAAGGTAATTCAAGAATCTTTCAAATGTTGTTTTAACTCTGAAACCTAGTAATCTCTGTTTATTTTCATTAAACTTCATATATCGACTTGTACTTGGTATTTATGATTTGCATTCACAAAAAGATATGCATAGTGTACACAAAATTTGCTAAATAAATACAGTGTATTTACAAAATATTTCTGGGAAAAAATAAAAATAGAGTGTTTGGGATACACAGGTTAAGCGAAATTTGCTTTTAATTTGTCCAGTATGTTATACTGTATAAGCTGTTATTTTCGGGAGGGTTTTATTTTCGCGAATTTCGCGAATGAAAGATCACCCGCGAATTTAACAACACGCGAAAATATTCTCATATGAACATGCAACATTACAAGAGCACATTTTTACAAGGCGAACAATACAGTGCTGTACTATTAGTAGTACAAACCATGCGTTGTCGCTTCGCGATCCCCTAGCATGCCTAGCTAGCTAACCCTAACAACTGCTTGCTCAGGTTTTTTTGGCCCCATTCCAATTCCCGCGGCCCGCGATGTGTAAATGTATTTGCTTTTTCCACTTTCAGATGGGGAATATCAACTCTGTTTAGGTTATTTATCCCTTCATGTCTTTCCCAAGATCTGTTGTGTGGTGGTGAACGCGAATTTAACAACACGCGAATATGTGGCAGAGGTCGCCATTCGCGAAAATATCTGTACGCGAAAATATCAGCTTATACAATAATCAATTGTGTAACCTCTTTAATTTCTTCCTTTCATTTGTTATCATATTTCTAATTGGCTTCTCAATTTTTCATGATCTTAAACATTCTGGTGTTCACTCATGAAATTGAAATTTTCAATGAATGATACTCAATTTGTAGTTTGCAATTAAGTATATCTATCGTACGTCAGCATTTGGCATGGATTAAGCAGTGCTCAAATGATGCGCTCGACCAAGTTGTATAGCGGATGCCAAATGAAAAACCACTTCAATATTCTAATTAGTTAAGTGTCCAGTCCAACCTGATTGATATGTAAAGGTTTAAGGTTACATATACCGTACTGTAGATCCTTGTATAACGGCAGATGGTGCGGTGCCTTCATTTGTAGAAAAGAAACAGAAGTATGCGTATGCATCGGCATGTATGTATCATATTCATATTCCTGGTAATCATTTCCTTGTTCTGTGGCATTTATAATTGAAAGTAGTGTGCTGACTTTCACAGGTCTATACAGTAACTCGTAGACGGTGTGGTATGTGCTAAATTGATTTTAATTCCTAAATTCTTCAGAACCCCATGTTATATTTGTCATATTCATTTGCTTTTACATATACTATAATGCCATTAGGTACATACCAGCCAGTGTTTGTTGCATTGAGTATTTAAATCTTCCTTTATCCTTTTAATCTAAAATTTACTTAGCAATAAACAAAAATACCAAAAATACAAAATGCCACAAGCACTGATAACTCGCTGGCAGTGTGTATAGTGCTTCCCTGTTTTAAGGTGGGCCTCCAAAACAATTCCTCATAAATGGGCGTGATATTTTAAAAAGCGATTAAGCTTTAAAGTTAGATTATGGAGATTTCAGGGGCTATATTTCAACCAACAAGGAAAATTTCAACTTTTTTGGATGGTGAATGAATATTGAATATTGAATATATTGCATGTTTTGTTTATCATATCATCTATGTATGACTAAGTTTTGTTTATAGCTCACTATAAATTACCAGAAGAGAGAGAGAGAGAGAGAGAGAGAGGAAAAAAAAAACCCCTGCTTTTATCTGTTACATGTAATAACAGCAGCAGATATGTTGATTAACTTTACTATGTCTATGTCATAGACATACATGTAGTGCAGCTATCAACATTGTCTTCAATGTAAGATATTACAGTCTTTTTAACACAAAAACATCACAATACTTATGATCTCAAGAATATTGACATAGACATAGTACAGTTAATCAACATTGTCTTCTATGTAAGATATTACAGTCTTGTTAATAACACAAAAACATCTGTTCACTGTACTTAGGACCTCAAGAACATTGTGATACCAAGAGCATTGATAACTTCCTTTCACTTATAAAAGGAGAAGTCCACCATGGTATTTAGTTGGCCTGAATAAAAGCAGAAAATGAGAGAAATGTATAAAGTAGTGAAACTTCATGAGAAAAGGAAAGTGGTTTTCATTTGAAGAAATGGAACATGTTTATTTATGATGGAGTATCATTGCTGCAAATTTTGAAGAACGTTACAATTTGTAAATTATTATTTGTATACCCCTGATTTGTTGTCATTAAAAGTTTTTGTAAATTAATAAGCTTCCATTAGAGGAGCATGTACGTATATAAGACCTGCACTTGTGTAATGCCTTGATAGTCTATTTGGAAAACAAACTGTTTATATTTATATGAAATTCTCTGCAATGTCTCACCTACATGTAAGAGGGGACCAATACATTCACATTTTGATTTTATATTGTTAGGATGCAAATGTACGCAAAATCATTCACAAAAAAATGACAAGGCATGCCATTATTCATTATGACATGTAAGTACACGTGAAGATAAAAATGGTTTGATAAAAATTGCCTGTAGGAAAGTCCATCGCATGATTGCGATTCCCATACCCAGTACTATAGCATGCAAGTGCATTTTCTCTGTGTGCATATTTTTTCTCAAACCGCGATATCGTGTTACAGAAATTACCACCAACATGGAACCCTATACATACAATGTGGATGTACAGAGTTGTGCATTTTTTATGCGAGGGTATATTGGCAATAAAGCGTGATTGATTGTTTATGGGTTTATGCAATATTTTTATACCATAAAACATTCATGATACATATAGACAACACACTGCTGACATTAAAGTGTACCAGTCACCTGAAATATAATTTGTGTACAGGTAGAGCGTATAAAACTAACCTCAAAACAATTTACCTGACCTTTTAATAATAAGGAGTATGAAGAAAATAAAGGAAAACATAAACCCCTCCTTGCACGACACCCAAATCCGACTTCAGGTCTGCGCAGGCCCCAATTACCGGTAGAGCGAGCGCCTACGGGTACGTTGACAATTCTAGAACAGTCGCCATAATGTTTATTTAGGGTGTATTTAAACTTGTAATAACTATTTATTGAATTAACATTTGATGCTCATATTTTGAGTATAGTTTAGGGGACAGGGAACCCCTAGCACACAGAACAGATTGGTACCCATTCAAGCTCTGTTGTGATTTTGATAGTTAAAGGTAGATTGTCATGAAGTTGATTTCATTAATTCCCAGGCCAGTCAGTGGAAATTAACGACAATATCGTGTTTACCAGAAGGCTTCTCATCATAACAAACTCCCCCTCCTTTCCAATATCATGATGAATTCAGTGGCATCCCTCTCATGTAAACACTCATCCCTTACAGCATGAATTACAGGGTAGCCATGGCGACCGTCGCCTAGCAACCTGCATGCGTGTCTTTCTCCTCCTTGGGCTGAGTGCCGAGCTGCTCCTTTTGACCGCCGTCGTACACTTGGACGTGTATGACAGGATGGTAGATCCGAACTGGCATCCATCACTGGCTCGGAGGAGAGGAGACTTGAGCTTGGTTTTCGGAGTGTGTTGGAAGAGAGATACATGTAGAGAGAGAGAGAGAGAGAGAGAGGGAGGGAGGGAGGGAGGGAGAGTAAGAGGAGATGATACTACGAGGAGATGATACTACATCTCTATGGATGCTGTATGTATGCATAGGAAACACTACATGTTTGTGTGTGGGTGGGATGTGCTCAAGTAAGCATCGTGGTAGGTAGGTTTGTGTGTGCGCTTGTGTGGGTGTGTGTGTGTGTGTGTGTGTGTGTGAGAGAGAGAGAGAGATCAAGTAGTAGATTGTAAATAGATAAGAGAGTGAGAGTGAGAGACAGAGAGAGACAGAGAGAGCTAGCAAGGGAGAGAGAATGTATACATTTAGAGGGAGAGAGGAGAAAAGGGAGACTGATAGAGAAATATCTAGGAGAGGTAGAGAGAGAGAGAGAGAGAGCAAGAGAGAGAGAGAGAGAGGAGAGGAGAAACAAAGGGGGGGGGGGGGGTGTGAGTGAGGTTACTGGTACATGTAAGTCAATAGAGATATTGTTTCAGAAGTCATTTAGTTATAAATGCATCAGTACCCATGGGTGACAGAGAACAAAAATGCTTGGGGTTCAAATCCATATGAAATGAAAGCAGAAGACTCCAAATCAATAGAAATGATGTCTGGATATTGATTTAAACCAAGACATGAAAACAAAGATTTGTTATTTAGACAGTCACTTGTTCAAACAAGACCACCTTTCCACTTTATAGAAGAAGACAGGTGAAAAAATAAATATACAAGGAAAGAGGCCGACCTTCATGTACATTATATATAAGGAACTTTTAGTTAACTTGTAATGAAGGGGAAAATAAGCATTTTAATCAGATGTACATCTAAGTACTGGAATACATATAGGTGAGAGAGAAGGGAGCTTATGTGGGAACATAATTCTATGTATATACTTGATATCGTTCGCATGCTGCTGTTACAGTGTATGTGCATTTCTAAATGTATATTCATGAACTGGTATTCTGAACTCAATTTCATCTCTAGATTATATGTATACAAACAAATTGGTGTTCTGAATCCTCTTATATCTGATATTTTATCTTTTATTTGATCTTTAATACTCTCAGTACCTCTTGTGTGCATTGTACAAATTGGTAACGATTAAAGGCGATTTTTGCAACGAGAGAATTATGCGAAACGCAAACAAAAATAATCGTCTGTGTGATTCAATCATTTGATGGCATGAAATGTTCATGAAATAGCGACCCGTTTCATAAAACTTACTATCAGTAATAACTGCCACATTTCTATGACAAATTTGCTCTCGGCCAATCAGATGCAAGGATTTCAGTAGCTTATAACAGATATTGCAACTTGTTATTGATAACAAGTTTTATGAAACAGGGCCCTGTTTCTGCTCATACATGTACAATAACCAATTCTGAAGTGGCAGCTGTAATAGGAGCCTAATTTTTTCAAAACCAGCTTCTACAATTGTACAGTCGAGTTTACCAAACACACTACTGAATGTTGAACCTGAATGTCTTGAGGTTCTGACAATTTCATAATTCTTGGTTTATGTAATAGAAACCCGTCATGAAAAATGAATGTCTTGAGGTTCTGACAATTTCATAATTCTTAGCTTATGTAAAAGAAACCCGTCATGAGAAATGGGTGAATCCTTACAAGTCTTTGTCTAATGCCAAGAAAGGATTTCATCCTGTAAGTTTTCTGGATGACAGCGTAAACTCCGCCATTTTCTGCTTGTGAACGAACAAGAGGAACACACTGTGCAGAGTTGTGTCATTGTATTGGACATCAGAGTCACAACTCTCTGGACAAAGTTGAAACAGAATGTTTCTCTAAATTGTGTCTCAATCGTGCAAAAGCGAATACCAGACTGTGTGACAGCTGTATCAACTGATTTTGTAAAGACAAAGGATTATAAAAAGACGCTGTTGAGTTTAATAGGAGAGTACAAGTAGTTGTGTTTGTAAGTTTCAACATCTCTTGATTCTCCATTTGACAGAGGATCTCTGCCTGGTTCACATGTAATATCACAACTGGGCCCTGTTTCATAAAACTTGTTATCAATAACAAGTTGCATTAATTGTTTTAAGCTACTGAAATCCTTGAATCTGGCTGAGAGTAAATTTGTCATAAAAATGGGGCAGTTGATATTGATAACAAGTTTTATGAAACGGGGCCCAGACCTGTGATGGCTTTGTCTTGTGTGGGTCGTGTCAAGTACATGGCATGTTCTGGAGTATCAAATGTATATCACTGTAAGTTGATTTGAAGTAGAAATGTGAAGTTTTTGAAAGGAAGTGGAATTTTCCTGTCAAAGAATAGGTCATTCCACCAAGTGTTAGTAAATCAGAGTTCACGTCTAAAACCTGCAGCGAGAGATGGTGAAAGATACATCTACTGACTGATAGTCAGTGTTGGATATTTCATGTTTTATATTTAATATCGGTTAAGTTTTATATCTTATTTTTTTGTTTTTTGTCGGCCTCATTTTTAAAAAGACTTGAAATGTGTCAGAAAAAGAATGAGCTCATATGTTCTTGATTCTGTAGGGCCGTCTCCTGTTTGGAGAAAATACATGTATGTCACAGAACATTAGATGTCATTCTGATTTTAATCTGATTTTAATCTTCTGTTTGATGATTAGATGAAGCGGAGCAGAACACCCAGCAGCTGATATCACAGCTACAGAGAAGGCTGAGTCTTGAACACAAGCAAGTTGTGCAGGTATGTCAGTGTATATCCGCAGAGATCTATATTTCTTTATACTAGGGCTGTTATACGATTGTTGCTGTATAAGATAGAATTTACAAGCATGCTACACAAATCTCATGTGCAAGTAATACAGTCTAACCAGGCCACCCCAGTAAAACAGAAAAGTGGCCATTGTAAACAGGTGGCCTTTATAAGGAAAACATTTTTCTAAAAAGAAATTTGATGATTTATTACACCAGCAATCATGGGGAATCTAGCAGTAGATGTGATTTTCTCCATAGTATTAAAATGAAACCCTATATCTTTTGCACGCTTTGTTTCCTTTAGTTTCCGCTTCGATGTCGGCTTTGCTTTTCATTCTTGCAGTATATTATGATTAGTGCAAGACAAAAAGCTTTAGTGTGCCTCTCTTCAATGCCCTTTTCCAGAGTACATTGTGTAACTCCCTATAATCTTACTTTAAACCCTTCCAGACTCTAGCTGAACAGTGGGATCAGGAGGCGGTGGAACGCCTGGAGACGGTCCGAGTTGAGATGGAAGCGAAGTACACCCAGGAGATGGAGGAAGAGAAGAAGGAGGCGGAAGAAAGGAGAGAGGAGGACATGGAGCGTACTAAGCAGCACGTAGAGGAAGAGTACAAGTCGGATGTGGAGCTACTCCTTAAAGAGCGTGAGATGCTGGTGGAACATGCAGAAGGTGAGGCCTTGCTTCTTCTTGCAACATTCTGGCCAGTAATCGGTTCATTACTTGGATAAAATCAACATTATACTTGCATTTTACCTGACGAGTAAAATGGCTTAATTTGTATTCAGATCTAAGTTTTGGACTTTAAAAGCTAAATGAAGCCAAAGTTCTAAGTTCTACAATGGGCTAGTTAGTTTTCAGCCTAGAAGAATCATGCACATTAAAGGTGTTGTATTGTGCATATTTGCATTTTACTTACCCAAAATATAATTTTTCTGTATCCTTCATCTGTTAGCAAAACATATGTACACTTTTGGTTGTACTAATCTGCAATGTTATTTCTCTTACTCACCTTTTTCTACCCCTTTCCCCAATAAATGTTATTCAAGAGTGAAAACATTGAACTTATTTTCTCATTTTCATTTTCCTGTCCAGAGATGCGACAGAACCTTGACAGAGTACATCACAAAGAGCTTGCAGATCTGAGAGCCAGTCTCAAGGCTGAATACGACCAGTATGTTCGAGCCAAAGAAGAGCTTGAGATCGCCCGCTCCCAGTCTGAAGCATCTCTCATCGAAGATCTGTCCCTTCTCAGGATTGCCCATCAGGATCTTCAGCAGCAGTATCGTGCTGAGGTAGCATCCCTGAAGGCTCAGCTGGAGCAAGCAGGAATCACTGATCCAGACCAGCTATCAGAAGAGAACAAGGAGCTCCAGACGGCCCTCACCAAACTCCGGGCCAAGCTTCAAGAAGAACATACCGAGGAACTGAACCAGTTGAGAGTGTACTTTGAGAAGCAGGTGGAGGAAACCGATGAGCGATGTAAGGCGGAGATGGCACAGCTGAAGCAACTGTATGAGTCACCAGGAGGTAGTACTAACAAGGATCCAGATGAGAAAGAAGCCAAAAGGAAGGACTATTCTCATGCCATGATGACCCTGACACATCTCTCTGACTCAGACAGCTCACCTCCAAGGTCACCACCCAAGTTCTTGGAAGTGGAGGCAGAACTGAAGCAAGAGCTCAGGGCACAACTGGAGCATGAATATCAGAAGGATCTCAGGAACCTGAGGTTGGAGCTTGAGGGCGATCATGAAGCAGAGATGGCAAGAATAAAGATGGAGTATGATCTACAGAGGGAAGAAGACATGCTGCAACTGGAGGATCGACTGAATGCCAAGCATACCCAGGATGCCAATGATCTTGAGCTGGATTACCTGAACCAATTTGAAGAGCTTAGGAATCAGCTCCAAGGAGATCACACCAAAGAAATAGCTAGATTACAATTACAAGCTGCAAGCGAATCAGCCAGAGCTGTAGAAGAAGAAGTTACTAGGTTGACAACTGAACATCGGGAAGCTATGGATGAATTAAGAAAGAACCTCGAAGAAAGCCATGCCCTTGAGAATCAGGAGATACGTCAGCAAATGTCTTCAGAGCTGGCTTCTACTGTTGCCGAGGAAATGGAAGGGCTTCGTGAAACACTCCAAAAAGAGCACATGGAGGAATTAGAGAGCTTACGTCAGCAATATCAGGGTAGATTAGAAACCGACTCTTCAAAAGAAGAAGCCATCAGACATGCAGAGGAGGTCAAAAGACTACAAGGGGAATGGCAGCATGATAGAGAACTTCTTGTTAAAGCCAGCAAAAATGAGATTGTTGATGAAGTTGCCAAGATAGTATCTGATGCGACCATTGAGCGAGCTCTCTTGCAAGTCGAAATTGATGCCCAAAGCAACATGGTTGGCATCTGCCTTGAGCAACTGGACAAACTCAAGAATTCTGAAGCTGAATCTCTACAGGGTACCCTCGAGGAGATTGAGCAGCTCAGGCGGAAGCTAGAAGACAGCGAAGAGCGACTTCAGAAACTGCAAGAAAGTATCAAGAAAGGAGAGGCGCCAGAGATACAGGAGCTGAAAGAGACCCTGATGCGGGACTATGACAACCGGTTGGAGTTGATAACGACCACCATGAATGAGGAGATGGATCAGCTAGTGAGGACAACCCAGGAGCAGGCCAGAGCAGACCTGGAGAAAATGCAGGAAGACTTTGCTGTCCAGCACCAGGCTCTGATGGACAGGTTTGTGGAGGATCAAGAGAAGGAACTGGGTGAGCTCAAGTCAGCACATGAAGAGGACCTGGCCAGAACCAAGGAACAGCTTCAAACAGAGCTTACTGAGCAACAGGTTAGTTATTGATGGGTGAATACCTAATACAAGTGTTCAGTGAAAGTTTGCATTGATTCAAAAGTACCATTAAAGGTAATGTAGAGTTTTGGTAAGCCCTCGTCAGATTTCTTCGATTTTTGTTGATAAATAGCAAGATACTAGCAATACTAAGACACTGTGAAGACTTCACCTTCTAAAGTTTAATATTAACAATTAAGAGGCAAAAAATAATTTATATGCCAGGACAGGAACGTAAACTCCCAACAATTGCAGCATGTACACTCTACACACACGTGTAAAACCAATGAATAGCTTCACACAGTGCTGTCTCTATGGGAAGCCCCAAGATTGCTGTGGGGGAGCCGTCATGGTGGACATGTCCTAGCATATGGCGGTGATGTAGCGTTCCTTACTGATATTTACCAAATGATCTCATACAAACATCTTTTGATACAAGGAGAACAACTTGAGACTATATTTAATAGTTTGCTTTCAAATTTTCTTTCTGCTACCAATACTGTACATGAGCTTTAAACTTAATATTTATCTTTCTTAGCTACTACTGTACATGGACATGTATCTCATCTTTTGTAAGTGAAAATGAAAAGTGTTTGGAATGTGCATGTATCTATCTAAAACAGAGTGCTAAAAATATACTGGGAAGTGTTACAAGAGATTAATTTCTTGTTTTCTTGTTCTTTCTTTCTTTTCTACATCTGTTGTCATATGCATGTCAACAATATTCTCAGGTTTACTTTTATTTTTCTGGTAGGGGCTGCACCCTTCATTTTCTTGTCTAGCTTCCTTTCCATAATATTCTGAATTCTACATTGTAGCCTAAAAGAAAAATGCAATTTTCAATACATTTACTTGTTTTTAGTATCTCCAGTTCTCAAAGATAGTATGGGGCTAAATTCTTATTGCTTAATTTCTTACCATCTTACAGATGAAAGATCTTGAAGACCTTCGGGAATCACTCACCAAGGCCAAAGAGCAGGAGCTGGAGACCCTGAGAAAGAGCCACGCCCAAGAACTAGAGGAGCTTCGTCTGGACCTAATGAAACTCACGGACGAGGAGAGGGAGAAACTGGAGGAGAAGATGATGGAAGAAAGGAGAGGAGTGGAGGAGGTAGAGAAGAAGATGAGAGAGATGGAGGATAGACATGGACGAGAGAAAGAGGAGATGAAAGAAGAGCTGGTTGCTTCACATATGCAGAAGTTTAGAGAGGTAGGATTTCGTTTAGGAATAATGATTTTAAAAATGATTTGGAAAGGATTTTAAGATAGATGGAGATCAAATACTTGTGGTTGCTTTAAGACATCTATATATTATTCACTTTTATGAGGTTATGTGTCAGCAAGGTGACGCGACATTTGCTCCTGCGACATTTGCTCCTGCGACATATAACTCGAAAGGTCAAAGGTTAAGGTCAAGGTCATGATTTGTTTTTTTGTTAAGAACAATGTGAAGATTAGGATTAGGGTTAGGTTTAGGTTTAGGATTAACATGGCAAAGTTAGACCGGAGCAATTGTCGCAGGAGCAAATGTCATGGAACCGTCAGCAAGGGGGAGGAGTTCAGAATACAGGCCTATGTCTTTAACATTTATGCATTTTTATGTATTTTGCTTGCTTATACTACATGTAGGTTACTGCTGAGTTGGAGGAGACTCACAAGCAGGACTTGGAAGCATCCAACACATCCCTGCAGGCTGACCTTGAGGCAGACTTCACTCAGAAACTCTCAGCTCTCCAGACACAGCTCCAGGAATCGGCCCAGCAGCATGAGGACGAGATGAGCAGCCTGAAGCAGTCCCATGAGATGAAGCTGGCCCAGGTGCAGGAGGAACATGCAGACCAGCTGGCTGCCCTGGGTTCCTCCCAGGACGCTGATGTAGAGACGGCCAAGGGTGACCTGGAGGAGGTGCATCGGAAGGAGATCATCGACCTCCAGAACAAGCTGGAGGCTCAGAAACACAAAGGTGGGTAGGAGGGAAGGTGATTTGTAGTCTAGAGGATATATACTTCATAAACTACAAACCATATGCTAAAATGATGGACCTTACAGTTGCTACTCACTTTGTGTGTAAGAGAAATATAAATACCTTTAGGTAAATTTGAGAGTTTGGCTAGAAGAAGGGGTAGGTGATTTCTTCATTAGTGAAATTCCAATCAGTATAGATTTTGATGTAAGACACATCCAAGCAAGGGCATTGTAACTTTTGGTAAAAATATGTATATGTTGAAGTGGTACATGATTTTTTTTTTAAATTCAAAATACCAAGTATGATCATCAGATGGTCGATCATGGAAAAAAAGGTCACAAATGTTATTTGTACGATACTGTTAGGATGTTCAAGTTTAGATTTCAACAATTATGTATTTGGATTTGAAGAGCTCATTCACCTGTGCTTCTTATTTTGAAATGCATGTAGCATTATATCATACTGGAAACAAAGTAACAAGGCTCCTACACATTGTGCTCACTGCCAAGCATCCTACAAAAACCATTATCATGTTGTAAATCTTTGTCTGTGTTGCCGCTTTGATTCCAGACATTGAGGATCTTCAGATGGCCTTTGAGGAAGCCAAGAAGATGCTGACAGACAACCACCAAGAGATGCTGAGCAAGGTGGAAGCAGAGCGAGATGAGAAGATGAAGGAAATGGAGAGAGAGAAGGAAGATGCTCTGAATGCCTTGAAGGAAGAAATGAATAGGAATGCAGAGCAGGAGAAAGGTAAATAATTGTAATCTTTTATCAGCAGAGTCGTATCACCCTTACTCACAATTTCTGTCGGCAAAATTACCTTCGACCGCCATGCTGTTGGCAAGTCCTTAAAGCTTGTCTTATATTCTGGTAATGGAATTTTATTTCAATTCTATTTCAATAGAAACTGGATTATAATTTAGTCTACCAGTCATTAACTCCACTTCTCCCTGTACTCACCACCTGCTCTGCAAGTCTCACCGACAACAATAACTACCAATCCGCCCACTCGTCACCACACCATTGGCCGCCCAGCTAACCAATCACCAAATCCCCATTCATCTATTAGCCAACCAAATGACCAATCCTATCAACATCCTGTTCCTTCCAGCCTATATATAACCACTCCTTCTCCTTCAACCTTATCATCCTAATGACGACCAGAGTACACTGGTCAAAACGTCGATAACAGTTCTATTAAGAACTACCATAACTCATGAAAGATCACAAACTGTCCTTTTCAGGACTATCACATGGTGATAAACCGTAAACCTTTCTATTATGGATTAGAATAATTGTTCATCATTCAGAGAGTGTGTTATATGTCATACATTACTAAATATACATTGTCGCTTTACGCTATTGTATGTACATAGTGAAAAGGAGAGAAACCTTAATTTCTTCAGTCTCTGTCTGCATTAACAACCATAAAGATAGGCAAATGACAAAGATTTCAATAGTCTATATATTAGTGGATCATGTCGATAGATTGAAGAGCGCCATCTACAGGTATAACACAACCAACAGCAAATTAATATATTTCAGGAATTGTGAAAAGAATGTAAAAACACTTGGCACTCTTATTATTTTATTAGAAGATTAAATACTTGTAGTGTTTTTATTTCCAATCCCTTATCCATAGTAGATATTCAAGATCGAACATTTTAACAACCTCACATCTTATAGCAAAATGCAATATCTATTAAAAAGTTGTTTATTTTATTCTCCTTTGTTGCTGCTAAAGAAGATAAATAGCTCTCTGACTGTTTAAAGTGATAAATATTATTTCTGCTTTTGATATTGTCAATTTCAGGAGAGAAAGATCAGTTGATAAAGGAACGAGAAGATAAATGGAAAGAGGAGAAGGACGCCCTCATACAGGAAAATGACCAGGTAAGACAAAATATTGCATTGAGATCGAGAGAGAAAGTTTGAGATTAAGAGAAAGTTGCACAGACAGACATTGATTAATAGGGAGAAAGAGAGAGAGAGAGAGAGAGAGAGAGAGAGAGAGGAGAGGAGGGGGAGGTTCTGTTTCTGATGTGTTTTAATTAATGCAATAAAAAAAATCACAATTTCCTTTCAGTTTTAGTTTCTTGAGATATCAATTTTGATTGATTTGTGTCATAGCTTCCAGAATGTTAGCTATTGCCTCTGATTATGCATGTCCTCTTTCTTGAGTAATTAACAAATGGATCAGTCATATTGCTATTTAAAAGTTGTTTTGTGGTGTACACTTGTATTGCTGAAAGAGAAAGGTGAGTTAAGGCCATTCAGCTTATTTCTATCCTTTGCCATTTTAGCTCAAGTAGACCAACTGTAGAAATAAACCAGATTCCATAGTCATTATTTTCTGACATTTACAAATTATACACTTGTACATGCACATTGATGGCAATGAATATAATCATTCAATTGCATGAGCATGTACCAAGTGTATTTTTTTTTTTAAAGTAGTTAAGTAAATAGATATAGAGAGAGAGGGGGGGGGGGGGGGAGGTAGGGAGAGAGAAAGAGAGTGAGAAAGAAAATAAAAAGTTGATTAATCAGATTTTCGCAAAATCCAATCTTAACTTTAATAGGGCGATTCAGTGCAATGTGTCCTGTACAACATTTATCCTTTTTCCACATACTTCATCCAAAAGTGAAGTATCTCTTGACCATTGAAATGTGGCACTTTCTGGTATCACCACCTACATAGTCATGGTCATATAAAGGGATTTTTATGCCTCCGCCCACCGTAGGCATTATGTTTTTGGGTCGTCCGTCCGTCCCCTTTTCGTTCTCGCGATAACTTCAAAACCATTTTTTGGATCAGTTTGTGACTTGGCCCATGTATGCATATGGGAGGGACGATGAACTGATTAGATTTTGGGGTCTCAAGGTCAAAGAGGCCCATGTATGCATATGGGAGGGACGATGAACTGATTAGATTTTGGGGTCTCAAGGTCAAAGAGGTCATTATATACATAAAAATGGTTCGTTCTTGTGATAACTTAGGAACCGTTTGGCGGATCAGCTTCTAACTTGGCCCATGTATTCATATGGGAGGGACGATGAACTGAATAGATTTTGGGGTCTCAAGGTCAAAGGTCAAAGGTCACAGAGATAATTATGTACATAAATATGGTTCGTTCTCGCAATAACTTCAGAATTGTTTGACGGATCAGCTTCTAACTTGGCCCATGTATGCATATGTGAGGGACGATGAACTGATTAGATTTTACGGTCTCAAGGTCAAAGTTCAAAGGTCATAGAGGTCATTATATACATAAAAATGGTTTGTGATGTATGGAGTCTAGGCCTACCTATTTTAGAAATTTCAAGGGGACAGTGGTCTATTTGCTATAAAATATCTATTTCCTTGGTGTTTTTGATGGTTGTAAGTCATCAATGGTAAGTTTTTTATTTGAAAATGAAATGAAATAAATTTTCTGTCTCCTGTGCTTTTTAAGTGAAAAGATTTGTAATTTTGTTGGACCAATCGTTTTTAGAGTGTACATGTATGCCATACATTTCCAATCTGGTGATGGCGGAGGCATAAATTTGTTTATGGATGAAATATCTGGATAAATGTTGTATGGGACACCCTGCACAGAATCGCCCTCTTGATGAATGTTGAAGAATACAAATTAATCAACATCTTCAAAACAAAATTGATATAATAACCGAGTATGATGAGCATAGAAAGATGAAGAAGTTCAACTGATAGTCCTTCAGAATGGAATTAGTATGGTCCCCATATAATATTTGTGAGAGGTTGTTAGTTTTGTCAGTGCATGTGATTTTCAGCAAGTTCTTCTAAGCTGGGGAGCGTTTCATCAAGCGTTTTGTCAGTGATTTTTACCAACAAATTTGCTCTCGGCCAATCAGATGCAAGGATTTCAGTAGCTTATAACATTTGTCGGTAAAAATCACTGACCAAACGCTTGTTGAAACGCTCCCCAGGTCCAAACAAGCCATTTTGATTGTGCATGATGAATCCCTCAGAATGACCTTCACTTATCGTTCAAAATGCGGTTCCATCTCAAAACTACCCTTTTTGGCAAATGTAATAGGATTTAAATTCAAGAGAGTGGAAGTTGATCCAAGCATCCCAGATGAAAAAAAAAAACAATGTTTCACCATATCATTAGCCAATCCAATTTAAACCTTCCTTTATAAGTTAATGATACCCTACATTACAGGTGTTAGGTGATCACTTCCTGTTAGTGACCTGGGGTCAGGGGGCCTGACGGAGGAAGCGTCCGCTTTACTCGTCAGCCAGCCCACGCTATACTCGCTGATTGATGTTTGTTGTGACGGGAGATGCTAATTATGGAAGCGTGGTTTAGTCATGTGCTCATTAGCTCTCTCACAGCATTGCTGAACTTTTCCTTTAAAAGCAAGTTTTACAAAACTTATTACTTGTATGAATGTGCTAGTAACCTTTTCAAGTAGTATTTTTGTTAAATGCTGTTGTATCTCTCCCTCTAACAGGCATTTAATGAAGTGGAAGCAAAATGTTATTTGTGAGGTTATACTGGAATTGTCCGAAATATGAAACAAAATGTTAATGTGGATAAAAAGGAAATGCATTTGGAGAGAAAAATAACACATTACTCTATTTTGACTATAATTTCATTGTCGTTTGGTTATTATACAAGCATGTATCATTGTTTTTCTTGGAGAATTATCAGGGAAGGTCAGAAAGTTATTGCAATATTTGGGTAAATGTGGAAATAAGTGAAATGGAAATGATGGGGGAAGGTGGTGGGGAAGAGATTGGGCAACCTACATGTACTTAAATGAGATGTACAATTAAACATCACCCCTAGAGTATATTAGTTATTATTAGCAGCCATGATAATGATAGTGAAAGAAAGTGCTTCTGAGCTTGATACGTACATGTTGCTGCTCGTTGAATAAGACATCTCATTTCTTGTCTCAAATTTTATTGATGCTGAAAATTGATTTAGTTTTTTAAGTAAAGATGCAACTTAATATGCCTTTAATTGATCAGTGTGTGCATTCATTGGTTGTTACATTGTGTACATGAAGTTTGTAGGATAATACTGGGACTTCACCACATGTGCATTCTTGACAGTGCTGGAAATGAATATTGAAAAGTTGTTTATCCTGTACATTTTACAATATCCTATACATGTATGTCTCCAGCATGGGCATGTGGAATAGTTGCATGTTTTTCTACTTACATCTACTTTTTTCTTCTTTCTTTAAACTATAAACATGTATTTATATATATTCTTCAGAGGAAGATAGAAAGAGAGAGAGAGAGAGAGAGAGAGAGAGAGAGAGAGGAGAGAGAAAGAGAGAGTGAGAGTGAGTAAGGGAGAAACTATGGGGGGTGGAAGAAATATGAATATATATATATATATTTTTATATATTTTTTTTTATATATACATGTATTTATATATATTCTTCAGAGGAAGATAGAAAGAGAGAGAGAGAGAGATAGAGAGGAGAGAGAGAGAGAGTGTGTAAGGGAGAAATTATTGGGGGGGGGGGGGTGGAATAAATATGTATATATATATATATATATATATATATATATATATTTTTTTTTTTGGGGGGGGGGGAGGGGGAGGGGGAGGGGGTAATCAGATAAATAGATCTCATCACATGTAATTTATTTAAGACCTGAATTAGGAGGATGTGACGCTGGACAGAGGCCCATTCATACTTTTTACCATAAAACTTTGTCATTGGGGCCACGACTGCGGTCTCTACAGGACACAGTTTCCTGGCTGTGAGTGGCTGTGAGTGAGTGAGTGAATGAATGAATGGGCCAGCTGGTATGAGTAATGACAAGCATGCTTGTGTACAAGCCACATCACACTACCAGGCCAGGCCGGGCAAGGGGAAATAGATTTTTAATTCATAACGGAATATTCTAAATAACTAAAGAATACTAGGCATACATGTAGCTGTCAATTCTTCCCTTAGTATTAAAGCTGGAATCCTATTCACGAGAAGTGTGAATGGCACCAACCGCACACATGCTTGCTTCTTGAAATATGCATGCACATAAATTTGTGATGTGGTTTCATATACATATAGTTTAGTTTTAGTACTAATACTGTTTTATTTTGAAGCATATATATTTTGAAGCCTTACTGTGCATTTCAAATGACATGTACATGTAATTTAGTTACATTGTATTCATTATCATTATGCATACTGACAAATTATGAAAGAGAAAACTGTTAAAGCATTTGAAATTAATAAAACAGAGAAAGTGAGAGAAAGGGAGGGTGGAAAAGAGGGAAAGGGAGAGAGAGAGAGAGAGAGAGCTCGGGATGGGGTCTTGGCATTTGAAAAAAGAGAGTTTCTCTGTCTCAGATTTGCTTTATTTGTGCAAATTGAGCTCTTCTGATCCTTTGGGTCGTCATGTGTATGTAAAGGTCGGAAGATTAAGTTATTCTCCAAGTTGGCTCCATTAAAATGCTCACTATGCATAATCCATATATTATGCTTTGTATGACCTATTGGATGCCTCCAGTCCCGCGAATCTGTATGAGCTGCGTACCTCTCACCAAAGTCAAAATACTATTGAAATACTAGTCTCCTTATGTTCATGTCACGAACAGTTTACCGCAAGCTCGTAGACTGTTACAGCACTCACGATAGTGTGAGCGCGGCCGATGCGCACAGCTAACGAGTGGCCTGTGTGTCTCGTTTCCTGTTATTAAGCGTACCTCCGTTGGAGGCCATGGGCTACATAGTACACCCTGTGTGTAGTGCAGGAAATGGGGAATTTAACTGTCAAGGGGTTGGCAGTGAGCAGTTTCACACTCTCCCTCCATCCATACAGCACACACACTTCATACATGTATGTGCTTTTGTGTGTACTCCAGTTCAAGTTCATGTGCGTGTGTTATTGTAATCACAACACGTGTGTGAAAGTAATTCCCAATTTGCCGAAAGGGGGAGACATCAGGACATTCTTTTTCTTTCCGATGCGTTAACCGACTTCTCCAGTGGAGCGTGGATGATTTGGATTAATCATGACTATTGGCTAGCGGCCTCACACTTTCATTTGAAATTGGTCATCTTGAACACGTTACCACGAAGGAAGTCTCATTGATGATTGATAAACATTGTCTGTATAGCATGACTGATGAAGCTGAGAATTCTCATAGTAAGACTACATGAATTGTGGATCCTTGGATAATAACACTGTCTGTCTGTATGCATGGCCAAAGCGGATTATTTATTAGGAATTTAGAGCTTGGATGCTTGCCACGAGCTGTGGGACATTGCTCTTATTATTTCCAGAGTGCTTGATCAAGGAGGCATCCATGTTTAGATGTCTAAGATGCATCTAATTCTTTGAGGATTTTTCGAGTAACCGATTTCAGTGTTTTATTTGAAGCATACTACTCTAGGACCATACAGTCAAGGGATTAATTGGAATATATAAACCAAGACTTCTTGGTATTCAAGTATCTTAGGTAAGAGATTACAGAAGAGCCAATTGAAAGTGTATTTCATGTTATTTACAGTATACATGTAGGCATATATTGTACACAAGTACAAGGAACAAATTTACCCTGTAAACAAATGACGAGAAAATGACAAGAAAAATTATTCAAAGTGGTACGGAAATAGTTATTCTCAGCTTGTAGCTTCTGTGTCTTGCTAGCAAAATCCTAGCAATTTTTGAAAAAGAATATTGCTTGCATAGATCTCCATGTAAACGTAGGCCTATATTACAATGTACATTATAAGGTACTAAAATGCAAGAGAAAACAAGAGAAGGCAACATTTTTATATATTTTTCTCATCGTACTGATCTCTACAATGTGCTTTATAGAATCTTTATTTTTGTATTATTTGAATTATAATTGTTTCATCATGAAACGTATTCTTTACATATTTGTGTTAATGTTATACAGGCGGTCTCTAATGGGGTGTTGCAAGAAAGTTGCAATCAGTTGCAAATTGTAAAGCAAATTAGAACAACCATTCTGAATGGTTCAGGGTCTGCCCATTCAAGAAGATGCGCTTGCAACAATGATTTTGATTGGTCAGTACCGATCAGTTGCAATTTGCAATCAATTGCAACTTTCTTGCAACACCCCATAAGTGTAATAGTACATCAGTCACTGAATTAGCTGCTCTGATTACAGAATATTTAGTAAATCGTAAAAAGAAATGATTGGTTTCTTGCTTGAATTTATCTGCCTCTCCTATGCTTTCCTATTTTGTCGATTAGTTGAAAAAATTGCCAATTTTGATGAAAAACAATCATTTTGAACCTCTCAATGTGTTGCCAATTTAAGGATTTTAAAGCTTATTCTCATTTTTAAAATTCCTTGCATCAAACGCTGTCATGCAACAAAAATGGACATAGTATGTGCAGAAATTGTTGCTTTTTCTACTCATGCATATAGAGCTCAGAATCAAAAGTAATAAAGCCAAACCACAAAATGTGGTCAGTTGTCATGAAAGGGTTAAACATGTAGTCGTGTAATGTAAAGTGAAATGTCTGCATATTTTATTAGAGCTGTGCACTGCCCATGCACACGGTCACATCACAATGCATGCGTGGCTTCCAGATTGTAAATTTTCATATCAGAGAAGCGCTACCGTTGTTGCTTCTTTTGTGCAAGATTCAAAGATAATCAATTGCTTGTTGACTTCTCCTGTGTACCCAATAATGGATAAATGCATAAATTGATTGGATGGGTGCGTAGAAGCAAGAAAAGCAGCTGCAGCTGGCTGCCCTGCTCGAATCGTGCACTACATTTGAAAATATATTTCTATATCTTATATGTAATGCAAAAAAATGAGAAGACATCCAAGTTGTATTTGTGAATGACATGAAATGTTAAATATATAACAGTTAGAAAAATCCATTGGAAAAATTATGATCCTGCAATAAGATCATTAAAAGAGATTTAGGAATACCATTTTGTTTTAAATTTGTAGTGTACTGTTTAACAAATACTGTATTGTGACAAACACATAATTTACAGTTAGATTTTTGTGTAGGATTTATGATTGTTCATTTTTCTGATGAGTAAGAAGGATGATAATGTAATGAGTTACATGTATCATTAGGATAGGATGTGAATGGATTGACCTTTAAATCGGATGATGACAAACAAAATATAACTGACTGATTTCATGGAATTATTCAAATGAATAGAATAGGTTATCATTGGATTAAAATATCACAAAGACTAAAGCTACGAATAATGTATTCTCATGATTTCAGTTATATTATGTACATACACCCGTGTGTAATACACTGTACATATACATGTACATGTATGAAGTAACAGGCCAATGCGCTTGTTTAAGATACATGTAGTGTGCCAATGTTTGCTTTTGTCAAAGCAACCAATTCACAAGTTTGCTTGGTGGAAAAAAAAGAAAAGCATTAATTTTGGAGCAGGTAATTAACCCGTTGACTACTGAATTCTTTATGTCTCATAGGCTTAACACATGAGCCACCCGGTTCCCATAGTCTATGGGTTAAAGAACTCAGGATGCCAAAGATTTTTTTATTTTTTAGAATTGACATGATACATATACTTAGTCTGTCTTTTACTAAAACAAGGCTGTAGATGTATGTTATGCTGTATTTTTTAATCAAAGTATATTTGCATAATGGGAATTGCATTTTGAAACGCTCAAAGAATAGCCTATAGTCAATTAATTACATAATTTGCACACTTTTATTTTTTTAACCCTGAATATAAAATCACATATTTCTTCAAAATCAGTAGCCCACATGTATAGTTAGTCAATTAACTACATCATTTGCACACTTTTATTTGAACCTTGAATATATAAAAATGACATTTCTTCAAAATGCCAATTGATATGGACTCCTTTTACAAGCATGGAACAGGGTTGAATTCTCGCTGCCCCAAATACGCAATTTCGCCAACAGATGGCGTTTGTCATGCAAACCACGCATGCACAGTGCTGACAATATCCCGATTGGGTCGACAAGTGTTTGTCTTTTTGCATTGAAAATGTACACAGGTATTACAAAAATCCTCGAGTTTGAGTATAAATTAACCGACATGTTTGAAAGATATCATCATGATTTATTGAGACAATTGGTTGCATTTTCAAAATTTGGTTTATGTCATGTGATCCAAAAACTCATTTTATTCATAAGCCGTGGTATTTCAATACGGACCGGAAATGAAGTTAACAAAGATGCGGACCATTTCCATGCATAATATTGCCCTCTACGTTGAAAATTGCATATTTGAGGTAGCGAGAATTGATATTGTAGAATTGCCATGTGTCATGATGTGAGGGCTTCATTGTTTGAGGAGCTGTACAAAAGAGAAGGAGTTAGTTGATTCATAACTTGTGTTTAAATACTCCATAACATTTCATTATGAATGATTGGCCTTCCAGTTTTCCTGCTGGCAATCTTACTCACATTAGCTGTTACACAGTGCATTCCTTCCCCTCTGTCAATTGGGCTAATTTCCCCATGAACTAGATTGTCATATTTTTATCCACCCCAATTCTTCTTTTTCATTTCCTCCTTTCTCTCCCCTTGTCTTTTTTCTATTTTCTGAAAAATATCTGTCATTAAATACAATCTCATGTTTGGTAGTCTCCTCGTACAGTCCTTAATTGAGCAAATTTTATCATTTTGAATGGTATTGTTGAATACTGGTAGTGAAATTGCATTTGTAAAATGAAAATTCCAAGATATTATTTCTGAATTGTTGGGAATCCTCATTATGTCTCCTTTTCTTCTTACAGTATGTATGTATAATGAAATTATTAAAAAAGAGCTTAAATCACATACTATTAGTATACATATACATTACTATACTAGACCATAGGTTAAGAACAAGTTTTATGAAGCTCATTGTGTGTGAACTGAGGATTCCATTTATAATCTCTTACAATATATACGTGTATATAAGTTGATTATTTAAAAATGCAAAGGTCTTATTTCACCTCTAATATGTCTGAAGAGTAAACCATTTTAGAACGATAGAAACTAACATAGTTTCATTTCTTGCATTTATTATTAGCTGAAGGAGAACAATGCTGCCTTACTTGAGACGATAGCTAAACGTGAGTCTGTGATTGGTCAATCAGAACGAGAGAATGACGAAGGGAGTACTTTATTGGCCATGCTCCGATCAGACTTAGATCGCCTTGGAACAGAGAGGTAAGGGACATAGACAAATTTATTTCCTCTTTTGTCCTTAAATCTTGATATTATCAGGAAAATGTTAAAAGTAAAATCCAGAGGATTGCGAAGAAAGTTTGTGTGCATGGCATTGAATGTTTAGAAGTTAGAAAAGGTCTGAATTTCCCCTCCAATATGATATGTTTTTCATAACAATCATCTCTATGGGTCTGTGTTATAAGAAAAATGCATTTTTATGAGTGTGTTAATGAAAAATACTCTGCTGGCAGGTTATATCACAGAAGTGAACGGGACAGTAAATTATTTTGCAAGGTACAAAAGAAAAATGTGTGGTCACGCTGAGTCTTTTGACTACTTACATGGGTTACTTTCTTGAACCTGTTTAAAAAAAAAAAATCAAATATTTGATTCAAAGTGTTAATATCAGTATGCTGAGGTAGGTTTTTCTAGCACAGTACTGTAGGGCATTTGTCATATTCCGTGAATCTGATGTATATGCCTCTATTTTTGTCTCTCCGTAAAGGGACGGTTTACAACAGACCAACAACCACCTGCTCCGAGTACTGACCCAGGTCGTACACACTACCATGGCAACGGAGAATGCCATCAACCGGCGCCTTGGAGGGGGCTCTCGACCGACCCCCACCCGCCAGCAGCAGCACCAGCAGGAGATGGACAGGAGGGGTGATGGGCGACCCTCATCACCTAGGATGGATCTAATGAGGGGTGCAGTGGGAGGTAACCATAATCGACCAGGTCTATATTCTCATAAGCTTTTCTTGGGACGGGAATAGGCTTAATTCATTTAATCTGAAGGATGATTTAAATCGATGTTAAAGTCACTTTTCATAAGCTTTTTAGACCCATTCTTGACTAAGACACATCATCTGATTAATAGGAAAAACTCATAACTCATGCCTGTCCCGGAAGTAGGTGTCACAACAAAAGTAATTTAGTGCCCCCATCGGCGAATGTCTTACAGCTATTGTCGATTCCTCAAATTGTACAGCATCAGCAAGGTCTGGGTTGCGTATATTGAACTTTATAACAGTTGTGTAAGATTTGAAATATAAACCATTTAATATTTAATGCTATATTTAGACTTTGACCTTGGGAACACTTTTTTTTAACTGCTTCTGTAAATGACAATCGTAATAATAGTTACATTTGTAGCACATAAGAATGACGTTTTGATGCATTGTACAAAGTAATATCCTGATTAGAGGCTCAAGGCTTCAAGCAGGTGTCTTCCAAGCAGGAACCCATTTATTTCACTTTGGTTGAGAGTGGCAAATGTAGATTAATGTCTTGCCAGCGGATGTTTGTGCTGCGACTCCGATTCCAAACCCTGTACCTTGTGATCTATAGTCCAAAGACATATCCACTAGACCACAAAATCCTTAAATAAAATTGGACATTGCTATTTTTTTTAGTGATTTTATTCTACATATCGAAATCCATTGATGACATTTTTCTTTACAGGGGCCATTTTTAAAAAGAGAATTTAGGGAGGCATATTAGCATTTATGTCCATGATGTTTTAATGAGAAAGTTGAGTTCTGGGAAAGGTGAAAAATAATTTGTGAGCTTTCTCATTCCTTTTATGTCAGTTTGGAAGAATGTCATAGTAGAAATGTCCCCTGAAAAGGATTGCTCCTCAATCGCCCTCATATTTGAAATATGACGAGAAATAGCTGAAATGTTTGAGCCGAACATTCATGCCCCGTGTGCATTATGTAGACATGATCAACCTTTCCCTAATTGCTTTGGGACAATTTCTTTCACAATGTAATTGCATGACCAGAACTCGACTTTATCTTTAAAAAGGAAAGATTTTTAACCGGTTGCCTTGTGTGTTGTCTTTTAAACAGGAGACTCCAGCTCCGATGGTGATGCTCTTCATGATACCAGTGTCGCATCCCTGTTCAGTGATGAGGGTTTGGAACTCTCTCAACACATCAATGAAAGCATGTTTGTAGGACCTGAGCTAGACTCTGAAGGAGAGGAGATGGTGACAGGTAGGAGCAGTTACTTCTTTATGTTCGTCATTCCACTTCGGTGGGTTTATGATATTACATGAAAATATCATAAAATGGAATTCATGATGATTAATAGGGTCCGGGTATGTCATTCCTTTGAAAAGATATCGGGTCAAAAAGCTTAAAATTACAATGAGCCAGATCGTAATGAATACATGGTCAAATGACCCTAAAATGACCCCAATTTGTAATCGAAGGCGCACCTGTTTTGGTGGATGCGCTTCTTGTTTAACATATAAAATCATACTGGAGCGAGCATCATGGTGCGCGCACTATGAAAGCTTATAAAGGTCCATTGTACTCGTTACAAATGACCTGTATATCTGCAAATGCGCAGATTGTAATTTACGAACTGGCTTTTTCATGACAAGTAAAGAAATGAGTATGGTCTTTGTCATTTTTGTAAACAGAAATTGTTTCCAAAATACTTTTACAATTGTTAATACTATTCACCGTTTTCTGTTTCATTGAAATGAATGTAGACGGGTACTGGTAGACCTGTACACCCGTATGTGACTGGAAAAGGGGCAAGACTATAAAGTTTCCAATAATTACCCCAAAACTTTCCAACAAACAAAGTAATAAAACAGTCCTCAGAATATCAAATTTGTCATTAGGGGTTCTATAAACTGTTTAACAAGCCAAAAAAAATGAGATGGAAAGAAAAAAATTATTATCACTTTTTGCAATTTCAGACAAGAATATAAAACGACCCTGAGTGCTTGTATCCGTACTCACTAAAAGAATTATGAAGTATAAAGTGCTTTTGAAAAATTGACAGAGGAAAATGTTTTGTAATTGCAATTTTTTATGAGTAATTGGCATAAAATACCAGTATTATTGAGTAGTGAACCTATAAGCTCCTTGGCCCCATGAGGGAGCCATGTCTTCATTAAAGCAGTGCTTGAGATTTTTCTGTGAAAAACACTTGTTCCAGGAGTAGATTACCCAGGGACGTCTTGAAACACGATCCCACATTTTTCCCTCCTCTTTTAGAAGTTATTTAACACTCTGTCTAAGCAGCTTAATGCTTGTTGGGGGCCTGATGGGTACATTCTTCACTTTGTAAGGCTGCTTTCAAGTTTGATAGTTTATTCCCAAAATTCAAATAACATACAAATAATAGCATAATATACATACTAGAAAATTTATAAAAGGTAGTAATAGTTCAAAATTTATTGGGGGATTTACAAAGGCCAGTCAACCAATCAAAGGCCAGTATACTATATTATATGTTTAATCCTCCCAAATGGTTGTATATAAGCGTTTAGAGAAATTTTTAATAGGCGCTATATAAATATTGAATTATTGTATCCCCCGGCAGTATGCCGGAGGATACTTTGGATTCAGCAGCGTTTCGCCGCCGCCGCCGCCGCCGCCGCGTCACATTCTTGTGTGCGCTCTAGCGGTCACATTTCTCGACGAATTTCTTTCAGACTTCCTATGGACGTGTATCTTGGTAAAATCTGGACCCCTATAGTTTCTGGTGATGCTGCCCCCAGTGTTCCGTCTTTTATAGGGTAAAAGGCCATATTTTTGGGGAAAGTTTGTGTGCGCTCTAGCGGTCACATTTCTCAACGGATTTTGTTCAAATTTTACATGAAGGTGTCTCTTGGTGTAATTTAAAAACCTATAGTGTTTGGTGATGCTGCCACCAGTGTCCCGTCTTTTATAGGGTCAAAGGTCATACTTCAGGACATGTCGTGAGTGCACTCTGCAGGCCACATTTCTCAATGGATTTTGTTCAAATTTTGTATGGAGATGTATCTTGGTATAGTCTACACATGTTTAATTTTTCGTGATGCTGCCCTCATTGTTCCGTCCTTTATAGGGTCAAAGGTCATTTTTCCATTTCTTGCACTCTTACTTCTGCATTTCTTGACGGATTTCGTTCAAATTTTGCATGAAGGTGTCCCTTGGTGTAATCTAAAAACCTGTAGTTTTTGGTGATGCTGCCACCAGTATCCCGTCTTTTATAGGGTCAAAGGTCATACTTCAAGGGATGGCGTGAGTTCACTCTGCAGGCCACATTTCTTGATGGATTTCTTTCAAATTTTGTATGGAGATGTATCTTGGTATAATCTACACATCTTTACTGTTTGGTGATGCGGCCCTCATTGTTCCGTCCTTTATAGGGTCAAAGCTCATTTGTCCCTTTTGTGCACTCTTACTTCTGCATTTCTTGACGGATTTCATTCAAATTTTGTATGGAGATGTATCTTGGTATAATCTACACATATTTAATTTTTGGTGATGCTGCCCTCATTGTTCCGTCCTTTATAGGGTCAAAGGTCATTTTTCCATTTCTTGCACTCTTACTTCTGCATTTCTTGACGGATTTCGTTCAAATTTTGCATGAAGGTGTCCCTTGGTGTAATCTAAAAACCTGTAGTTTTTGGTGATGCTGCCACCAGTGTCCCGTCTTTTATAGGGTCAAAGGTCATACTTCAAGGGATGGCGTGAGTTCACTCTGCAGGCCATATTTCTTGATGGATTTCTTTCAAATTTTGTATGGAGATGTATCTTGGTATAATCTACACATCTTTACTGTTTGGTGATGCTGCCCTCATTGTTCCGTCCTTTATAGGGTCAAAGCTCATTTGTCCCTTTTGTGCACTCTTACTTCTGCATTTCTTGACGGATTTCATTCAAATTTTGTATGTAGGTCCATTATAGATTACATCTCTACAGCTTTTGGTGATGCTGCCTCTAGTGTTCCGTCTTTCATAGGATCAAAGGTCATATTTTAGTGGATGTCTTATGTGCGCTCTGAGGTCATATTTCTTCCGAATTTTCTATAAAAATGCATTATACTCTAATCTACACAAATCGTTTTGGTAATGCTGCTCCTGGTGTTGACAATATTCCGGGCCACTGGCAGCAATTTCTACACCATCCTTTTGTTTGAGGGAGGGGATGGGGGAGGGTCTTTGTCCCTCCTTCAAATCGCTGCCAGCGCCGGGGGATACATTTCGCATTGCGCGGCACGAGGAATGCACATTTCTAGTTAATTATTATTATCTGTTGACTTGGAAAATACTAAGGGATTTGGTAACTTTGTGGAGGCTTGATTTAATAAATAAATTGTTGAATTTCGATATCTGTCTTGTATAATGATGTTCAGAAGGATAAATAAATAGCCAGGCATAGAACGGTTTTGAAATATATAATGCTATTATTAAGATATCTATGACTGATTACTCCCATTTACGAAAGCGTATGGCCATACGGTTTAGTCTAACACCGAGTCTATGGGGGAAAATGAGTCTGGCATTTCCGGTCACTTGCATATGTTTACTATTGTGAAGGATATGATGATTTTGAAGTGCTTTTTTTCCCCCAGGGCTTCATCTTTACACCATATTACATACACTGATAGCATGTAAGGCCAGGCAGCTCAGATTTTATCAAGCCTCTACAAAGTTACCAAATCACTTTAATCTACACCTCTGCTCTC
Organism: Heliocidaris erythrogramma; assembly: GCA_025617745.1. NCBI lineage: Eukaryota > Metazoa > Echinodermata > Echinoidea > Camarodonta > Echinometridae > Heliocidaris > Heliocidaris erythrogramma. Next base: position 33,973,755 of record CM046870.1, on the reverse strand, counting down.
CATAAATGGTTTAGATATTGATATTAATAGTAAGTTTAGATGGTACAATGTTAGTTGAGTGAATGGTTTATCAAAACTTTGAAGACTTTGCCTACCGTTCATGGTATGTAACAGGTGGTTTTGAATTGCTACTGTACACATTCATTCATTACAATCACATTGTATGAACCTATATTGTACAGACAATGATGACAGATTGAATCACATGCAATTAATCAACCAATCAATTTATAATCCAATTGAATGATCAGGAAATAATTGGAATAAATTAGATTAATTAGTCTATTATTTATTCATTTACTCATCTATTAATTTTTCATATGGTCGTGTTCATTCATATATTCATTATGAATTAGGATGTGTAGAAGATAGTGATACACTATAAAATATTACAGTATATTATAATATATACTGTATGATTATATACTGTTATCATGGAACATTTTTCAAAAAGTAACAAAACAGACAAAAGGAAAACCCTATACTGCTTTGACTAGTGTAATCATCAGCCGCTAATAATATTGCCTAAAGAGCTTAGGGAGAGAGATCGATAATGGATTGTGTCAAAGTTGGGATTTGTGATTTCCTAAGCAGTGTCACGCCTGGCTGTCAGGGTGCGATAACGAGCGCTAGATTTCTTGTCCCCTGATCCATCCTCAGTAAGCACGCTGGTGGGAAATCATCAGTTTAGATTTGAACTTTGGATATTGGATTAGAGAGTCTTTATTTGGAAATTCATTCAATTAAACGATCTGTCTAGACGCTTTTGTTGCGTGATCCGTATTGCCCGGTTTGTAATCTTCCTAGCGTGAATCATAACATTTTCTTGCGGCCTGCTCCAAGCTATTTGATTCATGTCAAGTACATGTATGCAGCCTAGGTTGTTTGTAAAAAAAAAGTTCACGTAAAGACCCCATGTCTAATTGCCGAAGAGTGATCAGTTGAAAATCCAACCAAAAGGAATAATCTGATACCTCACATTTTCTGGAAATTTCCATGAAGTTTTTTTATTAGATCATATATATATATATAGATATATATTTGTTATCACTGCTGAGTGGGAGGCAAAATGGGGGGTAAAACAAGTAATGTAAGTTTTAGGTATTGCCTGGCCTTGTGGCATGCCAACATGCAATAGCAATAAGAAGGAAGAAAAAGGTTATGAATTACAGAATGGTATTATTTGCATACATACAGCATAAAAAAGCAAACAAAGGATGTCAAGTATCACCCAGGATTGCCCTGACCTGTCTTTTTGTAGGATCATCATCTATTTATTCAAATACTTCATCAAACTCATAGGCCCGTATTCTGAACTCTGGTTTAACTTAAACTCCAGTCTAAGTTAAACCAGAGCTTTAATCAAAACTGACTAAAACCGTAAGTCCCGTCTAAATTTCCGTACAAAGTTAAGCCATACTAGAGTGACTAGACTGGAGTTTAAGTTAAACCGGATTTCAGAATGTAATTTTGTGAAACTATGGTTTAAAGGGCAGTTTTAGACTGGGTTTAAACCACACTTAGACCGCGGTTTAAGTTAAACCGGAGTTCAGAATACGGGCCATACAGAATATCCCAGCGATTTCTTGCCAGAACATGGGGGGCAAGAGAGAAAGACCTAGTATGAGTCATGTGATTGGCTAGGGGGGCGATCTAGGGTAGCTTGGCTTCCTGTTTGAGTCCTAGGGTACATGCGCTTCCTGGTGTGGGACTACCCCGCCTGGGACTATACTTTTAATACAGAGACCTTGAAGACGGTGTTGTATACTAGTTACACTCCATCTGTCTTACTCTCTTGATTTTTCTTGTTATTCTCTTCGAACTTTGTTCTTCTCTGTCTTGTTTTTCTTTTTTTCTTTCTCCTCATCCCTCTGTCACTATTTTCTCTTCTGTCTCTCTTCTCTGTCTGTCTCTCTGTCTGTGTTTGTCTGTCTTTCTATCACTCTTTCTATTCATCTGTCCACCAATCCCTCTTTTTCTCTCTCCATCTCCCTCCATCTCCATGCTTCTATCCATAGGTCTCTGTCTTATTCCTCTCTTTTTCTTTTTCTTTTTGCCTCTTTATTCTTTATCCATTTCTGCGAGTTTTCTTGCAATAAATGCCCTTTTCTCATTCAAAAAAAATTATAGGCATCTCTGAAAGAAAGAAAGAGATGGAAGTGTTCACATCATGCTTATGTTTTTGCATCTCAAATGGCTCCCTTGATGACAAAGAGCATGTTGTCGTTTTGTTACACAAAGATTTATTTTTCAGTTGGTTGCTAGGTACCCTTTTGATAGAAAAAACGCACACACAGAAAAAACCCTACACTGTGGTGTATTGGTGCTGAAAGAACATACATGTATACAGAATAATATTCATTATGCTAAACTTGTCATTTTTGTCAAGAAATGGTACCTTTTCAGCTTATTCTAAAGCCTGTACATGTACATTTACATGATTCATCAAAATTATTGTTTTGCCTTATGTGATTTCTTTCTTTCAATCTCCCTCTAAAATTTATCAGAAATATCAAACCCGTGAGACTTTTGCGACAAGTTATATATAACCCTACTTCAGATATGACATAGATTTAACAAGAATTTCTGGTCAGTCGAGAGTGAAGGCAATAACCAGTCTTGAGGCTAGAGTGAAAAAGAGGAAAAAATGTAAGCTAGATATTCAACAACTTAGCCCTTTTTTGAAATAACGATTTTGATTTGAGATTAGCTCTTTACGGAAGGTTTTTATTTAAAGAACCTCCGTTTTGATCTTATCCGTTCTTATTCATCTGTTTGCAATAATAGTGAAAATAATTTATATGGATATTCATTGAAGATCACAAGCAGAGTCTAAAGAAAAACTTCTTATGTTCAGAGATTTGTTGTAGATTTGTTATTGCTGAGATTTTGATTTGCGATTGCACTGATCCACTGAGTTAAATTGACATCATATAATAGAAAATGCAGGTATAATTTGTTGTTTACATACAGAATATTTTATAGGATATTGATCTTGCTACAATATTGATTTCAAAATATACAGCACCCCTTTTTTCTAGTGATGAGGGTGTGTGGCAGTTCTAAGCTCTTCAGTAAAATTCTTTAAATTGCCTGCAGGTGCCACAACCAGACTCCACTCAGCAGTAGAACGGCTGCTAGACCAGTTTTCGGACTCTAGCACCCAGTCTGACCAGCGCCGCCCAGTCCAGGCCGAGGGCTATGCCAGCTCCATCTCCAGCAGGGAGGAGGACTCCTTCTCCAGGAGTGCAGGAGGAGGAGGAGACAGAGAGGATCTCCTCAGGAGACTCCAAGCAGAAATTAGGGAGAAGGAGAGGCTTGCCGTCGAGCTCCATAAATCAGATGGTAGGATATTGATCAAGAAACTCAAAATTTTACAACCTATGTCTGAGTGCGTTATATATGTGCAGACCCGCATCAAAAACTGATCGCCTGCATTGCTGCAATAGATAAGAGTGTACATTGACCATTTTTTTCTATTCTGTTAATACATCAGATTACTTCAGCAATACTCCTTTATGCTGATATTGACCTCTTGGCTATAATCAGGGTTTACATCATTATTCTTTTCTGAACTGGAGCACGAGCAGTATCACTATGTGAACGATGTGAGCACTATACAAGAAGTCCCTAATATTGTTCTTCCTTCTTCTTTAGGTCTCCTAGATGGCATCACAGCTGAGAAGATGGAGGTGGAGGAAGCCTTACAGCGAGCTCAAAAACGCCATCATGACATGGTTGTCCAGATGGAAGCTCTCTCGGAGCGTCTGTCAGAGATGACCAATGCTAACCAGGCTCTCCAGGATGCACAGGACCAGTTTGAACAACAGAGGGCAGTGCTTGCAGAGCGACTGGGCCTGGAAGACCTAGGTGAGATTGCAGAGGAAACAAACTTGTTTGATATTGTAGGAAACCAAAGGAGAACTGATAACAATGTCGGTTGGCAGAGCAAGTTATTGTTCATTGAATGAAAATGGTAGTGTAAGTTTCAAAAATAAATTTTATTTATGTTCATTATGTCTGTGACATTTGATGATTTTTAAGCTATTTGTTTAAGTCCCATTTTTTTTATGCTTTCATCTCAAAGTAACATTGGCGGATCAGTGTTTACTTGACGTATAAAAGCCTATAGCCACAGTCTGATAGTGTAGGTTTTTTCTAGCCTCAGGGCCATCATAGTCTAGGCATTCATTTGCATGTATTTAATCATCTTATCATGTTCTAGGCTTAATAGAGGAGAACACCCAGCTACGACACCAGATCCAGGCCCTAACCGTGGAGCACCAGGACCTAGAGCGGCAGGCAGCCAAGACCAAGAGCTACCTGGAGCAGCAGGTCCAGGCCCTGGAGACCAGCACGGAGGAGCAGATCTCTGGAGCCAGGAGGCAGGAGGAGGAAGCGCGTCTCCGGGCGGAGGACCTTCAGAGACAGGTGGATGCAGCCAAGAAGATGCAAACTTCTCACAAACAGTTCCTAGAGGTGTGTTAGAGGGTGTGCGGCTGTCTGTCAAAATGCATGCTTCATAAGCTCAAGTCCTGTCTTCTGTGCTTCTCCTTACCTGCAAAAACAAAACAAAAACAATAAATATATAATATAATCATTCTGCACTTTCCCTTTGCATAAAATGTTACTATTAAACAGTTCTCATAAACAAAATGTAAGTTCCTGACTTGATGAAGGCAAGTTGTATTTGATTATGGATATGTGTTAAATCGAAAAGAAACCTTACTTGTATATCACAGATTGCCAGTCATACATGCCCACATGTCCTGTATCTGTATGATTCTCTTTACCTAAAAAACCCCAAAACAAACCATCTTTATATTGTACCCATACTTGTCAAGTTTAAGCCAACATTCATATCACGTGCAAAAAGTTAGTGAAAAATCAGATTTTTTCATTGTCCATTGCCAACATTCTGTCATACATGCAATATTCATGTCCCCCCTATACATGCATGTATGATCATAATATTGCATCTTATCCAAAGTGAAACTGCTTGTTTTTACCCCTGGCTCTCCAACTTCCAAAACAGATGAGTCATCAGAAAAAGAAAGTCCTTGCCAAAAAATCTCCTCAGTATTGTTTATAACCTTGTGTTATAAACTATATTTACGAAGTTTTCATTCCCTTTATTTTAATCATTATTCTGATGTGCATGTGAACTTTTTTGGTGCATTGCGTTCATTATAATTTTATCATTGCTAATATATTTGGGTTGGAACATTGTTTTTAGGAATTCAGATTTATAATTGCCTTCAATTCTTATTAAGTTAAATTAGAACTGAATTCTTATTTATTTATTTTTTTTTTTTTTTAAGTATGAAGAGTTTTGAGGAAGCATGTTTTTTGTTTAATCATCATTTCTTTTGCCTTTGCTTTCAAATATAGTGAAGTAATCATGCTGGGTTATCTGTAATGTTACTTACTGCTTGACTAATATTTCTAAATGTAGCAACATTAAATACTTTCCCGATTTCTTGTCTATTTAGACATTATATAAATATGCATGTACATGTGATAGTACATGTATAATACTTCTGCTTGTTCTACTTTTATTAGGTTTATTAACTGTTAATACCAATGCTGAGACAAATTCTACTGCTGCTGCTGTTACTGCCGATACTTTTATAATAATGATAACAATAATACTATAGTTAATTGCAAAGTTTATTTATGGAATTGTTTTTATTTATTGGAACTTGTTCATTTAAATAACAGTTTTAATATATGTAGGTACACGTAGATGGTTTATATGTGATTGCAAGTACTTGTGATATTTGCCAATGTGATCATTTATCAAATCAACAGAGTAAAGCTTCTAGCAAAATCAAAGATAAAATTGTGATTTCCAGGTATGTTCATCAAAATCAATAACTGTTTATGCAAAGAGAGTTTTATGTAGGACAGGGAACTCCTGCAACTCTATTCTGTGTGACTCTTTTGTACAAAATGTGATGATCAAATAGAACTAACAAAATATTTGAATGAAGGCTCACTCCTGAAGATTGTAGTCAGTGGACAAGTTACATGCATGTAGTTGTCATGTGTAGACAACCGGTCCAAGTCATGTGAGGCAAATGGCTATCTAATCAAGAATATTCCCTCCCTCACATGAACAGCAACAATCAGCCGACAGAGAACAGGAGAGGGAAGAGTTCCAGAGGGAGATTGCACGCCTGGAAGAAGAGCTGAAGCTGAAAGAGAAACCCGGCCAGGATTTGGAACAGCTAAAGAAAGAAGTAAGTTTCAAAAATTCACTTGGTCATTATTATCTGAAAAAAAACACCCCTCTCATAATGCTCATTTTTAAGACTTCATCATCATGCTTGTTTGATACATTTGCAATGTCATATGTATTTATGTTGTTGTTTTCTTTGCTGTATAAACACAAGGTGCAAGCTCTGCATGCCTGTACTGTCAAATACGCAAATAAAAATATTTGTACTATACATGTACTGTGTAATTTTTCATTGTGTGAGAGAGCATGCAGGCTACCAGTTCTGGCCCTGTTTCATAAAACTTATGATCAATAACAACTGGCACATATCTATGAGAAATTTGATCTCAGCCAATCAGATGCAAGTATTTCAGTAGCTTATAACTGTTATTGTAACTTATTATAGATATCAAGTTTTATGAAACGGGGCCCTGATATGTTATATGCAACCAATACAAATTCAGTACATATTCCATTTGTATCCATGTACATGTACATGTACATGTAATTCATGTGCCAGGAGCCGCTTTCCACATGATTCCTGTTGATTTTTTTCCCTTCATAATGCAGCCTTTTGCTTTCTATCTTAATGCTTAAAGTATGTTTTACATAATTTTGTATTTACTGAATTTCTATGAAACGGCTTATATCATCTAACCCGTCGTATTTCCCAAATTCTCATGATCAGACACTGAGCCCATTTATTTTGTATATAATCATTGTCCTCGAAGCCAATGTGCTCACAGCCGTCTTTTCCGGCAAAAATACATAAATTATGTGACTTCATTAATGATAGCAAATTAATGTGTAGAAGAACATTGTAAGTATAGAGGATAAAAAGTAACAGGGATATAATTGACACAGTTAAAGTTACTATCACAGAGCAACAGCTACAGTCCCACTCCCCTACATTCATGTTGTTCCTTTTCAAAAGCTCCCTTGATTAATCCCTATGTTCATTCAGCTCTAAACAATGAGACTTTGAACTGCAATAGATCTATATGGAGAGCACTGAGGATCTGTGACCATACCCATTCATAAAACCTTTCCTTCCACCCTCCCAAGGTACATGTACCTAGACCTTTTGTTTGAATTTCATCAATGAAGGTGTACTTTGTTCACAGCAAGGAAACGATAAAGCCAAGAAGCTGATCAAGTATAACAGTTGATGGACTTTACTCAGTTAGTCATAGTCTATGTACTTTGTACCCCAGTGATTACCTTGTGCGTTCAGGCACGCAGTGTTTGTTTGATTTTCTGTAAAAAAAACATATCAGCTTCCTCAGGTACATGTATCTATTGATACATGTATAATTTGATATTTGAAAATTGTTGTTAGCCAGAGTGGAAAAACAGTCTGTGGTTCTTTGACTACACGTACTTCTGGGGAAGATACTAGTACATTATATAAAAAAAAACTTGGAAGTGTGTTATGAAAATTGTATTGTTATGAATTTATTTGATCCCATGGTGTGGTAAGTGACACTTCTGTTATTATGTTTGACTAATGTACATGTTCTTGTAAGATAAATTTATAAGCCATGCACTCATTGTATGTTTATATAGGACACATTGTTGACTTTATAAGAAACATTTTGTACATGGTATTTAATTTGTTTGTTGGGTTCTGTGCGATTCAATTCCATTCATTTAGAATCAAGAACTTAACCCCTAGCATGCCGTGGGCGGCAAATCCCGCCCAAAATTTTGAGCGTTGAACATTTTGTTTAGCCTCTGAATGGCTTGAAAATTCTTCCTCATCCAGAAACCTGTACCATCAGTATAATGTTTATTCTTATGCAATATAACTTTGCCCAGTTTGCTCGAGAAAATACTCTTTGAAAGTTAATATTTAACACTTGAAAAATTCATATTTGACATTTGCTCAAAAGTCTGGTGGCATGGAAGGGGTTAAGGAGGAAATAATCAGTCCCACAGGAACTCTGACTTGCCTAGGCCTATGTGTAGTTCAACTTAACTTACGATATTTTTGTGACCATCTTATTCAACACCTGTTTTATATGTCTGTTGTAGAATCAAGATTTAAAGGATGAGATCAGTCTATCCCAGAGTGCTGCCACTGATTCAGTTTCTCGTATACAGCAGCTGGAGAAGGAGGTTTCTTGGAAACAGGACACAGTGACAGAACTAGCTAGACAGGTGGGAATCTTGTCAATGATTTAAGGGGAGACCACCCTGATATTCAAATTATTTTCATAAAAAACTGAGTTTCCAATTTGTGTTCGATCCATCGCAGACTTAATACTCTTTAACTCTCTTGTTCTTTATCGGATTTCCCCTAAACTTTCACTGATCGTTTTCTCTTAATTTGATGCTTTTATTCAAGCTTATTTGATGCCCGAGTGGACTTTCCCTTTAAAGCCACCCCATTCCTTATGACCTGACAACCAGTGGATTTTGTAAGAATTGCTAAATGGTGAGATGAGCAACTTCAGCAATGTCCGATCTTACTGAAATTCAGATCAATTTCATCTCTCTAAAAGATGGTGCCCAGGTCATAGTGCCTTTGTAACTTTGTAAATAACCAGAAAAATACATTCCATCGTACCACTTTTAGATCAAGGAGTTAGAACGCCAGCTCGACGACAAAAAGAAGCTCCCAGCGCAAGTATCGGAACTCGAGGCCGAGCTTCGTGGAGCTCTCCATCTCCAGGAAGAGATGAGACACGAGAAGGAGGCTCTCCAGAAACAATGCTACGACCAACTCCTCCAGATCTCTGCCCTCCAGTCCAAGCTGGATGCCCATAAACATGGTCTGGACAGTCGTGTGGCGCCCTCAGCTGGTTCGTCCAAGTCGCTGGATGATACCAATGAAGGTCCAATGTCCTTGGCTCAGCAGTGGGAGCAGGACAAAGAGGCTCTGGACAGAAAAGACAAGGAGGTATGATGAAATGAATTTCCCTTGCTGTACTACCTTGACTGTTCTTGGTATCCTTGTTTATATACCCAGCTGTTCACTCCCAACATAATGTGTAGGCATGACTGTTCTAAATTTTGAGGGGTAAGAGGGTCTTTTACAGCATCTCCACAGAGAGAATACTCGTGTGGATACATGTACATACAGCTGGAAATTGGTATTGGATATACATGTAGCAAGCATAGTTCTGGTACTTCTAGGAGCTCCTTTGAGAACTTTGAAGAAAAAAGTTATAAAGGGTTATATCTGATAGAAACTGAAAGTTCCGCAAAGTGCCAACAATGGTCGTTTGTAGCTAGAAACTTGCAAATTCCCTAACTTTGATATTGTGATATTTTGTCAAATATATTGTGGCATTAAACTATTATGAATCTAGAACCCTTTTGAAATTTTCAAAACTGTCTGGTTTTTAGAGTATTCCAGTATAAATTAATTGTGTTTCATGTCCATTGTGTAGTGTGATATATTTACAGATTACCCTTTTAATTATATTTACATGTACATGTATACACTATAAAGACATTGTACGATATACTGCACCTTAGTAGCTCATTCAATATTATTATATTCATGATTTTCACTCTCTTGTCTCTTCTGATGCTTAGATCGCAGACTTGGTGGAGCAGCTTGAACAGTTCAGGGAGGATCTTACCAACAAGGATGAGGAGATTGCACAGCTCCAACTCCAGCTGGAGGTGGCCTCCAGGGAGCAAGGATCCGGTAGAGAGGATATGGAGGAAGAGATCAACCAGGTCAAGGCAGAGAATGAGAGATTAAAGGTGAATTTCAATTCTTATCTTATAAAGTAGTTCATCTTTAAGCACTTCCATGTACAGATTACATGCACTGTAGTCATTTACTCTGTGAAAAAACATAAATTGTCGAGTGCTTTGCATTCTTGTCCAAAACTTGCTATACCAAAATGGAATATTATACAGTCCGACCTGCTTTAGCGACCACCTGTCTATAAAGACCACAATTTTTGTTTCCCTTGAAAACAGTTTTTCATTGAAACATGTATTAAAGGAACCTGCTCATAAAGACCGCTTTTCATGTCTCCCTTGAGCAGTCTTTGTAGAAAGGTTTCACTGTATTACAAAATATTCCCAATCGATGTACCGGAGAAATCACTTCAGGTGCCATTTCCAATCAATTTTAGCATAGATATCATTCTAGTTAGAAGCTTCCTTGCTTGCCCCAGTATTATTCCAAGTTCCCCTGGTTCCTATGAGTAAACTCAGGAAAAGACACTCGAGGGTTTTGGAAATAACTTCTGTCCTCTTATGTACAAGTACTTTGATATTTATGTGTACATGTATATCAGGTAAACACTGTTTGCATACAAACCATCTATGTGTTTTGTTGGAGTTGTCTTTACCCTGTTTTTCTTCTCCTTGATCGCCCAGGATGAGCTCCAGGCTCCTCTTCCTCCAGACCAGGACCAGTCCTCCTTGCCCAGACTAGCCCAGGAACTCCTGGAGGAGAAGAACCTGGAGATAGACCAGCTAGAGCACCAGATCCATGACCTACAGAGCAGACTGGACCAGGGAACCAGTAGAAGCCAAAGTCACTACCAGGAGAGAGAGCTTGTGGTGGAGGAGACCATTCGGGTGGAGAGGCGGTCGGCTGAAGCTGCTCCTGGGTCTCCTGATGGGGATGCAAAAGCAGAGGAGCTGGTATGTTTATATGAGGGGTTTGGATAATGGAGGGCCCAATGTGAAACATTCATTTTGTTATGGGGTTGTTGTTTTTGTTGTGGCTTATTTTTAATAGCGCATTTCATTCAATTTTGATGTCTTGTCGGATTTTCTATTTTTTGTTTTTGTTTTACTGGAGCTCTTTTTAAATTTTGCAGATCTTGTTTGGGTCTTTCACAAGCTAAATTGTTCTTCCCTCCTGTGTATCTTTTTTTATGTTGGAGTGCCATTGGTGTGTTGCCCTGGATTATCTATTATTAAAAAGATGGCTGCTAATTTTCCACAAATTATGAATGGGCATTTATCAAGCATTTGAAAACATACTTTTCTTGGAGATCATATGGATGATTTTATCAAGGGTTGGGAAAAGGGAGGTTGACGGTATGAGGAAAATGGCAGTGCCTAGATATTGAATATCTCCTTATATTAACATCAGATGTTGACTCAAGTTTTACTCAGTCAAGTTATTCTTGTTTTGCCGAATTAGATGATACCAGTCAGCTGCAACATGTTAATTTTTACAATCTTCTCTGTCCTATTTAGAATCAGCTTCGTTTGGAGTTAGAGAGCCAGGTAGCAGCAAAGGACCAAGAGATCTCCATGCTTAGACAGCAAATCAGTGAGAAAGACGAAAGTAACGCGCTGTCCAATCCTGCAGTTCAAGAGGTCATCGATAAAATGAGACAACATACACAGAATGAGGAACAACAGAGGGTGAGTGAATGATTATTGCTTTGATTAAAGAGTGGGAGACAAGAAAGAAGATTGTGAGAGAGAAAAAGAGGGAACTAGGAGATAGGCAGCATGGTTGAGAGTCAGAGTGAGAGAGATGAGCAAGATGAGAGCAAAGCTCTGTTTTATCCTGCAGTTTATGAGGTCTTCAAAAGAGCCAGTATACACAAAGGATTGAAGATGTCATGACAAAAATAGATAAACGATTGTATATTCAGTTTTCCTATTCAGTCAGATAAAGATTTTGTTACATGTTAATTGATACAGAGAGAGATTACTTGAGAGAGAGAGAGAGAGAGAGAGAGAGAGAGAGATAGACAGAGAGAGATAGACAGAGAGAGAGAGAGAGAGAGATAGAGAGAGAGAGAGAGAGATAGACAGAGAGAGATAGAGAGAGAGAGATAGAGAGAGAGAGATAGACAGAGAGAGAGAGAGAGAGAGAGAGGGTACCCAGGAGGGAGGGTATGGTGAGAAATTCAGAGAGAGAGAGAGAGAGATACATACAGACAGACAGACAGAAACTGAGAGACAGGACTGAGGGAGAGACACAGATAGACAAGCAGATACATGTAGAGGAGATAGAGAGAAAGAGAACATACATGTACATGTATGTGGACTGGAACTTGATATAGACATGTATCAACATGCGCAAGCCATACAACAAGTACGCATGTGTGGTCCCACAGTCTATTTGAGGTATAAAGATACAACTCATGGGTGTTAGGAACTATTCCTTACCAAAGTGTTACTCTACTAATATGAAGAATCTCCCATTTTTACTCCTTAGAAACAATTGGAGCAGGAAGTAGCCTCTCTGAGACAGATCATGGGGATACGGGAGAGGGAGGTTACACAGTTGGAAGCACAGCTGGTCAGGACACAAGAGCAGGCCTTATCCCAGGGGGAGGAAGCCTCTCAACTGGACAATGAGGATCTTCGGAAAACAATACAAGTATGATATGTTATACAGTGAAACCTTTGTATAAAGACCGCTCAAGGGAGACAAGAAAAGTGGTCTCTGTAGGCATGTAGTATTTAAGTACAGGTTCCTTTATTGAATGTGTCTATGAGAAATACTGTTCATGGGAAGTAAATGAATATGGTCATTTTAAACAGGTGGTCTTTCTATATAGGGTTTATGTGATTGTATTATGGGATTTAAATTACAACAACCATCCATTTAAATTACAACATCACATCCATTTGCACTATACAACCTCAAAGAAATGCTGAAATCCCTTGAACTGTATGGTTTGAGTTCATGAGTGTGGTGGCGGAAATCCATTTTACTGTTAGCTATTACTGATTCTGAATTTGTGTATCATTCAAGCTGTGTTTCATTGTTTGATAGGGCACAGAATAACTTCTTTATGAATAGACTACAAAAGGTACCTGTCTGTGTTTAAGAAAGAAGACCTAGGTATCTTATTCCAACAATCAAATGCTTGGATGGGCTTTGCTACTCATAACACAGAAAGGGGTTAATACATTTTTAGTTAAATATCAAACAAACCAACATTTTTCTTTTGATGTCCTTTCTATAAATCAGGAGAAAGAGCTTGAGATTGTGAACCTGAAGGTGGAGATGGACCGGCTGGAGGAAGCCGCCTTCCAGACCCAGCAGCAGTCAATGAGTGCCGACACCACGCCCATCCCTGCAAGCTCCGCCCTGGAGGAGACGGTCAACAGACTGGAGGAGGAGCTTAATCAGGAGAGGAGTAGAGCATCCGAGATGGAAGCTGACTACCAGAGGAGGGTAGCGGGACTCAAGGGCCTCTCTCCTGGCAAGACTCTAGGACAGGTTTGGGTCGTTTTTGTGTTTAACCCTTTAGAGACTGTTACACTGCACTGGACAGCATCTTAGAGTAATAGAGCCATTTGACAAATACAAGTACATTCACCTATAAATGTATATAAATATACTTCATGTGACATTCTTTGCCAGTGGCTTCAGTCCAGATTCTTTTTGGGCCTAGTCCTCAATAGGTTTACCCTTTGAAATTGGCAAAGTGGACATGTAGAAGCAAATATGAAGGGAATGTGTATCGTTTTGAAATGCATGCACAAATTCTTGCAGTGACCAATCAGTCTTGATGTGGAGTTAATTGGCAATGTATATATAATTTCTGCCTTTTCAGTATTGTAACATAATCTGGAACATGTTTGTATATACATGTTCTGTATGTCCTCCACTGAGGTGCATTATGTGATTATAGGGGGAAGATTGCTCTAAATAGAGTCACATTCATATCTACCCTGACAGAAACTGAATGAGATTCGTGAGGAGCTCACCCATCAGCATCAGCAGCATGTAGCTGACATCCAGCACACCATGCACAAGGAGGCAGAGCTCCGTATTGAGCAGATCAAGAAGGAGCATGCTCACCAGATAGAGCTCCTGGAGGAGCGCACCAACAGACAGGTATGTATGTTTGTATTACTGTACAGTGCCATCCATTTTATGATATTTCTGTACAAGTTACATTCAAATTCTTTTTTCACTTTCATCCTTGTGGACCCCTTATTCTGGATTTGTATTAACAGATTTATTCAATATTGAGTTAGTTTCTATATACATGCAGTACTCCATTGTCCCTAAATGTATGCACCATCATTTTCATATTATACATCATTATTGGCTTAGAAAAAAAAGTTGAGGGTAACCTTAAGGTACATGTATGATGGAATGACAAGAAAATCTTTAATTCAACGCAGGTCCAGGAGGCAGTGCTCAAGACCAACCAAGATCTTCTGGTAGCCCATGGGGAGGAGAAGGCCAAGATCGAGGAGGAACATAGGAGACAGATGGAGAGAATTGCTGCGGCCACACCCATCAATGTCAGCTCACTTGGAGGTAAGACAATGATTCATATTACTTTCATTGTGCTCAGTCCTATGAGAAAAGATGAGATTTTCTTTCTAAAATATAAAAACTCCATGTAGAACAACAGCTTGTTAATAAATTTTGAGTATAAACTGTTATTAACGAAGGCTTTTTTTTTTGGGGGGGGGGGGGGTTAACGACAAACATAAATGAGCTGAAAGTGCATGTACATGTATGGACATGTGTTGGAAGTAAGCCAGAATGATTATTGCAAAAACAACAACTGCAACTATTGATATCCTTGCAACTCCCCAAAATATCAGTTTATACAGTATTGCATAATGATTCATTATTACAATTTTAAGCAACTTCTTGTCTTCCTCTTTCTGCAGTACCCCCTCTCTTTCTCTCTTTCTCTCTCTCCTGTGCAACTTCTCTCTTTTATTCTTTTAAATATTTTTCTTCCTTTCTCTTTTCTTCTGTTTGAAGTCCTTTTCCTTTTCTTCTGTATGTTTCTAAGTGTTTTATGCTGCCTTTTGTAATTGTCTTATATTTCTTCTTAGTATTTTATTTGATATTTAGATACATCTGTTTTTTCCATGTCAAGGGCACTTTATCAAACAAGTGCAGACTGAAGTAGTCTTCTGCACATGTTTCACCCTAATCATCTTGTTCATTCTGAACTCATTATAACATGCATGTATACTAAATTAACTGAATAAAGGGTTGAAAGCGAAAGCTATGTGTTTTCTGTTCTTCCATCTTAGATGCGGGTGACCTGCTACACAAGGAGGTAGAGAACACGGCCAGACTGGACTCCAACCTACTCGGTCACCTCAGACGTCGCCAGGGTGGGGTAGGCAGGGAGCAGCCCCCTGGGGAGGGGTCCATGACCAACGGAGATACATCAGACCTTGATATGACTAATGGGGAGATCCCGCCAAGGTTACAGGTTTGTCAGGATTGATGCTTGTTTGTCTAAACCATTGCCTACCAGGGCCCTGTTTCGTAAGACTTGTTATCAATAGCAAGTAACAGTAATTGTTATAAGCTACTGAAATCCTTGCATCTGATTGGCTGTCATAGAAATGGGGCAGTTGTTATTGATAACAAGTTGTATGAATAACAGGGCCTAGAACCAAGTAATTTCTGTGTTAAGCCTAGGGCATTCAGTAGTCAAGAGGTCCACCCACTGCCTATGGGAACTCTGTGGTCAGTGAGTGAATATGTAAATTTAGCATTGGAAGACTATTACACTGTAACATTAGTAGACCTGGGGGTGTTTCATAAAGCTGAACGACTTGAATATGAAGTGCCAGATAGGATGCCCAAATGTTTTCCTGATGTTTTAACAAAGTGTGACTATATTACCAATAACCTCAATCAAATTATGGCACCAAATATACTTTGCATTAAAAATGTTTGTTATAATAAGAATGTTAATCTACATCTGCACAGTTCAATTTTAGTTCAAAATGATTGAGCATCCCATTTGGCTTGTCATATTTAAGTCATTTGTAAAGTCATGCGTAACTTTACGAACAGCTTTATGAAACACCTCCCTGCTAATATACATGTAAGTCTTTGAAGTGCAGCTTTACCACAATAGTTGCTTTTGTAGACCAAAGATCTTGCCAGAGGCTTGAGTAGCATGTCAGCAAATAATGTAAACCACCAATATCCTTACTTTTGGAATTTAATAAATTTTAACAGGTGAATGCATAAGTTTATTATAAAGACTTTGGGGAAAAATTCTGGGAAAGATTTGCCCTGGAAAATTTTAATACATGTAAGTGGTAAAAACATGTCACTATAGTATGTAAAATGTCAGAAAATGAACTTTGTATCTCTGTTTCTTATATTATTCACAACTCTCTTTTACATTTAAGGCAAATAATACTCTGTTATAAATCAATGGCATAAACGAAAACTGAAAAAAAGGGTTTCTTATCATTACAATTGTTTTAAGTGTACAAGCATAATATAATTCATAAATGTATGTTATATAATTAAATGTATGTGTACTATTTAGTAAGTATTTACGACCGAATTCACTTTGTGACCCTGCTACAGAGTGTACTAGCCAGACTGCACAGCGACGGCCTTCAGGTCTTATCCCTCTCTGATCTTCGCTATCTACGACAAGCTACCTCACCCCGCCCTGGTGTACGCAGGGGCACGGACATCGCCTCCCTGCAGAATGCTTGGGACAATGAGAAGCAGGCTCTCCTTGATGCTATACAGGCCCTGAAAGACTTGATCACTCAGACGACCGCTGGTCTTAGGGTGAGTCACAGACACATCTGAAACATTGTACGATGTGTTTCTTATCGGATGTTGCAGGAAACGTGTGATGAAAGTCAGTTTCATAGTTCATGCAAAACTTATACAGAAACATAAGAGAGTTGATGATTATAGCTTTGGAAGCTGTTGAAATTAAAAGATGTAACCCCCCCTTTTCACTCACTATGGAATAGAACAAAGATTTACAATCTTTGGAGGTTTAAAAACATGTTTCAAATTAAAGCATCTTATAGAATTGACGGGATTTCTCTAGAAAAGAACTAAATCATTATCTTCATTCCTCCTAAATGAATTGAACTTTTTGAATAAAAAACTCTGATTTACTACATGTACATGATCTAGAATTCTAAACAAATTTAAATTGTGAGACATTTAGTATTTTGACACCCTTTTTATTGTACTGTTCATATATGCCAGGTGTTTTATGACATATATTTTTTAAAGTACATTTCATTATTGTCTTTTCTCTATCGACAGAATGATGAGCTGGACTGGAGGGGAGACCTTCTGAGGGCCATCCAAGCCGTCTTTGACCAAGAGAGGGAGTCCCTCCTGGCCGAACTTAGAACACATGTGGTATCCAGCGGAGACCAGGATCTTTCTCAAGTCCAGCTCCTGGAGAGAAGAATTAGAGAGCAGGTAAGGAAGAGGGTTAGTGGCCCTTTGGAATTTGTATAAACTGACTTCAGATCCGCATTGCCGCATTGCATCTTTCTCTTTTTCACATTTAACCCATAAGGTTAGTCCCAGACATCGATAATCGTATCTGTTTCTTATGTGTCTGTAAAAGCCTGAGTCACCCACACATACCCAGACACACCCTCATCCATGCGCACACACTCTTGCCCAAATACTTGTCGCTCACTCACAGGGAGAGATAGACTGATGGTCTTTGGAACAAAACATTAATAAAGAGATATACAGTCAAACATGCTTTAATGCCCACCTGTATAGAAAGACCACCTGTCTATAAAGACTACAATTTTTGTTTCCCTTGAGAAATGTTTCTCATTGAAACGTGCACTAAAGGAATAAAGACCACCTGCTTATAAAGACCGCTTTTCTTGTCTCCCTTGAGCAGTCTTTATATACAGGTTTCACTGTACATATATATATAGGAAAGACACTGGTTAGCTGAGGTAAAATGAAGAATAAAACAGTTTTAGAGACACCTTGTTAATTCATATCTTCTATCTTTCATATTTGCAGGAGACACATCACAAAGCAGCCATGGAGCAGATCTACGGAGCAGACCGTGCCTCTCTCCTGTCAGAGGTTCACGACCTGAGGGTAAATCACAACTCCTCACGCATTGAACTCCAGGAGATCCGTCAGAGATCAACCCAGCAGTTGAGTGCTCTGGAAGAGCAGAGTTCCAACAGAGAGAAACAACTCAAGAGACAATGTGAGTTAATCCTGCAAATAGACATTGATGATGTTGTCACTGGTTTTGCTATTGTTTATTGTATCTTCCCTGAAGTCCTGGTATACACGCACAAATTTAATGAATTTTTACCAACTGGAATCTTATTCCTTGAAGTGTGTCGGTGCTTCTTTAGGGCTACCAATTCATCCTTTTACACTCTGGGAGCTGTCATGATGATACTTTTCTAAGTGTCAAAAGATATTATGTAGAAAGTGTTGTGCAAAACAAATTTCTAATTGTTATTTTGCCCACAAATTATTTTTTTGAAAGGTCCCTATTACTTCATAACTGTATAGACATGAGTCTTTCGTTCATTTGATGACAAATTTATACAATATTAACCATTGGTTACTGGGCAGCATCAGGTGTTTGAACGCAGGATTGTCTTCCGTGAATATATGAATAATTGATTAGCAATAATTCCAAAAATTTTTGAAATACTGATATCAATATTTGGTGAGACCACCAAATTGACCCATTCTTCTTTTAGTGTTTAGAATACCTTGTTCATGCAAGCAGAAACACAAATTGTATAAAGCATGCAAGATATCTATTACTCATGTGTTTATACAAAATACCTTCCTTCCTTGTATGCAATATTTCAATGGGATTCCTACCTTTCAGTGGAGACCATGGAGCACAAGTTCAGGCAGGAGCGAATCCTCGCTGACGACCTACGGACCTCACTCACCGTTGAGCGTCAGAAGCTCTCCCAACTCGGAGCCTCGCTCAGCAACGAGAAGAAGCGGGTGTCTGATCTACGAGATGAGATTGCCGAGCTTCAGGCTCTTGTTGACAGGCTGCATGCACAGAGAGATGACTTTGAGCGACGCATGACTGATGTCGGGTAAGCATCTGCTAATTTCTTTATATCCATACTCTTTCCAGTCACTTAAGAATGCGAAACTGCAAAAGTTCATCATTTTATCACAAACCTTGTTACAAAGTAAAATCGTATTGGTATACAACGTGATTGCAGGCCTCAAATTTCATCAGTTTTAGGGATGAGCTACATTTGCGAGCCAGAGGGGCACGAAAGCCCAGCACGTTCGCCCAGCTTTGCAACAGTGACCTTTGTGTCCAGCAGGCAGGGTACATGCTGTGTGGCCAATAGGTGAATTAAGGCTCGTAATAGATATTTAAATTGTGGTTGATTTATTTGCGTCATTTTTTCATTAGCCTATGTTCTTATGAGGACATCTGCTGCAGTGTTCTACTTATTTTCCACTGAGCTTATGAAAGGTGTAGAGATTGATTATTTTTTAAAAACTATTTACATGTATGATAACTCAAGGAAGCTAAATATTCATATATTCTACTCCAAAATCCCCCAAAATTATCTATTTATATGACCTCTGCATTGATGTTAACTCCTCTTTCAATACCTTCACCTTATCGCAAACTCTTCCCAATTTTGTAATAAGTGCACTTGTTTGCTATCGAATCTCCAGCTCTTAACTCAGTATGCAATACATGTTCTCTATGTGAATGTGTATATTGTTGGATAACTTTGATTGCATTAATGTGAGGCAGGTATATATTGTAATTTTCGTAAAGCATTGTCTGCCTTCTGCGCCTCCTTTAATTAATTTATCTCTCTGTTAAATGTTGCATTTATGTCGTGTACATCATGCTGTTTTGTCTGTTTGTATATTTCTCTTTGTAAAAAAAAACCCTCTCACTTTCATGGTTGTTACTGCATTGACATAAAAGTGGGGTAAGAAATTTGTCAGTCTAAAATTTGTGTAACAACACAGCAGATAAACATAAAAGTGTATAAAGAACATTTCAAAACAAGGTTAAGTTTTTAATCGCAATATATGTATACTTTTTTGAGAAGAAAGTAAAGGCAGTTCACAGCAACAATCTCATGTATCAAACACAACTTTTGATAGCATTGATATTCATTTCTCACTTGAATATTCCATTGATAATTTATGCTGCTTGTGACTTCGTTGTATCTTTTAAGGTGGTTTCTTATTTATTTCCTTACATATTCCTGTTTGTATGCACAACTTCATGGGCACATTCTAACCTGTTTAAATCTACTGTTTCCAGAATCTTCTTAAAATATTTCTCCAACTGAGTACAAAGAGAAATGACACTCTGCATTTATTAAAAAAAAGGTCTTTTCTAAAATTTTCTTCTGTCCTGCAAAACACTCAACAATTTTGATCTGTCTCATTTCAATCACACTTTTCTTTTCTTGTAAATGCGCACTTGCTGTACAAGAAATCTGGCAAGTGAAAAAATGGTGGGGGGGGACAATGAATATACAAATTACAATTTAGATAGATGCTAGTATATGTACAGGAATTACAATGGGATATTTTACTACCATCATGCACATCAAGTGAACAAATTTGATTACAGACTATGACATTTGATTAATTAATCTCCTTTTTAACCTCTGACCTCTTAACCTTCTCCGTCTACGATCCTCTCATCTCTTGGGCTACCTTGGTTTCGTCTACACACAGGAGTGTGGCCGAAAGCGCTTTGTAAGTTACCTAGCAACCCATAACAAACCACACCCCCTTACATAGTAACCAAGCTCCTCCCTTTACTGACAGTACATGTATATATGAACAGCCTGAATTGATTATACTAACTAACCACAAGATTACTAACCCCACCCCCACTTCCAGCTATTATGAAAACCCAGTCGGTGGATTGCATTTCAAATGTCTGGAATGGACGTTGTATGCATGCACATTGTCTGTTGTTACAGATTGAAGACCGTATTGAATGGACAGACTGTAATGTATTTTGCCCTTTGCATGATATGTGCACGTACAATATTAACAAAATCAAGGCTAACTAACAATACCCAAATGTATGACTCGCATCAAATATATCTAGTACACACTTTCAGATAGAATGCAAGTAAATGTACTTCAGAAAGCATATTAGTGTACATTTGTCTAAAGGTGCAATTTTACTTTGTTCCAAGAATACATTGAAAGCATTCACCATGAATTAGGGTAGTTTTCAAAGTAGTTGTCACTTATTTGATGAATTAATTTTTTATACAACATACTGTAATGTACATAATATTTTGACATGATCATATGGTTTACAGATTACTAAACCAATGATTTATAATATGCTAGAGCAATCGGTTATTTAGTGGCTATATTGAGCTCACTCTTTTTAGTTACATTTTGGATTAGATGAAATAATGTAGAACAATTATCACAAATGCACATATTTACAATTGTAGAAATACACCATACAAGATAAATATTAATATAGGTAGATATATTAAACATGTAACTATACTTTATGCTCTATGTTTGTGAAGGTCTTTTAATTTGCTTAGAGTAAACCTCCATCTAATTTATAGAAATATATGAAAATCAATCTCCAATTTCATAATAAAAGTTATAATCAATATTAATTTTTTTTTTTTTTTGGGGGGGGGGGGGGGGGAGTTACCAAGGGCCACAGCTACTAGTTATGATAAAATAAGAACTTAACACTTTCATAAATATAAGGATCTATTACATATACAATTAAAGTTCCTTTTTGAATCTATATTTTGTTTATCACAAAAGAGAGATATATTTTACCAGTATACCATTTAGCTAAATTTACAAATGTCATTGTCAATCACAGTTACATAATCAACATGCATGCTATGATTCTTATGATTTTGTTTGATTTTAGTTGAACTGTATATTATGGACAATATTTATTCATTCTATCATTTTGATTTCGTTTATGAATGTCTCGATTCTTTCTAATTAGTCTTTGAAAATTTCGATAAAACGGGGCTTCATGCTAATTCTTTTTTTGGGGGTTCAGAATATCAAGGGTCCATGTGCACTGTTTGCATTTTAGCAATATGGGTTCTGTAGTGATATTTTGAGGGTCTGGGTGAATCCATTTCTTTTTACCGGTAATTGTTTGTAGTGTCGAGCTTTAGATGAAAGTTAATATTTCAATTGCTTTGATTATTTTACTTGCTGCCTTCTCTAAGATTCATTTTACATACACATAATGCAGGGCCTGACACCGAACAAGCTTTCAGCACACGTAAACCTCCCAAATATCTCTCAGAACCTCTGAAATATCCAAATGTAAACAAACCTGGGCCCCAGTTTCATAAAACTTGTTATCAAAAACAAGTTACAATAACAGTTATAAGCTACTGAAATATTTGCATCTGATTGGCTGAGAGCAAATTTGTCATAGAAATGGTGCAGTTGTTATTGATAAAAAGTTTTATGAAAGGGGGGCCCTGGTGTACAATGTACATACACAGAACTCCAATATTTTGGCTGTAACCCCCAGGAAAAAGGGTTATCGTGGAGCCCTGCATACATAAGTGTACTGTAATTATCTTCTTTTCGATAAGCTTCTTTTCATTTTGCATGTCATGTTACAGAAGCATCTCTGGAAAGACCTTGCTGTATACGTTCCTTATTCATATCTGCTGATCATGTTTTATTTGCCATATTGTTTTTTAACTATTTTTTTGTTGATATTAGAAAAGTGCTCTTCTTTTTCTGTACATTTACATTTGTATTATTTTTATGTGTGAGTCTGCATTGTGATATGTTTTCTTTACTTGTTTAGATTAATTACAGAATGGAAACTGCATGTCGTGTGCTGAGAGCCAGTAGGGCGTTAACTCCTATACTTCAACACATAGTTAATGCCCTTCTGGCTCTCAACACACGATGGATGATCTTCAAAGGCCATTTTATATCACACAAAATGCTATGAATTTCTCTAAATTCTCGAATTAAAAAAAATCAATATTGATAAAGGTTACTTCATGAAAGTTTACTATTATTATAAATATCTGTATGAAATGGGGATAAACTTTAGGCATATTCTCTATTTTTTCACTTTTTTTTCTTTTCGGTAAATAGGCATTCTTCCTTAATTTATTTTATTATCTTTATGTTATTTTATCTGAATGTGGCATTTACCTACATTCATAATACATGTATTTTCTTAGCTTTCTCATTGGTACTGGTATCCTTCAACTTTTGCTATAAAGCTTATATGCAAATGAGCGTAACCTATTTTGTCACATCGATGTGTACCTCAGGCATATATATGTGGCATTGCTCTTTCTTCACCTTTGAATAACTTGCTATTGCAGCCGATATGAGCGTTACTATGATTTGGACCCTCAGCTATTGTATTTGTCTGCTAACAAAAGTCTATTATAACATAATTAGGTTAATCGATTGTCGAAACTAAACAGAAAATAAGTGAGGTTTATTCTGCACCATATTGTAAAGGCTTCTTCCTGGGGAACGTTTCATGAAAGGAAGTTGTCAGATATTTTATCCGACAACTGTTATAAGCTACTGAAATCCTTGCATCTGATTGGCCGAGAGCAAATTTGTCGGATAAAATATCTGACAAGTCCTTTCATGAAACGCCCCCCTGGTATACATGAAAGTGGACTTACTTTAGGTTAGGTTTAGACCCAACTAGTGGGTTGAATTTGTCTACCGGTATTTTTTTTTAGCCAAGTTTCGACTTCTTCATCACATAGAAACTCCCATAATTCTGTAACTAAAAATAAATGACAGTTGCATCATCATGAAATTGACTTCTCTCCGTTTTGTTTTTAATAAATTGATTTTGAAAATTGATTTTGTGACAGAATTACAGGGATTTCCATGGAATGGAGAGGTTTACATTTGGCACTCCATAAAACAGAGGATTAAATAGAGAATATTAGGACTCTATCTTTACCCTAACCCATCCATATCTTTAAAAAAAAAATGACCGAATTCACTGGTTTTATCTTAATGTTTAATAAAGAGCTGCTTTTGAGGCGGAGAAATTCAGATCTGTAACCCTGCTGGAAGGTCTAGATTCTGAGAAGCGTAATGTATCCAAACTCCATGAGGCACTGTCCCTGGAGACTGACCGGTCAGCTCAGGCCAGAGACAGGGATCAGAAGTTGCTGAAGGTAAGGGTCAAGTCGAGAACATTTAAATTGAACAACTTTGAACTTTGAACTTTATTTCTATCGACCCCTTTCGGAGTATGAGAAAATACATATAATACATAGTATTATAACATATACATAACATGTTTAAATAAGATGGCAATATAGACAAAAAACAAAATCCAGAAAACTATGAAATCATAGTTTTCACAATACTGTACATGTGAATCATAACCCGAGTTTATAACGCATGGCGTTAAATAACCTTAAATTGTGATGATAGCAAAATTATGGTAAAAGTAAGTAAAAAAACAGAAATTGGCTCACAGAATTTTTTTCAGAAGAAATTAAAATATTGGGCTTATAGTAACCAGGGGTGGTATTCTGAGATTTATTCTATCTTGATTTTAGTGAAATAATTTTAATTGTCATAACGAAATGTACACTTATGACGCATCATTGGTTAATGACTGTGCAAAAGTGGCTGCGTACGCGAAAGACATCTGCGCAAACACCAATGAAATGTTGCAATTTAAAAGTTATTATGACAATTAAAATCTTGTCACTAAAATCAATAAAATCAATAAAATAATTCTCAGAATACCACCCCAGAGGGCTTGATATTTTACTGCCAGGTTTTCTATAAGATTACGCTTTCACGAATGGTCCAAATTTATATCTCAGCAACAATCGTAACGTTTTTTTGACTAGAATGTTTCGCTTGAGATGGATATTCTCACGCTGCAGATGTGAGGGTTAGTATTCCTACATGTATCTTTCTTTTTAAAACTATTTTCCCAGGAACTCAGAAAAGAGTTGGAAGCTGAGCATGTCAAAGCCAACGAGATCGCCAAGTCCCTGGATGCTGCCAAGGAGCGTGCTGAGAGCCTGAGCAGAGAACTGGAGACGGAGAGGAACCAGAGTGCCAACACGGCCACCTCGGATCATATGAAGATGTTTGACCTCAAGAGGGCACTAGATGTAGAGAAGACGAGATGTCAGGAGGCGCACACTGCATTACAGGTACCCAGTTGTTCACAATTATGGACACTTCTTCCTATAAATAGCCTTGATGAATTATACCATTCATTGGGTCAATTATTTATGTTGTTACAGGATGACTTAAGTAGAGAACACCTTACTCGAGTTGGATGTGAAAGAAATACCAAAATATGAGATATAGATACTGTGGGATCTTGCCGTTGAGTGTATTTTATGTGCAGGATTTTTCAGCATAGTGTTTTCTCTTTTCTCTTTTTTAATGCCGAATTCTCCTTGTTTTACAGTTTGAATTTTTATTCTAACCATGAATTTACACAGAGTTTACACAGTTTACACACATTATTGAGATTAATACTTTGCCTCTAAATATGGATGTTGAAGTTGAAGTAGTTTAGCAGAGTAAGGAGTAATACTCTGTTGGTGAATCTCTGTTTTAGATAGGATTGCTCCCACAGCATCACGGTATTTGTCATTTTCTTTTGCAGAGAGAACGAACACTAAACGCTCAACTCCATGAAACCCTGGAACAGGAGAGGCGCTCGTTTGCTGATGACTCCCTCAGGGACAAGTCCTCTGTCTCAGACCTTCAGAATCTACTGGAAGGGGAGCGACGAAAAGCCGGTGAGCTCCACTCTACTATCCAGCAGCTGGAGAGCCAGATAGGTCGACTAGAGGGGGCGCTGCACTCTCAGAGGTCACAGGGGTCAGACGTGGTGGAGAGGGAGAAGGCCATGAACCGCAAACTGAAAGAGAGTCTTGAAAACCTTGATGTGAGCTTCTAGTTCTCTCTTCTTTTTTATAAAATTTCTTGTTCAGTAGCTATAAATTATTGAGATACAGGTATTACATGTAATTAATAATATATGATATTCTCTTTTCATTCTTTGCCTGCTTTGGTATGATGAAGCTATTATTTAATGTTTAAAATGACATGATGCAAAACCATTGCAATAAATTTTGTTGATAATTATATGATGTAAATTACTCCATGTTTCACAATAGTTGTGATTAAACCATATGAAATTTCTTTGGTATAAAACAAACTGGTGGATTTTTTATGTTGTGCACTTTTGTATGAACCTTTCCAAAATGTTTTTGCTAACAATTTCAGATACATTGATGCATGATTCAGCCTTAGGAGCGGATTTTTAGAAAGATAAATAATACCTATAAAGAACTTCAAGATATTATTTGAGTTAGAACAATCCCATAAAGAATACACAGTGAACATGGATCTTTGGCTGACAGTGTAAACGTGTGCACAGAAGGATAATTTTACCAATTATTTCCACAGGCCCAATGTCGAGACTTGACTGCAAAGCTTGCCATGTCCCAGGAGACCGCATCTAAAGCCCAGGCTGATAGGGATCGGCTCCACGCAACCTTGACAAGTCAGAAGGAGCTCCAGCTGGATCAGGAGACTAGCAGGGAGACAGAGAGGGAGGCGGAGAAACAGAGGCAGAAAGGGAGGGAGAAGGAGAGGGAGGCTGAGAAGCAAAGACAGGTATATTCAGTCACCTGTTTTAATGGTGGAAGTCTGGCCAACAAAATATGAAGGTTATCTCATGTTCTCAATTATATACAGAAAAAAGGGTATCTGTATGCACAGGAATTCTCTCCTGGTAACGTGAGTCAATAAGTACAGAATCAATGCTTTCTTTCCTTTCAGTAATCAGTAAAAGTTATTTGTTGGT
Organism: Heliocidaris erythrogramma; assembly: GCA_025617745.1. NCBI lineage: Eukaryota > Metazoa > Echinodermata > Echinoidea > Camarodonta > Echinometridae > Heliocidaris > Heliocidaris erythrogramma. The sequence continues at coordinate 33,946,998 of CM046870.1, read as the reverse complement.
TATTTGGTTGGCTATTCTTTAGACTGAACAAGGCAGTTCAAACACTTAAAATTGTTGAGTTAACATAGTCCCAGTAATAAACAAGACTTTAAAAGAATATGTAAAGATGATTACATCCATGAAATGACATATTTAACAGATATACAAAAATAAAAGCGTAAAAAAGTGATAATGCTGTTGCCCCATGGGGCTCAAGTTTCGGACAGATTGGTCGCTGCAGAATATGCACAAGATTTGGTCGGCTTTGTGCAGTCCGAAATGTAAGTACAGTAGTCCAACGCACACATTTGACGCACAAACTTTGTGTACTAGTGAACGAAATCATGACATTCCCCCGGCGCCCTGATGGCGTATCCCTTTAATACTTGATTACAACATTTTTGCTTCATGTTTCATGACACAGAGAGACCGTGAGCTGGAGAGACAGCTTGATAAACAGAAGATGGACTCCCTTGAAGACGAACTGATAGAGACTCAGCGAACTGTCAAGAGAATGGAGAGAGAGAACAAGAGACTCCAGGAAACCCAGGCTGATGATGATCTACATAGGGCTATAGAGAAGGTAAGAAAGAAGGAATTCTTTGAACCATCTGTCCAATATCTTTAAAGAAGTTTTTATTGTGCTCTCATCTCGATCTGCAAATGGAGCAAGTTTGAAGAAAAATAATAAGATTTGTACTTTTTTCTTGCTATTTCTTTTGGCAGTTCAAGCAAGTGATGTCTATTACTGGTGTTTATCTATTGAATTTGTCATATTTTCCGACCTCTATGTCCAAATGAATCAAGATAGAAGATAAAAAATTATTTTTTTTGCTATCATTTTAGATGTTTTTATGTTGAAAATCCTACAATCATGTACATGTATCATAGACTGAATTTACAATACACATGTAAACGTGATCTAATTGCCTATTATACCCCCAAAAAAGTACACTCATTGCTGTCTTCAAAAAGCATCAAGGTCATAATTGTAAAAGCGTAAGTATAATAGATACTGTAGAAGAGAGCTATCAGTATTTGAAAATGGTGACAAGATACCACCTCCTTGATTTACCCCTGAACAGGAACTCCACAACGAGACTGGGAGCCCATATCGGAGGAAGGAGGGTGGGGTGAGCAAGACAGAACGTGCCAGCCTTGACCTCTATAAGGGTCAGCTGGAGTCGGTCAGACAGAGGTTACAACTCATGGCTGTCAAGCAACAAGAAGAACTCTCCAAGATTGAAAGGTAAGGGGTCAAAGGTCATTTATCTCTGGATGGAGTCAGTCCTTGTCCTCATTTATTCATTTGTGATAAAAGCAAACACTCAGTTTGCTAACTTGACTGCCTGGGTATGGAAAAGGTTAACTACTAGTAATTAACCACAAACCACAGGTCCTTCTCCTTGACCAACCTAGCAGAGTCGGGGTAAGAAATGTAAGTTATTATGAGTTTGGCTAGAATACCGAGGTTTTGGCATTGAAAACTAAGTGTGAAGCTTTTGATCCCCAACCCAAGTACTCAACATACATTTAAGAATACATGTATTATCTCCTAAAAATGTGTATTTTTCTAAATCTGCTTTCTACAGAGCGACACTTGCCGTAGATAGCATACCGTCTTCCACAGTTCAAGAGCTAAGATCAGTGGATGGTGCTCTTGTCGAACTGATCACTGAATTACGTCAAGTCCATGCCGCCCTCACTCTACTGTCTGAGGTAAGTATAGAAATGTGTGAAGTCAATACGGATAACTGATTAAAATCTGTTGTGATTCTCTAAAACCATTTAGTAGCCAGTTTTGCCACTGTTAAATGTGCAGAAGTGATCATTTTATCAAGTGCACTCACGCTCGATCACACATTGCTAAGGCTAGGATCCATAAAAAATGTGGCAAATCTTGTCCAAAATTGTAAATGTCCTCTAAATCTGGACTGAAAGCATTTTCTTTTTCTTCCAGAAAAAAGAAGAAAGAAATAAGTACAACCTGTTCATACATTATTAAGGAACATCTGTAATCTTGGGTCACATATGTGAACTCAAATTTACCAGTGCAAAAAAAAATTATTGCTCCGAAGTCAACTCTCACTACAAAGTCAGCTCTAACTTGTTGCACTTCATTTTTATTCAATGTAGGATTTCCTAAAAAGTTCATGCTCATTTACATGTATGTAAATTTGTCTAGTCCCAGACACCATTAGTGACTTCCACAGCGTCAAGAATCAATGAGCGCCTACTGGAGCAGAACGCTGAGATGAGCAGCTACGTGTCCCAGCTCAGCACAGAGAAATCAGAACTCAGGGGGGCGCTGTCCAAGCTGGAGGAAGAGATCTGGCAGTATCGTCAGAGGGAAGTCCAGCGACATAGGGTAAGTAGCTCTCCCCAAATTTCTTCTTCCTTGTAAAAGGCCTTGTTGTTTTTTTTAATGCTCTAGCCTTTTTATTACTACAAAATTTTATTACCAGCACTGCACATTTTATAATCTGACTGGATATTAACAGTTACTGTGCCATTTGGCATAGACTCTACGCACAAATCGCATAGAAGAGTATTAATGTGGCAAACAAAAATTTCAGTGAAATGGAAATGGGTTTAGGAACATGTATGGAATTGTGAAAAATGTAACTTCTTCCCGATTATGGTTCTTATTAGTCCTATGAATATCAAATACAGGGGCTGTAAACCTTCCAGTCAGACTTAACGCCTGAATCATAGTGACATGATACCCATTACACGACTGGCCACTGACTGATAGCACATATGATTTACATTTTGAAATTCTGTATCTGATCCTATTTGTAATTTCTACAAAATGCCAATAGTAAAATTGAAGCTGAACTATCTCTCCCTCAATCTACATGTATCTGTAATCCTTACTCATATGATTTAGAGTTTGAAATTCTATATCTGATCCTATTTGCAATTTCTTTCAAATACCAATAGTAAAATTGAAGCTGAACTATCTCTTCCTCAATCTATCTTCAATCCTTACTCCATCTTCCCTTTAATAGTCTCCCAGAGGAGCATCAACCGACAAGGATACTGAGGCTCTCCTGGCCAAGGAGAGGGCTACCTGGGCGCAGGAGTGTCTGGCCACCCAGACCTCTTTACAGGAAGCAGAGAGGCAGATTGTACAGCTCAAGCTGGACCTGGAACGGGGAACTCTACGCAGGGACCACGTGAACGGGGAAACCACAGAGCAGCAACAACAGCAGAAGGTACAGACAAACCTGTTGTAATGGCCACCCTTCTATAAAGACCACCTGTCTATAATGGTCCTCTCAAATAATATGAGATTTACTGTTTGTCATATACCGCGTTTGCTTGTGATTTATGCACTCCCATCCCCCATTCTTGAAAACTATTGTAAATATATTAATATTTGATATGATTATTAGAGTGAATTTTATACTACATAATGGGTGAAATTACAACATTAGTGGTGATAGGGTTCAATAGATACCCTGATCTCAAAATTTTGTGTTGGATCAACAAACATCAAAGTCAAAAAGTTAAAATCCAAACAAGATCTGCACAAGCAATTCATTAAAAGGTAAGTAATGCATAACCTCCCTTGAACTGAACAATCTAAAGAAATGCTGTTCATTGACCAACCATTCTGCATTCACTAATAGATCCAGCGTCTCTACGGGAAGTACCTTAGAGCTGAGAGTTTCCGCAAGGCGCTGGTCTACCAAAAGAAGTACCTCCTCCTGCTGCTTGGCGGCTTCCAGGATTGTGAACAGGCTACCCTCTCGTTGATCGCCAAGATGGGGGCATACCCCTCACCCGAGGACCTCAGGGATCACCCATCCAAACACAGCAAGGCCTTCACCAGGTTTAGGAGCGCTGCTAGGGTTGTCATTGCAGTCTCAAGGTACTAAAAGACAAGACTTCCTCAAGCCCTGAAGGTGGTTCATACCGGTTCATACCATGGTTCTAGCACCCAAATTGATATGTTGATACTTTTGGACAAATAAAAGCTTGACTTTCATCTTGAAATTCAAAATGGGTTCATACATTGTGACATTTATATCACAGAACACTGTTTGTATTTAGATAAATAATGAAGAAAAAATTCTCATGAATCTTTCTTTGTGGTAAAGGTTTGTAAACTTGAAGGGTTAATTCATAAAGAGGGGATGATGATATAGGAGCTATAAAGTTTTTAAGGGTGAGCATACTTATTATTCTTTACTGAATGTGTATGGCACTTATTGATACACCTCTATGGTGCCCTCATCCCACATCAGAGAATAATAAAAGGTGTTGATATTGATAAAATTAGTTTTAAAAAATGCCTGATATGAAACTGGCTGGCTTTCACTTTTAAAAAATAGTGAATATATTTATAACTAACTATGGGAGTTAATCTGCTTATGTACATGTAGTCGAGTCCAGAGGAAGAAGAAGCAATTCTAATTCTAATTTTATTTTTGCGTATTTTTTTTTCTTTATGGTTGTTTGCTTTCCGTTTTTTGATATTTTCCATTGAAATTGCACACAACGATGCACTTGTACTAACAATACCTTATTCCTATATTCCCTGTAGATTGAAATTCCTTGTACGGAAATGGAGACGTGCGACCCGGTCAGGCTCTCGAGAGCTCTTGGGCTCAGGCACCACCCCACCCAGTGCTTCCCAACCCGACAGGACCACTCACCCCTCAGCCACACACCCCTCGGCTACCCCACCCTCCACCAGCACCAACCCATCACCTTCCACCCAGACCCACCCCACTGGGGCTCAGCGGCATACCTCCCCTCTCAGGGTTTCACCCAGGATAGGGGAGTATTCAGGGGATTCCCCGCCCGTCAGGGACCGAGGGGCTTATGGCATGATCAATGGCATGGCCCATGGGGGTACGACGGGGGGATATCTACCAGGGAGGACAAGACCGGTCACCTCTCCTCTCTCTCACAGGTATGTCATGGCATTGGTTGTGTTCAGTCTAGCACAGTAGTTTACCATTCCCATCTCCATGCAACATGGTTCTCTTTACTCTTGAAGTGTCTCATTAGCTGATCAGCACATTAATTTCTGTAATAGCATGCTTAGACTTAAAATCATGTTTATCTGCTGGCATCTATTCTCAAGCTCTGGTTGCCCATCCTTGATTATTGTGTGTCAGCTCTAATAGATAGCTTATAATAAAAACAAAAGATATATTCAAAGGTATTTCTGATGATAATTATAATAAATGACATATATAAAAACAATGGGACATCATAGTGCAATAAAAGCTCCATGTTATGACCAGTTTCTGTCTTATGATCTAAAACTTCTCATGTGTCATCTGTATTTTGAGTGACACAGCAGGGATGTGAGTAATGTAGAATTCATGTCCAAGTTTGCACTTTTTGTCTTACAAAGTATACATAGTTTCATCATAAAAATACATGTATCTAACAAAATCTGTTTAAATTGTTGACTGGAGATGCGAAAGTCGTGGGTTCTAGTGGGCACTACTGTCCTTTGGCAAGACATTAATCTACATTTTCCACTCTCCACCCAGGTGTTAAATGGGTACTGGTAGGAAGGAATTCCTTGAATGCTGTGAGCACCGAATTCGGTAGCCTAGCTAGAGCCGGGGTAATATTGGAGCACCTTCAGCACCTTATTACGTGGTGGATATGAGCGCTATAAAAATACCCAATATTATTATTATTATTCGTGTCATCATAAGGCAGTTTCTCTTTCTTGCCTTAACTGCACTCAGTCACATAAAAAAGAAAAATTTATTTAATTATTCAAATCTTTTTCTTTGATCACTAGACTTGGAGCGGGATCGCATCTCGGTGCCACGCCCGGTAGCACACACAGTACAGAGAGACTTGGCGTGGGAGCAACGATGGATGCGGGTCTCAATGAGTCAGACGGATCATTCTACATCAGGAAGATTGAGGCATTGCAAGAAAGACTAGGAACGTTAGCAGGAAGGAAAACAACATTGGGTAAGTAAAGACTATTTGCCTATAAAGAGTATTTTTCTTGTCTCTCTTGAGTGGTCTTTATATATAGCTTTCACTTAAATAACTATTCATTCTTTTATTGATCATTCAAAAATGAACTTTTCCTTCATGAATGAGGAAATTTGGTCATACATCATGTCATGACTGATATGCTTGTAAGGTACCGTTATAAATGTTAGAATCATTGTTGTTCAGATATATTCACTATAAGCTCTCCTTTTTATTAGGTTCCCTAATATTTCTCAATATTTATGTATCTTGTCATACACAATGAATTGCAAATCTCAGTAAATACGAAAAATGCTGAATAACATGTATAGCTTTCGTTTATTTCCCAGTTCTTTTTCGACTTCAATTTTTTTTTGTGCTTCATCTATCTATAGTTCAGAATATTTTGTAATGATTTGCAATGCATAAATCAAGTCTTGTCGCAGAGATTCATCTTCAATAGACCACTAAGCTTTTATGGGTTCACCCTTTTCATTTTATTCTCTCATGTAAATGTGATATGAAAAACTAAAATACCTCATCTGCATTTCTTTATCTTATTTCCTCCGCCATAGGCCGTGAGCAGAGTTCTTCCACCTCAAGATACGGTTACGTCAAGAGGTAACACTCAACCCTTGGCACAGCTGCTCCAGCACACCTAAGCATAGCCTAAGACAGATCCCAGGACCAACCTCCTGGTGAAGTCGCAATCTAAACCCTCTGCTTCATAGTGTGACTGAATTGGAGGGGGAGGGGGGCATTCTGCAACCCCAATACCAACTGATGAACTGATGAAGACTTTCATTTGAGCTATGTAAGGTTCATGATTCTAAACTAGAAATGGTATTTTTCAAGATTTGCTGATCATTCCTTCGTAACCAAAGAAAGCAGCCTATTTGCAAGACAACAGCAGAAGAGATTCCAGTATAGTGTCTGCAGTGAAGTCAACATGTTACTCGTATCTAATCGGGATCAATTGCAACATAAGATGCATCTTCAGACACTACACCAGTGATATTACAAGCATATAGTAAAGACTAGAACAAGTCTTTAAATTGACGATCAATAAACATTTGCATGTCTGCAATCATCATCAAATGCATGTGCATATCTACAATCATAATCAATCTCCTCCTGTGTTGTGTTAATCAAACTTCTGTTGTATGTAGATTGTAGTTAATAATTTGTCACTTATTTTTGTCATCACAAGGAGAAAATTATGAGGGTTGTAACGGGCCGGTAAAATCATAATCTTTCTTTCCCAGTGTGACGAATGTCTCCGTTCAGTGGATCGGTAGTATTATACATGAAGGGAACTGCCTAACACATTCCATTCTTTGCTTTTTGAAACCTATGAAGCACTTGTGCTCTCTGTACACAATGGGCATTACTTTATCGGAAGGAAGCAAATATTGGCTTCATACATTTTATACATTTTTAAAAGTCAGTCGCAACTTTATTTCAATATTTACCCCTTCTGTGTCAACAGTTTTACTCATAATTATCTTAAATGTTCAAGAGTAGTATTGGGTTTTTTATTCTGTTCTTTCATTGTTAAGTCTGGATTCATTTATCGTCTGTTTGGAGCCAGAAGGGTGTTAGCCCATTTTACTATAACACAGAGTTAACGCCTTTCTGGCTCTCAACAGAAGATGGGAAATAGTACTTCCTTCACAATGTCTGAAACCTGTTGTAGTTGTTTTAGAGCCAAAAGGGTGTTAACTCTGTGTAAAAAGATGAGAGTTAACGCCTCTCTGGCTCTCAGCTGACGTGTACAGGAAATGCTAACCGTGGTACAGAAGGGGATTAAATACTGCTTTCAAAATGGGATTTGAATATTGAAGTGTGAAGTTGCATTGCTGTGTTATTCAGGGTATTGTTAATGGCTTGAATTCATTCATGATTAACCATGTGCATACTGACATAAGATAGCTCAATATCCCATCTAAATAATTATAGTATAATATATTCTTATTTTCAGACTGTCTAAGTGCATAAGGGTTAATGTTTTGCTGATTGTACCAATTAGGGATATGACTCAGTATTGCAAATGTGTATGTTGCAAAGCATTTCTATTTTTTCATTACATTTACAAATAATTTGGGGTTTTATTTGTGTAGAATTGTACATTAAAGTATTTATTGACATTAAATTACCATATATTTTTAGAAGTAAATTAGTCATTTGCTTTTTACTTTCCATGATATTAAGTATCTGTACTTGTAAAATTTTGATTTATTCAAATGGAGGAACTGTATGAATCTAACAGTCCCAATATTTTCCGCAGTGACAAAGTTTATGTGAAAGATTTTCTTGTATGCACTTTTCAAAGGTAATACCTATTTTTGTCATAAATTCTATTTTGTACGTAGTCTTAAAAATCATTCAGTTTTTCATCTGACTTTCTATGTATTCCTTGCAATTTCAGGTATCATACTTGGAAACCAGATTTGCCTTTACAATTGAGGCTGAAAACAAAAGACTAGCTGTGAAAGGGAAAGAAGTAGATTTAATCCTGTGTTCCAATACGTAAAGATTTGTGCAACTAACGACATTCCATTTCCAAGACAATTGTATATTTGCTACATGATTTATAATACATACCATTTTTGCCTTAAGTATTATACCTTTTTCTTCACTTTTGTGTGGTTGTACATGGCCTCTGTGATAATGTCTGTCTTTACAGTTGTACAAGGCTTTCGTTTTTGTAAGTGACCCCAAATAAAATGAAACCTAAATTATAATGCCCCCATGAAGGTCACATTGTAATATAATCATACATGCAGCGATGATAGCATACTGAAAGTCAGAAGATTAAAAAATTTAGTGAAGTTCAGAAACGTAAAACCTTTTGATATATGATTGAAAAGTATTCTGGTTTAGCAAATGTGCCAAAATTTACTTTAATGCCTTTTAGTTTTGACCATTATACAGTGTGATATCCTTCTCTATAAAATGCCCATCAATTTGAATCATATATAGATACATTATATGTGTATAGTCTCTTTGTAGTCCTGAACTGTAAGGTTATTTATTATTCTGCATACATGTATTTACTTTATGTAGTTTAAATTATTGTACTTTTTGTCTCTCGTTCATTTCAGTGCAATGATTCTGCACCATGATTAGGGCTCGTTCACATATGGTGCGGTAAACAGGGGGCAGTTTTTTTTTGTTGTGTAAATGAATGGCTGGTTGGGATTTTACAAAATGTGAAGGGAACAAAGGTCTATCGCGTACTCACTTATCTGTGTGTTATAAGAGTCATTAATGTGAAGTGCAGTACGCGTTAGAAACCCTCGCGAAAAAATTGGCGCCGTTTTCTGTGGCATATGTGAACAGAGCTTTATATTTTGTAAAATAACAGTTTAATGATAAAAGATTTCTTGTTATATGCTTCCGATGATGCCATAAGGAATAAGATTTATTTTGTTTCCTCTTGCAAGCAACCATAATCTACGCATTGCAAGACGTTGTGTGATTTTAGATATTTCTGTGTACAAAGTGACAGTAAAGAAATAAAATTATTGAAATGATTAAAACAATTTGGAACTGGATGTGTTTATGCTCTTCACTGTTAATAGTTTCAAGACCACTTCTTATTTCATATTCTAATTTGCATTTGCTTAAAGGAGAACAGTACATGAATTTGTTTCAGTTTGAAAATATGAATTAGATACAAGGGTGTTTTTTGTGGTTAGATGATTTGTGTGAAAGCAGAAAAATAAGAAAAGCAGGATGGTGAAAGTTTGAAAGAAATCGGACAAGGAATAAGAAAGTTATGGATGTTTGAAAATGAGATCACTACATCTATGCAAATCCCAAATTGGCAATTTGATAAGTCGATTATGACATAGTTGTGGACAACTCTCCCGTTTGTGGTACACAAAAGTATCATTAATTTGCGGTTTTCTCCGAAGCGCCATTACCCTCGGGGGCAGTACTCAACATATTGGAGATTAGATATTGTTATAGGTCCTTATGAAAGAAAAAGATCCTACTGAGCAATACATTAAAAAAAAATGACATTTTAAGTCATTTTGTATGTTGGAGCAAATGGGGGAGTTGTCTGCCACTACATCACAGTGACATTACCTATTCGGCCAATTTGAATTTCCCATATGTATAGAGATTGCAACTTTCAAAAATTCATAACTTTCTTATTGCTTGTCCGATTTTGTTAAAACTTGCACCAATCTGTTTCTCTGATTTTCCTCTTTGTTTCACAGCAACTTGCCATTAAAGACCTCAGCCTGACCCAAAACAACCATATATTGACGTAAAGCTTAGTAAACAAAGAATATAATTACCCTGGTTATTCATAAATTTTCGTCTCCGTTTATCCATAAAAAATAAAAAAGATATTTTTTTTGGTCCGCCCCCTCCTATGACGTAACACTGCAGGGGGTCGCTAGACGTGTGACGACATGTCATGTATACAGCTCCGAGTGCGTCTACACGATATGTCGTCATCAAATTTTCACCCCCCGCAAAGTAGCGTTCCTCAGAGACGGGGCCCAAAGCACCGGGGCTCAACATTCGGGACGCTGTTACTCATTCCACAGGAAACGGAATCTCATGAAGTTGGTTTCAATTTGTTCAGAAAATATATAGCTCCCCGTGGATGAATAAAGGGTATATTTCAAAATTCGGTCAGGCTGAGGTCTTTAAGGTTGGATGATGCAAAGTGAGAAACAGGAATGAGGGAAGGAGAGGGAGAGAAAGAAAGAGAGAGAGAGAGGGGGAGAGAGAGAGGGAGGGGGAAGGGGGGGGGGGGTGGGGAGTGGAGACGGAGAGCGATGGGTGGGACAGAAGAGACAGAGAAATTTGAAGGTATGGAGGGAGATATAAATGAAAATGGTAGGGATAAACAAGCAACATTAAAGGCCAAGTCCACCCTAACAAAAAGTTGATTTGAATAAATAGAGAAAAATCCAACAAGCATAACACTGAAAATTTCATCAAAATAGGATGTAAAATAAGAAAGTTATGGTATTTTAAAGTTTCGCTTAATTTCGCAAAACAGTTATATGCACATCCTGCTCAGTATGGAAATGAGGGAACCAGTGACGTCACCCACTCACTATTTCTTTTGTATTTTATTATGTGAAATATAGAATATTTTAATTTCTGCAGATTTCACAATTAGGAAGCTCTCATTGAATTGTGTATAGGTTGCAACAATGGCAATTACACATGTTCAGCGAGGAATCAAACCTTGTTTCACATTACAACAAGGAAAAATTAAAATATTTTGTATTTCATGTAATAAAATACAAAAGAAATAGTGAGTGGGTGACGTCACTGGTTCCCTCATTTGCATACTGAGCAGGATGTGCATACAACTGTTTTGCGAAATTAAGCGAAACTTTAAAATACCATAACTTTCTTATTTTACATCCTATTTTGATGAAATTTTCAGTGTTATGCTTGTTGGATTTTTCTCTATTTATTCAAATCAACTTTTTGTTAGGGTGGACTTGGCCTTTAAAGGGATACACCACCGAGCAGCCGTAGGGAAAATCAGGATTGCGTAAGCCCAATTCACTCGTACACAAAGGTTGTGCGTCGAACGCGTCCGTTGGACTAAATGGGATTACATTTCGACTGCACGAAGCCAACCGAATCTCGCACGAGAGCTCGAGCTCAGGCGGAGCGTGCATGTTTGTGCGTCGACCTGTCTATCCGAGGTTTCACTATGAACACGATGACAAAGAGAGCGGACAAAATATACAGCTCCTCATTGTACCCTCCACAATTGCTCTGGTAGACAAAAGAACATCCCTTCGTTGCTATTATGTAAAATAAGTAGAACAGGTGAATATGCATGTGACACCTGTTCTACATACTTTTACATAATAGCGTTCAAGGGATGTTCTTTTGTCTACCAGAGCAATTGTGGAAGGTACAATGAGGAGCTGTATATTTTGTCCGCTTCTTTGTTCGCCATGTTCATAGTGTTTGCGCCCAGCGGGGCACCGGCATGATCAGGTAACGATCGCGGTGCCCTCTGACGGCATTAAAACGTCCACAATCTGCGGTTGAGTATCCCTTTAAGGCCGAATTTAGATCTTAGTTTGCAATCCAAATAATTTATTAACTTTAAATCAAGCGTGTGTGTCAAAGTGCGACCACAACCAGGATTGAACAGAATAATGGAACTATATACATGTACTTTAAATTTGATTGAACGGTGGTAAGTGATGTGTTAGGAATAAAAAGGCAATGTGCACATTCAAAAGGAGAAACTCTCATTAGAGGAAACATTTATTTTTAAGTAATTTGTTGTTTTATTTAAGTCACATGAAATATCAAATATTCATTTAAAACTATAATAAATTGTATAATGGAATTAAACTTCGTGATGTGCTCTGCAATATCAGTTATATCGTCATTATACTGTGCAATTTAGTCTTAATAACCAGTGAATAATAATCAATAGTGAATAGTTTTTGGTCATTACAAAGAACAACCTACGATTTTTAATCTCTTGTGCCTGATGATTAAATGGCATCCAACATTGGTAATAAGATGATTTGCGTGAAAGCAGACAAATAAGAAAAACAGGATGGTGAAAGTTTGAAAGCATCGGACAAGGAATAAGAAAGTTATTGATGTTTGAAAAATGAGATCATTACATCTATGCGAATCTCAAATTGGCAATTTGTTGAGTAAATTGTGACATACTAGCGTTTGTCGTACACAAAATATCATTAATTTGCGGTTTTCTCCGAAGCGCCTTTACCCTCTGGGGCAGTACTAAAAATATATTGGAGATAGCATATTTTTATACAGCCCTGGAAAAAATATTAGACCAAGCTTCTGTAACAAGGGTACTATAATATGCATACAAAATTATAAAAATTATTTGTCTTTGTATTTCATTGAATGAATACCAAATTCCAGCAATTATACCTTGCTTTTATGATATTTAATTCCTTCTTACCACAAAAATAACACTATCAGTAACCATTTTTGGTCTAATATTTTTTTCCATGGCTGTATGTCCTCATGAAAGATAAAGATCCTACTGAGTAATACATTGAAGAAAAAAATGACATTTTAGTCATTTTGTGTGTTGAAGCAAACGGGGGAGTTGTCCGCCACTACATCGCAGTGACATTACTTATGCGGCCAATTTGAAATTCCCATATGTATAGTGATTACAACTTTCAAAATTTCATAACTTTCTTATTGCTTGTCCGATTTCGTTCAAACTTTTCACCGTTCTGCTTCTCTGGTTTTTCCTCTTTCGTTCAGAGCAACTTGCCCTTAACTATGGAGTAAACAAATAAAAATTCGGGCTCTTCACCACTACGCCCCAACTGATGTCTTTAAACCGAAATCATTTCGCTCAAGAAGTAAACTTTCTTTAGGGGATGTCGGTTCCATCTCCACCCGAGTCCACTTGGCCTTCTCACAACGCTCACTTCACTCGAGACTCTCGTGTACCAGAATTGCAGAGAGGCAGAGTAAAAAATCACCAGCCAGCCTTCGTAGGATGTTAGTAGCATTTCACCTCGTTCAGTTCCCAGTGGCGTATCCAGGGGGGGGGGGGGGCAACAGGCGCGCGCCCCCCCTATTGGCCGTCGTAAAAATAAATATAACACTATATAGCACTATTTTGCATCTTAGCCCTTCTTCAGAAGCAAAAATTTCTCCCCCATGACGGCGATCAATAATTCCTGGCGCCCCCCCCTATTGGGAAATCCTGGATACGTCCCTGGTTCCCTTCCACACAGTCTCGATCAAGGTACCATCAAAACCAGCCATGTAAATATCATAAATTTCCTACAGTCCAACCTGATTAGTCCAAAATATTATGGCGCCTTTGGAAAAAGGAGATATAAAAATTCAAGTTGATGTATTTGGGCTTAAAATTCCGAGCATAACTGCAAACTGATTGTTTGGTACGATTTTATAATGTTCTGTAGATTTTTAACTTTTCACGATTTTGAAAATCGTCTATGATGCGAATGTTCATTAATTTCGTTGTGGCACCAAAACTTCCAGGTACGCCGAAACAGAATTTTAAATTTTCACACAGTCAATGACCTTGATCACGGAATTGAATCGCCTTAAAACCTGGCGTCCACTATGGCGCGGACAAGAGGCGGAAGGCAAAATCAGTAAATCCGCATTTGTTCAGCAACCTATCCGCATATTCTTGAAAGATTCCGTTCACTGTCTTTGTCATTCTTAAACGCATCCCGGCGTTTCCGCACTTTCGGGAGAGGGCAAAATTTCCGCGTCCAAATATTGGTCGAGATCAAAATTTGGACACGGAAATGAACTTCCTGACAGCTTCGGCAACTCGTCTGCATTGTCGTGCGGACATCGTCAGGACATCCCGCCTTTCTTTAACACTTCCGCCTCTTCCGCAAACGCTCCTGAAAGCCTCCGGGGTGCGGGCAACTACCCCCTGGACAATTACCCCCGGAAACTACCCCCAGACAATTACCCCCTGGACAACTAACCCCTAGGACAATTACCCCCAGGATAATTACCCCCAGGACAATTACCCCGCAGGACAACTACCCCAGGACAACTACCCCCAGGACAATTACCCCCAGGACAACTACTCCAGGACAACTACCCCCTGGACAAGTACCCCCTGACACCCCGGATTCTTGGGGAAGTTGCTCAAGGGGGGGGGGGGTAATTGTCCTGGTGATCAAATGGGGGTAATCGTCATTGCCTTGGGGGGGGGGGGGGGTAATTGTCCGGGGGTAATTGTCCTTGGGGTAGTTGTCCTGGGGGTTTCTGTGGGTAGTTGTTCTAGGGGGGGATGGTTGTCCTGGGAATAAAATGTCGGGGGGGGGGGGGTATTATCCTTGGGGGTAATCGTCATTGCATGGGGGTAATTTTCCTCGGGGTAATTGTCCGGGCGTAATTGTCCTGGGGGTAGTTGTCCTAAGGGGTAGTTGTCCTGGGTGTAGTTGTCCTTGGAGTAGTTGTCCTGGGGGGTAATTGTCTTAGGGGGTAGTTGTCCAGGGGGTCGTTGTCCTAGATTAGCGGGCAGCTTCGCGAATGACAGCTAGCAGGCATATGAGAAAAAAAAACGAAGTCGGTGCCGAATTTATAACCTTGCATTATTTCCCGATTTTGTCCGCATATCTAAATGGTCGGAAAATCATCCTGATTGTCCTAGTCCGTGATTTTACCACTCCCGCTGTGATCCTAGATGTGTCCGCGCTGTCCTGCTACGATCAGCAATTTCCGCGGCATTTCGC
Organism: Heliocidaris erythrogramma; assembly: GCA_025617745.1. NCBI lineage: Eukaryota > Metazoa > Echinodermata > Echinoidea > Camarodonta > Echinometridae > Heliocidaris > Heliocidaris erythrogramma. Next base: position 33,931,825 of record CM046870.1, on the reverse strand, counting down.
AACGTTCCCGATTGATTCCTCGGACACTCCCAGCTATGACTGCAGTCAATACGCAGAGATTCGTAGTAATTTCCCAAGACACGATGATTCACACACTTTTTCTTACTTTTATCATTATTTTATCTTTCATCCTTTGGCCATCTTCCATAAGGTTCCTCTTCTGGATAGATTCGAAAGGTATCAAACGCTGTGACATGGATGACTGTAACACGGCACATCGTATCTATAGTTTTGGGGCTGAGAGATCCCCAAAACAGCTTGAGCACTTTCATCTCACTGTCGATGTTAGAAGTAGGTATCGAGGAGAAAGTGGGGTGTAAATTGCTATTATAACAATGAGTGCATGTTCTATTTATACACCATTACTGGACTATATGAACTCCATATACTATCCCTCATGCAGGTATATTACACCTCGGCCTGCGGCCTCGGTGAAACAAAACTGCACTCGGGATAATTTAGTATTTGTCGTGCACATAATCCATTATAGTGCATGATAGACCATGCACTATTTTTATAATAGCAATTACACACACAGAGACGTTCGTACAGGATTTGTGCGTATGGCGTATGGGTTAATTGCTTTCACAGGCTCAATTGCCGAAATGACGCCTCGTGTGAGGAGGGTTTTAAACGGTGCGTCAAAAGCCGAGCCAATTGCTGAAGTAGTCCTACGTTAGGGTAAATGGCGCCTCGTGTGAAACTGTCATAACAAACCTGGGACAAACCTATTCCGAGTCCAGTGTAAGCGCTAAGATTTCTGACAAGCTCCAAATAACTACTATTCCCAGGTCGGCCACGGTACAGCTTATTGTTGCCCGCAAGGTACACCAGTTCGTTCCGCGGTCGTAGACTGCGGAAGGAATCAATCGCGGATTACGAGCGGATATCGATGTCTTGGTTTCCATTTCGAACGATGGCAGTGCAAAAACGATGAAATTGTTAGGAGTAGTCTACAGTTCCAATGCTCCATCTTTGACCTGCACACACACACACACACACACACACACACACACAGGAAATAATTTGATAAAATTACCTTCCTTTTTTAAAAAACTTAAAGTCGTATAGAATGATATATTTCATGTGAAAATTATCCTTGATTTATTTCACAATAATAGTCGGATAGAAAAAGCGCTTTTCTTGAGCTCAGGAAACAACGAGCTGAACTTTTAGTATATTTTCACACCGATGTCTACTTGCAACATTGAATATGTCTCCCTGAGTGAGAATTCGAAATAATCATCTTGTTATTGTAAGCCACGTCAATTCTTGAGAAAATTTCATCACAACTTATTACGCCACTGAACTGTACATTACCTATTTCATCAAAACACATGTTACCATGTCGAGGTAAGCATATATTTCCTCACATTCTTATACATTTCACATGCCATGAATTTATGTATACTTGACGAATCAAATCATATCAAATCAAATCAAATCAAATCAAATCAAACCAAACTAAACTATATCAAACCAAACTAACCCAATCCAAACCAATTAAAATCAAATCAAATAGATTCAAATCAAACCAAACTAACCCAATCCAAACCAATTAAAATCATATCAAATAGATTCAAATCAAATCAAACCAAACCAAACCAAACCGAACCAAATCAAAATAAAACGAATCAAATCAATCAAATCAAATCAAAGCAAAGCAAAGCAAATCAAATCAAAACACATCTAATCAAATTAAATCAAATTACATGAAATTGAATTAAATCAAAGTAAATCTAACGAAACCAAACCAAACGAAACCAAATCAAACCAAATAAAAAAAGAATGATGAATTCTTACTACAATCGTGTCCATAGAACCCGAAAGAACAATCACAGTCGTAATCCAGGTTATACAGACGAGGATAGCAGATCTTGCCCTCACTACAAGGGTTTGATAAACACGGATCTATGCAGGATAAAAATAATAGATAATCGGTCAATGATAAAATAATACAACAAACGAACGAACGGACAAGGAAAACATGGTGACAATACCATTAACGAAAAAGAGATTGTACAATTGTGTCATCTTATTCTGATGCAAATGGTAGAGCAGGGATCCAGCCAACAAGCGGTACTGGTGTCATGGGGAGGGGGTTCTTACTAAGTGGAAGAAATCGGAGTTAAAGGGAAATTTAATCGCAGTTTGTGGACGTTTTTATGCCGCGAGAGGGCACTGTATTCGTTATCTGATGATGCCGTAGCCTCGCGGCCCGACGCAAACTTCGGACAGACTGGTCGACGCGCAACATGCACACTCAGTCTGAGCTCGAGTTTTCGTGCCAGAGTCGGTCGGCTTCGTACAGTCCGACAGACGCGTTCGACGCACAAACTTTTGAGTACGAGTGAATGGTGCTTACACGCTTCTGACTTTCCCCCACGGCCGCCTGGTGGCGTGTCCCTTCAACGAGATTATAGAATGAGGAGAGTTTATGGAAGTCGAACCAATTTTCACGTCCCCTTCTCGCTTTCTCTCTTTTCCTCTTAAAACAACAATTGATTCTATGCATGACAAGATGATATTATTTCCCCCCGTGTTTTTTCCTGATCTATTTGCATGTTAACGATAACAAACATCAAAGGACGAAAACACTTGTCTCTACCCGAAATTAAACAAACCCCTTTAATTATTTTTTCCCTTTGCTCTGTGAACGGTATGAGATTTGCTTATTTTTGAATATTTATTGAAAATATCAGTAATGATGTAGAAGAAAAGGGGATTTTTTTTTTTGGGGGGGGGGGGAGGGGGTAGGGCCACAACCGACCCATGCCCCATTTACAACCAATATGGCATTCCTTAACTACACAAAAAAAAAAAACTGTGTCCCCTTCACAAATTCTTTCACCCAAAATATACGTGGAAAAATTGACAAGTCCCCTTCGTTTGTCTGTCGGTTTGTCTGACTGTTGGATTTTGTTTGTTTGTTTTGCTTGTCAACATTTTTGGTGCCCATTCTTTAAAGAAAAAAAAATGTGGATCGGCCCCTGTACAAGTTTACCTTTGGCAAAGAACGGAGCTACGCAGTGAACAATTTGTGGAACGGAGGAGTCAGAGCGGGTCGTCATCAGTTTTTGTTTGAAGACCGAACTCGCGTTGCCACGGTGCCCAAAGACCGGTGAGCCATTGCGAAGCCGAAAGTTCCCGCACTTCTCTTCCTCACTGACAGGACATGACTGAAGCTTACTAGCGCCAACAGCCGTGGAAACTTGTTAAAAGCAATGATAAATGCCAATAAGAAGGCTACATTTTAATCAACATAGCTGCTTTGTAAATATAACATGTTTAGAGTATTATGCAAGCATAATATATATATCTTTTTAAATTCCGTCATCATGCAACCAATTTTTTGAACATAGATGCACTTTGTTACAGGTGGTGAGAAAGAGCTATGCCTATCCCATATTTGTGATGATTAATTAGGAAAGGAAATACTAAAAGGGAATCAACAACATGTGTATAAAAGCTTAAGTGAAAGGATACATTTTATGGATAGTTATGACAAGCACTGTCATTTTACGTTTCAATCACTTTTAGACTTGGATTTGATGATCTAAATTATACAGGCATATTGTGTTTTTTTTAAATTTCCTTCTCTACACTCTCTCTCTTTCACCTCTCCCACCCCTTCTCTCTCCTCTCCCAATCTCTCTCTCTCTCTCTCTCTCTCTCTCTATCTCTCTCTTTCTCTCGTCATCTCTCTCTATTTTTCTATTCTCTTTTCTCCTCCTCCTCATTTGTCTCTTTCTCTATCTTTCCCTATCTCTCTCATCTTCTCTTCCTCTCGAGCTATCTCGCCATCAATAATATTTGGACACTCTCTCTTTCTATCTTCGTAGCTAGGATTTAATTTTAGTGGGGGGGGGGGGGGGGGGGCGGCGGTTTTGAGAACGCGAAGCGCGCGAAATAGCTTATGGGCACGCTAAGCGGGCTTCCCAGAGAGGTTGGTGCAGGGAGGGGAGGGGGTGGGATTTCCCTCATCCCTCGCGAAGCGCAAAAGCTCTGACCTTTGAGCAAATTTGAGAGAAAGGTAACGGCTCGTAGCTCTTTTTTCAGGCGGAAAGTTTATAGTTCGACGCCCTGACTTTTTTCAGTTTTTTGGACGCAATACTGCACTGTATGAAACAGGGGTGGGCTCAGAGAGGAGGGAGTTTCCCCCTACCTTCGCGAAGCGCGAAAGCTTTGACGTTTAAGTAAATTTAAGAGGAAGATAACAGCTCGTATAGCACCATTTTTAGGCGAAAAGTTAGCTGGACGCCCTGACTGCTTTCAATTATTTGGACGCAATATTGCACTACGTGTAACACGGGTGGGCGCAGAAACTTTGACGTTTTAGCAAATTTTGAGAGAAAGATAACGGCTCGATCGTAGCATAAAGCTTTTTTCTCTCTCTTCCCCCACTTTTTTTTTTTGGGGGGGGGGGCGGGACCGCCCCCCCCCCCCACCGCCTCATGGCTACACGCCTGACATGTACAACCCTTGGTCAGTTCTGTATAAATGGAAAATTAATGATGAAAAACTCTCTCGTTAAACCCAATCAAAATTCACACTGAAAGTTAAAGATTTTACCTGGCAAACGATTTTCACAGAAAGTTTATGGAAGCTGCATAACTGCCCGTGAAGAAGAAAACAAACAAAGAAATATGCACATAAAAAATATAACAAAAATGCATAGAAGCTGTGTAATTGCCCCAGGGATAAACAAACAAACAAAAAAATAGACAAAAAAAATCCACAAAAACTTATAATAACAAATGAATATGGCACGAAAAAGAGACATGATAACGAAGCTTTTCGACTTGCACTCATCAGGTTATCACGCAGGTATATAACAAATTACTTGAAATCAACTATATTATACTCGGTAAACCCGAGTATAATATAGTTGATTTCAAGTAATTTGTTATACTCGGTAAACCCGAGTATAATATAGTTGATTTCAAGTAATTTGTTATATACCTGCGTGATAACCTGATGAGTGCAGGTCGAAAAGCTTCGTTATCATGTCCCTTTTTCGTGCCATATTGAAATTTTGTAGTACCAAGAAATTATTTGAATAACAAATCAATTAATCAAAAAGGATGCTGGGGCTGACTAGACTCCAACACATAATATTCTGAAATATCTAAGTAAATACATGTTGATGCGGTTCTCAGTCGGTGCAATTCTCTTATAGAATTTAGAAGTCGTGTGCATGTATACGTATTCATCTTTGAGCCCCCCCCCCCCCTTCTCTCTCTGTTTCTTTCTCTTCTCAATTTCTTTCAATTCTTTCTCATATGTCCTTTTGGAGAGAAAATCCTCCTTTTTCTTGACCTCCAAAAAGTTGCAGCCCAAATCAAACGGTAACGCGTACATTGACTTTACTCTTTTTGTGAACTCCACGAGAATGAAATGGTCTAGCGCCCTCATAATCGCAAGTTAAAAAAAAATTGGTTTACCGTAAAATAGATTTTGTTTTTAAAATAATGTCTAACTTTGATATCAGAAAACATAAGCAAAATATACGACTGAGTGAGAGGCATTGCCGCATCCCATTCAAATAATAAAAGTTGCTGACAGTATTCAAGAATTACGATGGATTCAGGGCGTTAAGAAATAGGTTTCCTGACAGAACGACCGGAGCTGAAAGTTTGAAAGAATGCACAGAAATAAAAGGACAGAAGTGGTGTGAAACTTCTTTGTAGACTGGTATAGATAGCCTTGATCACCCAGGCGTGGTTGTGTGATTCTCCGACCCGCGCCCAAGACACGCGACCACCTCAGCGGGTGGCGGTTGGAAAGAGGGTTAGTTGTTCGATGGAGAGAAAGAGAGAGAGAGAGAGAGAGAGAGAGGGAGAGAGAGAGAGAGGGAGAGAGAGAGAGAAATAGAGAGAGAGAAATATATATAGAGAGAAATAGAGAGAAAGAAATAGAGAGAGAGAAAGAGAAAGAGAGAGAAGGAAATAGAGAGAGAGAGAGAAGCACCACAGTCAGTGCATGGGTCCCTTTCAAAATCTACAATATAGGCTTAAAGCATAACACTTTTAATTTTCATGACATGAGTTTAAGATTCTTAATAAATTTAGCATTACACGTCCAAACTTCTCCAAGCATGCCAAGAATGTCTTTATTTGTTCGAATGATCATTGGATTAGGACAGATGGACTGTTGTCATGATCAAGTATTGCTGGTAAAACTATTATGTAATATACATCGGCTCATAACACCTGCTTGCTAGGCGTCGAGTCCACCCGCTTCACGCGACGAGTTGATGTCTTTTCGAAACCTCGGCAGACCAATTAAGTCGTAAAACTCATCATGAATCTTTCTCCTTTATTCTTTTCTTTCTTTCCTCTCCGAGTAGTTTATTTAGCAGCGCGCGAGAACTATGAATAGGCCTACTCCATTGTCCATTTGTCCATTATTATAAAGGAGAGATGCTGCCTAGTCAACAAAAACACTCCAAAATTTCTTGCGACTTTCTACCCCATTTCTTTCAGGAGTCTTCCCAACAAGTTTTTTTTTCTTTCCTGAGCGCCAATTCAACTCATTGCTAGCCGAAATAACAGATATTGACAAATATTATAGTCTCTTGAAGGGATTAGGCTATCCACATATATAACAGTGTGGAACATCTGCAGGCGAATGACTACTTTTTTGAGACTCCCCCTACCAAAACTAACCAGCCACTTTCATGAACTGCGAAAGAAAGCAGATCTTTGCATAGCGTAGTGAATTTATACGATTACATGTCGTTGTCCGAAGGTTAATATTACGAAGGGTCATTCGATTGTAAATCTGCAAATATGCTTATACTGTATCATCGTACCTTTCCATTATCAGGATAACCTCAATCATTATGATAGTACAGTAATTATCAACATACATGTATATGCAAAGTAAAGGTAAGCTATAAAGGGCCCGTGCCATCCAAATGCAAGTTGATACCTGGGGAGCATTTCATCAAGTGTTTTGTCAGTGATTTTTACCGACAAATTTGCTCTCAGCCAATCAGAAGCAAGGATTTCAGTAGCTTATAACAGTTGTCGGTAAAAATCACTGACAAAACGCTTGATGAAACACTCCCCTGTTGGTGTGCAGGTCTACATACATTTCATATTTTGATATTTAAACTTCTAAATATGTTTAATAGATTTTTAAATATTTTTGAAATAATTTTCTAAAACTTGCTAAGCCCCACCCACTTAAAATATACCTCCAGATCACTTTCCCCCTGTGACATCATCTGTCAATCATCAGTGAGCTAACAGCGATTGTGCAAGTGATAGTGGTATTTAACTTTGTCAAAGCTGACACCTGTTACAATACAACATACAATACGAATATAGGAGTTGCTATGTCAGACAAAGGCAATGGGCTGGGGGAAATTACATACCACTATCTATTCTACAATACAATAGACAGTGATCCCCCAGCTCAGCACACGCTCATAATAGAATTGCATGCTTTCATTCAATACCTCCTCATTGCTTTTGTTTTCCTGCTGATGCTACAGCATGTCTGACATAGCAACTCCTATGTTGGTATTGCATGTTGTATTGTAACAGGTGCCAGGTTTGACAAATTTAAATACCACTTTCACTTGCAAAATCGGTATTAGCTCACTGATGATTGACAGATGATGTCACAGGGGGAAAGTGATCTGGAGGTATTTTAAGTGGTTGGGGCTTAACAGGTTTAAGAAAATTATTTCAAAAAATAGTTAAAAATCTATGAAACATATATATTTAGAAGTTTAAATATGAAAATATGAGATGTATGTAGGACTGCACACCAACAGGTATCAACTTGCATTTGTATGGCACGGGCCCTTTAAAGTTGTCCAGAAAAATCTTGGATGAAAAAAATCAGACCAACAAAATAAAAAATACCCACGTCTGTATTTGATTTACACCCCCGTTTTTCCTATACACATCCCTTATTCTGAAATCATTTGCATAAAACATCCCATGCAGCCACTTCCAAATGTGCTTTCAGTCTAAACCAACCAGCCTTGTAAACCAGTTTCCTTTGGAACTTTGGAAATCAGCATACATTGAATGAACGATAAAGAAAAAGGATACATACTCAGTGCTCACATCCATCTCCAAAATATGCCCGAGAGACTTTGCTTGTCATCAATATGAAATAAAATTTTACTCTCCGTTTCATTTGATATTTCCGGTCGGAAACTTTAAGTCATATTTTGAGAATAGGCAAATAGGATACCAGAAAGGTTTTATGGGTTGGCGGTATAAGGACATTATTTGTGTCGTTTACTGATCAGAAATATGGGCATGTTACAGAGTCCAAATAACTGATAATCCTTTTCTTAAATGTGACGGTCAAACATAATAACCATATATGGATCGCGCAACAGTGAAAATCTTCTGCCTACAGATAATTATATGTTTTCACCGATTTGGACGGGCTTCAAAATAACCTGTCTGAAGTACGTGTTACAATTTACAAAAATGTGTTATAAACACTGAACTGTTGAAGAATTCATCAAACGACGACGGAGTAGGAGGGTGACAAGCTGGATCATGTGTGTCGATCCTGGGGGTGGGGGTATATATCAATCCCCCCCCCGAAAAAATAAATAAAATGAAATTAAATGAGGTGGGGATGGCCTGTATTAACATCCCCCAATATTTTTTGATAAAATAAATAAGAATTATGATACTTTAACTTAAAACTAATAATTATAAAAACTCATTATGTTTGATCTTGAGATACCATCACATTCTTTAATGATTAGAAGTAAGGAAATAAGAAATGCCCTTTACCCAAAGGTAATAAGTTCAGAGTTGAAGTTCAAAACCTTATGGGCCATAAAAAACTAAAGAAACTATTACCTTTGGGTAAAGGATTGTGTCTCGCGTGTTAGATCACATCGCTTTAAATGTTTGGTTAAAGACCTCAGCCTGACCGAATTTTGAAATATACCCTTTATTCATCCACGGGGAGCTATATATTTTCTGAACAAATTGAAACCAACTTCATGAGATTCCGTTTCCTGTGGAATGAGTAACAGCGTCCCGAATGTTGAGCCCCGGTGGTTTGGGCCCCGTCTCTGAGGAACGCTACTTTGCGGGGGGTGAAAATTTGATGACGACATATCGTGTAGACGCACTCGGAGCTGTATACATGACATGTCGTCACACGTCTAGCGACCCCCTGCAGTGTTACGCCATAGGGAGGGGGCGGACCAAAAAAAATATCTTTTTTATTTTTTATGGATAAACGGAGACGAAAATTTATGAATAACCAGGGTAATTATATTCTTTGTTTACTAAGCTTTACGTCAATATATGGTTGTTTTGGGTCAGGCTGAGGTCTTTAAAGTTTCAAAACCGCTGCTCTCTCTCTCTCCTAAGTTATCTAATGTTCCATCGGTTTTGATCAATCTTTTTGATAATAAAATGTTGGGATAGAAACATATATCGTGCGCATGCGAGTGGGGTCAATATGGGTCATAATTATGGTCACCTATATAGGCTATAAGCCGAAGATACGTTTTGAAACCTCAACTCTGGAATTATCACTTTTGTTCCTTGTATAATAAAACTTCTACTTCGAGCAATGAACAACAAACTGTCTATCTGCCTTCTTTTTCCTGAATCATTACACATCATTTATAACACACATATTTAAATATCTTATGTTATGATAATTAATATTTTGTTGTATTTGCCGTGACTTCTATAGACAACATTTAATCACACAGAAAGCCATTTTGGAATGCTCTAAATGCAAGTTTTATAGACAGATTTTTGAAAAAGTCCTTGGCCCCTGAGCTGGATATTGTGAAAGCTAGGAGTGTGCATGCACTTAGGATGGAGGGTGGAGGTGTGTGTGTGTGTGTGTGTGTGTGGGGGGGGGGGGGGGGGGGGGCTGATGGATTGGAAATATCACTCCACTGGATACTCATTTAATACCGCAAAATTATATGGGGCAACTGCCAATTGCCTCCTAATCGACATCCCTGCTGATGAACACATATTTTAGTCAGATAGACAATGAATATAATCCGGTAATTAGTGCATGCGAGTGCACATGGTCGATATTATTGTAGTCAGTACAAATGACCTTCATCTGCACATGCGCAGATTGTAATTACGAATTGGCTTAAAGATAAAAAAAATGAGTTCTGGTCATGACATTGAATTGTGAAAGAAACTGTCTCAAAGCAATTTGGAAAGGTTGATTATACAGCACATAAGAATTGGTGCATGCTTTGAGGTTTTGGAACCACCAAAATGATAAGAAATTGACTCAATCCTGCTGAGATTCACATGCACTGCACACAGAAATATGTATATGGGACTACACACAAATGTTCGGCCCGAACATTTCAGCTGTTTCTTGTCATATTTTGAATGTGAGGGCATTTGAAGAGCAATCCTTTTCAGGGAACATAATCTACTGTGAGTCTTCCAAACTAGCATAATAAGAATGAGAAAGCTCACAAATTATTTGTTACCTTTCCCAGAACTCAAGCTTCCCTTTATTATGAATGAATAAAAAATGATATTCAATATCCCTACATTATATTGGTCCGGCGACATTTTCTTGAGGCTTTATGAAACATTATTTTGGAGGAGCGAGTTTTAAAATATTAGACAAAGGCTTTAAGTCTTAGGTATAGAGTTGGGTCCAGGGTTAAATTTAGGAATTCGAAAACAATCAGAAAATGACCGCAGAGTGATTGTAGGCAGACCGTGTGCCATCCAATCTGGGGAGCGTTTCATCAAGCGTTTTTGTCAGTGATTTTTACCGACAACTGTTATAAGCTACTGAGATCCTTGCATCTGATTGGCTGAGAGCAAATTTGTCAGTCAAAATCACTGACAAGACACATGATGAAACGCTCCCCTGGGCGTTCACATCCACAAACTCCCTTGGCAAGAAAAACGATTATATACAGCCATGGAAAAAATTATTAGACCACGAATGGTTAGTGATAGTGTTATTTTTGTGGTAAGAAGGAAATGAAATATCATACAAGCAAGGTATAATTGCTGGAATTTGGTATTCATTCAATGAAATACAAAGACAAATCATTTTTACAATTTTGTTTGCATATCATAGTACCCTTATTACAGAAGCTTTGTCTAATAATTTTTTCCAGGGCTGTAGGCGTTTCACTCTGGTAGGCGTTCAGAAATCGATGAGGGGAGAAGGAGACAAATTGAATATTATTAATGATTAGGGCGGGTAAGATGGACAGATTGTGACTACTCGATGCATGTAATGACTGCAAAAGAAAAGTTGAGGTCGCATGAGGTTGTTATATGACTGTACTTGTAATAGTCCGTCAATTTTGGGTGGCCAACTGATGCACATAATGATTATGAGGTTTAACTTTGTGTTCATAACTGCAAGAAAATATCATAAAGAGAGAGAGAGAGAGAGAAAGAAAATGACAAATTTCAACACGCTCAGTTCTGTGTTTCTCTCACACTTTCTATCTCCCCCTTCTCTCTCTCTTTCTCTGTATTGTCTGTATCAGTAATATAGAGATGGAGAGAGAAGGAGAGAGAAAGAGAGAGAGAGAGAGAGAGAGAGAGAGAGAGAGAGAGAGAGAGAGAGAGAGAGACCCCTATGAAAAGTGAAAAGGGATTTTGGGAGAAAACGCATCAATTTGGGAGGTTCCTGAAAACATGACAGATGCGCTCTTGCTAATGCGTGCGCGTAATCCCGCTCGTGTTTCGCTCCTATATGCATACGTAAAATAAACACAGCAATGCCTGCATGGGCCGCCTCATTATAGAAGGCCTACTTCCAACATTCTGTGTCGAAATACCGTATCGATTTATCGTCAATATGTGTATAAGTAAAACCTTGAAATTCAAAGCACCATTTTACTACAAAATATATAACTCCTGTTACATTTTTCTGAAGGCCAAATTATCCGCCTGAATATAATTATGCGAGGGAGCGTAGCGACCGATCGAAAAATTATGCATTACACAATTCTACAATAATACAAGTTTCCTTATCATTAAAATGATCATATTTCTATCTTTAAATTTTATGTTAAGGGGTATCTTCGGCGCAGAAGAAATTAAAGGGCTCTTGCCCCAACCCTGAGATACTCCGCTGCTAAAATACACCACTGTGATTATCATATTGAAATAGACAGAAATCTCGTAAGGGGCTGGTTGAACTGGCTGCTGCTCACACACCCCCACCACCTACCCCTTAATCCACAGTGGTATCGGTCCGTCATCACCCCCGTACCCCTGGTCCAAATTTCTCCCTCTTGCCCTCCCCCGGGTGGCCAATGATGTAACACGAGATCTCGAAGACAATTGCAATGAATCCTCTAGGATCAGACGTCAGGGGTATGTGTCTTTTTGGATTCTGCTATTATTGGTTAACATTTTTAAAGGTGCGTCTAGAAAATCTTGATATAAGGAAAATAATGGAAAATTGAACGACACCTGCTCCGGCGACAATTGCTCCATTCCCGACACTAACCGAATTCCGTACTTCAATCCTGGACCAAATATAGTTTTTCCCGGTCAAATTCGCAAAATTAGCTTTTAAATTAATTTTCAAACGCTCGTTTACTTCCTTTGGTTCATATTAGTTTTCAGTCGTTCAAATTCATTTTCAAGCGTCGAAAAATGTGGTTCGAACATCCAAATTAATTTATCGTCGTTCAATTCAAATTCATTTACGACGAATTGGGTGCGGATTCTTGCTAGAGTTTAACTTTCATTTTCATTAACGGACAGTCAAGTTAGCAGTATGTTCATTCATTTTCAAACAGGTACAAGAACAGCCGGGCTCTGCCTTTTTCATGAATCTAACTTCTCCAATTTTTTTCGTTATTTAAGCATTCTAATGTTTTCAAATGTAATTTGTTGTATAACGATGGTGTAAAAATGAATTATGGGCCTATACCCTTAATGTTTCATATGCAGTATCGTTTCAAATGTGTACAGAATATTCAAAGTAGCCTTTCACATCATATTGTCTGTCTTTTATATTTTGTCTAATTTTATATTTTCAGTTGACCATTCGCTTTGTTATATCTTATTTTTGTTTTTGATAATCACAGGGCCCCCGAAATAGAAGGGGTGCTAACGGGGCTCGAGCAACCCCACTTCATAGTCAGAAATCTTTTTGCGGCGCTTGCGTTTGTTTATCAACTTTGTTATGATCCAGGATTTTATATTTTTTAAGAGTATATATCATTAATCATTATTATCATTTATTCCTGATCTATGAAACTGCAAAAACACGTCTTTACATATTGTTCTTAAATCTTATCTTATAAAAACAGTTTGAAAATTCGAAGGGAAGGAATGCATTGTTAAATCCATTGCTTAAATCGCGAACATGCTTGTCAATTGTCAATCGATTTCCCAAATGTTCTCGATCCGAAGCTCCCGTGAATTTGAATGCTCACCGGGTAAAATTCTAATTTGAGTGCTCATTCTATCATATGCATGATGAAAGTATGCGATCGCTTGCCCTAAAAATAAAAGTGAATGCTCATTGTAGGCAATTGAATGTCGATCTCGATGAGCATTCAAATTCAAATGAAATCGAGCTACTGCATGTGCATCAATTTGGCTGCTGTTTTGATGAATTTGACCGGGGAAAACCAATACTATACCTAATCCTAACTCTAACCCTAACCTAAAACCCAATTGCAACATTATCCACAACCAAATATTTTTGAAGAATAATGCCCGACAAGCAATTGTCGCCGAAGAAAATGTCGGAGCACAATTTACCTACCACATAACTTCAGCTTGAACTTCAAAAAGCAGTGTTCGTTTCGGGTAATAATTTTCATCTTTAAATAATTTTGGTTCTGACTTCTTATGCATTAGATGGCTGCTTTGACAAGCGCATTTAAGGCTTCTTATAAAGAAGCACCAACTCATCCCGATATCTTCATTTTTTGCAGATTCATCCAATCTAAACCACATATTTCAGAGATAGCATGACGGGCCTACATTTAATGTAAATTTGTTGGATTGTTTTGCCATTAAGCTATTATTTTCCGTCTTTGTGCCAAAACAGGAACTCAAGAATACCTTTAATTCTCTACAGTGGCAGAGAAAACTTTTTTTTTTTCACCTCAGAAAACCTAGACTCCGCTGAAACAGTGCATTAAAGTCATTCACAAAAACACATCCGACCCAGCGAATCGAAACCGTGCATTATTAATCGAACCCAGATTTGAGGATATCAGGTTGTTTGGGTGCTACTAGAAAATTTGAGGGGGCAATGTGTAGTTTACACGTCCAGGGGGCAGGGATCGAGTCTGGGGACAATATGGAAACGATAACTCCTTTCTAGGGGGGGGGGGGAGGTGGTGGGGTGGAAGGGCATGGGGCTGGCAGTCTATAGGAATACATACAGAACTACAGGAGCAGACGACCTTTCCGTATCCACGCTAGAGAACATGGTGAAATAACACTCATTTTCTCTCTCTCTCTCTCTCTCTTTGTATCTCCCTCTCTCTTCCCTCTCTGTCACTCTCTATCTCTCTTTCTCCCTCTATATTTAGTATATATTGTACATATATCTCTCTGTCTCTCTCTCGACCTCCAATTCTCTCAAACATGTCAAACCCTGCCTTTTCGTACCTTGCTCTGTTTCTTTTTAGCCTTTCTCTTACAGTCCCTTTCATCTCTTTGTATATTTCTCTCTGTATTCATGGTATTGGTATCTCTTCCTTACCCCTCTCCCGCTATCTATTTCAATCTGTTCTATCTGTCTGTGCATATATCCCAGATTTAGGAGAGCAACACAGTCATAATTTGCATAGAAACCCGTCAGATACCAGTCATGTAGTCAACCACCAACACCACCGCCGCCGCTCCTCCAGTCACACCTCCCATCATCTGGACATCATCAGGACTTCGACACGGTTGATGAATACCTCAACGGTTTCGACGTGCACGCATGGACGGAGTACCTGTCATCGACCCACCCCTAGTACAACAACGAACTCAATGATGCGCACAATATCGATCCGGAAATCAGATTTTGACCAGATAAGACATGGATTCCTGGAGGTTGAGAGGAAGTGCACCGTTTTGGGGACAGAAAAGAAGTGCACAGGGTCATACCAAACAAAGACAATTGTTTGTAGTACAGTTATTGCCAGCATATTAATAGAACTATCAATTGGTGGAGCTACGGGGGCACGGGGAAACGTTCACCTTTAAATAAGTAGTAAGAACAAAGAGGAAATAAAGAGGGGAGAAAGAAATGGAGAGGAGGAAGACAACGTGAAAAAATGTGACAAGACCTTCTTACATATTCTTCTCTCACCTGACGGCCTTCTTCTTTCTCATTTCATCCACATAGAAAAACTGTTGCCCCCCGCCTTCATGACGACAGTGCCCCCTTTCTGTTTGGGCCCACGTTATGTCACTGGGTCTGTATGTAATAGCTGGTTTGTGCATTGTTTGTGCGTCATGGTGGTCCCTAATACATATATACGACAAGACGAAAAAAAAACCGAAAAAGAAAGAAAAAAAAGGGGGCAAAATTGTAATCGTTTGGTCCTTGACCATGTTGATGATTTTCTAGCGATCTAGGCCCTCTTGCATAAAAAGTTGCGTTTAATTGCAACTCAAAAAATTAAACGCGAGTCCCAAATACGCTATTCTGATTGGTTGAAAATCAAGTTGCGTTTAATTTTTTGACTTGCATTTAAACGCAACCTGCAAGAGGGCCCTGGAGACAGAGTTGGTTCAAATCCCTACTGATTTTAGAATACATAAAATGGAAAAAAAATCCATATTACAAAATGAATCATAGTGATCAAATATTTATTTAAATGTGTTTAAGTGAGAAGAGCTACATTATCAATTATCCCCTTTCTACATGTTCTAAGGAATTGTCTAAAATGACTTCCATTTGAAAAAAAGAATAAAACAGTAGTATTCTATTTTCTTAATCATGTGTCTACAAAATGTCAACTTGACATGTAAAACTCGGTTGATAAGTTGCTCAAAATCTCGTTTGCCCAATTGACGAAAAATGGTCCACGCCTAAGCTTATTGCTATCAATTAAATTGATTTTTCGTGTCTCTGTGAACATTCTTTCCAATTTTGTTTCCCTGTTCCTTTCCTCTACAATTTTCTGGAAAAAAAGGGACAGGAGAAGGAGCTAATGATGTACATGTAGGCCTCTTGCCTTCTGGCCTGATACCGTTACTCCTTAAACCATATGTCGGTTATCATCTAATTACGGACAAGACTTCAATCCCTAATATCGATCATGCTTACATAATTGTCAAACCTTTTCTTATGTTTGTCTTTCCTTCTAAATCTTCTCTTTATTTTTTACAACCAACTTCCCGGGTAATCGCGAATGAAAACACTCTTGTTGCTAGGCAAGACAAAAGACTGGAACGTGAGTTGAGAGAAGTAATAGTAAACATGTGGGGGTCGTTAACGAGTTTGTCGCGTGCCCCGATCATCATCAGTGATGCCATTTGACCTTGGAGAGATTCATCGGCCTATAACTGGTGTCTCTCCTTCTTCAACAGATAGCTTCCAAATGCTCATCATCTTTTGATATCTGGGGTATATCCTTTGTCCGCGTTATTGTCTGGTATGGATCGTGTTGTTACTTTGATCGTATTTTTATTTTTATTTTATTCATTCTCCTTCCAGCGTGATTTTCGTTAGATTTCATACGGTTCATGTTTTGCCTTAACATAAAGCGTATGATCAATTTGGTTATTTGTTCTCCTGTATATTAAGTTATAACTATATATATTATAAACTTATTTTTACGCCAAGAGAGGTGTAATATTGACATTTTAAAGAGCTTTCTCTTTCCCTGACCCAATTGTCTTTTTTCTTTTCTGTCGGATAGATATCTAAATTGAGATACTACCCCGGTAAGTCATTAAAATTTCTTTTCCCTCCTAATTCCAAAATATACTCATTTTTAACACCATCGACTACAGTAAATCTTCCGGGGAAAACACGAATATAATTCTAAGTTTTTAGTACGTGTTTTTTCACAAGAATATCATTTTGTAATGATCTTTGTTTTTTTCTTTGTCAACACTTCTGGAGTTCTGCAGACACCTCTTATGATAACACTAACAAATAATTATATCCATTACGGTAATTTTTACTGTCAGAGAAAATATCTGACTGAATATGTTCAATATCGAAAATGGTAAGAGCGTATCCAAGATATCTAAATCAAGATTAATTAACAAATCAAAACAAAACAGAACTGAGAAATCTATAAAGCTTGTAATACCCAAATCCAGTCAATCGACTTTTTACAGTTTACGGACGGAAACATGTTTGTTTTGTCTGGTTCCCTATTAGGTGCAAAATAACCACTCGGCGACCATTCAACCAATCTGCAAACAGATTCGCGTAATAAAACCAACGTGTTCGTGTTTTTTGTTGGCAAATAACACTGGTATTGCCTTTCTTCCTAAAGCAGTATTAAAAACAAAACAATTTATTTATAAAAGACAAGAAAAAAGTAAGGGCTCAATGAAGACATAAATAATAAGACAAACTTGGATTGTAAATTTCTACTTAATGCATCGCTTTTTTTAAACGATAAGCCAGTTTATTAATCATTTAGTATAACATTGCATTTAAAGGCATTGAGTAGCTTTGCAAAATTTGACAAATTCATCGTGAAAGTGGTCCAATGATATATAATCCTACTGTTAGAACTATACTTAGCAACATGTGAAAGTAAGATAGAAATTGGAGCTCATTTACTATTTTTTAAAAAGAAAATAAATGTGGTTTTGAAAACAAAATTCTGGCTGAAATAACGGCAGATCTACGTTTCAAACAGTATTTGGTCTAGCGTCCTCATGCGTTCGTTGTGAGACATTGGCAATACGCTATGTGTGTTTCGTACATGTATAGAGATAGTATCTATGGTACATGGTAAGCCCGTTTATACCCAACATCCACTTACAGGCGCTAGGCGCCAGTGATATACCAGCCAGCTGAGCTATCGGGATAGTTACTTGTACAGTGCAACGGTATACGGTCGTACTCCGTACCCGTCGGCGAGCCATATAGCTAACTCAGCTCAGTGCACCGCACACATAGTGAAAGCTAGTTCTCGACGTTTGTTTTATCATCTTGAGAGTGAGACTTGAATTTTTTTCTCATTACTGCCAGCGCCGGGACAGGGACACAGTGTGATATCCACACAACTCACTGTAAGTGTAAGATTTGTAAGATTTGTAAGATTTGTAAGATTTTATTGACTCTATCGACTGGAGTGGTAGGTATAATCCCGGGTATAGGGTGACCTACATCATACATGTACTGCGTACTTTACTGTACGCCGAGCTCCTTGGGCTTGGCTGATCAATCTGGTAATATAGTGGGCATGGACCATGGTGGGAGTGGTACTGGCCTCCGCAGCTGTATGGGGAGCCCTAGGCTACGTCACTAGGTCTGCGCACCTAACTAAGGTTTGACGGAAAAAATGAACAAGAATTTCTTTAATATTCCTCTAAAGATTTATTTTATTTTATTCCTGATATTCTAAAGAGTAAGTTTGAGAAAAAATTGCATCAAAATTAGAGCAAGAACAATGCCATTTTCACAAGAAACTGTGGCCTTGTCATTTCAAGTAATTCAAGTTATTTCAACATCCCTGATACTGATGATAGCAGAAAGTGTTAAAAATGACGTGATATTTACGTCGTGGTTTTCGTCTTTTTTACGTCCTGTAATTACGTCAATAAGACTACAACTTGCATCAACGCAAGACGTCAAGAGGACGTCTTATTTTGACGTCATCTGTACACTGTAAAAACTGAAGTGCTGTAGGCCTATAGCCTAGGCTATATAGCACTTTTTGAGGGCATGCATAGGGACTGCACTCAGAGTCAGAGTGCTATTGAATGCACACAGCGTGCTATTTCAGCACTTTCACGCGAGCTGGACCGGCTAAACATTCATTAAAAAAAATTATTTTGGCGAGCCTCGAACCAGGGTCCGCTGATCGAGAATTGCTGGCATTACCGCTGGACTAACTCACATCGTACGATGTAGAGCAGATCATATTGTTACATAGTGAATTTACGACACCACATAGTTCATGTTATCTATTTGACTCCCATGACTAAACTGGATTGCAAGAAGCATCTGTCAGTCCATCGGTAACGTCAGTGCCTCTCAATCAGCGGAACCTGGTTTTTTGCTGGTAAATTAGCACACTACAACTAGTGCTACAAACAGCATTTCAGGTGCAGTCACTATTATACATGCCCCTAAAAGTAACGCTTTAGTTTTTACAGTGTACAAGACGTAAAGATGACGTCAAAATAAGACGTCCTCATGACGTCTTGCGTTGGTGCAAGTTGTCGTCTTATTGACGTAATTACAGGAAGTAAAAAAGATGTAAACGACGACATAAACATCACATCATTTTTTCCTCTTTCTACTATCAGGGACAGGGATTGAATATAAACAATCTTGCATGGTTCCCAATCCCATGTCTGCGCACTTATTCATTAACACGCAGTTCGGGAGTTTTGATGTGAAAAACAACATTTTGTGGCTTGTGAATAAAATGTCTGGTTTGCATGGCTCGCAAGTATGTGAGAAATGATTATAATTCATTTAGACATGTTACTTGTTAAAAAGTTAGATTTTGTTTTTGTTGATATGTGCCTCCGACTCCACTCACAGTTGGATCCCATGAACGGCTCTGTAGGCCAGTACTAGTACCAGATTGATAAGCCAAGGAGCTCATATAGGTAGGACTCATAGATAATGAGATATCAGCCCCCCCCCCCCCAAAAAAAAATAGATCTAAAATAAATATCGCCATTTCTCACATACTGTGAGTCATGCAAACCATCCTCGCCCAGGCCTCAGAGTCAGAGTTTGCGAAAGGGGTTACCTTCCACTCCAGGATCAACTAAGATTGTAAAAATTGATTGACAAAAAAAAAACCACACAAAACTGGCAGGTGTGATCAGGGTTTTTTTTTTACTTGCACATGATGTAAGACTTGTAAGTTATATGGGACTACCCATGCAAGGTAAGGTTTGTGTAGTCCCATATATATATAGGTTACAAATGCAAGGTAAAAAAATCTGTCGATTTTTGTCTTTTCTCTTTTTTAGTCATTCAATTTTTACAATCTTAGTTGATCCTGGAAGGTAACCCCTATAGCAAATTCCGAGGGTGGGTTGCATGGGTCAACTTAGGTGAGAAATGGTGATATTTCACACACAAGGTAATTATGGATCCCATGTACAGCTCCATAGGCAAGTACATGTACCAGATTGATAAGCTAAGGAGCTCGTACAGCTACCTGGTACCCACGCACAAGCTCCCATGCAATCGCTTAATACGCTGTGGGTCATGGCACGTCTATTCTATGTTGTCTTTGAAGCAAAACGGGCCTGGCCGAGGCGTGCCAGAACGATTAGAACGACAAAATGAAAAAAAAACAAACGTTGCTTTGGAATGTTTTTTCTCTTTTTCTCAAGAAAAAAATTGTATGCTTTGGAACAAAAATTTTAGTGTAGAAATGGGGTCTTCTGGGCGCCACATACCCACCACACACTACATGTACATTTATATACTGAGTCCTCCCAAAAAAAATAAACACTTGGATTCACTCTGCTCTTTCCAGGAATTTTGAATCTTCTTCTTGCCGCTTTCCCAATCTGGTGGAATATTACATACCAATCATGCCATAGAGTAATTGCATTGTTTTCTTAGCAGTTCAATATCTTATATAGGATTTATATGTGACAGTTCTTATCAATGAGAATGAGTTATCCTTGTCATACCTATGTTGGGTGTCCTGACAGGTTGGGTGTCCGGACAGATAGTTTCCAACTACTGTATACCTATGTTGGGTGTCCTGACAGGTTGGGTGTCCGGACAGATAGTTTCCAACTACTGGTAGATCTGATCTGTAAATTTTAAAACTTTTGCATTCAATATTTGGGAAATCGCAATGTATGTTGGGCATAAGCATGAATAAATATTTTATCTTGGTTAGTGCTATTCCATGCATATTATTTTTGGAGAAATCCAATGGCAAACTTCATACTAGTGAATTTTATTTTTAAAATGTTTTTTAATACTTTCCTGGATAAGTGGATATATAGGGCAGGGAGGTGTGGGCTGTTCACAGGTACATGTATATGATTCAGTAGATATCTACAAACTCTTATTTTCAGTCTTTCATTCAGATCCATATACTCGCCTAAGAAAACGGTTTGATAGTCTGTTATGGATACATTTGACTTGTCATTCTATTTTGCTTTCAGATGCATGACATCTCTTATTTGATCAAATTGATGATGGAGCAGACACAGTCATGCTAGAAACATGCAAATAGATCTACACTCACCTACAGGTAAATATCCTCTTTCGTCACCTTCCATGTTTACTTGAGAGATGTGCAATTATAGAACAGGAATGAAACAAAGAAATTTTGTATTTGGAGTAGTAGGGTCTACATGTAAAAAATAAAGAAATGAAGTATAATAAAAATAAAATTAAGCTGGTTTATTGCCACTCGGGTCTATTCCATTAGAGTTTTTGTCATGCAAGAGCTTGACTAACAGGGGCGTTGCTAGAACATTTTGAATGGGGGAGGGTTGTGACACCCAAATTTGTCAACAAATTTTTAGGATGCAATACCCATTTTTGCAGACAAAACTGCTGCACCCTAATCCCTATCCTCCGACAAAAATTAATAAAAGAAAATTGCAGACATAGAGATCTTGATCAGACAGGCCCATTTCGTAAGGAGGGGACTGACGCCTTTTGCCCAAATATCAGCTTTTCAATTTCTAAATATTTTGCCAGAGAGTGAAGCGAGTCAAACAAAATTTGTTTGAACTTTTTTTTAGGTGAAAATTACTGAAGTTTACTTACATAAGTTATATAATTATCCTGGAACCTTTCTTCTTCAATATGTGGATATGGGTCTGTTCACAAAGTTGGGCACCTTTTGAGGCATTATTTCTTTAATCCCCTGTAATTTGATGAAAAAGTCAGTTAGAATTTTCTTACTTGGCCATTCTATCTCTGGTGAAAATAAAAAGCATCTGAGAATCATAAACATGTTGTTCCACAATGTATTTTGGAAATAATTATGAAAAACCAGCGTGTGGATGTAACCGGACATTGTGTCCGTGTTACATCCGTCTTATTTTGAGACATAACGGCACATCCATAATGCTCTTGATGATAAATATTTGCCTGGTTACTTTAGGCTCTCTATTTTATTCAATGCAACAACAACTGCAATGAGAGTATACTGACTTCAAGAGTTATTGATGAAAGTTGCAGATATTCTTTGGTGTCCCATTCATCCACAACTTGTGACAGTTGATTGGAAACTGTTACGCCCACAACATTCATGATAAACTCAGGGAAGATATTTATTCTTTTGTTAAAAGTTTTGCTTCATTAAGTCAGCACCATAACACAATGTACCCATTAATAGGATTTAGCTTTATAAGGTATCATGCATGTAGAAATGTTGGCAATCTAAAAAAAGGTGGTTGTGGATGTAACATGGGACACCAGTATGTTTTTGTCAATGCTTTGAAAATGCCTCTCAAAACAATTTGTCTTGTGTTCTTCAAAAGCTTCCTGGAGGCACCAAGTACATTCATATAAAACAACTTAATGGTGTAAGTCATAGTGTTAAAACTACAATGTTTTTACGATAAAATGTCAAGTTTTGGTGCCCCAACTTTGTGAACAGACCCATATATACTAGCACCTTGCTGCCCGAATGTGACTATCTGAACTTTGACAATCCCAGGGGGGCAGCTGTAGCCTATTGCAGAAGGGAAGGGAAGGGAAGGGAAGGGACGCCATTTGCCCAAAGATTAACATCTCAATGTTTTGGCGAGCGACTTGAGCGAGCGAGCAAAAAATTTGACCAGTTTTTCCTTCTTTCTCTTCCCTTCCTTTCCTTCTTTTTAGTGTTTATTTTCCTTTCCCTTCCTTTCTTTTTTTACCCTATATTTCCTCTTCCCTCACTCCCCCCCCCCCCCCTTTCTTTTGTTGCCAACAGAGGTGGCACATTTGCCCCCGGTTGACAAATTTATGATATTTATATCTGCATTCCTATAGATTTTGTAAATTTGTCTTGATGAATGATGAAAGAAATATTTGTGGATGAAGGATGGATTTACTTTACATTTTATATTCTTATGATGAATAATTTATGGGATTCTGTAGTGCAGCTATAGAGATTTTTGTAGGCAGTTGTTAGTTCCTGTCTGATTTGTTTGCACATTAGTTTTACACAAGGTGTTGCTCTGTAAATTACTAGAATATTTTTAATAGGTACCTCTACCATCATGTAGACCAGTGCATGTTGTGTTCGCACCACTGGCATATTTCACTTTAGGACAGTTTCCATTTCAGTTCATGACCAAAAAAGTGTAATGAAAAGCTTGACACCTTGTTAAGAAGCACATTGGCCACAATTCACAAAGAATGGTAAACCCATGGTCTAAACTATGGTTTAAAATAACCGTAGCCTGTATTGCCATTTATGATTGGACATGAGGCCATGTACGTTGCTTGTACTACCCTTACAGAAGTATTCATGAATTCAGGCCATGGCCTTTTCACCAAAAAAAAAGAATTTCTATTTCATTGAAATTCTAATTCATTTTTTTTAAACTATCTTTTCTATTATTACAGCACCACCAAACTGTTGTACTGTATGTGCGGATTGGATTCCCTGCCACTCCTGGTCTTGCTCAGTTCCAAGATACGATTGAGATCACTCGTCCTATCCATCTACCTGTTTGCCTGGGACTCCTGGACCCTCACAGCAGACCTCCAGAGGCGAATTCAAATACTAGGCATCTTGCATAAAGACAACATAACCAACGAGACGGTCCGCACCATCATCTGCGCCATACAAAGAACTCCTCACGACCGTGAAAAAGCGCAAAACTGATATGGCATGCTTCATGTTCTTCGGGTCTTGCAAAAACCATCCTGCAAGGCATAGTAGAGGTGTCGTGGTCTAGTGGATACGTCACCAGACTGTGGATCTCATGGTTTGCGGTTCGAGTCCCGCCGCGGCACTAATCTCCTTTGGCAAGACATTAATCTACATTTGCCACTCTCGACCCAGGTGTAGAAAATGGGTACCCGGTAGGAATTTATTCCTTGAAATGCTGTGAGCACCGAATTCGGTAGCCTAGCTACAGCCGGGGTAATAATACTTCGGCGCTTAGAAACATTTGTATTAAGCGCATTATAAATGCAATGTATTATTATTATTATTATAGTGAAAGGTGGAAGAAAAAGAGGAAGACAGAAGAAAAGATGGGAAGACGTTATCAAAGAGTGGACCAGCCTGGACTTTTATTGTTCTCCATCGAAATGTTTTTTTTACTTAATTCAGTTTTGCTGTGACTCTTTTGAAATTTGGTTACATATATAGTAGAAATGGAATTTTATTATTGTGAATGGCAATTCAGTAGCAATGAATTCCTGTACATGTAGAGAAAATGAAATTTGCCCTTTTTTTTTTTACATTTATCAATTGATGGCTTTTTTCCTTGTCCATCTTCCTAATACCTCAATCACACTAATAAGACCGACACAAGACCCAGAACAAAATTACCCTGAATGGCAAAGAACTGGTCGATTTGGTGGTGTGATGGCGGTAATAGGATGAGTGGGTGTAACTTGTGCCCCCTCCCCTCCCCCCTTTCCTGAATCTTTAGGAAAAGTGTTAAAGACAACTTGCGTGTTTTCTTCAGCACGTGTTGATGCCAAGAAATATTATGTCCAGATATATTATTTAAAATGTTGACACATCCTTTGCCTCTGATAATATCCTTCTTGAAAAATCCCTGCCCTTACCAACCAATATAGAGCCACATAATGGTCCGAACCAGTTAGCCTGTAATTTATGTTGTATTGTAATTTGAATATACCCTTATTGAAGCAAAAAATGAACTTTTTCCTTTAATTTGAACTTCCTTTTCTTGTGAAGGGTCAGAAAGGAGAGGGGATAAGAGAGAAGAAGAAAATGGAAAGGTGCAAAAAAACCCGGTAAAAACAAGCCATTGAGAGAAAGGAAGGAAAGGATGAAGAAACAAATCATGAGAAGAGGATGAGGGAGAATGCAGTGATGGAGAAATTGAGAGAGAGGGGAGAATAGTGAAGAGTGAACACAATCCCAAAGTGAATTTTGAAATATTAGTAGGCCAAGTGGCGTACCCAGGATTTGTTAAAAGGGGGAGGGGTGGGTGTATATATCAGTATTTTGGGGGTCTTTTTACTCCAAAAAATCTCTGATAAGCCAAACAAAAAGAACAAAAAGTAACATTATTTGGGGGTTACTTTCACTCAAATTATCCAATAAGTGTTTAAAAAAAGTTAACAGGAATTCTAAGGCGGCGTTTTTAACATCAAAAAGGTGTGTGCCAACTTACAATAACACAAAAAGGGGGTGTTCGACCACCTAAAAATGCCCCTTTTGTCAAAGGGGGTGTTTGGACACCCCCCTCCTCTCGATAAGTGCATGGGTAGGCCTACCTTCTTCGTAATGAAAATTTTCTCACTTTTCAGATATGACTTGGATATTATCAATAATCAAGCTTCCAGAATGTTATGCTATAGCCCAATATTACAAATATTAGAAGAAAAAAGAAAGAAACCCCCAAACAAAAATCACTGACGTGAGGGGGAGGGGGGCCAGGGGGATGCCACACTCTTATGACAAGTATTACATCTTCCTAATCAATTCCCCGTCCAAGGAGACAAAATAAAATCTTATGTGTTCATTGTTTCATCAGTCTTCAGTCGATCGCATGATCCTGCTGTTCTGAAGATACAAAAAAGGCTTTTCCCCACTTTTCTCTCTATCCTCCGATTGTAATATTGGAAATTTGTCTAAGCATCCAACCGCATATCAGTACAATGTATATCTTGACGACTAGTAACCGAAATTAGTTTGGAAAATGTGACATGGGCGTAAGGGGATATTTTCGCTCCTGGGGGACGCCTCCTTTATTTTGCTAAACATTGTCGACATGAATGATTCCATTTCCTCGAGAGCGAGAAATAAATTTATTGGACCTGCGGGCATTCGTACTCCGCGCGCGGTGGCGGGCTCTGAAACCAGCCCCTGCCTCGTACCGTACGGCAATAATTGTGAATGACGACAGGGCTGTATTTCCTCCACTCCGATCTCTCTCATTTTCTCTCCCTCCGAGCTCCGGCCAGCCCCTCCTTCCCGATCCCTTACACAACGTCTAATACGTCTCTAGTATAGAGCTGATCGTATGGATTGTTGTTTCGTCCATGTTTCAAAATGTGCGACCTCCCCTTCCCCCTTTTAAATGCCTTTTCATTTGTTTCCTCTTTCTCTTTCCTTCTTGTCGGGCAAAAACATTTGTTATTTATGTATGTAGGATTACCACGCAATAATCAAAATTTGGTAATTCTCCTCACACACGATGTCGCGACTACCCCAGCGACCGCCCGCCGGCCAGGCCAGGCGATCGACAGGCTAGGCTAGGCCCTTGCCGGCCCACGGGATGAGCTCCAGCGCTCAAGCTTTCTCTCGCGCGCGATATTATTGCCGAGTTATCAATCCTTGGTATTGCAAGCCCTGTCAGCATTACACCCCACAGCGGCAGGCCAATGTAAATATACGTTACGCTGTGCATTTGCCGAAAGAGGGAGGTAGGCCGACCGTCACAAGTTATAAGCGTCATGCCATACGCTTATAAAATTTCGATTTTAAATCATAAATATCTTGATAATGAAATCAGCAATTGACCTGTAAAAGTCATACGATTCCCGACTGACCTAAAGGTTTCTAATTATCATTGCAGCATGAGCTAATTCAGATTTTTTTTTTCTGATCTCCGACAAAGTTACTCAATGCCTTTAATGGAGTAGGCCGACGTTGTTTACGATAAATTAGACTGGAATTACACCGCGAAGATTACTCTTTATACAAGTTATAGGAATAAAGATATATGAAATCTGCATCACTATACTACCTCCACCGCCACCACCACCACCACCATCACCACCACCACCAACAACACCACCACCACCACCACCAACAACAACACCACCACCACCACCACCAACAACACCACCACCACCACCAACAACAACACCACCACCACCACCAACAACACCACCACCACCACCACCACCATCACCATTATCATAATCATCATCATCATCATCATCATCATCACCTTCATCATCATTATGATTATTACCAACATCTTCATCAGTTCATCACCCTCCTCCTTTTCTTCTTTTTCCTCCTCCTCCTCCTCCTCCTAATTATTATCATAATCATCATTATCATCTCACACATGACCAGTCACTTTTACTCGAGCACCTCTCCTTCGCTCTGATGATTAATAACATCACAGCATGTATAAAACTTTACAGTTCCTTGTTCCACAGACCCTCTCTTTCTCTGCATGCTAATAATAATTATCATGTTCTTCTTTCATTTTCATCTCCTGCTATGCAGGGGCCTTAACCAATTTTCAGATTTAGGGAGCAATGATCGGACTCAAACTGCATAGAGTATATAATGTATTTGGGAGAGTGGGTAATTGACCCTACACCCCCTAGGATAGACCCCCCTGCTTATCCGGGATTCGTTGGTACGCCCTCCCCATGATGTCGCCATGGGTCTTCATGGTAATGCGCACATACAGTTCGGCGACACGCTTAACATCTCTTGCCCTTGGCGCTCCCCATTAGAAAATAATTTCATCAAAATTAAAACTTTACAATTTGGCCTTCCCTACATGTCTATCTAATAACAAACTAGTCTGTATTATGGTTATCTATCATCATTTCTAAGTGATCGCTTGGTCAAATTAAAATAGTCCAAATTCGTGTCAAGGCTTGTATTCATGCAGTACACTATTTATTTAAGACAATGATGGAATTTAGTCCATCATTTTCACCCCATAAAATACAAAATGAGAATATGCAGAGGAGAAGGGTTACAAAAATTTATTAAAAGTAAATCTTGAGAAATTATGTATTTGGAGAATTAAGATATACTTATATGTTAGAGAGAGAGAGAGTGAGTGAGAGAGAGAGAGAGTGAGTGAGTGAGAGAATGAAAGAGAGAGAGAGAGAGAGAGAGAGAGAGTAATGGAGAGAGAGTGGGGGGGGGGGAGAGAAATAGACACATAGAAAATAAAACAAAACAAACAATAAAAGAATACAGAGAAAGAGAGAAGTTGTGAGACTATAATGAAAAAGGTTTAGACATTTACTTTGTTGCAAAATGCTAACTTTGAAAGCTCACAGGATCATTAGGAAGCTCTATTATCAGCCCCCCCCTCAAAAAAAAAAGTTTTCCCCATCCTCATCCGTCTGTCCGTCCATCTGTCTTTCCATCCATCTGTCTGGCCTTCATCTATCCGGCATCTTCCATCTTCCATCCTCCATCCTCCATCCTCCATCCCCCATCCTCCATCCCCCATCTCTCAGCGCTGCACTGTTTGCGTTCCCCCGTTTCATTGTTTGTGGGTGTCGGCTCCTTAAAGCCCCTCTCAACCATCGTTTGTTGTTCGAGTCACCGGCCCTCTTCTGCCCCCTGACCTGCCCCCTCGCTTTCACTCGCATCAAGAACCCCCACCACCAACACTACCAAAAGAAAATGGAGAAAAAAAATTGACGTAGAGTTTGATTCCTAAAGGTGGTACATCCATTTTGATCGAAATGGATTTTAGAAGCTAAATACATGTACATCCCCACATAGGAAGCACACACGCTTTATATCCAAACTTTAGGAACTATGAGCATGATGGGTTACAAATTGATGGTTTGTTTGTAAAGACGCTAAATCTAAATAAGTTATATTCAACACAAACGCAAACAAAAGACAGTAAACCCAGTTCGACATGTTCGATGATCCTAAAATTTGTCAAAATATTAGAATAACAGAGTTTTTTCGAAATTTCTCAAAGTGGATTTAGAGCCTTTTGGAATTCAGCTTCAAATAAAGGTTGACGATGTTCATACCTGACAATTCACACAGCAAATCAGGTAGCACGGGGAGTCCCACACTCTTTAATTCATATGTGTTTTTGGTCCCTTCGTTCAATAAGCACCTATTTTCGATGTTTTCAATCTATTTCGTGTATTGTTGAACTAGGTTCCAGTGGGAAGGAGGTATAATCAGGAGTATTGAAACAGATTTTCTGAGTGAAAGACACGGCAGGCATTGCCCCCTTCTTAGATTTAATAACGCTCAGTATCAAGTATCTTTCGCTATTGCAAAAGCGGGAGACATGTCCATTTCGACAGAGAATACAGTCGCCAACATAATTACTTTAAAGAAATAAAAACAGAGCATTTTACATGATCTTCTTTATACAAAAAAAAATAGAAGAAAATAAAGTAGACCTCACTCGGGAAAAGGGGGCATTGATTACCAATACCTACTGTTGTAGATACTTTTCTTAATATGCCTTACAGTTCATAATCAAAGAACAGCTACGCGATTAACTAATAGCTTTTGAGGACAATGATTTATTTAACCTGACTTCAACGTAATATAGCGCTTGATATCAACGTCCAAAAGCATTGTAGATTTATCACTACACTGGTCATCTGCACATATGTGTACTATCTCCACTCACCTGGGAATATTCTTATAATGTCGACATAACTAAAAACATAATCCACGATCTTGCGGAAGTTTGAAAGTTTCGCTTGTCAAATTAAGAATTCCATTAGTATCGCTTATCAATATGTAATGGAAAGCAGGCAAACTGGTTTAAGCCTTGTGAACAGAAAAGTTTTACAACTGAAGAAGCGTGTAATAAATGATACAGAACATAAAAAAAAGGAATGAATTCGAAAAGATGATTATTAGGAAAATAGATGCATATTTACAAGGTTGAGAAAAAGTTCAATCCCATCAAAAGAGAAAAGAAAGTTTATCTAAAAAGGAAAAGAAGGCAACCGATTAAAGAGGAATGGGGGACAAATTATATTTATTATGCAAAACGATGACAATGACTTGATAAAGATAGTTTTCTAGAAAGAAAGAAAAAAAAACCCTGAAAGTCTTCCTCCACTCCATGACTCCTAAACTCCAACAGGTTTCATTGGCTTCTTTGGGACTTCCGCTCTTTGTTTAGACGAGACTCTTTAACGTGGTCCTCTCTCTGTCGAATCGTTTAGATAGCAGCATCTATCTCCATGTCTCTCGAGTTGTTATGATATCGGAGACGATTCTTCCCCTGTCGGGATCGTCTGTTGTCGTCTTCCCTTACCGTCACGGTATCGATCTCGGGTTCGAGGAATCGAATCGAAAAACAAGAGACAGACATAAAGACCCAAAGAGATGGAGTGGATTTACTTGGATTGGGTGGGCAAACAGGAGGTTATTATTGATCGGTTGATGGTAATGTTGTCCTTGAGATTTTGATTGTCAGATGGATGTAGTATTAAGTTAAGAAAAAAAAATGAAGAAAAGGGAATATTTTCATGCCCTCTTGTGAAATTGCAAGAAAATGTGATAGTTTTAACAGATTGGTAAAAGCAATTGACGATAATTTGCACAACTGATATAGTAAAAGAAGTAAATGATATACTATATGTATCCTTCCTATATAACAGCTGGTGCTCATGATACCTTTACTTATACTAGTAATCTTACTACTTCACTTATTACTGCTTAAAGGTAAACTTGAGTTCTGGGAGAGGTACAAAATAATTTGTGAGCTTTCTCATTCTAATTATGTAGTTTGGAAGATTATGTCCCCTGAAGATGATAGCTATTCAAATGCCCTCACATCCAAAATATGACAAGAAATAGCTGAAATGTTCGGGCTGAACATTGGAGTGTAGTCCCAGTACAAGTGACTCTCAGCAGGATTGAGTGAATTTCTTATCAGTTTGGTGATTCCCAAACCTTACAGCATACACCAACTCTTATGCGCTATATAATCAACCGTTCCCAATTGCTTTGAGACAGTTTCTTTCACCATGTTCACAATTCAATCTCATGACCAGAACACTTTATCTTTAACTATTTTTACTCATTATTTTAAAATAAGAATAAAAAAAGAAATACAAATATTTGTTTAAAGAAGAAAGAGATAGAATTTAAGATGAAAAATGAGTTGAATTCAAAGAAGAAAATATGAAATGATAATGAATGAAGGGAGGGGATGAGAGAAGGGGGATAATAGCAATTGATAACAAGAGAAAATGTTTATATCAGTGATGGTATAATTAAGCAGAATAAGATTATTGGTAAGAAGAAATAAATCATGTCATGCTTCGAACCGAGATCTCATGCTTTCAAAGTGAATGAAATGATATTTTTTGCGCATTTTTTCTATTTTCACTATTCTTGTTGTTTTAGTTTATTTATTTTGTCCGTCTTTTTATTTCCCTTGTCTCTTCGCCTTCCCAATTTTTGTTGATCTCTCAACTGAAACGCTATTGAAGGGATTGGGTTACGGGAGGAATTCGGATGCAAGGGAACAAAGCCATGAGCTTAGGATCCAGAGACGAAGAACCGACAGACTCATGATGACAACTATCCCAAAGATTTCATTTTTAACATGTTTAACCCTTTTTCCCCCTGCCAAATTCGCTCAAATTGTCGCTTTGATACCTAAACCCTCCCAATTCGGCTGTACTTTTGGTCGGTTAATTCCCAAGCGCAGAGCGTAGCGGAGATGTAGCGTAACCGTACCCCTTCGGGCCGATCTTTCCATTTTTAGGTCAGAAAATTGCCCTTGTTTTTTTTTCTCTCCGTCTACCTTTTCTTTTCATTCCATGCACACTCATCATCTTAATAGTGAGTAAACAATGGGACACCACATTAAAAACAATAAGAAATGGAAGAACAGGAGGAGAGAAAGAGAGAATGAAAGAGAATGGGAGAGGAAAATGGAGAGGATGGGATAAGAAAGAAAGACAGAAAGGGAGAGAGAGAGAGAGAGAGAGAAAATGCGAGAGATTGTATAAAATCTCAAAAAAATTGAAAAAAAGTGAATGGGGAAAGAAGAAAACCAATGCAAAATAACATACAAAAGTTAAGAATTCAATAAGGAAAGAAGAAGGTTGTATAAAAAGCAAAAAGAAATACAAGACAAGCAAACTAAAAAAGAGAGATAATATACATGAATATGGATATCAAATAGATATTAAATAAATATGTAAAGAGAGAAGAATGAGAGGGAATGAGTCAGAGATCGTAACTACAAGAGAAATAAACAGAGAGAGAGAGAGAGAGAGAGGGGCAGAGAGAGTGAGAGAGAGGGAGAGAGAGAGAAAGAGGGGAGGGAGGAAGAGAGGGAGAGAGAGAGAGAGAAAGATTGTGTATAGTTTTCCATAGAAATGCCCAACATCTATTATAGTATTCGCTGTTTGATTTCAATATCACGGTGTCGCGAAACGGCAGACTACCCAAAAGTCATTTTCCACATAATTATGCGACCACTATTTTTTACGTGACAGATGGACCTTACAAACATCTGAAGAGCTTCGACCAAACGGCATAAATCATTTTACTATGTGAAGTCATGCTTTTCTGTGTTATGCATGGACGTACTGTTATGCACACAAAATGGTATTTCTAACTACTAATCTGACCTTTACTTGTAAATGTTTGGGAAAAAAAATTCCGTTTATTTCATGATATATTTTCAACGTAGTTTAACTTAACATGCCTTTGTCCATATTTTAAATTAAATATGCAAGCTCTGGAAATTGCAAACCAATGGCATATGCATTATTTCATTCATCAGTCATTATGCCTGTCTATGCCACTTGTAGAAACAAGGTTAATGATGACATTGCGTTTAAAAACAAAATATTATACTTGTGCTTGAATGGAATTGATTAAGTACGTCATTAAATATATGGTTATCAAGTAAATCATTTCCGTCATTTGTATAACATAATATTTTATTAAATTTTCATCGGTTATAATTCTTAACATTTTTAGAATTGTCCTTTATCTTTCTATTAATATTTGTGTCGCCTCAATATACTGTTCCAGAGAAATCAGGCATCTAAAGACATCCTTTCTTCGTTTCTAATTCTTTTCTTTCTCTGCCCCCCTCTCTCTTTAGTCCTTTGTCGTCTCCATCAATCATTCATATTGTTGCCTCGTGATTCCTTCTTCATTGTGGATTAAATGCCCTTCTCCCTATGTTTCTATATTTTATAAAGACAATTTCTCACTTCCCTCATGTTAGCTTTTTTTCTGTTCCAACATTTCATTTATATCGAGGCAACTTTTTTTTTTCTTCAAATCCAAGGTTTGTTAAATATTCGATCTCCATGTCTCTCCTGCATTCATTTTTGAGGGGATGTCTTTATTCGATTGGTGTGGATGTGATTCTATTCGTCAAGTATAAATACCAGTTATAGCTCGAAAAAATGTATTATACAGAAATGAAATCATGCTATTTTCTGTAATTTCTTATTCTTTTCGGATATTTTTTAAATAAAAAAAAATCGTTTTGTTTTTCTTTCCTTCTTCCATCGCCGGTATGCCCTTCTGTCTCCTTACTACATGTACTAAAGGCTAAAAACCCAAGGATGACTCGCCGATGGCCAATTTGGCAGAAGTCAACCATCTTCTCGCACTGCGCATGCACAGTCCGTCCCCGCACGCACAAAATCGCGGCATATGGGCGTAATTGCTTTCGCATATTTACCAAGGAATCGCACGCGCGATAAGTAACGAAATCTGTTACGATTTCTGCCCCATTGTACGGACAAAACGAAAAGATCACATCATAAAGGCGAACTTTTCCCCTTTCTCTTTTCCTTGTAAACTGACAAAAACGGGACAGAGGGTGGGCGATTGCGGTATGAAAAATACCTCGTCCGGGGAAAGTATTTGGGAGAGAAGGCAAAATATAGACAGATTTCGAGGCCACTTATCCATACTTTAATACTTTCATTTCTTCTACCACAAGATAACGGGGTCGGTGATTCAATACAGGGAAACCACTGAGTCGGTGGTTGGTATATAGAGGCGGGGCTGGTGGTAGCCGCGTAGTCAGAGGGATCGGGATTTATATATTGTCCGGGCTCATCATTGTATCCCATCAGATCGCATCGCATCCTCGACATAAGTGGACATACGGTTTTCATCTTTCCTTCAGGCTTTACTTATTTATTTTTTTCTTCGCTCGGTTTGTTTTGAACTCCGATTGTTTCTGAGAATTTTATTAGAGACATATCCCTTTTGTTCGTTTGGTTGTGTAATCTTCCACCTGTGCCCGTATTCTGCTGGATAATAATGGTTATAACTGGTATGTATATTTACAGTTTTTATTGCCATTCATAACTATTTTGAATTAAAAAGAGTATTGATATCTCATACTATGCAGACTCATGTCAAACATTTTTGGACGAAATTTTGGTTTATTTCGTTGGATCCTTCAAAATATAATCGTGATTTTGTTGCGAAATATTTAATTTGAACTTATACCAAGATATTGACCAATGGGCTCGTATATTCATGTATATTAATCATGCATTGTTCTGGATTATCTGTAAGTTCTTATATGCAACGGGGACCTTGAATAACAATGAAAACAAATCCCGCAAAAATATATATGCATATTTTCAATTATCATTTCAAGTTTTCAAATCTATGTTCAATTTTTGCTAAACAGAATGCTTATTAAATTTCAATATTTGATACGTTATGCAAAATATTTCTGAGTATGATTGATTATAAAGTGTATTATACTTTAATTCACTGAATATCCATGTAATCTTTGACTCAAACATGAATCAAATTTTTTTTTCAGTTTGTGGAATGTAAATTAATTGCATGCGTTGTTTTCTTGTATGTTTTTCGTTCTTTGTAAAAACACTGTTGTAATGCGAAGCTTGGAAGTATAAATACGAGAGAAATACGTCTATGGATAATCCTACTCTAGTGGAATTTGTTATTACACTGATGAATAGTTATGATTTCATGTGTAGAAAATGATGTTGTCTTTCATACTTTGCATGAGAACTTACCGACTTGCGCCCAATCATAAAATGTTCCATACTACAAAACTTCATAGATGACAAATCGTCTAAAGTTTGGTAAGACTGAAACATTACGCAGTAGTGAAGAAATTTAAAATACTTCAAAGAATACTTTTTGAGGAAATTGCATACTTCAAAGATACTTTCATATT
The DNA here is from genome assembly GCA_025617745.1 of Heliocidaris erythrogramma. Lineage (NCBI taxonomy): Eukaryota > Metazoa > Echinodermata > Echinoidea > Camarodonta > Echinometridae > Heliocidaris > Heliocidaris erythrogramma. The sequence continues at coordinate 33,896,657 of CM046870.1, read as the reverse complement.
CGAGTACATATAATTTACTCGAAAAGAAACTGACATGTTCATAATTTTTGTGGAATTTCATAAAGTTTGCCCGATTTATAATTCAAACTAAAAAAAAAAATCAATAAACAAAGAACACCGTACGAGAAAAAAAAAATCGTCATCTGTTATTGGATAAAAAGGGTCAATAAATTTGCAGAAAATTTATGAACCTCACTATATTCCTGCCAAGTACGTACTTGCCCGCTATAATTCAAAGAATAAAAGCGACATAATAGAATAGGAATCGAGTAAATTGTAAGATAATTTGCAGATTTAGACATATTTGCCAAGACGGACAAATTGATACTTACTAAAGGAGAGTGGTCTCATCTCAAATGACAAACATAAGAGTAGCATTGTTCGTCCATTTGTTTATTGTTTTGTACGTTATAGATTTATCCTATAAAGTAGAAATGTAATAGTCAAAATGAATATTACATATCCTACATCATTCAAAAATATTTTGATCGGTAACTAAATTCCAAAAGATCTAATCACTTTTATTAACTCATAATTTTATTCTGAGAGCAATATGTTCAGTGAAAAACAGTAGCAGTGTAAATCATTAACCATAGCCTTGATCATATTATAATCGTACCTAAATTAATTAACTATTAAATAAAGAGGTGTCTCACGAATAACATGTACATCCAGTTATTACATCTCAATATAAGGGAAGATAAATCATATGTTATTTGCGACCCTTTTAATTTTTATAGGTGGTGGGCTTATGGGAGAAAAGGAGCCAATGTGAGCAATTTGGTATGCGAGTCAGTAATATAGATCACACTCTCCCTCCATCTTTCTTTATGTCATTTTTCATATCATAACCTAAACACCGGTTTCCATAAATTCTTTTAAAGCACCACTATATACGACAGCATGACGAGGCTTGTGTGAAAAGCAATGTGATCACAACCCATGATGCATTTCTCATGATCCAAATCAGAGCTGACGTCTTTATCAAATTAACAGCTCCGAGCTTGTCAAAGCTACCCTTAAATCGCGTCTCTTTAATTACAATTTACGACAACCCTTAAAGAAGACGCGTGTTTAGGTATCTATGTGTTCAGACAATGTGACGTTCGCAACCCCCGAACGTATAAATTACCAACCCATATTTCTGACATATTTCTATCTTAACGTGGTGCTTAAAAATTTTCCGATGAAATATCCACCGAATTATTGAATACAAAGGGAAAACAGGAAAACTCATCGTCACTTGCAAGGACCACCTGCTCCAGTTTTGCTGTCTTTTAGTCAAACACAATAAAGACAATGTTGTCATGATTTGTTTTGTTATGACTGTGATCTAACATGTTAAGCAACGCAGTCTATAAATTGTAATTACGAATGTTGGATGTAATGACGGGTGCAGCGTAAATAGCTCTTAAAATATCATCACAATCTTGAGTAGTGTTTTGCTACATTAAGCGTGTTCTTATTAAACAATCGCATTCTATACCATATGTTTTTGCTCCATAAAGCTTATACGTCATTCTAAGATAAGTATATTTGACAGTTTTCCTTTGAATTTAACCTATAGAATAATAAAACCAAATGGTTCTGCACAAATTTTATGAGATTGGTTGTGTATACTGCATAAATAAACACAATAATTGTTTCATTTCGAAATTCAGTGGATTCAAGAAATAATTATGGTATTTCATCCAAATATTTATTTTTGACAGGACCACTAAAGTGGTTATTTAAGTAATTCTTTCAAAACAAATTCGTTCTAATTTAGCTTTCTAGCTATCTCGCCACCATTATAGAAAGTTACGTAACTTTATGATTTACATTATGACCTATTATATAATCATATTAATATTTTTTAGATCTGCGTTGTATTGTATTGAGCTAATGGTATCGGATCTTTTTGAAGACATAGCTAAATGGAAAATATATAGCGAACACCACATCACCGTTAACACAAGCATGTTGGGGCACAGAGTGCTAACCGTTTCATCTCTACGATCAAATCGATGAGCTACTTGGATTTTCATAAATCGATATTTTCATCGATCTATCCCTTACGTAACACTGCTCTCTGATTGATTTGGTCCAAGCGTATTACATACATTGTATCGTTTTATGAGTTTTGTGTTCTTTTGGTTTTGGACCTTCTTTTTGTAGCTGGATCAAAACATTATATAACAAATCTTTGAGTTGTGTATTCAATGGGGGCATATCTACAGGATATTTTAGTGTTGAGAAAGGAGTAAGACAGGGGGATCCACTATCTCCATATCTATTTATACTTTGTATCGAGGTCCTCGCAAATTCCATTCGCAAGGATTCATCCATATGCGGAATCAGATTTGGTGATGTAGAAGTGAAACAAACGCTCTATGCAGATGATATGACACTTTTTGTAAAAGACCTCATATCAATTGATAGAATAGGAAAAGCATTTGAAAATTTTGCAAAGATTTCTGGTTTAAAGATGAATAAAGATAAAACTTTTATATTGTCGTTAGGCCCTCTCTCTCTCAAAAAAAGTATTGCAGTTCCCTTTGGTAAATTGGTAGAGATTATTAAAATATTGGGGATAACCTTTTCATTGGATGTAGAGGTACAGGAGAGGATTAATTATAAAGAGATTTTAAGTAAAATTAAAACATTGTTAATATGGTGGAAGCAGAGGGACCTTACTTTGATGGGTAAAATACAATTAATGAAAACATTTGCAATATCAAAAATAAATTATGTATCTTCACTTTTACCAGTACCACCATGGGTGTTTGAGGAAATTGAAAAGCTAATGTTTGATTTTTTATGGAATGGGAAAGACAAAATCAAAAGAAATGTTATGTTCATGGATTACGAAAGAGGGGGGCTTAAAATGATTGATTTTCATTTATTTGTATACGCACAAAGGATTATGTGGATAAAAAGATTACTATTAGGGGATTCAAGAGTAGGGTGGAAACGCTTTTTTATATATGGGACCCGTGAGGTAGGAGGCCTATTGATACTATTCACTAACACTTCATTAAATATCTGTAAAATATCTTTGCCAAAGTTTTATATAGATATGTTACACATATGGGCTGCTTCAAAAGAAGTATTACTTAGGAAAGAAATGTCTAAAAGAAATGAGATTATTTTTAACAACAAATTTATACGATTAGATGGACAGATGATATTTGATGAAAACCTTTTTTTAAAACATATCTACAAATTACATCATATAGTCGATATGGAAGGTAATATCAAACCAACGAGGGATTTCCTGAGAATTGGATTAAAAGAGGAGGAAATAACTAAAATTTATAAGATGTTTGAGAATATTCCAGGGACTTGGAGACACCTTTTGAAGAAACCAGATACATGTGAAGACACTGGCTTAAAATTAGAATTTATATTTAATGGAAAAACTAATACTTTGGCTAATGTTACATCGAAGAAAATATATAATGCTCTGTTAAGCATTAAATTTGAAAAATCAGTTGCCGTTAAAAATATAGAGAAAATATACAATTATTCAGAAAAAGATATTCATGTTATACTTTTAAGACCCAGAAAAAGCACTCTAAAAAGCAGAGATTGTTCATTCTGTGGAAAAAATGAAGAAACCTATGAGCACTTGTTTTTTACTTGTGAAAAGACAAGAGGTCTATGGAGAGATTGTGGTGACTTGTTCAATATATATCAAATTAAAAATGTCAGTTGGGTGGATGTCCTCTTTGGCGTGAAGCATATTATTGTAGGGAAGGAACAGATAATCAATCACATCATTCTTTTAATTAAACATTTAATCTTCGTCTACAGCAGAACTAAATCTAAACCACCAACTCCTAATGAAATCAAGCAAAAATTGTTGGAAAATGAACGAGAAGAGAAAATATTAGCCGTAGCGCGAGGTAAACTATCAAAACATTTGATGAAGTGGGAATACTTTCTTTCATGTGTGTAGAGACGATGAAGCGAATGGGATCACGTTTTTTTTTTTTTTTTTTTTGCTTGCTCTGTTTCTGTTTGGAGGAACGGCGGCGATGCTCCAGATGTACTGTGAATGGGGAATGTATGTGTTGTGAGCGTGGGTGTGTGAGGATTAGTGAGGGTGTGTGTGTGTGTGTGTGTGTGTGTGAGAGTGTTTTTCGTTTTTTTGTTTTGTTTTGTTGTTGTTTTTTTTTGGGGGGGTACTATTTTTTTTTTTTTTCTCCCCTTCTCGTTATTTCTTTTTTGTTTGTTTATAGTTTTGATAAATAAATTTTTATTCGTAGGGAAGGGGAGGGAGGGTACATAGCACCTGATATATTTTGTTTTCTCTCTATTGCTTTAAGATATTACAATATTTCTTTTTCGTACGATGCAAGGTATATTTTTCATCAATATCATTTTTTCAGGTTTCTTTCGATGATTGAGGTACAATTGTATAGCTGTATTGAGTTAGAAGATTATGTAAACATTGTTTCTTGTGATTTGTAATATATATTGTGCTTTGTATTATGTGAATTTGATTTGTATCGTGTAACATTTTATTTGTATCATGTAAATTTGATTGGAGAGAAAACAATAAAACATCTTTAAAAAAAAAAAGTACAACATTTATGCAACTCTTTAATCAGATATGAATAATAACTGCATGTACTTTGGCAGAGTACCATTACGTATTATTCTGATGTGTCACATGATTGTTCACTCATGTTCAGAGTGGTTGGATTCTTTTTATATATTCTCCAACTTTTTTTGAGGCTTCTCGTGAGCTTCAGCTGTGGATGAAACTATTCTGCAGTGTTAAAAAGGAAATCATTGATGGAAGTTCGAAGTCATTTATTTAATAAATATGAAAGGCTATGGGTTCCGTTTTTATAGCTTTTACCTGTATGATACGTCCATAATGCTGCGAAAATTACGTATTATTGTTCACAGCTTCTCATTTTACTTGACAAACATTTCACTTGGTGTTTGTTTTGGGGTGTCTTGCTTGCCATCTGACTAAAAATGGCTAATTTCACCAAGACACCTAGATCTAGGCGCGCTATTGTTGCAAAGTTAGGCATGTCTCTTGTGGCGTTATAGCATTCAAAGAATTTAATCATACCAAATATATATACATTGGTTGAGTGTATTTACCTGGGTTGAGAGTTAAACAACTCTAGATTAATGAATTGCCAAAGGACAATAGTGCCGTGCCAGTGTTCGAATCCACGACTTAATTTATTTCCAATCAAGTACTTTATACAGCACTTGACTACGACACGCCCTTAATAGTTAGAAAGTACATTACAGGGAAATCGTATTAACATAGGAATGTAATTTTTTAACGATTTTCCAGAAGAATCAATGAGGAAATTTGAATATACCAAATATTTGTGCAAAATTCTTATAAAAATGGTGAGCCTTTCGAATACAAGGTGAACAGAAGAGCAAATAATGCAAAGCTGATGACTTTATGAAAAAGACTGTAACCAGAAAATAAATCATCAGATTTAGGGGGTGGGGGATATTATCATAATAGTATCACGAAGGCATAAGCTTTATTAACAAATGAGATAAAGGATTGGATAACGACCAAACTCTCTTAGGCATGCATGTTAGGGGAAGTTTGCTATTTCTCAGGACAGAAGGTTGGAAACAAGGTTGGATGGAGCGACAGGGGAGGAGAGACGACTGGAAAGAGGGAGAGAGAAAGAGAGAGAGAGAGAAGGAGAGAGAAAGAGAGAGAGATAGAGAGGGAGAGAGAGATAGAGAGAGAGAGAGAGAGAGAGAGAGAGAGAGAGAAAGGGTGAGGGGCGAGGAAGCGACGAGAAATGGCAGAAATAGGAGAAATTGATATAGTGAACATAAAGAATCCCATGTAGACAAAGGAAGACAGATAGATAGGCACAGTAAAATTAAAAAACAAATAAAGAGGTAGAGCATGGGCGAGAGAGAGAGGGAGAGAGAGTGAGAGAGAGAGAGAGAGAGAGAGAGATATTAGAGAGGAATTTGAGATAAATATACAACCTAATTCAGGTAGGAAATTAGGCAGTTAGGATGGAGATGTAAATACCCCATTCACGTTTCCCCAGTGTGCAATCTAGTTGTCAGATAAGAAGAATTGAGCATCTATAAGATGTGAATTAATCATCTCAAACCATCTCGATTCAAAGACGTTCCTCTTAATCCCCGACGTTCTATTATGACTTTATAGGCTTATCCTTATCTTTCAAGAAGAGGACATCACTCAGGGGTATTGTTCATATCCTTGTCGGTAGATTGGTGGCGTAGCCAGAGTAGGATGAAGTGGACGCCCGCCCCCACTAGCGGAGTGCTAGCTAACTAATAAAACAAAATTAATAAAACTTGCAATTGCAGTGGGTCTATACTGCGCGCTATATTTGCCCCCAATCTCTCCTCCTTGCTCATTTTGATATACCAGTGACCACTATCAACCAATAGGTGTTTAACGTGGAGTTGCCCCACCCCCTTCCAGAAAAAAGACAGAAAAGAAAGAACAGAAAAGGGGGAAATAGAATAGAAAAAAGGAGAAACAAACAAAATAAGAAGAAGAACAATCGAGAGGCCTTTTATTTCACTTCGATATTATCGATGTATTTCATAATTATATAGTAGAGCCTAATTTTCAAAACCACATTTGCCTGAATGTCATGAATGTAGGAAAATGATTGGTAATATTTTTTTCAAAAGCACAATAATAATAATATTGTTGTGGTCTTCACAAATCTACATGTATTAAAATGCATGTTTTGTAAGCCTTTCACATCATCTTTAATATTCATTAGGGCACGAATACATTCTTGAGAATCAACATTGGTATATCAAAGATCGTCTTCTGACTCCCAATCAAATTGATTAGCCCCAATTCATAAAGATCTTTAAAATAATACGGACTTTTGATTAGTTTAAGGAAGGCGTAAACACGGGCCCACGCACTTCGCTTTTTGACTCCCAACCCCCTCTTCCTTTCCCTGCGATCGCAATTATCGTAATTGGGCGATTTAATTCTGCTGCTCCGTGCTGAATCACGATCGCAGACATATCGCAGGGGTTTCCTTTGTTACGATAGTGTCGTCTGCGCGCGTGCTTATTGGTCATCAATGCATTGTTGGACAATGAAACTCAGGAAATCTGTTTTGGCTGTAGCGCTAAACTCCTATTGTGCCCTGATGATATTTAAATTGAAGACGGTGTGTCGATTCTAAAGATGGACAACGTATCAAGATTAAATGATCTTACACCATGGAATTAGATATAACGTACCAATATTGAGATCTGCGTTAGAGATTCCTATGTGTAAACGGAAAAAAGACGATGTGGTTTAGTTTATGCATGTGCATGTAATGCTTGTATAATTTAACAAATCATATAGTCCTATGAATTCTGATGTAAAGTGACCTTCACAGAACGATTGAATCATAAATTAATTCATAAATCCTGACAAGTAAATTAGTTGGAAAAGTGGAATTTCTTTTCGAATCATATGGTGATATAATCGATGATAAAATAGTAGTAGATGCACCAGGTCATTTTTGTATAAAAATGAGCACCGTAAAGCACCGTAAAGCACCGTAATTTTTGTATAAAAATGAGCACCGTAATATTTTACGATTATTGCTTTGATACGTTTTCATAGTGTTTACTAAAATGTGCGATAGGGCAAAATTTGCAAGCGGCGCCTTCCCGAATATCGACGTTCCATCAAGCGAGCGAAGCGAGCGAATTTAACTTTGGAGACATCTCTTTTAAACTCGGACAGACACTGATGGTGCCTGAGTATGCATCCGTATTTTAGCTTAATTTAGTTATTGAAGTATGTTTGAAAAACTACGAGACTATCTCGCTGCCAAAATATAAGATGATGGTGGCCCGAATACTGGTGGTTTCAAACTTTCTCAAGGCCTATATACAGCCCCAAGTCCCCATCCCTGAAGCCTATGATCTATTAATAAGAAAACTGTTTACAGCTTCAGAAAGAAAGTAATGACAGTCTTAATTATCGTTATTATTCCCCTTCATAAAAAGGTCCCCTCAATTTCAAAAGAAATAACCATTTGTTTTTTACCATTCCAAGAATTTTGCATACCATCAATCATCGAATTTTTTTTTTCATCTCCAAAGAATCTTGCTTTTTACCCTGAAATCATAAATAGACAGGATAGGCTAATTCGATAAAGAATGACAAATTTCAAAATTTGATGTTAGTATCCCACCGCCGCTGTCATGGAGCAGTTCAAAAAGGTGACTCGCGAGCAACGAGTTTAGTAGACGTCTTAACGGGAGACCACCCCGGTCGAATCCGGGACGAAGCCGTCTCGCTTATTTTCTGCTATGGAGTTCTCTCTCCTTCTATTCTCTTCTTTCGGGTTTATTTCCAACTTCAAACGTGCCTGTGAGTGGCGATAAATCAAACGAATCTTGTCATTTTTATGCGACAATTTGACTGAAACCATATGAGTTTGAAGAATGTAATATGAATGATTGACTAGACGCATTACATGCCAAATTTATGTTTTTTTTAGACAAAGATATATATGAAGACATTGACATAATTTAAATTGTGATCATCTACTATAATTATTTAGATTGTTTTCCAGGTGACATCTTGTACACTAGAAATATGGGCTTCAACCTAGTTACCGAGGTTATTTATATACAGTGTATATTTATTATATTATATTATTTATATGGGTCTATGACCGAGAGTATACTACTATACACCCTGTCGATGCATATATTATATATTATATATATATATATATATATATATATATATATACAACATTATTTCCTACGTTAGGGGGAATCCTAACAATGTGGTTTATTCCGTCACAATAGAAATTCGACGTTACGGGAAAAGAAACCGTGCGTTAAGGGGAATGCTAACAATAGGCTGAGATAAAAGGATTCCCCCTAACGCTGGAAAAAGAGTTATTGTTATATATATATATATATATATATATATATATATCTATCTCAACAGTTCTTGTTAAATAATAATGTTCCAAAAGTAAAATTGAGAGAGAATGACAAAGAAGGTTACTTTAAAAAAGAGTTATGTTGGAGTGATGTCCAGGCAAATATTCACTTGGGGATAATACCGATCTAAACTGTTTCTAAGAATAGATATAAAAAGAAAATCAGTTGTGGATTGACGGTAATGCCACAAGGATTTGACACACAAGCATTCTGAGGGATCATAGCTTTTTGAGAAACTATCAACTTATTTTTTATCAAGAACCTGTAAATTGCTTATATTTATCTTAGTCTTGATGACTTCGATATGCATTTCATAATCAGAAACAATATCTGAAATGTACCTCTAAGCAAAAAGTGTGTTTCATGAGCTTAATATGCGGCTCTTTATAATGTTGCTTAGCAACGGACGCAATGAAATTAACTTTGGTTTTAAACAGCTGTTTCGGTTTTCGTTCGGGGGGGGGGGGGGGGGGCTTATCAGCATTGTTCTTTAACTGTGTGGAATTATTGAAGATTATTTTTTAAATTTCTTGAATAGGCCTATATTAGTTGGTCGCTAAATTTTTAAATTTGTGAACAACACTCTTTTAAACAAAGCCACTGACTTTAAAACTGAGTACGGAAATGAGAACTATATGAACACGATGAAAGATGATAAAGTTTAGATTGTTTGGCATATGCCTAATTTTAGATTTCAATAAAAACAATAGCTCGATTTCTTGAATACAACCCGAATAAGGCCAGGAGAATGGAAAATAAGCGATTTCCAGTATAGGGACATTGGCCGATTTGCTGATAGTATTATATGGGATTCAAAATTAGATGGAGACAAGGGGTATATACGAGATGTACAGCTGGTAAAAATATTTTCCCACGATAACGAGTAAAAAGGGGAATATTTAAAACATAAAAATCAGGCCACAAACAAAAACACAAAGTTTTCTCTGCAAGACCATTACAAGTGACACTCGCTCTGTCGCCCCTTCCCGAGAGATTAACGGAGTGGTATAAACTTTTATTCCCGACACGCGCCCGGTGGACTGCTAAGGTCAACCCGCTCGCGCGGACAGGCGGGTGGGTTTATCATACACCGTCGAGATCTGTCTGCAGATTGCGGTGTGAGTTTGATAGAAAATATGCGAGTTTTCTAAACTCACTTGACAGGGGCAGGGGAGGGTAGTTGAAAGAATACAGATAGAGAAAATTGGAAGAGTGAGAAAGGAATAACGTAGGAATAATTGGCAACAGGTTTCATTTACATGTATCTTTAAAAATTGCAACCGTTATCGTTAATTTAATCTACAGAGGTCTGATGTTTTGCAATTATTACTTCTCTTCTTTCCTTTTCCTTTTCCTTTTTTTTTTTACAAGTGGCTACTTTCACTAGACTTCTATTTCACGAACTTTCGTCCCTTAGCACTTTATTCTTACACCTTTCTTCAGGTTTTGATAGAAAAGTCCGATCACATATCAAATGACACAAATGTTATAGACTTACTCATATACTTAGGCCTAAATTCATTACAGATAGGGTATCTTGTGAAAAGACATAGTGAAAACACAATCTTTTTATTATATTTTTTTCATCGAATATTGTGATTTAGATTCGTTATGAGAAAGATAATAAAAGCTGTGAAAAGGAGAAAGTGCATTGGATTAGTAACAACAACAAAAAAAAAAAAGCTAAAAAAAAAGAAGCTTTTAGTGAATACTTTAGAAAAGAATTGACACGCGTCATATAACTCTGACCAAATAATCAGACTTGGTGGACTATCCTTTGCAATACAAATAATTCCTCCCCAGTCAAGCTTCTTCGTTTACTAACCATTGTCTACGGCGGACCGTTTGAATATTAATGAGTCAGAAAGAAGAGGATCTTGGGTATTTGATTCTAGTTCATCGTGACTTGGCCGTGAACCAGAATAGCCTGGTGGTTAGGTCGCTGCCCGGCAAGCAGTAGATGACAGGTTCGAATCCCGCTGGTTCCAATTTTTTCTGACTTGTGTTTTTCATTACAGATCGAGCATACGATCTTTGACACTGGGAGTAATATGCCGAAAGATTTGTTTACAAATTAAACATTCCTCCCCAGTCAAGCTTCTTCGTTTACTAATACAAATATCGTTGTTATTTGTACAAAATTGTAAGTAGAAATACTTTTTTATGTTGTTGCTTCCTTGCCTTCTCATGTGGAATTAACTTATGTGTTTAATAGGTACCAACAAGTTTTAGAACTTCATAAATAAATTCATGACGTGTTATAACTTTCTTTTCAATCCGTGTTTGATTCCTCTCCCGATACATGTCAACCGTACGATGTTTGATCGAATGCACGACGAACGCACGCGCCGTGCTCCAAATGGACAAAGCAGAAAGGACGTGCGCGCGCGTGCGACACACTCTACTTGCTCTAAAACCATTATCCCCATTCATGGGTGTCCGCTGTTTGCCCCCTACACGTATGTCACGCACACTCTGCTCCCTTTGTTCCTTTGTGCATGGCCACGCCCAGTAGATGATACAAACCCAAGGACCTCCTGTTAAAATGTTTGGAGGAGGGATGAAGATGGAAAGATTCTATAAGACGTTGATTTAACAATTATTATATCAATATTGGCAGTGATGATCAAGCTCGTACTTGATGAAGTAATCATTTTGCTTTGCGATACGGCAAAATAATTAATGGAGATGTTAGTTGATTACCACAAAGAATGGTCAGTCAAATATACACATTCATAGTTTATCAGAACTACCGGAAACTGAAGCCACCGAAATTTACTCTTAACTGCACAAAAATGTTTCAAACACCATAATAACTAAAAATTATTTTCTTAAATTAAGCAAGACAATTTGCTTAAACATATTGTGATGGTAATTAGATGTGTCTTAAGGAGACAATTTCGTTTCTTTATTATGATTATATTGTAAGTTATTAAGTTTTATGAATATAAACACGATCGGACACTCCTGAAGGATTAGAAATTTTATTTTAATCAAGTTAGGTTTGTTTTATCGATGAAGAAATATGTCATTTCCTCCTGTTTTCAATGAAAAAGGTCAATGTTCTTTTTTCCGCTTGCCTAATAAAACTAGACGAGCCCGTATAAATGGGGTTTTCCAGTAAACGATACATCCGAAGTGGTGACATTTAATTATCTTAATCACTTTCAGCTCACTCAAGCCAGCAAAACACCGCAAAAATAGTACTGAATTAAAATCGATCAGAAAAGGTGGAAAGTATACCAACTCCCTATGACAACTCGAGCTAGCTGACCAGAACTAACACATTTTGCATTTACCTAAAATCATCAGATTATGCGTCCGAATAATTATAATATAACGCTCTTGAGTTTTCGCGGTCAAAATTACAGTTTTGCCTGAATTTAGTAGTCGGACGAAATCCGATATTGGGGATTAAAACTATCGCCTTCAGCTATGATTTACCCAGTGAAGAAGACAATTCCCTTTTTTATTGTATCTGTCGGGATTTAGCCCGTATTTTAACTTTATTAAGTTTTTTTTTCTTCAAATGGTTTGTATTTTTGTTTTTTAGTACATAACTCCAATGACGAGGCGTCACTTCCAAAAGTGCAAGACGCATTTTAATCCGATATTATTTTTGCGCCGATTTTTTTTCCCTCTCACCATTGCTTTGTTCATTTTCATATGCTTACAATCTCCAAAGCTTAAAAGAAAAAAAAAGAAAGAATATTTGACTGACTTTAAACGGTTTTATGCAAAAAAGGGGGCAAAACTTAATTTGCCACCTTTGACGAACTTTAATGGATACTAATGTATTATCAAATTTACATTAAATTTGAAAAGACATGCAAAAGAAGAGAAAAGCGAATCACAACCCCCCCCCCCCCCCACCCAAAACAAAACAAAACAGATACAGCAAAGAATGAGGTTAAACCGTGGTAATTTAATAACAAGTTTTTGCAAAATCTGGATATTAAACTAATCTGAATAGACCAGGTGTGATGAAATTACCTTTCACTACCCTGTCACTCATCTGCTTTGTCTTGTTTGCGCCAATGATTGGTCACGTGACATTAATTGCATCGGACTTTTTTTGTCGGAACTAGGTCAATCAACCGAGCTTCATTGAGCGTCGTGACATAGGTGTAACGCCGACAAAAGCCTTTTCCCCGACAAAAACGTCTGCCGAGGTATCGTCTGCATGGTTTCGGCGAGAAAGAGAGGGTGTCAATTTTGTACCATTTTTAAACATAAAAGAAGGCCGGCACCCTAAATATGAAATGATGGATGCCCTGCAGATCAGAAGATCAAAGTGCGTTTAATTAAAAAGTTGGACAACCTATTGGTCATTGACATTGTAAGGTGGGTTAATGTCATGTACATTATTTTGTTTCATTAAATTGGCAACCGCCCATCGATAGAAAGGTTCAAAATCCGTTACGCCATTCATACACGCCATGTAACCATGGTTACCGTTCAGAACTATGATGAAGGAATCTGGATGCAGCATTATCTATTTTGACTTCCGGGGAGAAGAAGATCAGAGGAGGGGGGTTGAGAAGAGGGTCCGTGATAAAAGGTGTGTGAAAATAATGGAGGAGGGAGGAGAGAGATATAGCAGGGGAGAAAAGAGGAGTAACTCAAGGAGATGGGAACGTACAGAGAAAAATAGTCGAATTCAGGGAAGATAAATGAAGCAAAGCCTTTCAGGAAAAATATAAAAGTTAAATGAGATAAATAGAATAGAAATAGAATGAAATAAGCACGAAAGAAGGAAGAAAATAGCATACATGGAAACTGAGGAGAAAGCTCTGATTGCAAGTGGTTAAATTGTACAAGTTATTCGAAAAGAATTGCTTAAGAAACATGATTGAATATCTTCTAACCATTCTCAACATTCACTGCCCCAAACGGTGAAAAAAATATAGAATATAGAAAGCTTATACAAGTCATGATCGAATCATTTTGTATGATAGAGAAAGTAGCTGACTTTGAAAAGTGACGTCACAATCAAAGTCAAGTTAGTCAGCGATTTGAATCACCTCTCCATTCATAAATCCAATCGTCGGCACGTTTTACTTTCCGAGCATCCTAATTGATTTACCAAACAAGGCGGTTATACTCCACAATACAGCAATCAAAATGATTACCAGAGCAGACTCGGGGACCTTGCAATGACAGTGAATTACTTGCAGACAAAAAATTGATTACATTTGCAGTCATGTTTTTTTGCCACTCAGCGACCCCCGTTAGGAGTCATGAACTCAAAGAAATAGTGAAGAACATGCAATGGGATGTTTCGGATCCTTTATTCTGAGTACTGTGCGCTGTCAGTCAAAAAAAGAAAAGAAAAGAGATTTAATACGGTATTATGAACTTGTTGCATTCATCTATCCACTTAATATAATGTAAGATAGATCACTTCATATCTAATGATTCTATAATGAGAGCGAGAAGGACGCTATCTCCGTGTAAGATGATGCATTTACAGTCGTTCTGTCTCTGAGCAGATTATTACCATGGTTACAACATTTAGAGCATCGCTGTTCGATAGTTTGTACAATCAAGCATACACCACTCAAGCGTATAGAGACCAATGAGAAATAAATAAACCAAAACTATTGAGGAAGGAACGAACACAATGATAAAGAACGAGCTAAAGATAACTATACATAACTCATCCGATTACCTAGAGAAAACAAAAATCTTATGCAGAAATATGATTTCATTAATTACGTGAACATCCGTTGCTCTCCGCGCACGAAGAATTTAGACGCGTCGCTATCATCCATGCGTCGACCTTGTCTACATGAAACAATGGGTGTATCTCGAAGAAAAAAGTTGACTTACGATGTCGATGATGATCGCAATCAAACATCTGGTATATTTATGGCTCCTGTATGCACCCTCATTCCTTTAACGTTTTTTTCATAACCCGAATGACCCATGATGTCATCGTTCAAAGTCATCGAAACATTTTAGAGTCAATGACCGGAGGGGAAGACTCGTCTCCACGGAAACTGATTGTCAAGGTCATTATAGGGAATTATTTGTATAATGATAGAGTGAGTTGAAAGAGAGAGATTGAGAGAGATAGATAGAGAGAGAGAGAGAGAGAGAGAGAGAGTTAGAGAAAGAGCGAGAGAGGGCGATAGAGAGACAGAGCGATAGATAGATAGAGAGAGAGAGATGATAGATGGATAGAGATGAGCGGGTGACAGAAACAGGATAGAGATAGAAATAGAGGTACATGTGGGACTTGTAGATATGTAGAAAGATAGAGACGAGAAGTCTCTTTTGGATATTTCGGACTTCAATGAGCGTTTGAAATGTGTTGCGGTCGAGGTCGACACGGAAATGACGGAGTAAGAAAGCAAATTTTCTAGCAATTCCTCAGGTTGAATAATAAACGAGATTAAAAATGATATCAGCAATGAATGAGTTAATTTTCAGAGAGGCCAAGAAACTAACTATGAAATCACTCAAGGTCAACTGAAAGAAAGGTGTCAGTGACCGAAGACAAACTCCCTCCTCTTTCTTCAACAAGGGCGTTATGATTGTGACACAACTTTTTAAGGGAAAGGTTAATGATATCAGTGGCGGATTTAGGGGGGTGGGGCGATTCCGGCCCATGCCCCCCTTTTGAAAGAAAAGTGTACACTGTGCTCCCATTTAAAACAGAGAGGAAAAATGGACCAGAAATATCTGATAATCTTTTTTTTTGGCCTGTCAGAAAATTTCGGAGATTTGTAACCCCCCCCCCCCACTTTATAAAATCCTGTATCCACCCCTGAATGATATTACCATGATTATAAACAAACACGTTTTGAAATAATATATTATGATAAGCATAATAAGTGAGGGAGAGAGAAAGAGAGAGAGAGGGAGAGAGTGAGAGTGAGAGAGAGGAAGAGATAGAACTATATTAATGAATAGATGCATAAATCAGTATTAAAATATAATCGATTCTTTGAATCATCTTATTCACATCTTTACGAATCCTTACGATCTAAATGGCCCGAAGTTTATTGACATAATTGTAATACTCAGTAAGAAGATCTGTTGTAGGTATATGAACGATGAACATTTCTTTATTTATAGGGATTTCATGTCTTGACAGTCCTGACTAGAAGTATTTTAGTTTTTAATATTGACAGAGTAGTTCCATATGAACTTGAATCCCATAAATTTACATACGTTTATTAAAAAAAAAAATGTGACTATTGTTTTCCTTTGTTGAAGCATATGCATGCTTTATATACGAACGGTTAAAATTTCACTTTTGAAAAAAAAACCGTATTAGTCCGAGCCATGTGGAAGTGTCTTTTTTTCTCCCAAAAATGTGTATACGATATTAACTATCATCTTTAACAAGACTGTCAAGACATCCATAAAACGGCAGACAATAGAAGTATGGGATCTATTCTGTGATATCACATATCACGTGGTCTAATCCGTGTTGAGATCTAATGAAGAATGACAAACTAAGAAAAAGGGAAGAAATCTGATAGCCTCGGAATCACGTGTAATATCCATAGACTTTGGACGGATAAAGTTCGCGCGCTCCGGCTCGCCGCGCATCATGGCACACGCCGCGCGCCTATAACAGGTGGATTTCATATATAGAGATAACATGCTAATAAACCATAGCGCCTCGCTGAGACAATCCCGTAGTCCCGTGCAGTCAATTTTGTGTCTGTGCGAGATCCCGATATTAAAACATCGACGGGGGGTGATTAGGCCAGGATTTCGCCGTTGAGTCTAATGCGTGTTTATTAATTCGATATCATGTTTTGACATCGGGGCTTCATGCGAAAATAAGCATTTTCTAATCACGTCGTTGGTACATAATTTATCGCGAAAACGGGAGAAACGCTGGAGTTTCACAGCTTGCATCAGGTGCTATTTAGATAAAACAATGAAAGTAATATTAAAACGTTATGACATTTGAACAAAGGAGGAACACCTCGACACCAGCTAGTAATCATCGACTGGAATTTGAAGTAAATGATATGTTTCCAACATTATTATAAAGGCAATTTAAAAGAAGAATGAAGAATATAGTTTTACTGGAAATATCTTAAGGTATTCAACGAAAGGTAAGATCACGCCATATGTCAAAAAATACCAAAATGAAACAACATTTACAAGACACATGGTCGCTTTGGTGTTCAAAGAATCCGATTACGCGTCTTTTTTTAATTAAAAATATGATCAATCGCTTTCGATCCTCTCTGTAGCAGTGGTATATTTTTCAATCAATTTTGAATTTAAAATCACAGGAAGTGAGAGACATGACAGTATTCTTTTCGGAAATTGCAAATTGTCATAATCAAAACGATACAAAGAGGCAAAGAAAACTGAGTAAGGAAATATTGTAGCAACCTCCAAAACCCTCGTTCGATATTATGGATAACGTTCCACTATTTTTTTTTTAGAAAACCGATAAAGATGAGGATGATACAGCGTGGTTTTCAGCTTCAGTCTACTGGGCATTCCTGATGTCAAAGATCAGAAGCAATCATAAAAATCAATGAAATATTGACAATGTCACTACTAAAAGATAAGATACTGATATTTGTTGAGGAGTAAAGAAAGTTGATATTGTTTGTCAACTTGTTTGTCTTTTGAGCAATTGTAATGTTGTTTGAACCTTTGAGAAATTATGTGCTTGAGGGAGTTTAGTCTTTTCCGTTAACCTTTAGGTTTTACAATTATTATGAACACTTATGCTCAAAGATAAAGTTGAGTTCTGGTCATGCGATTACATTGTGAAAGAAACTTGTCCCAAAGCGATTGGGAAAGGTTGATCATGTCTACATAAGAACTGGGGTATACTGTGTGGTTTTGGAATCATCAAAATGATAAGAAATTTACCCAAACTTGCTGAGAAGCACATGCACTGCGCACAAAGATAGGTACATAGGACTGCACACACATGTGGCATGAATATTTGGCCCAAATTATTTGTCCTCATATTTCGAATATTAGGGAATTTGAAGAGCAATCCTTTTCAGGGGACATTTCTACTGTGATGTTCTTCCAAACTGACATAAAAAAACAAACAAACTGAGAAAGCTCACAAATTATTTTTCACCTTTCCTAGAACTCAATCTTCTCTTTGAGGGACGTTGGTCTCATCCGTTGATATTAACCACTTTGGCATCAAGCATAGTTGAGAAAATGCTTTTGTAATTTCAATATGAGATAATGTAAGAGTTTTATATCCCAGATATTTCTTATTGAACTTTTAAATGATTATTTTTTTCAATGGTACGAGTGGGCCTCTTTTCTGCTTGACAATTGCGCTGCGGCGCCATTTTTGATAATTATGTCATGTCACTTTCTTTTATACACATGTAGTGTTAAATTCCTATGATGCTATTGCAATTTAAAAAGATTGCCCGAAAGTTATCCTGAATGGTGGAGTGGATTATGCAGTAACAGGAATAGCTGTGTATAATTTGGGACCAATAGCATTATAACTATTAACATAACGAAGTAAAGACAATAATTTTACCATACTGAAAAACACAAAGGGCAAAATGCATTGTACGCAAATAACCATACTGGACTTTGCAGATATATGACGAATATACTCTTTTGTGTGTATTATGCCAAAGTAATAAAGTATATCACGGTTTAAATATGGGAGCTTTTAAAAATGTTCGTTCTTTCATAAAATTAATTGTCTTTCATGTGTAAATACAAAAGACGAGATATCGCACTAGTTATTTTTCAAACCATTTTTATCATTATGCCTAGGTAACGCTTTATGGTGCCATTTTCCTTCACCTTCATTGTATTTCTAATTGCGTCTTAAATGTCAACAGTTCGCGATTGACATGAAAATAATATGATGCTTCATTTGACAGTGTTAGGAACATGACGGTATGATCAATGATGTGCTCTATTCAAGTTGACTGAGTAAATCGTTCCGGCATCGTTAAAGGTACTACCGATATTTGACGGTGTCAAGGAAACTGAAAGTGTCCAAATTGTTCACAAATTCAAACAAAGAAAGAAGCAAACAACCAAACAAACAAACATACACACAAACAAACAAGGGTATCACAAAGTATCATGGAAAAAGGTCATCAATATTGGTTCTTTTTTTTCTCTTTCTTTTCCGAGTCCGTATTGTTAAAGCACTTTCAGTTGGTAAAACAGGTCAAAACTGCCTCTAGATTTCACCTAAGAAAAAACAAAAACGCACCAAAAGGCTTTTTATATTGGTAAACTGAATTTCCCAACAGCTTTTGATGGTCTTTTTTTTCCCTTGGAAAGTATTGTCAAGATTATAACTGCGGTATGTGGTAATCATATTGTGCCCGAAACTTAATTAGCTCTTAATCGATATAATAAATGTAAATTATTGAACTTTTGAAAACATGTTGGAGTAACAAACCAAAATTCTATGGAGAGCAAGATTGTAAGTGGTTGATGATAACAGTATGCAATTACCGACAGCTTACGAGAGAACGACAGTGTCGGTCTAAAGGGCCTTCTGCAAAGTTATATTATGAGGTTTTACGAGACTGATATAGCTAATGAAGGGACCGTCGGTCTCGTCACTCTCGTGGGCTGTGGTTCTACTGGGTATGCCCCCTTCTTGAGGTTCATAGACTTTGAGAAGACTTTTACATCAGGTCAGATGTGCAACGTCTTTAATTTCTGATGTTTTCTTCAACTCGTAACAATAGAAGGATACAAATATGAAACATATATCTCTATGAGTGATGCACATGCTATAAAGATGACGTAATGGGAAGAAGAGAGAGAAACCTGCGAGACGTTTTCCAGTCATTTGACTGTCTTCGCGATTTAATTAAGATCACAAATCATTTGGGACTGTGTGTGAGATAGATCACACGAGTGATTTGTGTCCCCCACGGTGAAGACACGCTTTGGACGAGTTCAGCCGATGACATACATGTCATAAACTCAGACGAATGAACCTTCTTCTCCGAATGCACCACCCTAAGGACAAAAGAAGAGTTGGAAGTCGAAAATAAACAGATGTAAAGTTTAATAGTCTATAACTGAAAACGGAACCGCATGGTATGGAGATGCACATTAGTTATTGGAAAGTAGAACAAGAACAGGAAGCAATTAGAATGGAGAAGAATTTAGGCAGACAATAAGGAATTAAAACCAAGGAGATGTACATGTATAAGGAAAACTGATATGCATAGTTTCAGAGATTAATCGGGAGGTATTGTTTTGATACATCTGTCTTGATCCGTTAGGATTTCTTATATAAAGATAAATGAATTATATATTAGTTATAATAAAAGTTATTTATCAAAATATACATATAAATAAATTTATTTATTTACAATTCAAAATACTCAAAAATTCTAATACAAGTAATACTTTAAACCGTTGGAAGTGATAGGAATGTCCGGCAAGTTTTCGGAATAAATAAATGAAAGTAGCGCAATATACAGTGTATTATCTGAATTTTGAATTGTTTAGACGATATTCAGACACCTCTATAGATAAAACCTGTAATAATATAGCATCCAGTTTGTGGCAGATTGTCTCAGTGGCCTTGATCAGCGGTTAGGGTAGTGGTGTCGAAACCATTAGGCCACTGGTTCAAGACCAGGTCAGTGTGTAAGTACTATTGTACCGGACACCAATTAACTGACTTGTACCTCGGATAGGATGTGAAGTCATAGCCCCCGTGATGTTTGTCTACAAACATACTAGCATTCTTAGCACTATACTGTTGATAGACCAAATCAATCAGCCAGCAAACGAAGATGTCCCAAATAGAGAAGTCAAATAATTTTCAGATCTCACATTTCTATTGGACAGCAGCACGTAAGGTTGAATAATTCTTAATATTCCCTTTTGTGTTATACTGTAAATCAGTTTCGTCTCATACCCTTAGTCAAAAAGCAAGAAAACAGTGACGATATCATACTTTGAAACTAATATAGACACATTCATTAAGATAATGTATATATACGAGTACCCCCATGCATAAGAATCAACAATTAGTTTCTTTAGGGAATATATCTACCCTCACAGTTTGATGACAAACACTTGGAATTTGGGTGTACTTCAGTTTCAAGTGGCGGAAAGTCACAAGTCGTGAAAGATCTACCTTATTAATCTCCAAACGTCACCTGAGAAATGATGACGCAGCAGTCAAAGAACCCTTTCTCAACGAGCACGCCTTCCAACGTGCCATGCTTTCCGCGACACTGCAAAACCCACAGAGCGCATCACGCACGATACGTCATAGGCATTGCTGATGAGAGTGTCTAGAGAAAAATATTGCAGTGATGCACAGCGTTTGATGGAACCTTAATGAGATATGGCATTGACGTTGAAGATAAAATGGGCGCGCTGTTGATACACCTACACTCGAAACAATGGATTGCCCTCTCTCGAATGAAGATATCTCAGTTTCCAAGCCGAGTGTTTGTCTACTTCTACTCTGAAGTGAGTTATTAAACCGTAAATTATAGCGCTTCTCTGATTGTGGGTCTAAAGAAGGATTTTTTTAACCCCCTCTCCTGATAATATAATCAATGACCGAACTTGAGACTCCGTACGACACGCATTTATTTAATCGATCAGGCAATAGTGTCACTCACTCCATCGCATTAGTTTAATCTCCACAATCTAAACCGCAAAAATGCCTTTTTTCAGATTTCACATACCATGGCATATGACTACAAAGTGTTTTTTTTCTTTTGAATTAAGTATTAAAATTGTGAGAATGTTTTAGGTTCATCAATGCTTTGTTATCGGCTTATTTTTTATTTATTTATTGGTTCCTGTTAAGATTAAAACCTACCTTACATAGCTAAAAGTGTTTTTTGTTAAAGTATGTCCATATCTACCGATGATGACGACAAAGATGCAAGTACAAATTGGCGAGAGTATACCCCCTCTCCCCCCAAAAAAGAAAGAAAGAAAGAAGATATTTTATTGTAATTATGATAAAATACGTATAGAGATTAATTGCATTGAATCAATACATCTTGTGGGTTTACAGTAACAATATGCAAAATGAAAACGGTGTGCATGTTACAGTGGTCTTATGAATGTAGTCAAATTGTTACTTTTTATTACAATTGAGATAATATAAAGTTTGTATTTCGTGTAATCCATCCTGAATAGAATACATGGAACAGTTTGCGGAAGATTTTTGTAGGACCGTTATGACTGTGCAAGGAGAGCGGCGCCACAATGTCCAATGGCGTTGCGTTACTCATGCATTGTCTCGCGGTTTTGACGATCACAACCGGGTCAGTGCGTACATTGATAGCTTTTGAAGTCTTGCTCTCTCTCTCTCGCTCTTTATCCCTCTCATCCTCTCTCGCATATTCTCTCTTTCTTTTTTTTCTCTCTCTCCATCCCAGCCCGATCTCCGTCGTTTCGTCTCTGTCTCTCCATGTTTCTCTGTGAAGATGTCTCTCTGTGTGTGGGTCACACACACATTTCGTTCTTGTGTATTATTTTTTATTGATGTATATCTCTCTTTCATTTTCGTCTGTTTGTTATGTAATTACATATTAGTTTCTCCATGTTCCCATCAATAGTTTTGTCTCCCTCTTTCTCTCTTTATCTTCTTTCCCTCTCAAATGTTCAATATTCCCTTTCTTCTTCCTTTTACCTAGAATTTCACTCTTCACTTTTACCATCTTATAATTTGTATATTTTCTTTCTTCTTTAATAAGCATCGCTCCCTCTCTCTCTCTCTCTCTTTCTTTCTCTTTCTTTCTCTCTCTCTCTCGCTTCCTCTTTATTCATAGCATTCTCTCTTTCCTCCTCCTTCTCCCCCTCCACCCTGCTTTGACACCTCCACTACAGTTGAGTAATTCAATGTGTTGTAAACACAATAGGCTCCATTTGTGGCGTTCCGGGAAGATCATTGCGTTTACTTAAATGACGAATCGGACACGGGATTCTCACTAAATCATGCATGAGTTAAGATGGCCTAAGCGATCCCACTAGGGACCGCCAGCCCGCCAGTAGTTAACAGTTAGCGTCAGAAGGTGTGTGCGCACTAGGGTGCGTGTGTGTGTGTGTGTGAAGAAAAGAAAGCAAAATGACTTCGGATGCTCTCGTCGCTTCGCGCGCTTTTACACCAAAATCACGAGGGAGTTGGATGTAATGAGAGTTAATCGTTCTTTACCCTCCCACCTCAGTGACGGGGTACAAACCATCTCCTAGCGTGGCCATTAAGTCTCCGAATGAGGAGCTGACGACGAGGGGACAAAACAGAGAAACAATGAGCATCACTGGGCATACGTGTAGCGAGAGCTTGTCAAACTGGCCCCGAGGCGCACTCGGCTGAAATGGTGGAACAATATACTGGCAAGGGGCATGGAGAGTTAAGTTGGTAGACAGGTCTTTCCTTGCCCCCTCACTTTACCACCTGAGCCCCACCACGCCATTTTCCTCCCTTCCTTCCCCATCGATATCTTCTCTCTGTCATCTCTATGTTGATGTTAGCCAGTATTCCGTTGTCTATACATTTTCTTTATCCTTCAAAATCGGTGACTAGCAACCGATACCTTTACGTTATGAAGTGCATGTGCAGGGGTGTGTTTGTTTGTGTGTGCGTGTAGGTGCAGAAAGATGAATTCGAATCTGTGTAAACTGACAGAAAAAAACATTTCAAAAATGTTGGAAGGAGGATATCATTTGAAATATTCAAGATAATATCTAAATCGTGAATGTACTGAGTTGAAATGTGTATCTTACCTTCTTCTGATATAATAATATTATAAAATTCACTCACCTAATAAGTTTCAAGTGTCATTAAAAAGTCATGAATGTGTCTTCTGGTAATATTTTAGATTAATACTAAGTAAGAAAAAAAAAAGCAAAATTGTATTGAAAATCGTTTGAATATTTCACTTTTCTTTAGCTAATGGTACAGTATAAATTTAGAACGTGAGACTAGATTGCCATTATATCGTTTACATCTGAGCGATTCTGTAGTCTGCGTTAGTCATTCTCCCGGTTGACTGATCTCGGTGACAGACGAGGTATCATCCATAGTGACTTGCCCGGCATCTCACCGAGAAAAAAAAATCCCGAGTTCTTTTGTTCCGTCCTATTCTCCTTCATCTTTCATGAACTCTGGAGGTGTTATATTTACGGATGTGAATCAGGCATAATGCCTGGAAAAGCACTTTACAGGTTTTGTCTCCTCTTTTTATCTACAATAGGGTGAAGCGAGGGACACAAAAGCAGTAATAATGCGTTATTTATCACATATATTACCATTCTGAATTGCCTAATTTTGAAACTTGCGAAACATGAATAATTTGAATAAAAGGCAGTAGATATATACTTAAAAGCTAGAAAGTGAGAAATGTGCAAAATTAGGGTGGTGAAAATAAAACGAAAAGGAAGAAAAGTTAATATGAGAGTAAAGAAAATGTCTTTAAAAAAAAGCATAAAGGCAAAGAGAAAACGTGATACAAAAATCTATTACGATATAGTGTTCAGAGAGAGAGAGAGAGAGAGACAGACAAGACAGAGACGGACAGAGAGACGGATAGAAAAGAGAGAGAGGGAGAGAGAGAATAAGAGAGAGAGAAAGAGAGGGAAAGTGAGAGGGGGACATAGTATATTAAATTAAATGTGCATATCATTTGAATAATATAAACCTCATTTCAAACATTAACGGGATAATATTGATAAACGAAAATGAAACAATTGCCATAAATAGCAAATCTAAAATGCAAAAGGCGATTAATGTCTTTGGACCCTAAACAGATTCTTTAGGTTTGCAGACTCGAGTATTTTGCTAATGCACATTAGATAGGTACTTAGACACGGCTTTCCCGATATATGGTTTTCAATGGGCTGTGCACGGTGTATTATCGACTTTCCAGATATCACTAACCAAGCGAGAGCGTGTAATAAAGAGCCAACAAATCAGGCTTTAATCGCTTCGATTGAAACACAATCAAAACAAACGTGCTTTCTCGTATCTTGATATCGAATAGATACAAACGACAAAGGGGATTTGAAGGTTATGAATATAACAACCTCTCGTTTTCAGTTTTGTCAGGTATCCAACTACTATATCGTCGTTTAGTAAATTATTCATTTAATTTCCCTAATGATGTTATTATTATTATCAGAGTTTTCAAAACAATAGAACATTTTAACTGTAATCATGATTTAAAATCCGCATTTGTAGTTTGATTCGATTATTATTCGTTGCTAGTTGCAAAACATTTTGGATTAAAACGCGACTATCAATCATAATCCCTTTACATATTTCCAACCGGATTATTATAATACATTATAATACCGTACTAATTTTAAGGCCTGTGGCTGTCTAAGACAATATGTATGATTAATTGAAATTCCCCCTCTATAATAACAAAATTTTATTTACCATTACTCTTGTATTATATACAGTCACCATCTTTGTCATTCGTGTTATCAATTCATTTTTTTCCAAACATGATTATATTTCCCAAACAGCATTTTAACGAAAACTGAAAGTGCTCATTACTTTTTATTTCATGGCGTAAATCGTGTCAACCCATTGACCTCTGTTCCACGTCTTTCTAAAGGTATATTGGATTTATACAGTTTGTCAAAATAACGAACAAAATGTCAAATGACGAGAGAAACTACCACTGGTATACTTCATGCGTAATTACAAGTCTAAGTCTCATGTATATTTGCTTTTAACCTTGGAAATAAAAGAGGATTATGATGGGAATATGAATTATAATAATTAACCGCTTGCAAGCACACAAAGAACCCCAAAATAAACAATTTTCACACGTCACAATGCAAGTGATACGAAACAACGATAGTGATACGAAACAACGATAGTGATACGTATCACGTGGTGCATTCCTTGCAATTTGGATAGATAAGGGCTACTGATCGACATGATGAGGACAATGAAATAATCTCACGGTGAAGTTTTATCAATTTGCCAATGTGAGAGAAACGAATTAAACGTCAAAAAGCGCAAATAATTGGCGGTTGCACCAAGTTCATAGTTACGATTATAATTCGCTTAAGTGGATCGCAAGAGATAAGTGGTGTGGATTAAAAATTCTCGATGCATGCCCGTAAATACCCCTCCCCCCTATAATGGGATCGCTAAAACCGCGCTAAAATGCGGACCATTCCGCCTTGTAATTAACTACAAAAATGTGAACATATGGCGTGTAGGTTTTTCCGCTCGCTCCGTCGATGTTTGAGTTGGAGGAAAGCAAGACATTTTTTTTCGTGTGCGCGGCGGCGCTTGTTTCGCGTAGAGCTCGGCTTTGCGGAGAGCGTAATTATACGAGAGTGTGAAGTGTTTGAATTCACTACCCCGCTGCTTCGGGAGAAGGTTGAGGTGCAATTTGTCTCCAAGCCAAAGGCCATGAAATGAATAGTTCTCTATTTAATGCCATGTTTTCATCTAGATTTGTGCTCTTGGTATTTAGATTCGAGAGAAATGTTGACAGTTGGCATACAATGCCCCTAATGCCGCCAGAGATGGCACTGAATTTAGAATTTTTTGGTGTGGCATTCGCTATAAATGATCTTTCTTGTCATTTTGAAAAATGAAGAAATGGACTGTAAAAACAACTTTGTCTCATTACGATAGCAAAATGGAGAAGTCATCGGTTCAGTAAGATAGTGAGTTCAGGAAAATTGCAATGTAAAACTACCACCAATCTTGTTGTTTACCTTATATGGTTATAGTCTAAATTGAACAATTTTCTTATAGTCTAAAAAAGGTCTATGTATTTATGTATATTTAAAAAAAAAATCGAAAATGACCACTTTAAGGGAATAGTGAATTTAGGAACTTTTTACTCGATTTACTATTAGTATTTGGCGATTTAAATCCCCGATCTCATACGCAATGTTATGAAGATTAAATTAAACTTAAATAAACAACAAATATTTTCATTAGTGTTTTAGATAAAAATTATATCAGTATATCAGCTGCAAGTATGCTGCACAACTGTCATACCAATTGACCCAAACTATAATGTACGCGCCTGCCGAAAGGAAAATGCTCACCATTAAAACTCTGTGTTCCAGTGAAATTCAATGTCGACTGAACAACGAAATGATGCTCACGTTCATGTTCCTGATAGACTATAAAACTAACGTGGGACTTTTAAAATAGAGATATATGTGTTCGATCAATTAAAGTAGAACGTTGATGATTTTAAATATTGGCTTAATACTTATTATTGCATAGATGGCATAAATTAAACAAGGTTATCCAAATTCAACGCTTGGAAACATTTGAAGTAATGATTATTATCAATTATAAAACGGTAAAATACAGCCCCCGATATAGCAGCTGAAGAGCTCCTCGAACGCTGCTGAGATATGTGACGACACACCCTGGACCAGTCCTGGCTAAGCAGACGATGTCCCATAACATCTTACACATTTTTCAGAGCCTATTTTGTCATCTCCTCTTCACTTATTTCTCTTCCTTCACTAGCGTCAGTCTTAATGTTAGTCTGTTGCCTCACTCTTAACTTCGTGTATGGTATTATTTTGATGAAAAATGCAGCGTTAAAAAAATAAAGGAATCAGTCACTTGTAAACAAAATAAGACGCCATTGTATTTTCAGCTGTTTGCACCGGGGCATGTTCGGCGTTTCAAGAGGGAACGAATACCATCCTGCTATTATTCGGAGGGCTTTTCAATTTGAAAGTGGGGTTTATTTCATTGATCATTGACCCTTCTCCTATGTATTTACAATCAAACGGTTTTAGCTATCAGAATCAGTTTCACTTTCCCTTTATAATGGTGTGAAATAAGGTCATGTTTAAATACACCAAACTCTTTATAATTTGATAAATAATTGCATTGCAATTACGTTCATTCATTATAGGACGTCGTCTGCTTAAGCAGGATCGATCCCGAGTGTGACGACATCAAAACATCGCTATATTTCTGGCGAATCCTCGGATATTCCAGATGCTGAGAAGAGCTTTTATTTGTGTTGTTTTTATAATCACCAGATACGCAGTTGACATAAAACTTATAAGATTGCCATCTGTAAGCTTCCCAGTTTCTAGTGATACATTAATTGCCATATTTGTGATTTTCTTTGAATATCTACTTTAATAACAGCAACAGCAAAACAACAGGCATCCTTTTCATTGTAGATGTAGAGTCGTAGTCGAGTACTTTTAACGCAGGCTTGACCGGATATGTGAAGGTCATGTGTTGAGGACCAGGCACGGTACTATTATCATTTGGCAAGACATTAATATACATTTTCCACTCTCTACCCAGGTGTAGAATTGTTCCTCAAAGGTACTGTGCACTGTTTGTTGCCGGAGCTAAATCTTGGGTAATTATTTAAACCTCTTTTCGAAGAACATGTAGAAATGACGTTATTATGCGATATGCGCCATACCAGAACGGAATGTTAATATCATCATTATTATTCAGTCAAGAATGACCCACAATGATTTCTTGTTCTTTCTTTTGGTATTCTTTCAGAGGTTAATCTACACACCCTAAGAACGACAGGCAACGTAATCAAGAAAGAGCCACAAGCGATGGGCCCCACCCTACAGGAACTCGATGACGTCATGCTCGAGTTCACACCAGAAACAGAAAGCGGAGACGAAGCCGACATTGAGGGGGCCCTTGAAGAAAAACCAAGCACAGTCCAGACGACACCAAAAGGGGGGAAGAGAGGAAGGAAGAATGCGAAAACGAATGTGGGAGAGAATGGAGAAAAACCACCGCCCAAAAAGCGAGGGCCGAAGAAGAAAAAGATGACGAAAGCAAGGGTTCAGAAGTTTAAAATGAGGAGGTTGAAAGCAAACACGAGAGAGCGTAATCGCATGCACGGATTGAACGACGCGCTAGATCGTCTGCGTAAGGTGGTTCCTTGTTATTCATCCACGCAAAAGCTCTCCAAAATTGAGACTCTACGGCTCGCGAAGAACTACATCCATGCTCTAGCCGACATTCTCCGCACGGGAGTTGTTCCGGATAACATCTCTTTCGCGCAGACTCTATCACGTGGTCTGTCTCAGCCAACCACGAACCTTGTCGCTGGCGCCATGCAGTTGAATCCGCGTACACTTCTCCCGGATGACCAGACCTCACCGTACAGTGCCTGGTCCACTGGTGCCCCGATGAGCAGCATGACAGACAGCTATGGCTATGATTTGTCGAACACGTCTGGTCATCACAGATTGGGCGAGAGCATGACCTCGTCCGCCCTCTCAAACACAGGCTCGTCATCCATCCATCAACTCTTTCTACCGTCAGACGGGTATTGCAGCTCGCCACCTGAACTCTTCCACCGTCAGTACGACCCGACATCAGCCACCGCCTCGTCCTCTCCCAACTCGACCTTCAGCTGCCAGTTTCAGCAAACCTCACCACCGCCGCCATCTTGCTTGACGTCGAGCGCCGATAAATTCTCACAACGACCTCTCGCGTTTCCACATCATGACCCTCTCGCCTTTCCGACAGGCAATCCGGTGTATACACCTTACACGGACATCTCAGGTGCTGTGAATGATGTAACGAGTACTTCCAGTCTTTATTCCAACACCGGTGCTACACCTGAACACTACGGACTTAATGTAGCTATGGCTGATAAAGGCTACAGGAATCTTGGCCTTGGGTGTAATGGACAAGATATGTTTCGTGCTTAACGTAGGATTTGCCCTGCCAGAGAAACTCATCTAGAAAGAATTACACTTATACTGAACTTGATAAACTTCTTTGCGAAATTGTATTGTATTCTAGAAAGACAGTATTTTTAAAAATAAACACTTAGAACTGTTAGAAGTAGACCAGAAACTGTCATGACTGTGATAAATTCGAGTCATCTGCATCTTATCCATGGTAGAAAAGGACAATTTCAGGCGGTTATTTGCTGTCCTTAAGAGCTGATTGCTTACACAATCCTCTGCGATTATAGTTTGGAGAAAAAGTAGTTTATCACTGAACATGATTCAGTCAAAGAGACAGATATACTTACCTTTTTTACATTCAGGAGCAGAATATGATTAAGATGGAAACTGTGAGAATGATTTTGTCGTCACCACCGTGTTAATATTTTGTCTTAATCACTAATCTTAATTGGACAATCAAGGTATCATGTTTGTAGTAAATATGTAGATTCAGAGGTACGAGTGCTCTGCATTTATATTTTAAAGAAAGAATGCACTTATAATTCCGTCACATGATGTAAGGAAATCACAGTTCGGCCTTTATCTTTCAAAGAAATATAAAGAAGGATCAATGAACAAAACAACTATGTACATACCTTTGACAAGTGCAATATTTAATGCAGCTCTAATTCCGTCAAATTAACGCCATTTGTGTGCTTAAATTACATGAACATGACGGACAAAGAGAGTGGACAAAATAAACAACTTTTCATTCTACCCTTCACAATGATTCTGGTATACAAAAGAACATCCCTTCACTGCTATTCTGTAAAAAATATGTAGAACAGGTGTCATATGTATATTTACCTGTTCTACTTATTTTACGGAAAAGCAGTGAAGGGATATTCTGTAGTATAGCAGAACCATTGTGAAGGGTAGAGTGAGGAGTGTTTATTTTGTCCACTCTCTTTGTCCGTCATTTTTATAGTTACAATGCAATGTGCTATTCATAATGATGAAAACAATCTTGCCTTTGGTCGTGATGTGATCGGCTAGATGTCTTCCCGGTTTTGTATCGATATAGCTGTTATATTACATTCTGAGTTCAGAAGAATAATAGGCCCCATTTTATATACAGGCGATATATTTTTCATCGATTAGGTGTCATTGATTTGGGGAACATTAGATTGACTGTTTGTTACTTTCTTTGGTTGTCGTCGAGGTGTGGGGGTGGGGGGGGGGGGGGGCATTTTGAAAGCTATGGTAGATTTTTAAGGCTTTAGGTCTGTCTCTAAAAATATCATGAGGTGTACTTGCATCAATTTGTGGAAGTCTAAGAGATTCAAAAATTTTGTTAAGAGAAATTGTAAATACATGTACTTATGTTAAAAAATGGCGGCAAGATATTTATTATCATAAAAATCCTGGGTAAAAATTATACCATTCCTTGAAATTTTAACTTTTATTCCGTTATCAGTAAGGACCTAATTGCATATCACTTTATTTTAACATAATAAGCAACTATTATTCAACTCAAATGCCTGTATGATGTTATTTTCATTATTTATGGTTTGGATATAAGATAAATCTAACATGTGCTTTCTGTGTTATATTGCCCATGGAATGCTTCAGAATATCACGATGTCCTATGCCTTTCACGTTGGATTCCACCAAAACTAAGATATCATTAAACTTTTTACAAACATGTAGTATTTCAGGAAAAATCAAACGCAAAGCAAATTGTAAAATTAATTTTTAATACAGATTTAGAAATCAAAAACAATCATAAGGTGGTAATCGATTAGTTTTTTTTTCTCAGTGCATCGAACCACAAATAACATTTAAAATCAGATCAAAATTATCTAATGCCTTTAAAACTATCCACATACATGAAAATAGGCCCATATTGCCCAGTAGGATATATAGTCTTACTATGATAAAACCCACTCATTTTAATATCCAGTTGAAATATTTATCTACTTTTACGTCATACTTTTAAACGAATAAAAGTTGGTACATGCGAACATATTATCATATGCATATCCTGGGGAGCGTTTCATCAAGCGTTTTGTCAGTGATTTTTACCGACAACTGTTATAAGCTACTAAAATCCTTGCATCTGATTGGCTGAGAGCAAATTTGTCAGTAAAAATCACTGACAAAACGCTTGATGAAACGCTCCCATGGAGTCTCAGAAACGTGAATTTATCATTTATACATGGGAAGCGTTTCTTCAAGCGTTTTGTCAGTGATATTTACCGACAACTGTTATAAGCTACTGAAATCCTTGCATCTGATTGGCTGAGAGCAAATTTGTCAGTAAAAATCACTGACAAAATGCTTGATGAAAAGCTCCCCAGTTTTTCATAAAAATGTTATTAAAAATGTACATGTCTACACGGTCCCGTATGCATAATTAAGCAACAGGTTATCAATTCTAAAAAAAAATAAAAAAATACAAGTTCCCTCAAATCATTTGAACTACTATGAGAGAGACATTATTGTTTCAGTATTTGATATGATTAGTTTGCTTTTAATACCTAGTTTAATTGTTTGATATCTTACCATGTAACGATGTTAAAAAAAATATGTATGACTAATTTGCAGGTCAATAAAAAAGTAGGAAACAAATGAAGACATTCCCTATTAAAGAGGTGCTTGAATAAAATGGTAAATCTCCTGAAAGTGTATTTTCTCTGCTCCTATATGTTCTTCTTCTTTTTTAAAAACTAGGTTATTTTGTGGAAAAAAGTTTCAAAGGCCCGAATTCATAAAGGAGGTTTAAACCTAAACCATGGTTTAAACCTCCGCAAGCGTACTGAAATAGGCGTAAATAAGCGCACATTGCCCATGCGCGCGCTCAAAGAAAATATATGATTGGATCGGATTCCGTGCGCACGTACGCTTAAAAAAACCCAGGAGGGGGTTTAAACCATGGTTTAAACCAAACCTCCTTTGTGAATTCGGGCCAAATAGTTTATTAGTTCTCCTTATCTATGATCATCTTTAAACATTTCTTCGTTTACCAACAAATAAACCTAGAATTCGCTTTATTTGATTTGACTTGATTTATATTCCGTTTCAAAATAACCATACATGATATATATCGATACAATGACTATACATAAAAAATGTAATAACTTGGTATATATCAAATTAATAATACAAGATAAGGGTATTGAGAAGAGTATGTATACCAACAATTAACATATTTTTTTTTATAAAGGACAAAATAATATACATATATAGGATAGATCAAACAAATAATTCGTCGTTAGCATTTTAGCGTTTGTCATAGAAGACTTACTCTGCTCGTTAAATACAACAGACCTGTTTCAAATTGGTATTTTTGCTATATACCACAATATTATTTTCACTGAATTATTGAACATTTTACAAAAGTTTTTTTTCATTTGTGCTACAAACTCTTATTGATCTAAGACCCTGTTTACCCGAATGACATGATGTGTTTTGGTTAGCGAACTTCTAGTTGGAGGTAGCCATTTTCTTTCTCGTCAGTTGAAGTCGCATGATTGGGAACCCCTGATGTGGTAAGAACTTTCCATCGCTAGAAAAAAAAAATGAAAAATTTACTTGCATGTGGATACCGTGAACATGGTCAAGATGGTGAAGCAAAGACGAGACAGTCATATAGGACGACTGCTGGCGCTAGACTGATTTCCAGGTTAAATTAGCCGACTTTGTCCTCTTTTATGATCGACGGCAAACATGGACAAACTCACTAATTAACTCACTTAATTTCAATATCCATTTAGCTTTTGTAATCACTGCAATTTCGTGTTGGATACGGGTTCTAAGCCATTGCCCTTTTGGAGTATTTTCGTTTCTCCATGAATTAAACTAAATGTCATAGAGATTGGATAATTTTTTAAGGTTCGGGATACATTCTAATCAGCGCTACTCCTTAAGGTGATCCTTATTAAGGGCAATGAAGAAAAAGGAAATATTCTTTCTTTTATATAATATTATCTCTATTTGGGAAACCCAGCGTGGTGTAGATTCAATACAAAGGGTTAAAATGGTAGTTCCATTGCCTTTGAAAAGTGGATAAAGGGAAGGGGTACGAATGGAATGTGGTATTATCAGGAACTTCAGTTCATCAGAAGCATGATAGGACCTTCCTTCCTTTACCCTTCAGATCCCCTCCAAATTGAAGAAAGTCATATTTACCCTCTTAAGCGAGCCCTCGCTCTTAAAGATGAGCTGGTAGAAGATGAAGAAAGGGATGTTGATAATGGAAGATAAGGCCATTATAATCCCGATCATATAACCCCACCAGGGGTAGGTGTATACATCCTCATATTCCAAGGGTTGGTAGGCAACTAGGCTATACAAGAAGATGGTCTAGATCATGGTATGAAACATAATGATTATCATTTTGATATACCCAAATGATGAATTATTCATCCATGTTTGTATTTCCATTTTCAGCAGCTGGATCATTCTACAGTCTACGGACATGCCAGGCTTTTTATCAAAGGGACGGAAAGATATGCTTAGAAGTAAGTAAGAGAGAGAGAGAAAGAGAAAGAGAGAGAAAGAGAGAGAAAGAGAGAGAGAGAGAGAGAGTGAAGAGAGAGAGAGAGAGAGAGAGAAAGAGTGAAGAGAGAAAGAAGGAGAGAGAGAGAGGGGATAGAGATAGAGAGAGAGAGAGAGAGAGAGAGAAACAGGGGGAGGCAGACAGATAGTCAGGCAGACGGAGAGAGAGAGAGAGAAAGAGAGAATAAGGTTAAGGGACACAAATCTTTTACTGTTACAGGGGCACTGTTTCGTCATAACAAATTTTAAATCCTTGGCTAACTTGTGGGGAAAACTTAATCCAACCCCCTCCCCATCAATAATGTTCTAACTACGCCCCTGCCCCGGAGGAAGTAGCATGTAGACACCTTTCATACCCTTACAAGTGGCTAAGTATAGGAGCGGAATTATGGGGGTGGGGGAGGGGCAGCCAATGCTCCCCATGATTTTCCAAAAATTGCCAAAGAAAGAATGAAAATGCTCTTTTTCGTTTTCCTTTTTGTTGCTTGAAAGAGGTTTAAAGATCTTAAAAATACTAAGTAATATAAAAAATAACTCAGAAATAAGGATAAAACTCACGGCAGCAAACAATGGCGTAGCAAACATCCAAGTGAAAAGCATGTAAGGGGTAATCCAGCTCATACCGGTCATCTCAACTATATCATGCATAAAACGTCTGCCGCCTGAAACGATTAACATTCAAGATATTTTTGAATGACACTTAGTTCAAATAATATCGTATGGTATGTGTATGTTTGGAGCCGTCAGGAATCAAAGACAGTTGATTTCTGCAACGCTTTCGGCGTCTTTTCCTTCCTACCTTGCATTTCGTCAGTAAAAGGTTGATTCAGCAAAACAAAAAGTGATTGCACCTTCCTGAGGGGGCATAGGGATATATCAAAGAAACATAAAGAAATGAAAAAATAAAGTAAAAGGAAAATTCAACTTCTTCTTCGGATCGAGAAGTCATGAGTTTCCTTTTTAAATTGTGAACGGAGATCTTGCCTCCAGTACGAAGATGGCGCTCTGCAGAAATGAACCAAATGAAAAGTTGCATTTTTCTCACAATAACCGCTGAATAATGGTTATGAAATCAAATGAATATGTATAAAGTATGATCCAAGTTTGGCTATTAGGGTCTTTTATTCATTCATTCATTTCTTTATTTATGATTTTGATAGTGTAATGTTCGGAATATTCATAAAACAAAATGTCTTTTCTTCTGAGTACCATCTTTTCCTTCGTCGCAACTCAGGACCAGAATAAAAAAATCAAGAGAGAGAGAGAGAGAGAGAAAGGAAAAAGTAGGAGGAAGGGCAGAAAAAGAGAGGGGGAGAGAAAGTGTGTGTGAGAGAGTGAGAGATAGAGAGAGAGAGTGGAAGGGCAGAAAGAAAGACATAGAGAACGGGAAAGAGTAAGAGAGGAAAAATAGGGGAGGGGAGAAAAGGAGAGGGAGAGAGGGGGAGGGGGAGGGAGAGAGAGAGAGAGAGAGAGGGAAGGGGGGGGGGGGGGGGGTTTAAGATAGTCCTATTATTGGAGGAATTTATTTTCATACCATAAACCCAGCCGATGACACCCGACTCAAACATGGCTATGAAGAGGAGTACAAAACCACTCGCAGCATAGTAGTCAAAGAGTTGAAAGACATACATTCCACCCTGATAGAAAACAATACAACAAAATCAGATGAAAACATAAGGCACTATGACAGTTGAGGATGGCTACAGCCCACGAGACCGACAGCCCTCTAGAGGACCGGCAGTCCGCGAGACCATTTGGGACCTTACAAAGTAAGAATGTACAATTCCTATAATTCCTTTAATATTTCCTTTTCAATCATAATGCCATATCCTGCAGAATCTAGTCGGAATCCGATCGTTTAGGTGTGAGGCAGTGCATATATATACTGAACTACAAAAGAAACGTCGCACTTTTCAAATTGATATCTTTTACACATGATATTGGAATTTGATACGTAAAATCATATTTTATGCTTTTTTAACATTACAGATATGGCATTGACCGTCCATAACACATCATCATAACAAAATGTGATTTCTGTGTAGGATTAAAACTCATATCCTTTCCGTGAACATGGTAGTGCACTCGAGTGCAGCTTTTTGAAAAGCATGATGCACATGCACATCCTCTATCCAGTGGGTTTAAAAGGGACCCAAAATCTTCATCCTGTCATTCGTTTCCTGAGCGCTGTCACCATGCCACGTCTGACTCGAAACCAGAAGGAACAAGCCATCGGACGTCTTCATGCTGGCCAACGTCCTAGAGTCATTGCCAACGACTTCAATGTAGCGTTCGGACAGTAGAGAGACTGCGGGAGCGATACAATGCAACCAACAGCACCAACGATCGTCAGCGCAGTGGTCGTCCCAGGGTGACAACAGCACGTCAAGATCGCCATCTTCACCGGGACCACTTGCAGGATCGCTTCCGCAGAGCAACAGAATCGGCTCTACAGACTATTGGCACACACAACAGACCAATTTCTGCAGCAACTGTTCGTCGTCGGCTGAGAAGCTTCAACTTGTCTTGTCGGCGTCCTGCTCGGGGCCCTATCCTCACCGTTCGACATCGTCGGGAACGTCTCCTGTGGGCCCAACAACGTCAGAACTGGCGCTATCAACGACGAGAGTCGTTATTGCACATCTGTACTTGTTAATCAAAACAAAGCAAAACATTTTCTCAGTTTTCACTCTTGAATAAAGAATATGTGTCATTGTAAATAAAACAGTTTCAAAAACATACATGTGCGACGTTTCTTTTGTAGTTCAGTATATATATACGCATATAATGAAAACACAAATTGGCCATTTTACCAGACAGGAGAAGCGTGTATTTGGAGAAGACCATGATTTTGTTACGAGGTCAAATTGTTTCTATTGAAAGAGCACCCTTGCTTTGTTTAACACAGAAATTCCATAAGTTCTCATTCATACTAGGCGGGTTCACACGTAGAGCGATAGCATCGATGCTATCTAGGTTTCGAGACTATTTTGGTCATGACCAGATAGTTTTAAGACCAAACGCTGTCTGAACGCAGATAGTCACGAGATAGAAGCGAGTTGGAGCTAGGTTAGGGTTAGGGTTAGGGTTAGGGGGTTTGGCAGCGAGTTTGACAGGAGTAAATCTCAGGATCCAGCGACAAAGCATCGATGCTTTGCAGTAGACCACACTGTAAAAAATTGCTGTAGGAATTTACAGTAAATTATTGGCAACCCGCTGCACAGTAAATTACTGTATTTTTCACGGTATCGTACTGTTTATTCTACAGTTAAACTGTAAAAAGCAGTATATAACTGTAAAAAAAATATTTAACTGTAAATGATATTTTACTGTGCAGCCGGGTTGCCAGTAATTTACTGTACTTCCTACAGTAATTTTTTACAGTGCACCCACCGCGCTTGTGACTATTTGTAATGTGAACGCAATCGCTGCTTCACTCGCTGCTATCTTCACTCGCAACTTCGCATGATATGACCCCTGTGCACAAACTTCCGCGCGTTTTGACCAATTATACTCGGGTCACAGTGTGTGGCGCAGTAATTATTGTTTTGGCAGCGAGTGAGCTATGAATAGTCACGAGTGGGTGATAGAAGCAAGTCGATCATGGCCTGTCTGAACGCAATGGAATAGTTTCGAGACTTACAAAGCATCGATGCTATGTACTACGTGTAAACATAACTACTGATCGAGTAAGGATAATGAATGATAATACAAAAACCTCAAACAGAAAAACCCTCAAACATCTATAACGTCTAATGGTCGAGTGCCTATTATGGTAGCAGGCCTGTAGTCTGGGTAATAATATAATTGCAGGGCCTTCAGGAAGAAGAGTGGGACTTCTCCTTTCTTTTTCTTCTTCTCCTCCTTCTTTTATTCTTACTGTTGATGTTGTTGGCATTATTAATATTTTTAAAAAAATTATTATTATTATTATTATTATTATTGTTATTATTAGTATCATTACTATTTTTCTTCTTCATCATCTTCTTCTTATTATTATTATCAGTTGTAAAAGGCAACACCCTATCACGTTACAATTAGGTCAAATATAAAGCAAATTACTTACATTGGTTACCATGGGAATAGCGAAAATACATAAGATTAAGCAGACGACTGCACAGAATATTTCTCGTCGTCGACCTCGTAGGAGGATCTTGGGAAAGAGATCGACTACGGTTGTGATCAATCCCTCAACACATACGAACTGTAAAACGATGGAAAAAATAGGTTGAAAAAATCAGGACGGTTAGGAATTGCTATTTCATCATTATAAGAATGGCTTCTTTTGGAGCTCTCATATCCAGCTGTGACGCTCATGGCGCTCCGACATTATTTATTCTAGTTCTGCACTATTCACTCCTCATATTTGTCTCATAATCACGGTATCGTTAAGAACCCCAGAGATGATTTAAGGTAATGCTATCCTGATTTTACAACTAGAATGAGCGTAATTCTGTCTTATTTAATATAGATGAAAATTAAAACTGAATATTCCAGCATAAACGGGAAGAGGGTCTTTTCTAGAAAGCCGGCAATTACAAAGCGAATGAATCTATATATCTGTCTGTCTATCTATCCATCTATCTGTTTATATATATATATATATATATATATATATATATATTTCTTCTCCCGGTTTAGAGGCTAATTGCAATATATTTCCACAGTTCTATGTTCTTTGCAATTTCAACGCTCTCTTGTAGTTTTACATAATATTGCGAGTGATTCTCTATCTATCAAATAGTCATATTTTTTTTTGTTTTGTAGCATTGTTTATTGCATTCATTCAGTACAAATGAAAATTCATACATCTTCATTTTTAGTTCATGTACATCACATATCATAAGTAAAGGACATTATACAGTCTTCAGTAATACATAATTAAAAACCTGTATAGTACACAGTGCACTCAAATTAATTATACTGAATAAATATTACAGATTAAAGCCTCCCCCTCCCCCTACAAACAACAAACACACAAACAAGCAAAACAGACAAAAAGAAAGAAGAAAAGAGAAGAGAATAGATAAGGGAAGTCTATAGCGGCAAAGAGCCGCCAACTCCACACCATCGCGAACCAGGCGAACCCTCCACTCCTCACCCATCATGCCAATTTCATGCTTTCGTTTCATGCTTATGAGTGTTACTTTGAAATGTTCCCATTTCTTATAGTGTAGTGTCAAAGTGTTCCGTTCGGTAGCAATCTTTCTCTCTTCTTGTTTACTTTTAAGCAGGTTTTCTCCTATTTCTTCAATACTTGGAGGCTTCATTTTCTCCCGACTAAGATATATCAAATATTTAATTAATAAAATAACATGATTGATTATTTGCCTATCTTCAGTTGTTTCCTCCAATCCAATGTGAACTTCCTTCCAAATCATGTCTTTAAGAATGACATCACTTACCTGGCTATCGATACCCAGAAAGAGGAGAGTGAGAAAGAAGAGGATGGCCCACAGGG
The DNA here is from genome assembly GCA_025617745.1 of Heliocidaris erythrogramma. NCBI lineage: Eukaryota > Metazoa > Echinodermata > Echinoidea > Camarodonta > Echinometridae > Heliocidaris > Heliocidaris erythrogramma. Next base: position 33,857,092 of record CM046870.1, on the reverse strand, counting down.
TGGAGAGTGGCATCTGAGTAATGGCCTCGGGGTACGCGATGAAACCTAGTCCAGGACCTACGGAGAGACAAGGGTGGTAAGATTGGGGATAAGGGGGTAGGGGGGTGGTTAGATTTTACAGAATCAGTGACATAGCTACGGGCGGTACACGGGGGCACGTGCCCCAAATGGAAAGTAAAAAAGGGGGAAAGGGAAAAGGAGTGGGCTTGTATGTGTGTGTGTGCGTGTGTGTGCGTGTAAGAGAAAGAGAGCGAGAGAGAGAGAGAGAGAGAAAGAGAGGGGGAGGGGTCCGGATGATGATGATACGAGCCCCACCACACTCTCCTCTCATTCCTCTCACCCTACGGTCTTGTTTTCTCTCATTTGTAGTAAAACCCATGACAACATGCGGCACAATGCCGAAAAATTCCCTTATTAAAGAAGCAACTTTCATGAATAAATTTCAGCTATGCCAAATGGGTTTCAAAGCGCCACTGCCTGTAATTTTGGTTTGTGATAAAAAATTCTACAAATACTCAGTAAGAACTGACATCTTCTTACCTGAGCTTGCCACTTCTGCAACTGATATTCCTTGTTTTCCAGCCATGAAGCCCAATACGGCAAAGATGACAAACCCAGCATAAAGACTGGTACCGCTGTTTATTACAGAGTATATTAGGGCGTCCCTTTAATGAAAGAAACAAAAATGGAAAACAGTTTTGACAACCAATTTTTCATTTTCGTTAGAAATATGATCTCAAATGCCCTTTAAACAGAACTGTCATTATACATTTGGAATGAAGGGAGGAGAGTCAAACAAAAAATACCACCACCATCATCATCATCACCACCATCTCCATCATCGTCACCATCATCATCTGTAACAATGCAAAATTCAGATACCACTGTTTGAAAAAGTTATGTTAGCTGTTAAATCTTAATATGATATTGAAAGAAATCTAGCAAAAAAGAAAAGAATTTTGTGAAAAATGGTTTCATTTTAGCAAATGCTTCTGAGTGTGTTTTTTTTCTTAATTTTGTTTGTGTTCGTAATAGAAATTTGCATACAAATAATATTTTGCCGAGTCTAATCTCCTATATCTCGCAATGCGGCCGAAATTTTTGTTATATTGTATTGTTTTAATATTTATATGACAATGTCATGGAATAGTGCATGTATCGATCTTTTGTGAAAATAATTGTTTATCAGTAATAAAGGAACCCCTTGGAAGGGTAAATAGAACAAAAAAAAAATCATCTGTAACATCAGTATTATCATCATCATGACCATCATGACCATCATTATCGTCATCATAATCATCATCATCATGATCATCCCCACCAAAAATCTTCCTCATCGGTGTTCCGACATATTATGCTCCGGCGACACCTGCCCCAGGATTTTTATCGTCAAAGATGTACGGTTAGAGGGTTAGGGTTGCATTTGGGTTTAGGTTAGGTTTAAGCAAGGAGTTATAACTCCTTGGTTTAAGGTCAAGGTTAGGGTTAGGTGGAGCATTTTGTCCAGGGTTGACGTTTGTTATTTGGTTAGTGTACAAACTTGACGCGGAGCATTTGTCGCCGGAGCATGTGTTCGTACAAAACATCATCGTCATCATCATCATAATAATGGCCAATTATGTAGCGCTCATATCCGTCACGCACTGACACTCATGGCGCTTAGACATTATTACACTGGTTATAGCCGATCCGCCAAAGAAACTAGCGCTCAAGCATATCAGGTACCCATTTACACCTGGGTGGAGAGTGGCAAATATAGATTAGAGTCTTGTCAAAGGACGTTAGTGCCATGGTGGGATTTGAACCCCGTACCTTGTGATCTACAGTCTGGTGACTTATCCACTAGATCACAACACCACATCACCATTATCGCTTCTTCCACCACCATCGTCATCCTTTTAACCATCATTATCATCAACATCATTATCTGCACCATTATCATCATCATCGTCATCATCATGATGATGAAAATCATTACCTGACAAAGTTGTGATTTCTCGCATTAAAACTACCGAGAGCGACCATCACTCCATGACCTAAGGAGTTTGAATAGAAGATCTGCGTAGCTGCATCTAACCAAACCTTACCGAGGAAAAAAGATAAGATTTTGCAGTTACTTTAAGTAACCAAAAAAATTACGTACATGCTCTTTTCATATGTAAGTTTATCTCATTTCCAATTTAACTCTCACACCTGGGGATGTTTCACAAAGAGTAAAGTTTGACTTAAAGTCATGCGTAAGTGCCAATGCGCATACGGTATTAAACGCGTATTGGTAGATTACCCAATAGCGTATACGTCCCCTGCATGCCCTGAGCATGATCTGACCAATGCGGTGACGTGTCATATACCGCACGCAACTAGGAATTTAAGCGCGACTTTAAGTCAAACTTAACTCTTAGTGAAACACCCCCCAGTATTTTTGTAAATTTTCAACTATACTTGAGTAATTAAATGCTCTTTGTATATTTATCAAATTAAAGAATTATATACTAAAATACAAAATAAGAGAAGAAAACAATGAGAAAAGAAAGTAGTAAGAAGGTGAACAAAAAATTTGACGAAATAAGCATATACATAGAATGGAAACAGAACATTTTTATGGAAGAAATACTTTCAATTAAACAAGAGCCCCAGGGGGCACGACGCTCACCTGAGGTGGATCAATTCACATCTGGTGCATGTTCTCTGTAGCACATGAACAACTTTCATTCTATATCTATAGAGGTATCTCTATACACAATACCAAGTCTGAGCTTCCTACCAAGTTCGGTTAAATTCCAATCATGGGTTTTGGAGAAGAAGCTGAAAATGTAAAAAGTTTATGGATGGCGGACAACTTGCCCTCACCCCCCCTCCAGTATGTTATCCCCACAGACCCCCTATAGGGCCACCCAGAAACAAATCTCCATACACAATACCAAGTCTGAGCTATTCCTGGTTCTGGAGAAGATGTTTGAAATTTACATAGCTTTTACACTTGGGGGCCCTCCCCCTGGGCCCCCCTGGGGGCCACATGTACCATTTTAGCAACTTTTAGCAACTACCCCTAAGGATGATTCCTACCAAGTTTGGTTGAATTCCGATCATGTGTTTTGGAGAAGATCAGAATGTACATTTTGCCTGGCAGCGCCCCCCCCCCCTCCAGTATGTTACCCCCACAGGGCCCCTATAGGGCCACTCAGAGAAATTTCATGAACAACATTCATTCTTCATCTATAGAGGTATCTCCATACACAATACCAAGTCTGAGCTATGCCTGGTTCTGGAGAAGAAGATGTTTGAAATTTACATAGCTTTTACAATTGGGGGCCCTCCCCCTGGGCCCCCTGGGTGCCACATGTACCATTTTAGCAACTTTGGGTCCCCTACCCCTAAGGCTGATTCCTACCAAGTTTGGTTGAATTCCGATCATTTTTTTTTGGAGAAGATCAGAATGTACATTTTGCCTGGCAGCGCCCCCCCCCTCCAGTATGTTACCCCCACAGGGCCCCTATAGGGCCACTCAGATAAATTTCATGAAAACATTCATTCTTCATCTATAGAGGTATCTCCATACACAATACCAAGTCTGAGCTATGCCTGGTTCTGGAGAAGAAGATGTTTGAAATTTACATAGCTTTTACAATTGGGGGCCCTCCCCCTGGGCCCCCCTGGGGGCCACATGTACCATTTTAGCAACTTTTGGTCCCCTACCCCTAAGGATGCTTCCTACCAAGTTTGGTTGAATTCCGATCATTTTTTTTTGGAGAAGATCAGAATGTACATTTTGCCTGGCAGCGCCCCCCCCCTCCAGTATGTTACCCCCACAGGGCCCCTATAGGGCCACTCAGAGAAATTTCATGAACAACATTCATTCTTCATCTATAGAGGTATCTCCATACACAATACCAAGTATGAGCTACGCCTGGTTCTGGAGAAGAAGATGTTTGAAATTTACATAGCTTTTACAATTGGGGGCCCTCCCCCTGGGGGCCACATGTACCATTTTAGCAACTTTGGGTCCCCTACCCCTAAGGATGATTCCTACCAAGTTTGGTTGAATTCCGATCATGGGTTTTGGAGAAGAAGATGAAAATGTAAAAAGTTAACGGACGACGGACGACGCACGACGCACGACGGACGACGGACGACGGACAAATTTCCATCGCAATAGCTCACTCGAGCCATAGGCTCAGGTGAGCTAAAAACCTGATAATGTTTGACCAGTGAAAGATGTTTAAATGAAATGAGAACTCATGGATAGTTTAAAGCAAGATTACCATCGTTCACAGCATTAAAGGGAGAGTTTTGCCTTTTCCATGTTGTTGACATCCATTTTACAAACGCATGTACATAACCGTGGCGGCAATTATCTACAAATAATTTCATTGATAAATACATGTACTGTACTTTTAGGCTTTCTATAAAACTTTGGGTTGCCAGAAGGCTTGTGAGACCGGCTTGTTGATCTCGTGATCACTCACATAACTTTTCAGAAGGTCCCCGAGACCGACACATCGTGGGCCACGTGGGCTTGTAGCCATTCAAATTTACCTGGCTCTCCTGAAGTCGTGTGACGTTGGGTTTCATGTAAAAGATGATCCCCTCGGCGGCATTGGGTAAGGTAACGGCTCTCACGAGTAGGATTGTGAGTAAGATATAGGGGAATGGAACGGTAAAGTATACCACCTGTATGGTAAAATGATCGGGTAACAGTTCGTACGAATAAGATTATATGTAAGATGTATGGTAAGGAAAACTGAAGTGTACTACCTGTGTATGGTAGATATCATTGTGTAAGGTAAAGATTGAAATAAGAGATATGATAAGGGAATAGTGAAGTTTACGACCAGTATGGTAGAAATCATTGGCTATTAGGAAACGGCTCGTATAAGTAGAATTGTGAGTAGAATGTATGGTAAGGTATGCTAAGGTATGATAACAGCGAAGTACTAGTATAGCACTTGTATCGTAAACCCAAGTATCAATGTATATAACGTGTATGTTTCTTTCATTTATAATCATGACTACCCTTGAAAATATTAAATGTTACGATTTTCTATATGATCGAATTCACGTTGTCTATGTAAATGTAATACTACACTGTATTAATAATTACTATCGTCATCATAACACATCCTCTATTATGTCATACATATAACTGAAAGAAGTATTAATCAGTTATCTCAATGGTTTCTATTTTGAATGAAGCAAAATAGAAAACGTTGCATGGATAATCAAACTGAATGACCGAATTCCAAGTTTACATGTACGTATGTATTTATTCATTGAATTTAATTGACATATCCTTCAATATTTTGTTCAAATATAACATCAAAAATCAGAACAATACTACTACTACTACTACTACTACTACTAGTAATAATAACGCTGATAATAATAATAATAATAATAATAAGAGTGACACATGACAAAAGAGAAGAATATATCGCGAGTACAGTATATCATTCAAAACATAAACAAAAACAAAAACAAAATACTCATAATTGATCAACTAGACATGCTCTTAATTTCATGAAATATAAATGATCAGATTATGTACAAGTAGTGTAAGGTGATGAGAAAAAGAGCCATTAAAATTATCATATACATATATTTATACACTATGTATAGATATGCCTAATAAAAAACAATTTAGAGGTTACCACGTTGATCAATAGTATATCGCCAAAAATTGGAAAATTCTTTTATGAGAGCGTCTTCTTTGAGTGACATTATGAATCTCTTCAAACTGTTTATATTTTCAAAGTTATCATTGAGTGCTTTAAGATTATCAAAAAACAGTTCTCTTCTTATTCAGAATTTCTCACATTGCATGAAATAATGGAATTCGTATCCTACTGTCTGCATGCTACATTCTTCACAAAAATGTATATTTGCTGGAATTTTGTGAGGCGATGATATCTTCCTTTTTCAATTGGTAGGTTATGTGAGCTAATGCGAAGTTTGCAGATGTTTTGTCTTACGACTCAATCAGTCGAGACCGGCTCGCTTTATAGAAACGAAACGAATATGAATTCGAGTGACAAATAATTATATTTACCGGAAAACCCCCAATAATATTGTAATTTAGCAGAAATTAAGTACATAATTTTAAAAGGATTATCTCACTTGGTACTTACCTTTCCTGATGACTTGACCCCTTTACAGATACAGAGGTAGATGAGAAACCAAGCGAGAACAAGACACAGAAAGAGCTGCCAGTTCACAGGTCCTATATCATGGATCCCATCTGACAAATGAATCTGTAGAACCTTTCGACTATCCACGAACAAAAGAAGAAGAATAAGAACAAGAAAAAAGAAAAAGAAAAGAAAATGGATAAAATGATATGTAAACTTGACAAATGTTAACATTTAAGTAGGAGTATAGACACAACAAGAGATGCCAGTTGACTCGTTCTACATCTTGGATCCCATCTGATAGATGAATTATGTAGATCCTTGTGACTATCCATGACAGTAAAAGTTTAGAACGTGGATAAAATCATAAACATGATAAATGAACTTGGCAAACATTAACACATATTGTAAGTAGGGTGATGGGATGGGAATGATACAGTTTTATTCATCTCTGATTCATTCCACTAGCAAATATCCAACAACAAAAAAGCAAACAAGTTCAAAATTAAATATTCCAAATGTATCTTTACAACGTAGATGTATATTTAATTACTAAAAGAAGATTGACAGAATTAATTATCGGTATAAATAATGTAATGTAGAGACGTGATGACATTAAAAAAAATTCAATGACCATTTTCCTTGAAATGGTTATGGTATTCCTGTTAGTTGTCATACAAAAAAAAAAAAAAAAACAAACGAAGAAGATGTGAGACATCAACAAAAATTGGCCAGGTTTATCATCTCAGTGTTCCTTTTTCATGAGAAAAAGAAAGAAGACAAAAACAACAAAACATTGAGGTCTCATTCAAACCAAGACCAACGCTCCAATATATTCCACCACCCAACATTATGTTCAACAAACCCTAATATATTCCACCATCCCCTGTTTTCCAACACCAACTTATTCCTATCATCTGACCATGGTTCAAACACCATTCTCCTAGGTGAGGCTTGTTGGAAGGCTACATTACGCCCCACCATTTTAAGGAGATGTGAGTTGGTACGTTCACTCGGTCAGCTCTCTGTCTTCGCTTACAAACTGATTCAGATGGACCCTGGTTCGAAACTGAGTAACGTCTTTCTTATGGTGACGTTAAACGTCGATCACCAGACGTAAATGATCATATCTGATTGATACACGTCTATAAAAACACAATTTTTACACATGTACACACACACACACACACACACACACACACACGCACGCACAGAGTCTTGTATTGCTTTACTTCCGAGGACAAGTATTGTTCCTCTATTGTTCCTCCGTCCTCGGACAGTCGACGGAATAAGGCACAAATTCATTGTTCGACGTTCGAGGACTATTGTCCGGCTTCCGAGGACCATTGTTCTCATGATTTTTTTTTTGTTCTCTGTCCGAAAATGTCCTCGGACATACAGCTAAACACGCCCACACTCACACACACACACACCCACGTTACCCACACACACATTTTCCTGCTCCAACCTACTTCCAAAATTCGACAGTTGCTGACGTTGTCTCGTTCCCGCACTCCTCACTCCTATTCAATATCGAACCCGTGGTCATTTCGTACGCAGTACTATTGTCCGCCGACGTCGTGTTGACTTTCGAAAGGTCGTCCGTTGCCAAACAGCATGGTGTGTTCCACTCGTTGTCGCAGGTGGAGTACGGAAGGACGGCTTTGAAAGACCAGAAGAGATAGTAGAGACCCCACGCCATGATCACCACGTAGTAAGTATCCAGAAGGGCCTGAATAACAAGACCAGCCACTCCGATCCCTATGGGTTTATAATGGACATAGACATACCTTGAATTATGGACGGTGAAATGGCTGTCATTCATGTAATGACAGCCAAACGATGACCTTTTGGTCCGACAACCCCTCATCACCTCATAAGGGGAAGGCATCAACTTGGAGTTATGTACTTATGGTATGCCACCTGGGTTTCAAGGGGGCGGTGGGCACGATCCATATTATGTCCCCCTAAAACAGCCACTGCATGTTGATGCAAGGAGGTACTAGGCACCTCATTGGTTGATGTAGCGAAGTTATATACCTTATTTATATCAAAACCAGATAAAAAACAGATACATGTATATCATTACCCCGATTATGGATTCAGGCTTGCGTATACACAATGTATACACTCTACAGAAGCTCACAATGCTAAACAAACCACAATTACGTTCACATCCTACCAGATGCCATTTAACACATGGGTGAAGAGAAGCACGATATAGATAGTATGCCTTTGCTTAATGACATCAATGACGTGCCGGGGATGGAGCCCACGACCTTGGCATCTCCAGTCAAGTTCTTAAAACCACACATGTCAAGTACGTCACCTCTGAATAGTCATAAGAGTTTTAGATAAAATAAAAAGAGAGAACAGGAGAGAGAGAGAGAGAGAGAGTGGTAGAAAGAGAGAGAGAGAGAGAGGAAGAAAGTAAGACCTCACCTTTGAATAGGGGTGAAATCATACCCCATGCAGTAACTGGTCCCTGAGCTGTAAACTGACCCAGGCCAATCTCGATGATGAGTAAGGGTATTCCGCCCAACAGCAGACACAGAAATAACGCACTAAAAATGCACCTGAAATTGATGAAAAATGAGTTTTTAAGCCTGGCTTTTAAAGTTTTCTTCTCATCCTATGTTTTATAGTGTGTTCCATGCGATTATGATCACCCTAACATATGTCAAACCTTGGAAATCATACCTCGGAAGTGGGCACAGTGGGAAGTCATACAAAACTTATTTGTTCCTCTGCAACCATGAAGATGAGATATGTTCTTTGTGAAAGGCTCTGTGTCGACAAATTTTTCATTTGATCTAGTCAATGACTTGTACGGTCTTTTGAGCGTCATGAAAGGGTGATATTGTTTAAAAGTGATTGTAAAATGAACAGAGCAAACGATACTTTTAATAACTAGTGTACTGGGTTAATTGCCTTCACAGGCTCACAGGCTCGATTAACGCAGGTAATAACGCAATCGAAATTAAGCCTCGTGTGAGCAGGGCTATGTATAAAACATAAAGAAGAATGGCCCGAGAACTGATCCCTGTGGTACATCACATAAGCATGTCGAGGTACGTACAGCATGCCCAAAGCGATAGACTTACCACCTCCATGTTTATAGCAGAGGTACGGGAACCTCCACACGTTTCCTAGGCCGACCGACGCCCCACATAAAGCCAAGAAGAAGTCGATTTTGCTGGTCCATGTCCCGCGGTCTTTTGTTGACCTATCTTTAGACCCAGTCTCCTTCTCTATCTCTGAAAGCCCATCGAACTTCTCTCCTTCCAATGAGGTTGACATCCTGAAAAGGGTTCTGAAAAAGCCATGCACACACAAAGAATTGAAATAAAAGACCGAACATTCATCCAGAATGTGAAAACTAACACCTTCTCTCCGTAGGAACGTGGGATGAACAGTATACAAACCGGTAGGCCTATTGTTATTTGTTTGAGTTGGGATATGACCCTTTCCATTCCACAAATGTGATACATCTAAAAATAATTTGATAGCCAGGGGCGGATACAGGATTTTCCGAAAAAGGGGGGGGGGGGGGGGGCGCACACTGGGGAATGCAAAGGTCGTGGGTTCGAACCCCGGCACGGCACTTATGCTCTCGAGCAAGGCATTTTATCTACATTGCTCCTCTCCACCCAGGTGTTAAATGGGTACCCGGTAGGATGCGAACGTCATTGTGGTTGGATTAGCATGTGCGCGCTTGGAAACAGGCGACTGGCTGGAATGTTCCCCAAAGGAGTGGAGAATGTGCCCTGTAATGTGCAGAATCGCAATTGAATCCAGTAACCGGGGTAATAATACTGTAAGCGCTTTGGTCGGTTACATTGTAACTGTTAAGGCACTTTATAAGAAACAGCTATTATTATTATTATTATTAGAGTTGAACAAGTACATCTATACAGGTGGGCTGCAGAATAGTCATGAAATGGAATATGCCTACTGCAGTATAGTAATGAAATGAAAATAGCAGAGTACATCCGCAACTTGATATGTGAACAAGGCCGTACGCAGAATTTTTTTCCTGGGGGGCAAGATGATCGCTTTCAAAGGAACCCATAACTTGAAGTCTAAAACCCGATTAAAAATGATTTTGAAATTTCTGGGGGGGGGGGGGGGGGGGGGGGGGGGGCAACTGCCCCCTGCCCCCCCCCCCCCCCGCTGCGTACGGCCTTGTATGTGAACAAATAATGTATTCATATCAATAAGATCTGATCATGTGAACATACCATCTGGGCTTTGACCTTGGCTTGTCAAGTGCCCTAAGGCATATCGAGTCACTATGGAGTGAGGATCGAATGCCATAAGTTTTGTCTCGAGAGGGAAGACTCAAGGCTACGCTCGAACTCATTAAACATGCACAGTACGACTCATTATACTGAGGGCTCAAAGTCTTCCTAAATGATGCAGTTATCTTTAACAATATTGTTCTTTAAACTGGTCTCAGTACAAAGAAGTATGTACGAACTACCATAGTTCGAAATTTCAGCATTCCACGACAAACTGTGAGTGTTAAAATCAAAGTTCTAAAACACCTTTTGAATATGACAGGATATGTGTACTCCAACTCCCATAAAGATGAAAATAGGCAAAGCGTTATGTTCAGTGGAAGTTGTTTACAGCTTTCTGTTTACACTATCGTAGCTAGGATTTTATTTTGGGAGGGGCTGTCGGATCGCACACCCGGGGGGGGGGGGGGGGGGGTTGCATCTGTTCAAATTGAGACATGGAGACAGTTGTTCTATTCCCTTCAGTAAAATACAGAAAATGAAAAAAAGCTGAGGACTATGTTCTTGGTTAATCCTCGGATGTTTTGTAGATTTAAGCTCTTATTTTTCTTTATAACTACCTTGATTCAATTTTGAATTAAGGAAAATTTGAACGCTAAAATAAAAGTCTGAAAAACATATTTCTGGGGAATGAGAAGGGCCTATGAGTGTGAGCTCTTTTTAATATCCTGTTGTATAGCAGCATATACGGTACATAGCGTAGGAGATATTTATCGTTTTATCTATTTTCTGTCAATACCATTAGCAATTGTTGAAGGGAAATATAAGGGTTTGCAGTTCTGTGTATCAGAGTACTATGAGGAGACAACAAGCATAACCACCAACATATTTCCCAAGTAGGCCTCCTATACGGTGTGACGGCTGCAAAATATTTCGGATAGGTGTTTACACATATACCAGGTATAATGAGACCAATTTTTTTTAGATTATTCTACACGTCACAGTAACGCAATATATTTTTCGGATAAAGTTTCTAAGACAATATAGTATAAGTTGTAATTATGTTAAATAATATTTCTAAGAACAGGGGCCTGTAACATAAAGAGATAATGAATCTTACGATTGATATTAATCGTAAGTCTATGGCAAACCATGTACTGAAGAGTTACAATTGAACGTAAGATTGATTATATCTCTTTATGTTACAGGCCCCAGGACCGATAATTTGTTTATGTTGAATGAAAATATGTTAGTGAAATGAAGTCTTCATATGAACTTACCTAAAAGTATTATTCTTTTTTTAAAGTGAGAGTAATATCTGTTTTCACTGAAAAGAATGTAATATGTAAGAAATTGTAGAAAATGATGACGCAACTAGATTTCTACCATATCAATTTTTAAAAACTTTTGAAATTGCTTACTTGCACTATAATTTTGATATATACGTACAGCTTGTCAACATTTTTCTAGATGTAAGTTTTGTTATCCATTCTTATTTTTTATGAGTGTGAAAACTTTTCTTATGACTGAGTTCCAGAATGGATAAATAACAAAACTTACATCTAGAAAATTGTTCACAAGCTGTACGTATATATCAAAATTACTGCAGTACTTATTAAACTAATATCAGAGCTAAATCAAACGGCGTATCAAAACAGGAATAATATGTATCGACAAGTGGAAATTTCACCATCGATTTGAACAGGTGCTATAAAGCACAGATTGCGCAATGACTGCCCACGGACCATTTCCACCACCAACAAAACCCTGGCTCCGAGGGTGAAACAGAAAGCTAAAAATGTACAATCCCATATTTCAATGTTGAAAGGAATTAGCGTACCAGAAACCTGGAAAATGTTTCTCGATGTGTAGTAGTAGACCAGCCAAACATCCAAAAAGGCTCTAGAAAAAGAATCGACGGCATTTTGGGGTAATGCTCGGCATCCATGCTTAAAGTCTTGCAAAAATACTGACGAATAACGTAGGGCGGATGCCACGCGCATTTTTGTCTAAAAATGCCATTTTTGGCTCAAAATTTGAAAGAATGTCAAAAATCACGATTTTTATTTTTTTGACCTAATATGTAATATCCGATTAAGACTTTTCAAGTGATATCAGATTTATTTTGAGTTTCAAGTTAAACACCTTATTTAATATACAATTGAAAGTTGGATATTACACACACATGTATGGCATAATGAAACATAAAACTGTGATTTACTCAAAATAATAGGTTGTTAAAACTACCAATATGTCAAAGTTTTTTACCCAACGTAATTTCTCATTTTAAACACTTTTTCTTGTATATTGTCATGTCACACACAGAAAAGAAATTATCCGATAAGGTGATAGATAACTCATTTTATGTTATCCCAAACAGAACGATGTATTTTTACTGGATGCGCATTTCACTGAAAACTCTATTTGAAGGTACATCTAGAGTGTACATGTACAAAGGCAGTTATCCCATGTATTATCAGTATAGTCTATGGGCCAAAAACTGAAGTGTCCCCACCTCCTTAGAAATAATCTTAAATGAGTTTTTTTTCTGTTAGATGGGACCATTAACTCTCAAAATGTGCTTCTTTGCCCTAAATTAAAAGGTGGGCGTGACCACAAGGGCTATTAGCATGGCAACGGATCAAAAACAATAGGATTTAAGAAATTGTCATGTATTCGTGATTAAGAAAGTACAAAAACACATTGTAACATTCTAAAGTAATGTATCAAGAGTTTCTCACTTGATTAAAAAGTGTCCATCGTGTTTGAAAATGGCTTTTTCCATGGAAACAGTAAGAACAAGAATGACGTTTGAGCAAAATCCCTTGATGCTACCTTAAAAAGAGGTAAGTATTGATATTGACCATTATTATTTTCTCTTTTACAGGACACCTACTTATACCTTTTTTAGTAAATGGGTGATAGATGTGACTACGACATGTGTAGGCCGTTACCATGGTAACAAATATATTATTGTGTTGTATTTCTAACAAAATACTATGGTTGTTTTCAACATGAAATAATGGTAAACATCTAATAACTTTTGCCGTCTGTTTGATTATATTAAAAATTTGATTTATACAAACTGTTGCCATGGAAACAGAATGTTAATGAAGATGAAATCTTTCAAAGAAAGAAATGTGACCTACCAATACAAAATAAAATGTTAAACAAACTGAATGTGAACAATATGAAATGAATCTTATTATTTTTCACCGTAGCTATCAGAATTAGCTTGTTTGTCTTAAAGGCCAAGTCCACCCAAATAATGAGTTTAGTTCAATCAGTAGAGTTAAATTAAATAAACGAAACAGTAAAAAATATCAAAATCGGATAAAAATAAGAGATTTACGGCATTTTGAAGTTTTGCATTGTTTCGTAAAACAGTGATATGCTTAACATGGGCCGTATGCAAATCAGTGATCCGGTGATGTCATGAGCTCACATTTCGTTTTGTATTGTATTATATGAAATTTCAAATATTTCATTTTTTCATAGATGTTTATAAAGATTCTCTTTATTGTATCACAATAAGTTATAAAAATGATGATCGTACACATTCTACGAGGAGTCAAACTTTGTTTTACATTCTTGAAGAAGAAAACTGAAATATTTGAAATTTCATATAATACAATTCAAAAGGAAAAGTGAGCTTATGGCATTATCGGCTCAATAATTTGCATAAAGCCAATGTTATGCATATCATTGTTTCATGAAACAATGCAAAACATTAACATTAATATTTTAACCTTTTTTTGTTTAATTTAATTTTATTGAATTAACTCAATTTTGGGGGTGAACTTGGCCTTTACAGTTGGTTGCGGATGTGTCCCTCATGGACGTTGTCATGGTTAATAATGAGTTACACATCACGAAACTATTGGAATTTGATAATTACCACACATTCCTAATTGAACAACATGCAAGCAAATGTCCATTCTTAATATTCTGAGCTTTCAATTCAAATCTTTCTAGATATTTGAAAGAAGTGTTTTGAGTGTCAAACAGTGTCAAAATTGTTGCTCGCTCACAAACTTTAAAAGCTGTAAAGCTGATTTTGAGCTATATAACACCCACCCCATCAAAATTACTTCTGCATGGCTTTCATCATTTGGTCGACCACTCGGAAGTCGGTCTTGCCAAGGTATATTGATAATGTATCAAAATCATATTGAATATGTAAGAAAACTTGAATACATATACGTTGTTGGATGTATGGGCCGGTCACAGAGCGGTTCCCTATAACCGAATTGCACTCCCAAATCTGCCCCTGGCAGTGTACAACTATTTTATTGTAGTGCAAGTGGTTAAGTCTGATCGGGCCTTTACTGTCAAAGACACAGAACTTATGGATGATAAAACCCCTCTCTTTTAACATGTTATGGTTGATGCTAATGTGAAGCTTATTATCAGAGCAACTGTAATACATCAAGTTCAAAAAATAAATGAATAAATAATAAATTAAAGTCTACAAATGAAATGCTTATAATCATTATGCAGAATTATTCAAGGATTAATCATCAGTTTTTAACATTATACTTGTAATTATATAAATAATGCTGAAACATATTTACCCCAAAATTTTAAGTTACAATTTGCTATATTGCATACTAAATCAATGGTTGAAAACTTCTTTTATATCTCGGTTTTTCTTTTAATTTGTCGTGAAAAAGCCACACTTTATTTCATTTTTATAATATAAGTTATCGTTAACTATAACTGTAAAAATGATATATGTTATAATATAAAATATATCATTTATGATATTATGAACATTATAACATTAATACATATCATTATGGTTGATTGCAAATTCACTGTGCGGTCCACATAGGATTTTCCTTTAAAAAAGTCATGTGAATGCAATGGGTCAATCTCCAGGAGGTGGAACATTATATCAGAAAGTGAGAGAAATAAACAACAATATTCAGTGATGATGTGTCATGTATCCATATAGAGATAATGGAATTATACTCATGGGAAGAGCAAACTTAAGTATTAAGAGGGTTATGTATGATATTGTGTATTGTATTATGTAAACACAGTAAAACAACCGGGACTCTAGTGGAGTAATGTACATTTATTCTAATATGCAAGTCAATGAATGTGCAAATCTGTGCAAAAAAAATTACCACACAGTCAGCACATTTAATCATTGATGGGATATGATTTAATATTTTCATAACGAAAGACAGAGATGATTTTTATCTTGTAATAGATAGTATATATTACAAAATAAATCCTTAGTTGTATACATGGAATTTAATTTAAGGTCATTTATTATAACTTTCCTTGGGAACAGGGGTGTGGATCTGTGTTCATGATTGGGGGATGACCGGCGAGAGGAAGGTGCGGGGGGGGGGGGGGGGGGGGATATTCCCCTCCCACACCAGGGACTTTTTCAAATATCTGTCTATAAAACTTGCATTTAGAGCATCCCGAAATGGTTTTCTGTATGATTAAATGTTGTTAAATAATGAATTTGGATAATTAGTAGTTTTAAGTTGATGTATCGTAATTCTCACATCCAAAAATATTGGGGGATTATACAGGCCACCCCCACCTCAAATTTCAGGGGGAATATATAACCCCCAGCCCCCTCCCCACCCGCCCGGGATCGACACCCATGTTTGGGAATCTCGATACCACTTAGCTATCTCTTCCCTTTACATGAAAAATCCCTGCTAATTGTTCCATGTTCTAACCAATGTTGTACATCTGACAGTCGGAGACATGCAAACGTGGTATTCTGGGCGTGAACAGTTTCTCATCTTAAAAATATCCCCAAAGTACCCCTTTTTGGATTACTACCATATTCAAATCAAACAGGTGCTACATTTACTCTTGCAAGTATCCATCCCCCAATAGTTTCTTTATAATGTGTGCTTATTCAGTAGAATTGTTGGGAGTTTTGTTACATGACATCACATCACAGCAGAATAACTAATATAGTAGCTATATATATTTATCTAATTATTAACAAATGTTCTCTTTTCACCTCAAAAAATGTCCCTTTTGTAAATATGCGTTCCTTTTTTATAAAACCCCTATTCAAATCTGATACGTGCCCCTTTTCCTTCGATAAGTGTTTTTTTTTCCTTTGCAACAACATTTTCTTTTGCATTCTCATCAGCTGATAAGTACCCCTTCATCTATTATTCCCCTATTCTGAGAGTTACCTGTTTTACTTAGACAAGTACCCATATTCATTTTATTTTTCAATAAAGTGATCCTTTCCTTCTAATAGGTGCTCCTTTTCATCTCTCTTGAGTGCCATATTTATCCTCGATATTATTGCCCCTTTTCATTCTGATACATGGCGTTTTCCTTCCATTAAGTGCCCTTTTGACCCCTAAAAAGAGTCATTTATTTTATAAAATATCTTGTCCTTTTAATAAGTGCGCTAGTTATCCGGTGGTAGTTTTCCAGGGGGTAGTTGTTCTAGAATCGGTCATAAGGCATTTTATGGCGTCAGATCTAAAGCTTCCGTTAAAAAATATACGATTGTGCCCGCCCCCCCCTTGCCAAGAAAATTCCGTTTATGCTGCCAATTTCTTTCAATGAGAGATATTACTATTTTTCCGCTCGCTCTCTACACTCACTCGCCCAGTTAAAACCTAACATTCCCTTAAATATGATAATTATTAAAACCGAACATTAGAAAAGGGGCTCGCTCGCGAATATGAAATTAACACTCATTTGATGTGGACACGTGATTGTAGGTGGTGCTGTAATTAGATATTGGCAAGGAAAAAAACATTATTTGAATTACATTTATCAAATAGAGGTGTTGTGGGGTCTAGTGGATACGTCACCGGACTGTGGATCTCATGGTTCGCTGTTCGAATCCCGCCATGGCACGAATGTCCTTTGGCAAGACATTCATCTACATTCGCCACTCTCCACCCAGGTGTAGTAAATGGGTACATGGTAGGAATTTATTCCTTGACTGCGTTCAGCGCCTTATAGGGCACCTGGGCTAAAGCCAGGGTAATAATGCTACTTCGGCGCTTAGAAACATATGTATTCAGCGAAATATAAATGTTATGTATTATTATTCATCGCACTTCGCACCATCCAACCTCATTTTTTGCATTTTACCCCCTCGTTTGGTTTAGACACATATATTACAGACTTTATATGCACATGTTTATATTCTTCAGTATATAGTATGCCTTACATCTTATAGTCTTGTATACAGCAGACAGCAAATATATATTTTTTCACCACACTTTACTTTATATGCCATATATTTTGCACTTGGTGTCTGACAACTCGACTCCCTCTTTATTTTCTGCCCTACCACTCCACTGCACTGGACTTGTACAGTACTTATTCCTTTCTCTTGTCTTTGCATTGTTCCTTATCCTGTTTGATGTTGCCTCCCCACTTATCCTTTGCTTTCACAGGTTACCCACCCTTGAGCTTGGGGCTAATTACTCTCATTGGATCTCCACGCCTTTGTATTTGTTTTAACCCCCCTCCACACCCACTTGACTCATGGTTTTTGACTCCCCACACTCCCCTTTTGTTCCCATTGTTTTGTGTCCACAGCTCCTCCCTTACAGTTCCTGTTACATGTAATCTGTTTTGTATCTGTAGTCTATATATATGCTTGTCTTGCTTTTTATGTTTGTCTTTTTACCTCTGCTAGGATCGAAAGCTCAGGCCCCTTTTGACTCCATTATTCATCATTAAATGAAAATAGACTCACGGATGATATAGGTTGAGAACAAATTATTCAGTTAATTGCTTCTGCACATGCCCCTCCCCCCAAAAATAAATAATACACTGTAAAAACTAAAGTGCTACTTTTAGGGGCATGTATAGTGACTGCACCTGAAATGCTGTTTATAGCACTTGTAGTGTGCTAATTTACCAGCCAAAAAAAAAATGTGACCGTGGCGAGCCTCGAACCAGGTTCCGCTGATTGAGAGGCGCTGACGTTACCGATGGACTAACGAATGCTTCTTGCAATCCAGTTTAGTCATGGGAGTCAAGTAGATAACATGAACTATGTGGTGTCGTAAATTCACTATGTAACAATATGATCTGCTCTAAATCGTACGATGTGAGTTAGTCTAGCGGTAATGCCAGCAATTCTCGATCAGCGGACCCTGGTTCGAGGCTCGCCAAAATCATTTTTTATGAATGTTTAGCAGTTTAAGGAGCCGGTCCAGCTCCCGTGAAAGTGCTGAAATAGCACTCTGAGTGCATTCAATAGCACTCTGAGTGCAGTCCCTATGCATGCCCTCAAAAAGTGTTATATACAGCACTTAAGTTTTTACAGTGTAATGTTGTCGTTCACAAACAAAGGTTTATCGGTTATCGGTGGCACACAGACTCAGGTTCGTCGGTAAATTAGTGATCTCGACACCCCCCCCCCCCACCTCCAACTCAGAAAGGCCTAGCGACGCCCACGAGTCTACCCAGTCTTTCATGATGACATTGTACTTTGAACCCCACTAGGATGACTTTTTTCCTCTTCATAAGAATCTGATGTCACCGGCGGATCCAGGATTTTTCAAAGTGGGGGGGAGTCTCGATGTGAAAGAGAGATACGCGAAAAACGAAAGAAAAAAGGAAAGGCTGAAGTCCTAGATGTCAGGGATAATTTTAAAAAGCTCCGCCAAAAGCCCCCCCCCCCCCCCCGATCCACCACTGGGTATCACAGCCCGCTATGCTCGATTGGAAATTAAAGGAATATACAGACCCTCACACTCAACTGCACACTGTAATGTAAAGAGAGAAACTAATAGGATTATTTGAATCTTTCCCGAGATGGCTTCAAAATGTAGGGTATATAATGTCTAAAACTTATGTATTCACATTAACGTTTCCATTTATGCCTTTCCCTTTTCTCTAAAAAGTGCCTTTTCTGTTATTGCCCTCTTGTGCATGCCCCCTTTCCACAGAAGTTCCTTTTCTGCTGGTGTCCACTTTACCCCCCCCCCCCCCCCCCCCCCATCACGAGACGCTTTGCCGCCCTGGTCTGTGACCAATATTAATTAGTTGCCAAGTCGTGATTTTAAGTCGATACACTCTACATCAACACTAAATTTGTAATTATACCGTATTTAGTTGCCAGCTAACCTTAATGAATATCATCGATATACATGTATATACCTGTATGTATATGATCTGAGACTTTCAATAATAAATTTCCAAAGATGACTTTTACGGTTCTTATTTTAGATGACAATCGACAAAGTTACGGGTCATGTTTTTTTTTTTGTAATCCTGTAGTCTCATTAGTACATGGATGTTATCCACACTCCACATTCGGCTTAACATTACATAATATACTCAATTTGTTAGTTTTGAAATATTCTTAGCCGTTTATTATTGTTGTTTTTACTTATTATTTTATTACTTATATTTTTATTGTGTAACTATATTACTTTTTTTTCTTAAAATTGTTACCAATTTATGCTATACCTATTGTTTATTCCTGTTGCATCAGGAACATGATGCAAAACAGTTTTATACTGATCATGCTTTTATCGTGTATGAATAAAATTCATTGTTACAAAATGAAAATTGGCAAAATAATTTGGTCGTGTTAATTTTGTAACAAAATGATTTTTGTTACAAAATGAGATCGGACAGAATTAGTTTGTGATGTCAATTTTGTAACAGAATGATTTTTGTTACAAAATGAAAATGGACAGTACAAATTGTGTAACAGAATTATTTTGGTTACAAAATAGAAATGAACAAACTGATTTTGTCATGTTCATTTTGTAACAGAATTATTTTTGTTACAAAATGAGAATGGAAAAAATAATTCCGTCATGTTGATTTTCTCACAAAATCTTTTTCGTGACAAAATGAGAACGGACAAAACAGTTTTCGTTACAAACTATAATTGGACATGTTCATTTCGTAACGGAATGCTTTTTGTAACAAAATGAAAATTTTGCCATGACAATTTTGTAACAGAATGATGTTGGTTACATTAATGAAATCGGACAAAATAATTATGTAATGTTAATTTTGTAAAGTAAAACTGCTTCTTAATATAACTTATTAATTATAATGATGTATGAATGATGTGATGGACGACGAGTGGTTAGATACCAAACAGTTTCACTTTAGAGTAATACGAGTCAAGACAAGACAAGACAAACACACAGACAGTACCAATGAGATGAAGACGGTAACACACAGTCACAGAGACTTACATATAGCAGAGCATACGTTGCCAAAGCTAGCCAGCGGGAACGGCAGAAAGATAGCTGAGGAAGAGGATACACCAATTAACAGGGGCACAGTATTCGTCGCGAGAGATGTCCATGTCCATGTTGATCTTGAGTTCCAGTTCTTCAGCTTCTGTTTCTTGGTGGAGTTGTTGCCCTCACGTCAACTCCCGCGGGTGCAGATGACGGAGGGATAACGGGCACCCGTACGTGCTCACTAAATATCCAGCTATGAATATTCATCAGCTAGATAATACCGTAAGCACGCCGGACATCTGGCATCGCATAACAGCACTAGCTATGCACGGCACATGTGGGTGCCGTGATGCACAGATACTGGCACCGCATAACTAGCTCTTTCAGCTAGCTATGCACGGCACCTGTGGGTGCCGTGATGCACGGCACCTGTGGGTGCCGTGATGCACAGATACTGGGAAGTGCATTAGCCCGTTTTTACTACATTTGTAACAGAAAATTTTGTTACAAAATTAACTTTTAAAATTCATTTTGTTACAAAATGAATTGCTGTTCAATAATTTTGTACCAAAAACGATTTTTAAGTGAATGTTGTCACAAAATGAGGCAAATTTGTTCAGAATAATCGGTGAACACTTGGCGCCCCATAGGAACAAGCTTGACTCGTGCTAAGAACACAGCTTCCATCGACTTTCTGTCACCCTCACTTGACCGACTGCCCTGAGAAACCATCTCACCATGACGCATCATATCAAATTTTATTTCCATATCTCGCTCATGCTCAGCCGCCCTAAGTCTACATTTTCTCTCTTCAAGCTCAATCGATCCTAGCCAACTCAGCAACAGTATGAGTAAGTTCAACATGGGCCGCCGCCGTTGCAGAACGCAGTCCTACATGGGCTACAATTGCATCAAATATTTCTGCTTTCCTGTGGAAACCAGCCAGATTTACTGATAGCTTTGTTCCCACAGCCTTTAAATCAGCCTTGCGCAACTCACGTAACCTCACGTAACAGATCCCCTGTTTGCTAGGTTTAAATGCCTTAAAGTCGGTGAAATTAATTTTCTTCAAACCTCTTTATTTATGTATCGTTATAGTACTAATGTTTTACCCGCCTCGTTTTCTTCCATGTTCATGGAAAACAATGCTATTCACTCTTATTCGACGAGACAAGCGGCAAACTTGCACTTGTTTAATCCACGCACAGTATTGGCAAAGAGTTTAAATACGAAGAGTGCTCAGTGCCGAAATAAAGCACGCGTATATATTGTGGTACATGTCGATCGGCCCAGAGGGAAGGTTATAGTCTTAATCAAGATGTTTTTATTTTTTTCCTTCTTTTTCTGGACAGCGCTTTTGCCGTTTGGTAAAGCCCTAACTAAAGGGCATAATCTTGATATTGTCCCTTGAAATACAAACTTATGTCCCAAAACAGATAGGAATCAACTCTAACTGCACCAGGGAGGAGACTGAGAGGGAGAGAGTTGGGAGGGGGGGGGGGGGAGCTCGGACTAGATGTTTGTTTTTTTGTTAAAGTTATTTGCTATGAAATTTCTATTAATATTTATGTGATGATGGGGGGGGGGGTCCAAACATGTTCCCTGATATTAAGCTCTATATGAGCAAACACTGCGATATTTGACGGGAATGTCGAGAGAAGTTATTTAAAAATAATAATGTGCTATCTTTATTTTTCTATTAAATCAGAATATTTCATTTGATATGATTTATGGAAGTTATAGGGATTATAGACCTGCAATGTAATTTTATTAGCCTTATTCTTTTTAAATTCAAGACAGAAAAAGGCTTTAATTAAATGAGATTGTGTGCGAACAATTCCTTATAATTATAAATGTAAAGATTACATTAAGAGTGGCGTATCCAAGATTATCCAGGAATGTACATGCCCCTATGTTCCAGCCAAAACAAAATATGACATAATATGAAAGGAAATGTGTACCCTCCCCCCCCCCCCCCCCGCACAGAAAGAATATAACCAACTTATGGTAAGTTGTTTGTAATATTCCGCTGTAGAAAATATGAGACGACGGGCGAAGAAAACAGTAAAGGGGCTTGCTCCGAAGCCATCACCAACGCAATAGGGCCTTTACCGATTGAAAACGGGGATGGCCTCCGTGTTTTGAATTGAATTAACTAGTAACCAACAATATAGCAGCTGATGATATAATTTATTTATTACCAGTCCTATTTTGTCTTTGTAGGAATATCCCATTACTTTTGCCCCATCTCTCTTTGTCTCCCCCCCCCTCATTTTTCTCATACTCTCTTATCTCTCTTACAACAGATCTGTAAAAAATGACTCCAATAGAATTGAGGAAAAAATAATGATCTCTTATTTTTTAAATTTGTGTTTTTATTTATAGGAAATCAACAAAAATCACAACAATTACAAGTGATTTACATGATTAAAAACAAAATCACTGAGCAAAAAAAAAAAAAAAAAAAAAAAAACCCAACAAAAACAAAATAAAGCAACTGGAACAAAATATTAAAAAACTGGACTAATAATATCTGATACCCTACACCCCTCCTTTGACAGCCCTGCATCAATTTTGTGCCCCAACCCTACTACATCCCGCATTCGCCCTTGTCATAGAATGTCAGTGCATGTCAGACTCATATCCATAACAGGGTTCAGAAGCCCCCCCCCCCCCACCCCCCCCCCCCCCCCCCCCCCCCCCCACACACACACACTACATTGTCGGTCTCTCGGCACCAAGGACAACCAAACAACGAACAGCAAGCAAAAAAACCTGAATGAGCCAAACTGACATATCATCGGCAAAGCCAACGGCAACGCCACCACCTTTATCGGGATCGCAGAGGGGTAGACCAAGCCTAGATAGTGCTAGACACCTATCATGTCCATGCACCTATTCCGCTCGGCTATTCCATGCTGCTTGCATGAACATCAGCCATTAGGCTAGGCGTAATGCGGTGATAGAACATTGATTATACGAATTTATGAATTTAACACATTGAATTTTGCCTCTGGTACATTAGAAATATAGTAGTGAACTGGAATTTAGTTAGATTTTCTTCTAACCGGCTAGGCTGGGTTTGCTTTCGGGCGGACGTACGTCTGCTACATGGTCGTCTGCTAGTGCACGATCTAATTGGATGTCGTCACTCACGTGATCGGTACACGCCCATTTACATTAGGTCATCGATAACAAATTTGAAGGCACGTGTAGTATGGCAAATTATTTTTTTTGGTCGAAAGCATGCATATTCCCGGGGATTTGTGCGGGGTTTATTGGACTCACCGAGCCTCAATTATACCCTTCCATAGCTTTAAATTTCATTTAAATCACATTTTTCCTAATTTCAAATAAATACTAGGAGAATTAAAATCATTTCAAAACCCCTGTTTTTATGTGTTAACCAATGGGAGCTGGAAGCCAAAAGCATGCATATTCCCGGGGATTTATGGGGGGTTTATTGGACTCATCGATCCTCAATTATACCCTTTCAGGGCTTTAAATTTCATGTAAATCACATTTTTCATAATTTCAAATAAATACTAGGGGAATTAAAATCATTTCAAAACCCCCGTTTTCATGTGTTAGCCTATGGGAGCTGGAAGGCCAAAAGCATGCATATTCCCGGGGATTTATGAGGGGTTTACTGGACTCACCAAGCCTTCATTATACCTTATTAGAGCTTCAAATTTCATGCAAATGACATTTTTTACATTTTCAAAGAAAAATTATGGGAATTATAATCACCCTAAACTTCCTTGTTTTTGCGTGTTAACCTATGGCAGGCGAGACGTTTTTGGTCAAAAGCATGCATATTCCCGGGGATTTATGGGCGGTTTACTGAACTCATCAAGCCTTAATTATACCTTTTCAGAGCTTTAAATTTTATGTAAATCACGTTTTTTATATTTTCAAATAAAAATTATGGGAATTATAATCATCCTAAAATTCCTTGTTTTCGCGTGTAAACCTATGGCAGGAGAGACTTTTTGGGGGTAAAAAGCATGCATATTCCCGGGGATTTATGCGGGGTCTATTCAACTAGTTGAGTCTTAATTACACATTTTCAGAGCTTTAAATTTTATTCAAGGCACATTTTTCAAAATTTTGATTTAATTCTGCGGGAATTATAATCATTCAAAAATTCCCCTTTTTGCGTGCTAACCTATGGGAGATGGAAGGCCAAAAGCATGCATATTCCCGGGGATTTATGCGGGGTCCCTTGCACCTTTTGAGCCTTCATTAAGCCTTTTCAGATTCTCAAATTACATGTAAGCCACATTTGCACTAAATTCAAGGTAATACTAGAGGAACTATAATCATTTTTAAAATCCATGTTTTCACGTGTTAACCCTATGGCAGATGACTCTGTCAAAAAGCAGGCATGATCCAAGGGATTCATATCGGCATTTATTGACAAAAAAGGTTCAAGAAATGTTTTTTCAACTATCCATCCTTTTTCTCGTGCAAAAATCAGACTTGAAAAAGATAGAGTAAGATATGAAATATCAAGAAAAAGTGAGACATATTTTCACGTGTTATACCTATGGAGAACGTATTTTTCCGAGTCTGTTTTTAACACAGCAAAGTATGCCTCCAAAATGTACTACGGAAGTAGGTCAGAGTAATCTGTCTTGATACTATTTAAAGTCTTTGGTATTGGCACATAAATCAGTGAGACATACCGGTCCAGACGTTTGGAATTCTTTACTGATTGAAACACATAATTTGCCAACAATTTACTCTTCTAAAAATGCAGTCAAGCGCATGCTCATTGCGAACAATTTTATTTAAGATATTTGTTCTATTAGTTGGTTGTTAATTCCCCTGAACATAGCGTGTACTTAATTATATTATGATTGTATATATTCTATATAATATGTATACATGTATAATTTACCATGATAAGTAATTATGCGCGGTGGTATTGTTAATTAGGGCATCTTCCCACCCCCCTCTCTCTCCCTCCCCCTCTCTCCTGCTTGTCTTACGTTTTCTTCTCTCCCTTCTCTCTGTTTCTCCTTCAGTATGGATGGACTGCACCTTTTAGCATGTCTGCTACATTTTTCCTGCTCTAGAACGTACTGTAGAGATTTCAGTCTTATTCTTTATATGTATTTGTATCTGTATCTGTATATAGTGTATCATATTTGCACTTTTTTGTATTTAATCTATTAACATATGCTTACTTTTAAGAATGTATGAAATATGTAAGATCTTAGGTATGGCAACACTTCAAGCGTCCAGCTTATATTGCCAGACCTCTGTGTGTTTCTATTTTCAAAGTTTGTATGTATGAAACTGATTATTGTGAAACATGCAGGAATAAATAAATAAATAAATAAAAAGTATAAAGTACAGTCAAGTCCTGACTCAAAAACTGTTCAACATCAAAATCAGCCATGATATCCTCTGTATTACACAAGATTACTAATGGCACGAAGTAAAATTATTACCTTGAAACCTGTATGAGGGATACAGCAAACAGTCAACAACTGATCAATCAACAGAGTCAATCAACCGATGCAGTAAAGCAATATTATCTGACAGAGCGTCCAAAGAACATGAAGCTATAAATATTATTCCATACCCCAAGCCCGCATGCAGTAACTCAACGAATGAACAAGATCAGTGTAAACCACATACGATGCAAACACTATCTAGACAACGGTTTTGTGTTGCTTTAGTTCGTTAATAACTCTTTGTGCGCTGGGCCGTGACCCCCCTGTGCTGAGTTATTTTCAAGGGGTGCTCAATAGTGGTAAAGAAAACTGACTTGTCAACTTCAACTAGCTCTAACTTTTCTCTGCAACATTTGTTGGAAAATGTTACACAGCAATCTTGTAGAAAAATCTACAGGCTTTCTGATTTTATAAACATCTTTTGAAAAAAATGGTTCATATATTTTTTTCAAATGCCTTATTACAAACCAATATGGATGTATTTGATGCAATTATGGTAAGTGACGTTCAAAGCCTGCTGCTTGAAAAAATACAAGGATATATATCCAAATGATTATTTTTCCTTTTAGAGGAGATTCTAAGCTTTACATAGACACCGAATTTACTATATGTTCTTGAAAAATAGAGCTGGGACCAAAGAAAAAAAGGAGATAATCAGTCAGTAAGAAGTGCTGCTATTGTATGAACTTCCTGCCTTTCCTTTCAAAGTTTGTTGGCCACATGACTCAGTGTCTTATTGTGTCTCCTTTCATAAAAAAAGGCCTTGATTACATTTGATTTTCGGGGATTATGTAGACAAAGAGATACCTTTACTTGTGGAGTGTGGTATATTCAGGTTGAAATGTAGTTTTCTTCCCCGACTACACTGATTTTCTACATGTAAGAGTTACCTCAAAGGTTTATGCATGAAGTTTCACAAATTAAGTAGTAAAGTACATGTGACAAAAATATTATTTCCCTATATTCCTATTCATTTATCAATAAGTCTCTCGATCAATTTATCTATCCATCCATCCATCTATCTATATATCATCCCGTGTATTCATGTTTCTTCTGTGTAAATGTGTAGTTCATCCGTAAACTCCTGTCATTTATCTATTTTTTTATTATTCTCGATTATCTTACTTTTTTATGTATGTATTTGTTTGGTATCAAAGTCAAATTCAAAAAAGTTAAAATAAATTTGTCAACCCCCTCTTATCTCTCTCTAACCCCCTCTCCTCCTTTCTCTATCTCTCTACCCCCTCTCTCTACCCCTTCTCTCCTTGCCCCCTCTTTCTTTTCTCTCTCTCTACCTCCTGCTTTCTCTCTACCCCCCTCTCTCTCTACCCCCTCCCTCTTTCTAGTTTGTTCATTTCCTCTCATTACTCTCCAGCTAATTTATAATGAAAATATAATAAATTGATTGCATTATGATATTGTTACTTTCATGCAAATACAATAAAGGGACCTAAGCAAACTTGTTTGCATTCAAGTTTCACAGGCCCTCATCACACCATAATAAGTGTCAAGTTCCCTTGCTTCCACCGCAGAATAGTAAAATCCTACCTGATTTTATTATTTGCTAAATAAGTTGATGTATCTACCTACTATGCTAGTTGCAGTGCAGTATATAGAGAGAGTCTGGCCAACTCGGTTTCAGTTGGGTAGCAACATGGCATATATTCCTTTGTTATGTAAGCTTGCAACAAAGGAATATACGCCATGTTGTTACCCAACTGGAGCCGAGTTGGCCAGACTCTATCTATATACGGCACGCCACCACCGAGAAACTTAAAAGTCACATTCGCGCACGCCCCACCCCGCTATACCGCCTTCCCATAGTCACCTGCGTGAGCGCACACCCGCCATCTTCCTCTAACGACCTGCCAGAAACAACGCTTAGGACATGTTGCTGGGCAAGGAGAGGGGACGGTGGGAGGGACAAAGGTAGATACATCAACTTATTTAGCAAATAATAAAATCAGGCAGGATTTTACTGATTTACTACAAGAAATTGATGTATCTACCTATTATGCTAGACCAGCACAGATAAAAATCCAGGGTGGCATGTCCCCAAGGGAAGGAGGCTAACGCGGGGTAACAACAGAAGCTGCCGCCCTCAGTGACGAAGTCGCAAACCGCGCTTCTGCAGAAGGAATGTCCTTCAGATAAAAAGTAAAAGAATTGGGAGACCGCCAAAAGGCGGCCCTCAAAATGTCTTCTAGGGCAATACCCTGAAAAAGTGCCCAAGAAGTGCTGATGCTTCTGGTATCATGCGCTCTAGGCTTACTATCCAAGATATGGGCCTCAGGACCAGCGGCCTGGATGGCCTCAACAATCCATCTAGAAATGGATTCTTTAGAAGCAGGAGAGAAAGGTTCGCGAGTAAAAAGGAAAAGTTGCTCGTCAGAGGAGAAGTCTGACAGAGGACTGAGAAATACCTCAACCGGACCGGAGGAAGCCGTCTGATTTTTGGTTTGGGGATGAGACGAACACCTTGTCTTTCCCAACGGATGTGACCGGGAGAGGTGCAAAGAGCATGAAGAGAACTTCTTCTCTGCGCTGAAGCTATGGCCATAAGAAAAATGGTCTTGACAGTTACCTGATGGAGAGAAGCCTTGCTCATAGGTTCAAAGGAAGGCTTTGATAACGCATCCAAAACTTTAGGTAGGCTCCACGCAGGAGACAACTTAGGATTTGCTGGTCGTTGTAAGAAGAAGCCAACGTGAGTAGCGGCGATGGCAGATCGATATCCACGGATAGTGGAAAGCGATCTACCCTTATCAAAAAGGGAGATCAGAAAATCTGCAATCGTGCCTACAGAAGCCTCACGGGGTGAAACCCCGAGATCTTCGCACCAAACTGAAAATGCCTCCAGGCGGGAGTTGTAAAGAGATCTCGTGGACTCTCTACGACTCTGAATTATAAACTGAGAGGCTCTCTCGGAGAGACCCGAGGCCCTAGCGTCGCCCCCGATAACGGCCAGGCGGTCAAGTGAACAGTCTCGGGCCGAAAGAGGCTGCCACACCAGGTCTGGCCTCAGAGGGAGCGGAAACGGCTGCCCCTCCAGGAGGGGCAGGAGGGGCAGGAGTAGGGGAAACCAAGGGAAACCAAGGCCTCCGCGGCCAGCGCGGGGCAATAAGCAGGACCCAGGCTCGATCCTCCTTGATTTTTCTCAGAACCCGAGGGATCAATAGAAACGAGGGGAAAGCATACCCTCGCAAGTGTCCCCAATGGAGGGCGAAGGCATCGAGTGCCCAAGCCTCCGGGTCCCGAACCCGAGAACAGTACCTCGGAAGACGGTGATTGAGAGTGGTTGCAAACAGATCGATCTCTAGCGGCGCCCACGCCGCAAGAAGAAGATCGAAAACCTCCTGATGGAGGGACCACTGGGAAGGGAGACACCTGCCCCGGGACAGAAAAGTCTGCTAAGAGATTCTCTTGCCCGGGAATGTAAGAGGCTATTGGAACTATCTTGTTCAACCGACACCACTTCCATAACTGGGCGGCAAGCGAGTTCAGGGAACCTGACCGGGTTCCACCCTGACGATTGATGTAGGCAGCAACCGTGGTGTTGTCCGTAAGGATAAGAACGGAGCACCCTACAATCATGTGCCTGAAATGGCGGAGCGACAAGAAGCGACAAGAAGGAAGCCCGCATCTCCAGCACATTGATATGGGGAATGGTGCGCAGATGAGACCAGTCCCCCGAAATCACCTCGTCCCCACAGCCTAGAAGCGACGGAAGAGGGACGAGGAGGGGTTTGCCCCGAGCAAGAAACGTCCTGTCTGCCCAGGGGGCGAGTAGACGTCTGATCTCCCTCGGTAATGGAATCCATACGCTGAGGGAGTCTACGCTCGGCGAGAAAAACTTCAAGAGGTGCCTCTGGAAGGGCCTCAACAGAAGTCTGCAGTCCGGTAAAACATCCACTAGGCTCGAGAGGTAGCAAGAAATTGAAGCCAGCGCTTGACCCGTACTCTGTGCAATAAGCACAGGGACCGGGCGGCTGACGTAATCGTCCAAATTCTGTCGCGGCTTGGGCGAGCGACCTGATTCGGGATATCTATCTCCGCACCTAAGTACACTGGGGTACGAGTGGGAGACAGCTCCGATTTCTCCCAGTTGATTAGAAACCCTAGCTCCTGAGTAGTCTGGAGTAAAAGGTACAACTGGTCTCGGAGCACCGACTCTGAATGTGATACCAGAAGCCAATCGTCCAGGTAGACAAAAAGTCGGAGACCGTGCTTCCTTAGGACATGTAGGAAGGCGGCTAGAGTCGATACTACCCGGGTGAAAATGCGGGGAGCTGGTTTCAGCCCGAATGGAAGGGCGCGAAACCTGTTTTCGCCCTGGAAAGCGAACCCCAAAAGATCCCGCGAACGGGAATGTATTGGGATATGGAAGTATGCGTCCTTCAAATCGAGCGAAACCGCCAAGTCTGACTGCTCGATTGTCGGTAGAATGGACGCTAGCGTTTCCATCCGGAAGTGTACCGGAGGAATAAAGGTGTTGATGACCTTCATATTGAGGATCATTCTTAGTTTCCCCGAGCGTTTGGGAATCATAGAAATCGGTGAGAGACACAGATGTGGGTGGTCTCTCACCTTTTCTATTGCGCCCTTCACCAGCAGCAACTGAATCTCGGCCGAGATATGCTGCTGATGAAGGGCGGAAGAAACTGGCGGGCGGATACGGAAAGCACCGTGCGGGACGGGCTCTGCAAGCTTTATGAAGAAGCCGTCTCGCACGATTGAGAGAACGAAGCTGTCCTCGGTAATTGCTTCCCAAGCAGGAAGAAAGTACCGAAGTCGTCCGCCTACCTGATGATCCAAAGCTCGGGGCGCCTCTTCAAAAGGCCTGCTTGGGCTTGGCCGGAGCCTTGCCACGGGCCCTATTGCCCCCCTTCCTCTGGAGGAGCCCCTGGAGGCGCCTCCACCTCGAGTAGGTCTGGGCTGTTGACCCAAGGGAAACGCCGCGCAAGGAGGGGTCGAGCTCACCCGCTTAAAGCGTGGGGTCGGAAACACCGACACCCTAGCTCTCAGACTAGAGGGTTGAGTCGGCAAACGTGGGCGGAAAAGTTTTGACAAGTCCGCCGCCTGCTTACGGGAGTCCCAGATAAGCCGTAAGCCGCAAGCCAGATATGGTGTGGGTCTCAACGTCCCGAAACCGCCTATCCTTGGTTGAGTAACCTTTACTCCTGAAACTCACACCAAGTCTCGCCCCCACATGATTCATGTCGGGCGAAAAAGTCTTCCGTTGGAAGAACCCAACTGAATCTTGGGGACGGAAAGCAAAGCCCCGAGCAAGGGGTTGCTTACCAACAGAAGTCCCAGGCTGCGACGCCTGTTCAGCTAAGTTTGCGTAGGCAGCCTTGAAATCATCAGAAAGGGGTATTCCCGAAGAGGGAACCCCTTGACTGAAGAGAAAAGCCTGAGCCGAAACCGGCTGAGCCGGAGGGAAAGTCTCAGGTAAGTATTTCTCCAAAAGAGCCTGCGCGTCGACAGCCAACCCACGAGAGTGTTGGGGGACCGCACTGGCTTGAGACTCAACATCAGAGTCAGCATCAGGGCTGGCTGTGTGAGAAACCTGACCCCAGGGGGCGGATGTATCCACGAACCAAAGGCCTCCTCACCGGGTGGAGCACCAAGTGCCGCCGGTATCAGAGTAGCTCATGCTCTTGAGAGCTAGGCACCTGCAAACCAGGGCCTGATATCGGCAGTCCGGAGCCGTAAAACGGCAAACCAGGGCCAGAATTCGACAATTCGGAGCCGGATACCGGTAGACCGGGGCCGGGAATCGGCAAACCAGAACCGGAAATCGGCAAACCGGAGCCAGAACCCGATAACCCAAGACCGGAAACCGGGTCGGGAATAGTCGAACCGAAACCGAATAAATTCTGTACCTGGTTCGGATTTCCCGCGCCTACGGACTGATCATCGTCCGGGGCGGGGTCAGAGCCATCCGCGGTCGGCTGAGAGGTAGGGGGTAACCATCCGCTCTTCTCGGTAAGGGAGGATGATCTGGCGTCTCGTGTCGGGAGACCTTATCCTTCTTCCTTGTCAAATTTCTAGGTTTGCTCGGGGCAACCTTAGATTTTGACTTTGAGAGAGACTTGGTCGACTGGTGCCTTTTAGACTTCACGCAGGGAGGGCTTTGGCCCTCCGGCACAGAAGTCGGCTCCATGACCGTATCCGGAAGGCCTTGCTTGGCAGGACGTTCGGATAATGTCTCGTGGCTACCCACCCGTTTGGAACGAGGGGTAGCCTTCTCTATAGTGACAAAGGCTGAGCTACGGCTCGGCGAGTCACCAAGAGTATATAGATCACTAGAAGCTCCAGTGTCTATATTTAGGTAGGAGCTTGTTGTCGGGCATCTGACAGCTCCCCCTGTGAGGACGTGAGTTTCAGAGGTCGGAAGACCGGCGAAACTTACGCCCTGCGTTCGGGGGCCTGCGGTCGTTAAACCGCCGACCCCCTCGTCGGGACCAGAAGACCCGACTGATGTTGTAATGCTGAACCCGGTCGCTGCCGGGCTAGCAAACAGCAAGTTGCCTGACCCAGTTCGAGACCCCCTGCACGCAGGGGTCCCTAACTTACCTCCCGACGAAAAGTCTGGGAAGTTCCTGAACGAGTCGACGACCTCACGCCCGTCCCGGTAGAAAGTGTACTGCGTCTCAAAGAAGAAGAAGCCGTAACACTGGCTCCCGCAGTGTCAGCCTGCGTACTGGCGGGGGGCGTACGGGTAACCGCAGTCGAGGAAAAACTCATACCGAAGTTATAGAGTCGATGTGAGACATAAACCTGAAAATATAAAACAAAAATTAAGTTTGTAAACAAATTTTTAGGCATTTTACTCCCAGTGTTAAAGATCGTATGCTCGATCTGTAATGAAAAACACAAGTCAGAAAAAATTGGAACCAGCGGGATTCGAACCTGTCATCTACTGCTTTTTCATTACAGATCGAGCATACGATCTTTAACACTGGGAATAAAATGCCTAAAAATTTGTTTACAAATTAAAATTCCTCCCATCAAGCTTCTTCGTTTAAAAATTAAGTTATTTAAACAAGCGCGCGGGGGTTAAAAATAAAGAGCTCACAGTATTCCTAAATAAGGGAATACAAGCACAACTAATTGTGAAAGGGGAGCCAACAGTTATCAAACACCCCAAGGGCTGTGCACGAAAATAAGAAATCCCCAACGACCCAAGCACGGCCACGTGCCAAGCCTGGATCGCCCGCCCAGCAAACGAGCGAAAAGCTATGTCACCGAGAGGAACGAAGGGGAAGAAAAGCGAGACAAAAAAATTACTAATTTCCTGTCTTAAAACAACGTGACTAGAAAATCCGTACCACAAATAAAATAAGCATTAAATGTGGACGGAAAAATTTATTAAAGCAGATCAGAAAGCGCAAAAAATAAAGATAAATCTCAATTTTGGGCGCAGTTCACTCATCGGCAGCGAGAATGAAAAGAGGAAGATGGCGGGCGTGCGCTCACGCAGGTGACTATGGGAAGGCGGTATAGCGGGTGGGCGTGCGCGAATGTGACTTAAGTTTCTCGGTGGTGGCGTAGTTTGGGCCAACTAGCATAATAGGTAGATACATCAATTTATTGTAGTAAATAAGAGCCTAATCGGAGCCAGGTCGAAAATGATGCATCCACAAACAAAAATCTCTAATTTTCTCCGAAATTTCAAATGTAACACCCCGAAGTAAACAAGCACAAATGAAATTGTAAGCTGAAATGAGTAAGCTTGGTGAACAAGAGAAAACAAATACGCCACCCCGCGGGGAAATCAATACAATTCCGATAAATACAATAGACTGCACGTTTGAGCATGAAATGCGAAGTTCGCGAGCCAGCGAGTGTGCATGAGTGCGCATTTCGCGAGCCAGCGAGTGTGCATGAGTGCGCATTTCGCGAGCCAGCGAGTGTGCATGAGTGCGCAGTTCGCGTGGAAAGAGTTAATTAGACCTTTGATTTTACTAAGAGAGACTAGGGTAGGGACTCTTAGTAGGCTCTGGATGACCCACACAGTAGCAAGACACAAAAATGGGGAAAAAAATCTTCCAGAAATCCCACTAACCAAACTACATTAAATACTGCAGAGTGTAGTGAGCCAGATTGCAGGCTAGTAACAACAGAAACGAAGCAAATACAACGTCCAGAGCCATGCAATCACTCAGCCAAACGCACTGGTACCACGACCAGAATACAAGCTAATTGCAGCAAATGTGCAGTGAATTCATACCCATGAGACAGCCAATACGTGAGGAATATCTACCCTAATTACACTATCACAGAGTACAACGCAGAAAATGCTGGCAACAAACTGTAGCCTGTGTAGGCCTAAAAGACTCACATCAGCAAGCAATGGTCATATTGACCATTAGAATCATATACATGTGTGTATACTGGGTATTGGGGATACAGATGTAATTTTGTTTCAAATGGATGTTTTTGTGGGCAAACTAATACTTAAGTATCATTCTTTAGAGTTTAAGTTATCAGTTCGTTAAGATACAAAATGTAGAAAGTTATAAAAACTTACATTTACAGCTCTCTTTTTGGAACTTGTTACCCACACCTGCATACGGATCACGATTGCTCTCAATATGTTGCGCACTAGTGAGGCCGCTCTACATGGTTACGCACCGTTGATACGTACGCAGAATGTTACGCACACAAGCTATTCTACGAAGACCTGGAAGGGCCAAACTGACGACGTAAAAAAATAAAAAATATTACGTACGTACGTAGTAATTATTACGTACGTACGTAATATTTTTTCTTTTTTTACGTCGTCAGTTTGGCCCTTTCAGGTCTTCGTAGGAGATCGACGAACCCATCGCGCCGGTACTACTCCGAGCGCTGAGGGCTCCCTTCATCATAATCGTGAAAAATACAAACTGGATGCTGACGGGACAGTCTCGATAGCAGTTATCGACAAAAAGGACCCAAAATTTCAGGAAACCCTCTTCAAAGGTCACAAAACAACCTGGTAGGTTTTAATCATCTATTATTCAATATAATTCTTTGGATATAAGTAAACTGTAATATATTATATTCAATTAAATATAGCCAAAAATGCACAGTGATGCAGTTTAGGTATCGGATGTGTGTTGGCTGCGTTACTACACAGTCGGCAATGGCGTGTACCTATGAGTGAAAAGACTAGGGATGCTACAGTCTGACAAAGCGCATACGGACTGACACCAAAACTGACGAACCGGACCAGAGCCGAGTCATATCACTAACTCAACGGAAAACAAAGCAAGCGAAAAAACATAGCTTGAATCACCTAGTTTTTAGACAAGCCCTCAATTGTCATGGTGTGGGGTGCTAACCATAGGTGCTAACATAACTCATACCAAGATCAAACTCATAATCATCACAAATTAACAAAATTACTCAAAACAGTCTAGAAAATTACCTTGATTTCTTCCCTTTAATCATCGGTTAATCGCTCTGCGCATGCGCGTCCAAACATTCGTAACAAAGGTTAGAATTCCCTTTAAACAAGAATTCAACAGACTCGGCAATGAAAGGTAATGACTTCTTGTAATGACGCAAAATAGCGGTTGTACGATACATGCTCCTGCGACAGTTGCTCTGCAGGAATTCATAACACAAACCAAATTCTTAGCTTCAAACCTGGACTTAAAACTTTAACCTAATCCTTAACTTAAAGGCGGTCAGGCGGCGGCTTCAATGGAGAAAAATCTGCGTTTGCTGATGCTGCAAAATAGTTCGTGTGCATACGAAACTAGGTCTAGTCGAAGGTATATTGAATATCAGCGAAATGTCCTTGTCCTTCTCCTCGGCATAGATCGCTGTGATGTGTACGTCTAAGTTGATGTGTACGAATACGGAAATCTTCGAACTCGCCTTCGCCTGGACTGCATAGAAACACACGGGCACCGCCGACTGACCGCCTTTAAATTTAACATGCTAACCTAAAACCCAATCATAAACATGATAACCCTAACCCTATATCTGTGACGAAATGAAGAGTCATACGAAGCCAAGAAGATTAAACATTCAGCTATTAAATATTACAAATTAATGAATGATATGTGGAAAACGATCTTGGTTGAAAATGAGTAGTAGCTGAGTAAAGATGAAGAGAGAGAGAGAGAGAGAGAGAGGGGGGGGGGGGGGAGATAGATAAATATTGTAGGTTTCCGAATGAAATATAGCAGGCGATCTCACCTATTATTTACAATTGTGAAGTGTATAGTAATAATCGTATTTTTTTAGCTTATTTAAACAATACATCAACTGCATAACAAAAAAAATTATTTTCTTTCGAAATGCGATTACCAGAACTCAAGATAGCTTTAAAAATGTCATAGGTCACTAAGAAGCATTGTGTTTAAAGGGTACCTATCATCAAAACATATTTTACTTTGTATGTTACAGGTTCCAAGTCATTATTTATATTCAAAACATGGCTTCAAATATTACTGCTATAAAGAGATATTGTAAGTTTAATCACACTCTCCCTAAGCGTAAAAGCGACCCCTGAGTAGACTACTCGACTCACCAGTAAGCGCTCACCAAGATAGGGCTCGCGTGGAACCCAACTCAGAGTTCGGTTCTCCACGCGCACTTTTTCCCTTCATTCTCCTAAACTGTTGACCTATATACTTCCAGATAAAGTTCTTTGAGGTTCAGTTTATACTTTCTAGAGTACACAAATTATTTTTTCAGGTGATTGGTACATTTCAAACCTCCCTGCGATCACACAATACTTTCATATAAAACAATTACTACTAATAATAATACTACCTGGCATTTATAAAGCGCCTTTCCCAAACTGGATCAAAGCGCTGATATATTATTACCCCGGTCATCGGATTCTGACATGCCCGCACACAATTTGTGCACTTTATCCGCTCCCTGGGGAGTATTCCAGCAAGAGCAGTACAGTGACGTTCAAATTGCTAAACAAACGACATTAACTTTCGCATCCTACCTAATTACTAATAATTCTTAAAATCGGCTAGACTATAAAAACACAGATACAAATTGTGTTTGTCTGAAATACATTAAATACCGTCAATGTTAACAAATTTTTGATCAATAAAAAGTTTTTTAAAAATAAATATGACCATGGTCTAATTACAGCCTGGAAAATAATTTACCCGTCTTAGGCTGGGTCAACATTTTTCCTTCTCTTTAGAGAAATATGACGAGGGATCTATTATATCAAGATCATCAGCCTCATTAAGCTGATGACATGAAATTATCGTAGGGTCTGAACTATATTTGAAGAATATAATAGCTTGAAATCTAAGAAAACATTCTAATATATTTGTATATCTGATGTGAAAAAATATAAAATCAAAATTAGTGTCTTCACCAAACTGTTACAAAAAAAAAAGTCTCCAGTGACTGGCAATTGGAATTATTGCGAGCTATAAATACAATAATGAAGATGACTAAATTAGAAAATTCTATTTGTAATGAATCTATAATAGCCATGATAGCATGAAATCACGAACAAACAAAAATAGCGTAAAAATAACTCCATGTACATGATGTATATACAGGTACGATAATTTTATCTAAAATATCAAAAAAAGTCTATACAAAATCGTAAATTTTCTAGTCTATACTTAGATTAGAATGTTATACTGGCAACTTACAAATCAACAACACCCAAAGAAAAATGAACTATCTATACAGCGCATCAAGGCAGTAGGCTTCGAAGGTATTGATTGATTTACACAAATACCCAAAATACAATGAAAAACAAAAGAATATGCACTTTATTTCAAAATAACCAGGACGTGAAAGAAGTACTACGAAAGTCCCATATTCTTTCTTATCAATTTCGGATAAACCTTCATTTCAGATGTAGATATTTAGCGGACTTCCAACTTTATCAGCTCCAATTCTTTCTCGTCAACTGATACCCTATAGTCTGGTATACTTGGTGTAGTGAGGGCGATCCATCGCTATGTGAAAAAAAAATCAAGACATAATTATTGAGATTTTCTGTTAACAATAGTAATAATAGTGATACTTAGGGGCGCTAAAATCACAGATTTAGAGAGAAAACAAAAATAAAAATAAAAATTATTCTTGTTTTTTAATATCAGACCTAAGATAGTTCGCGCAAGTTGGTCTTGACCCTTGTGAAGTGATATGATACCAGAAGTTGGGGAAGGATGACCCTACTGATATATGTAAAATTATTCATATCAACACGTTCCGTCTTGAATGAGTCTTTTTCCTGACTCATTATGTTGTATACAGGTGTGACGTACTGAGATTGTACCGTGCTGAAATTGTACTTGCGCATGCGCACACACGATTTGCGCACTTCATAAACATCCGGCGTGCTAAGATTGTTCGGAAAGACTTGAGCTGTATAGCCCCAGCAAATAGGTAAGAATTTTATGGAATAAACGCTATTGAATTGGGCCTATTGACCCTAATGTGCCCAGACGCAGGCAATCTCAGAACGCTACAAACTCGGCACGCTTGCAGGCATTCTCAAATTGTAGTCCATTTCCCGCGCATGCGCAAAATAGCGGTATACATTTTCAGCACGGGTACAATCTCAGCACGCCATAGCCTCTTGTCGAGGCCCTGGCGCTGTTGAAATCCTTGGCGATATAAAGAAAAACCGAGGCGCTTGCGCCGAGGGCCTCTTGACACCCGACCTGAATTATATATTCATGAGGCACGATTTCCTACTGAATTATCCATGAAAACGTGAATAGTTAGATAACCGCGGCGATCGCCCAGCAAATTGGCCAATGAAATCTCAAGGATTTCTTACTTCAGTTGTGTCTATTATTTC
The DNA here is from genome assembly GCA_025617745.1 of Heliocidaris erythrogramma. NCBI lineage: Eukaryota > Metazoa > Echinodermata > Echinoidea > Camarodonta > Echinometridae > Heliocidaris > Heliocidaris erythrogramma. The sequence goes on along the minus strand of CM046870.1, from coordinate 33,818,287 downwards.
TTGGGGGGGGGGGGGATTACGTAAATCTCTTGCTCAAAATACATTCACAGACAAGCACATTATGAAGAATTCGATCTCTAGCTTACAAACGATGGTAATTTGAAATAAGACAAATGTACATATTTCTCATCATATATAATAAATGAAGAATGGGCAATACAAGTCACCGTTCAACAATAGATGCATCTCCATCAATCTTGATGTAACCAAGGAGTTACCAGCAACTTCACTGCCCGGCAAGGCCCCGGGGGATCCGCCTGGCCCAGCTCGCGAAGCTAAGCAGCGCAGCAGTCTCACTCTCCATCCCTGGCCCACGGAGGTAATCAGCACAGAGTGATAGCGCGTGAAAAATAACACTTTTTCCATAGCCAGTAGGCAGATTCACAAAAACATCTTGTCCTTTAAGTGCAGATTTGATTGCATCAACTTGCAAATCTTTGAATCTTTCAATCTTCAACATTCTAGCGGCATATTCTAAGCTCTTACAAATATCGTCATCACTCGTCGTGGAAGAAACATTGAACGCCATTTTGGGCTGCGATTAATTAATATGTAAGAAATAGCGTGCAGTCGAGTCATGAATATTTAACATTACGTCATGGTAGCTCGCGCTTATTGGATGATTTTTACCGACCAAAATTTGGTCGGAATATTCGTCAAAACAATGAAATACAAAAGAAATTCAGATCAGGTGTCAAGAGGCCCTCGGCGCAAGCGCCTCGGTGTTTCTGCCTCCATATCGCCAAGGATTTCAACAGCGCCAGGGCCTCGACAAGAGGCTAAGCACGCCACCGCACCTGTGCGGAACCTCAATCTTACAGAGCATTTTGTTGAATGGGCCTCTTCAAAGAAAGGGATGAGTTCTGGTTAAGACGAAAATTAACTTGCGAAAGTCAGTTTGGAAGAATATCAATACAAAAACATCCCCTGGCAAGGATTGCTCTGTAATTGCCCTCGTATTTGAAATACGACAAGAAATACCTGAAAAGTTTCGACCACACTTTCATGCCGCATGTGTGTGTGTGTGTGTGTGTGTGCGGTCCCATAAACATTTCTGTGTGTATTGTGTAATGGCCAGAGACATGTCTTAAGCAAGACTGAGTCAATTTCTAATCATTTTGATGAATCCAAAACCTAACAGTAGAGAACAATATTCATAATTAACCTTTCCAAATCGCTTCCAGACAATTTAATCGCATGTCTGGGAGCGTTTCATCAAGCGTTTTGTCAGTGATTTTTACCGACAACTGTTATAAGCTACTGAAATCCTTGCATCTGATTGGTTGAGAGAAATCACTGACAAAACGGTTGATGAAACGCTCCCCTGAACTCAACCTTATCTTAATGCCAGGATCAAAGTTACCTCTTTGAGGGAGCCTTCACTCTTGAAGATGAGTTGATAGATGATGAAGATTGGAATATTGATCATGGAAGATATAGCCATCATAATCCCGATCATATAACCCCACCAGGGGTAGGTATATACATCCTCATACTTTAACGGTTGGTAAGCAACTAAGCTGTACAGAAAGATGGTCTGAAACGAAATGACATTGAGAAAAAAGTGAATCAATTCACTTATTAATTGGTGAAACAGGCGATTGACAGTACTTAACATGGGGAATAATTCTTTTTACGAAAGGGGTAGGGTGGGATTTAAGTCCCCCGATAATTTTCAAAATACATGAATATTCGAGCAACAGTGTAATTTAATGACATTTCCACAATATAACAAATTTGGCTTGCTAGCTTGCTCTACTCGCTCGCAAAGTTTAAAAACTGGAAGGTTGATATTCCGTCAAGAGACGTCAGCCCCCTAGTGAATTGTGCCCGTACGCCTATGTAAATGTCCATTAGAGGTGTTGCGGTCTAGTGGATAAGTCACAGGAATGCAGATCACAAGGTACGTGGTTCAATTCCCTGCCTCGACACTAAAACTGGTAAGATATCAATCTACAATTGCCACGCTCGACCCAGGTGTAGTAAGTGGGAACCTGGTGGGATTTATCCCCTGGATGTACTGAGCGCTAGGTTTGTAGTGCTAAAGCCGGGGTAATAATATTGCAGGGCCCTCAGGGAGAACAAAGTTTATTATATTTAGTACTGATGAGGTTACCTTGGGTAAACAAGCCATATTATAATATATCATTATTGGTAACTTACACTTCAGAGTTCAGAATATATTTAGATCATTTCTAAAGGAAGTAAACAACAACAGAAACTTACAGCAGCAAACAGTGGAGTACCAAACATCCAAGCACCCAGCATATAAGGCCTTATCCAGCCCATCCCAGTCATCGCTGCTACATTACGCATAAAACGTCTACCACCTGGTGAAAAAAAATCATACATGTACAATACAACTGGGCCCCATTTCATAAAACTTGTTAACAAGTGTCACGTTTGTATAACATATTTGCTCACAGCCAATCAAATGCAACGGTTTCAGTAGCTTATAACCTGGTAGAAAAACAATATTCACTTTCACAACTTCACTCATTCATTAATATCTTTTCTCCTCAGGATGACGTTTGGTCGCTGCTTAATGTATATGGTGTATGCATCAAGCATGTCAAGTAAGATCACTCTGAGACACAATGACTTCTAATCGGGATGAGTGAAGCTGGCAAAATTCGAGGGAATCTGTTTTTCTTCGAGGAGTATGTAAAATTTGGGGCCCAACTGTAGGTAGACGATTAGCGAACACAGAATGGTGCTCTTACAAAATGAAATTTGTGCCACGGTAGTAATTATGATTTTGGGGAAATTATGATTTCTAGGTGAACTTAAACGGCCAACAGGGGAACGTTTCATCAAGCGTTTTGTCAGTGATTTTTACCGAAAACTGTTAAAAGTTACTGAAATCCTCGCATCTGATTGGCCGAGAGCAAATTTGTCACTAAAAATCACTGACAAAACGCTTGACGAAACGCTTCCCTGGTCAAAGGCCACGCTATAGCATTGAGCACTATAAAAGCAGCAGCACTCGTAATTAAAACTCTTTACGAGTACGTGTACCAAGTAAACAATTACAAAGAGGCAAATTTCTCAACACACTGAACAATTTTCTTTTTGTGCCTGAAGCTTTCCAGTATACATTAATTTTATGAAGCAGTTTCAGATAGATTTATAAATTCAAACACTTCCATTATTTACTAAAAACAACAACAAACAAACAAACCTATTGAACTAATATAATAAGGTAACGGGTTACAGCTTCTTATTCTGAGAGTTCGAGATAAATCACGTAGAAAGTGGATTTTTTTTCCTCCTGATTAATAAGCCTCAGTTACAGTTGTTGAGATGTCGTGGTATAGTGGTTAATTCACTTGACTCTCAATCAGAACGTTGAGGATTCGAATCATAGCCCGTTCGTTCTTTGGCAAGACATTAATCCACCCACGTGTAAATGGTTACCCGTTATGCCAGAGCGCTACAATTTTGGCCGCTCTGCTGTGACCGGGGTAATAATGTTGGAGCGTCACGAAGGCTGTACAAGAAGACACCGTTATCTTTCTTTTTAAATTGTATGCTCGTTCGTAGTGACGAATCTTCGGACAATCAGTCACCCCCGCCTTATTTCGACCTACCATATACCCAAGCGATGACTGTCGACTCAAATATAGCGACCCACAACAGCACGAAACCACTACAAGAATAGTAGTCAAAGAGCTGAAAGACGTACATTCCACCCTAGTGTAGAGAAGAGAAAAATCAGTGATGATTATGAATATCATGTCAGCCAAACCCCAGATTTAATAACAGTTACTCTTTCTGCCTTTCCGAGCCTGTCCCATGTGTTTCTTGCTTTTTTAGAAATTTTTGTCACATAATAATGATAATAATAATAATAATGATGATAATAATAATAATAATAATAATAAACCGTTCTTGTACAGCGCATATCACAACATGATATAACGGCTTCCAACGCATTTCAAGGAACAAATCCTGCCAGGTAACCATTTTACGTCTGGGTAGAGTGAGACAACTGCAGATAAGATGCCTTGACAGAGATGCGAACCCTCAACCTTATGAATGAGAGTCAAGCGAATAAACCACTATACCTTCTTACAGGCGTGACTGCAACTATGCATTATGCATTTGATGAAAATGGTAGAAAATGTCTTGCAATTTGGTTGAATAAATGGGTTACAATTTGTTAGCGTTTGAATATTGGCTAATCCAAGATTTAAAATATCATTCTAAACATCATTTTGCTGGCGTTTGTGTCATCATTACTGTAAACTGAGGACCTATATCGGAGCACCCATCTTACTATTTAAGATGGTGTAAATAAAGAGAGTTTATAGAGAATTACTTACATTGGTTGCCATGGGGATAGCCAGGACGCAGTAAACTGCACAGACGACTGCGCAGAACATCTCTCTCCTGTAACCTCGTAGGAGTGTCTCAGGATACAGGTCTACTACTGTTGTGATGAACCCCTCAACGCATACAAACTGTTATATTGGTAAGAATTAAATCTAGTTGACGTACAAAGTGTGAGAGATAGAAGCCGTACACTAAAGAAAATGCTTGAAACTGGATTGAAAAAAAGAAGTTATAACATTTGGTCTTATTTACCCAGGGTAGCCTCATCAGTGCTAATAGTGCAGCTCTTCGATTTTCCTGAGGGCCCTGCTCTTATTTTAGCAATTCAATACACCTGGGTCGAGAGGGAGAACTGTGGATAAAATATCTTGTCCAAAGATGTACAAGCACCGAGCAAGGATCGAGCCGAGGACCCCTCTTATGAACAAATTCCAATATACCACAGTATATATTTGTTAGAGTTTAAGGGCATACCCTAATACGCTTTAAGGCGTATCCTTGAAAAATGTATTCTAGCGAGATGTAAAAAGACAGACCCCCAAAATTGTCATACAAAAAGTAAATATGCTATTTATTCTTGTTCTACAATAAAATATAAAATGGTTCCGAACTAATCTTTCTTTAAAAGCTTCAGAAAAATAATTGGAAAAGTAATGTTTCATTGTAACAAAGGGGAAATTCGCCTGTTTCTTGTTTCCTAAGTGCATTTGGTTAAATCATGGTGGTAAAAGAGTCGAAATTGTCACAACGATTTAATTATAGTTAATTATTATTTTGTTTGGTTGGTCATCTTGCTGTACATAAATCATGGCCCTTAAAATCATCCTAAAATGCCAAATAGTACGGTTAGCTTTTCATTGCTCTTACATTCCCACGATGCCATTGTCATGATTGCTCCATAAAATATCGAAGAAAAGTACTTCATACTCGGTAAGTATCCTGTTAATATCATGATTGTCGGTTCCTGTTTGAACTAGCCAAAGACCAGACATAAACATACGGATCTCTCAAGTGGCTTAGCTACAGGCTCATCATTAGTGGCAGAAAAGGAAGAGATAGAAAAGGAATGGGAGAGGAAGAATAAGCCACTTCGGAGATGCAATCTGAGCATGAGCAGATAAAGGTCATCTGTACCAAATTCTAAAACCCACTGACACTAATATTCGATATGTGCTCATGAATGTCATGTAATCATTATTCAATTATGCACTAATGGTGCATTCCATGATATCCAGGTGGAAGTATTCTTTTTAAAGGGGGAAACAAAAGCTATTCATGAGGCACCTCTATCACTCCCAGAGTTATTTTTCTGAAGTGCACATAAAGGGACCCTCCATGTCTAAAATATCTGTGGATATTTGGGGTCATTTGTACCATGCGCTAACCCCCAACTGGCTTATTGGAGAGGGGGAAGGGAAAGTGTGCCCTAATTAAATGCCCATTTAATCCTCACTTTGATGATTCCAAAACTTCACAGTATATACCAATTTTTAGTAATCAACCATTTCAAAATGTTTTCAGAGAGTTTATTTCACAATGTGATTGCATGGCCAGAACTCAACTTTATATTCAAGTGTTAGCGGTTATTGAACTCACCTGGCTATCGATACCCAAGAAGAGGAGGGTCAGGAAGAAGAGGATGGCCCACAGAGTTGGAAGGGGTGTCTGTGTGATGGCCTCGGGGTAAGCAATGAACCCAAGACCTGGACCTGATAAAGTAGACCAGTTAATACACCAAATGCATTTTGAACAATATTATGATAATAACGTCTGAATTTACGAGGCACATTTTCCGTAGATGTGAGGTGCGTTTCCTTTTCTTAGTCTAAGCAGAATCGTAGTGGTATCAGATGATTATTTTAAATGGTCAAATGACATACAATTATAAAATATGCACAAGGGCGTTAACTCATATCATTTACACGTGTTAACGTCCTACTGGTTCTCATAGGCCTACATGTCGACGCGTTACGTATGATTTACCTTTTATGTATCTTTTACAGGGGCCACGGAGTAATTATAAAGCGCCATTTCCATTTCTAGCGCTCGATGAAAACATTGGAACAATAGGATACAATAAAGACAGAGTAATAACAGGAATCAGGAAGCAATGAGTAAAGAAGCCGAGGTCAAACTGGTCAAAGAACAATCATGTGTAAATACAGCCTGTATGAATAACAATATAATCCAAGTATGATCCTGTACAGTGTGTTCATTATTTTGATCCATGTTGACCTTAGTTAGGTACTTGACCTTAAGTCACTTTGTCGAAACAAAGTGAAGTGCAGTGAAAAGGTATTAAGAGCACATCCGATACTTAACATCCCTTTTGTTATTATGAAAACATACAGTCCATAACCATGTGTATTAATACGAGCATCAGTTTGATGTTGCATGAAATGTTGCTTCAGCCTGTGGATTAGTTGGCGGCTAATCTCAACTTTTACTGATTATTTATTTCCTGTTGGCTTTGAATCAATTTTTTTGCCAAGTAAAAACAAAAGAAGAAGATTCCCATGCAGCATAAATGATGTTATTTAAACTTTTTTAGGACTTTATATTGTATGTACATGTACATGTCTATATCTAAACGTGATTTTTAATGATATATAAATTAAATTGAATCGAATTGAAGAACGTTAGTGCATGGTCCTATGAAATTTTGTTATTCGTGCTGGAACCGAACCGCAGCACTAGTCCGGCCCTCTGCGGCGACAATCATACAATATCATCAAAATAATAACATAGAACTTCCTATTCCTCTTTTCCGAAAAATCAGGACGGGAAACAAAAGGTTTCTTCGATTAACCATGGCTTTACATTAGGGTAAATGTCCCCTTCGAGAAGTTAAATAACTACTTGTACATGTCGAATGCTGTGTGAGGATTGTCAGAATGTACCGGGGCTGGGGGGGGGGGGGGGGGGGGGGTGGGAGGCGAATTATAAGGAGACAGCAAAGTGCTCGATTTTTTAAAAGCGCAATATGTACAGAATATAACATTTGCTTGCGGAGGCGGGCGGGCGAGGGCGGAGGCGGGCGGGCGAGGGCGGGGGCGGGCGGGCGAGGGCGGGCGGGCGAGGGCGGGGGCGGGCGGGCGAGGGCGGGCGAGGGCGGGCGAGGGCGGGGGCGGGCGAGGGCGGGCGAGGGCGGGCGGGCGAGGGCGGGCGAGGGCGGGCGGGCGAGGGCGGGCGGGCGAGGGCGGGCGGGCGAGGGCGGGAGGGCGGGCGGGCGAGGGCGGGCGGGCGAGGGCGAGGGCGGGCGGGCGAGGGCGAGGGCGGGCGGGCGAGGGCGGGCGGGGGCGGGCGAGGGCGGGCGGGGGCGGGCGAGGGCGGCCAATTTTGTTTGAAAGTGCCAATTTGGATCTGCCTTTTCAAATCATACCTGAGCTTGCAACGTCCCCGACCGGTTTCCCTTGCACACCAGCCATAAAACCCAGCACAGCAAAGATGACAAACCCGGCATATAAACTGGTTGCACTGTTTATAGCAGAGTACATCAGGGTGTCCCTTTAATAGAAACATGATGTAAACAAAAAAAAAACATGTCATTTGGAGGACAGGTAGTTACACTTCCGTTCATACTGCTTTAGTTGTTTTAATGACTTTCAAAGAGGTATGGTAGTGCCAATTATATTTCAAAGGTACTATTTCACATTTTGAGGTATAAATGAAAGTGTTTGAACTGTACACAAATCTGTTTAAGCTGTTTGAACAGGCATACCTTAAAGTAGATATTCAAAGAAAATCACAAATATGGCAATTAATGTATCACTAGAAACTGGGAAGCTTACAGATGGCAATCGTATAAGTTTTATGTCAACTGCGTATCTGGTGATTATAAAAACAACACAAATAAAAGCTCTTCTCAGCATCTGGAATATCCGAGGATTCGCCAGAAATATAGCGATGTTTTGATGTCGTCACACTCGGGATCGATCCTGCTTAAGCAGACGACGTCCTATAATGAATGAACGTAATTGCAATGCAATTATTTATCAAATTATAAAGAGTTTGGTGTATTTAAACATGACCCTATTTCACACCATTATAAAGGGAAAGTGAAACTGATTCTGATAGCTAAAACCGTTTGATTGTAAATACATAGGAGAAGGGTCAATGATCAATGAAATAAACCCCACTTTCAAATTGAAAAGCCCTCCCAATAATAGCAGGATGGTATTCGTTCCCTCTTGAAACGCCGAACATGCCCCGGTGCAAACAGCTGAAAATACAATGGCGTCTTATTTTGTTTACAAGTGACTGATTCCTTAATTTTTTTAACGCTGCATTTTTCATCAAAATAATACCATACACGAAGTTAAGAGTGAGGCAACAGACTAACATTAAGACTGACGCTAGTGAAGGAAGAGAAATAAGTGAAGAGGAGATGACAAAATAGGCTCTGAAAAATGTGTAAGATGTTATGGGACATCGTCTGCTTAGACAGGACTGGTACAGGGTGTGTCGTCACATATCTCAGCAGCGTTCGAGGAGCTCTTCAGCTGCTATATCGGGGGCTGTATTTTACCGTTTTATAATTGATAATAATCATTACTTCAAATGTTTCCAAGCGTTGAATTTGGATAACCTTGTTTAATTTATGCCATCTATGCAATAATAAGTATTAAGCCAATATTTAAAATCATTAACGTTCTACTTTAATAGTTAAGTCGGTATAAACTTGGTAGGAGTATTTGAAAAATAATTTTTCGTTAACAGAGAATAGAAGAAACACCACAGTGGTGGATCCAGGGGAGCGTTTCATCAAGTGTTTTGTCAGTGCATTTTACAGACAAATTTGCTCTCAGCCAATCAGATGCAAGGATTTCAGTAGCTTATAACATTTGGTAAAAATCACTGACAAAACACTTGATGAAAAGCTTTCCTGGATGTCAGAATGGAAGGGACGCTCTAAACATTATATTGCATGTTAACCCAGAAATAAGGGAAGGGAAGGGGACGGGGAGGAGGGGGGGGGGGGGGGGGGGGTAAATGTGCAAAACATTATAGGTCTGTATAATGCATGCAAATTGAGACTACGAAAACATAGGGGTCAAGGTTGCCAGCGTTTGCAGAATTCTGCTAAAATCTAGCAGAATTTTAGCATAATGCTGGTGGTTTTTTTTTTTGCTTGTCAGAAAATTTTTGAGTAAAAAGTCCCACCAAAAGTGTCGATAACCTTTGTTTTTTTTTTTGCTTGTCAGAGCATTTTTTATTTAGCAGTAAAATTTTTGATTTTGCAGAATTGTCGCTTCTCCCTAGCAGAATAGTTTTTTTTCTTCGCTGGCCACACTGATAGGGGTGCACACACCATGCGCCCTTTTGGATCCTCCACTAAGTATGCCTACTATAATCAATACAGGAGGATTGTTACGTACCTGACGAAGTTGTGTGTTTTCTTGTTGTAGCTGCCCAACGCCACCAACACCCCCTGACCCAAAGAATTGGAGAAGAAGATTTGCGTAGCTGCATCTAGCCATACCTTATTATAGGGGGGGGGGGACAAAATACAATAGGAAAAGGTTAGGAAGCGATATGGAATGTGTATTTAAATTGGTAGAGAAATTAAGTCGTAACTCGATAAAATATTGATAGCATTGCGGAGATCGAAATGTATAATGAACAATGAACAATATAACTATAAAAAAAAAGAGCGGGAAAAGAGGGGAAAAGCGATACTTTCTTTCTTCATCATGTCTTTGCAAAAGTTTAAGTGCTTTTAAGTCAGGAAGAGTGTTGGTTAATGTTATTCATTAAAACAATATTTCGAAACCTGAGAACTTCTACTCCTAAACTGAAAAGAGGTATCAAAATGGTCTCGATACCAAGACCTGAAAATTGTCTCGAGATCAAGATCCTAAAGGTTCCAAAACCGTAGACCAAGAAACAGTCTCGAGACCCTCAGGTAAAGGTTGACTTACTTGACTATCCTTCAATTTTGTGACATCAGGTTTAAGGTAAAAGATGATACCCTCGATAGCATTGGGTAAGGTAACAGCTCTTACAAGTAGGATTGTAAGTAAGATGTAGGGGAATGGAACGGTGAAGTATACCACCTGTATAAGAATAAATAAAGATTGCGTAAATAAAGTTGCATTTAAGGAATTATGTTATTTTATCAACAATCAAAAAACCGTTTCCATGTTTGCATATTAAACAATTATCTCATTAAACATCTCTTAATGTGATGTGACAATTTAAAACTTTTTTCCTACACAGACTGTTTTGAACCAGTTCAAAACTTGATGGATATCACGGAGCCCATAAAGATCACTGAAAGATCATAAAGAAACCATGGAAGACCTTAGAGATCATTCAGAACTCTCTAAAAGACTGTTGAGAGATCGGTCATTTTTTATTTGTTTATTTTTATTTTTATTTTTATTTTTATTTATTTATTTATTTGTTTTTTGTTTGTCTGTTTTTGTTTTTGTTTTTTTGTTTTGTTTTTTTTTGAGGGGGGGGGGGAATTCGATGGTCTCTCAACGGTCTTGCCTCTGTGGAAAGGGGGTATTACTAATAGCACTTTGCATACAATTAGTGTTAACGCCCTTCTGACTCCCAAGAGAGACTGTTTTGTTAACCTTTCCTGATGACTTGACTCCTTTGCAGATACAGAGGTAGATGCAAACCCAGGCGAGGAGAAGACACAGAAGTACATGCCAGTTCACATGCCCGATATCATGGATTCCCTCTGACAGGTGGATCTGAAGAACCTTACGACTGGTGGTGGTGGTGATGATGATGACGACGATGATGACAAAGATAGTGACGATGACGTTAAAAACGAATGTGATGGTGGTAATGACAGACGAAATTGATGTTGATGTTAACGGTGATAAATGGTGATGAAAATGGTAATGAGGATGGTCATGATGTTGAATACGATGACGATGAGGATGATAAGATCGACGAGGATGACGAAGACGAAAATGATGATATAGATAGTGATAGTGATAGATGACGACGATGATAAAATGGGGTAGATAATGGTAATGATAAAAAAGTGGTAAAAGTGATAATATGATTGATCAAATCAGTCGTGATTAATTGCTTTGAAAACCCATATTTTATAAAAAAGTGATTATTCGTTTCATTTCGAACCCGCCCAAATATATTTCAAAATTTTTAACCACTTAAACAGAGCATACAAAGAAGGTAAACTATTGTACTAATATATCAACGAATGCTCATATTAATATTTTATTTTAACCCTCACAATCGACCTACTTCCAAAACTCGACAGTTGGTGATGTAGTCTCGTTCCCGCACTCATCACTTGTATTCATCATCGAATCCGTCATGTCGGTGACCAATTCATACACGGTTTCATTGTCACCCGGCGTCGCGTTGACTTTCGGTCCGACGTCCGCTGTCAAGCAACACGGTGTATTCCACTCGTTGTCGCAGGTGGAGTACGGTAGGACGGCTCTGAAGGACCAGAAGAGATAGTAGAGACCCCACGCCATGATCACCACGTAGTACGTGTTGAGGAGGGATTCTACCACCAAGCAAGCAAATCCGATTCCTGACAAAACAAAACCAAACAAAAAGCATAGTAAAAGCAGTGATCAATATCATTTTCTAAAAATTCAATATACATTTAATTCAATTCAGTTTATTCAATTCCAATATATATATATATATATATATATATATATATATATATATATTTATATAATACCTAATTAGATCCTTGCCATTTGATTGGTTGTTTGATGTTGATCATTTGTCCCATTTACGTCATCAATCGTGCAAATTTGATCCATTCACCGTGCAATTTTGGATCCATACGAAATTGTCCATTGCACTCGCGACCACCAACACGTCTACATACGCAAAAACGACATGCCTTTGCAGCGCGCATGCGACAATCAAGTACATCGACGGACCACCGCGGCCTGCGCGCTCAGCAACGAAATGTAAGTCCATTCACTCTTGTTTCTTAATTCATAAAATGTCAAATGAGAAGGATAGCTATTTTTAGGTGTCATATAAAACAAATAATGAATGTTTTTTTCATTCGTGCAATGGACAGAATATTCAATTCGGTGAAAGATGAAATATTCTGTCCATTGCACTCATAAACATTCATTATTTGTATAATATATATATATATATATATATATATATAATTGTAAAAATATGGCTGAGACAAAACATGACGGGCCGTCTTGGTAGGATAATTAAATAAATGAAATGAGCCAAGACTCAGGACGTAGCTGACGCCTTCTTCAGGAGCTGTTAGATTCTTTGTGCTTCTGCTTGCTTGTGCTATGGATCACGTCACCAGCTCCTGAAGGCGTAAGCCGAAAGCTTGACACCGATAAATCCGTGGTACTCAGCTACGTCTTGGCTCATTTCATTTCATTTATATAAATATATATATATATATAAATAATTTCTTGGTATTTCAATATGCCACGAAAAGAGACATGATAACGAAGCTTTTCGACCTGCACTCATCAGGTTATCACGCAGGTATATAACAAATTACTTGAAATCAACTATATCATACTCTATGAACCCGGACGCAACCTAGACGCCGTAATTTCAGAACAATCGCAAAGCTTGGACGAACTCCTTTTGTTCATGCGATTGAATGTAAGCGGCTTCCAGAAAGCGTAAATGCGCCGAGCTTCTGGCCCGAGACATAATTGAGAATTGATCGTCGTCGTAGCTTTGTGCGCAAGCTGGATTGTTCAGCAAGTGGAGACCAATCGCTGAATCGCATTTGGCTATCTTTGGTCTGTTAGCGTGCATTTCAGATTTGCAGGCACGGACGGGCTGCGTGCGCTGATTGGTTGTACGGTTCCGAATAGTCGAGGGGATGTGTTGTTTAATGCGATCAGCCAACCGCTGAGAAGTACGGCCCACGTACCTGGCATCGCACCGGCACTGAAATTGGTAAATAATAAACATTACTCAAGTGTGGGGGGGGGGGGGGGGTGTGGGTAGTACATCCTTGCTAGTTGACGGTAGCATCCTGCGTGTATAAAACACAATGCGTGTCGAAACCGCGTAATAGCAACGTGACACTGCGTGTTTGATCTGACTGGCGTATTTGTCAGATACCTTACCCCTCCAGGGTATCTCTAACAATTTAGAGGGAGAGAAAAGCAGATGGAAGGGAGAAAGAAAACTCTAAGGAGAAAGTGAAATTTTAATACATTCAAAATATAAATGATAAGCATAAAATGGGAAGGGAAGAGAGAGAGAGAGAGAGAGTGAGGGGGGGGGGGGTAGATTAAGAGAATATTTAAAGCAGGCTCACCTTTAAAGAGGGGTGAGATCATAGTCCAAGCCGTGATAGGTCCTCGTCCGGTAAACTGACCAAGACCTATCTCGATGACGAGCAACGGTATTCCTCCCAAAACTACACACATGAAATACGGTATCAAGAACGCCCCTGCGGATGAAAATCATAAATGCTCAACAGAAACGGAACATACAATGGCAGACACATAATGAGGAGATGTCGTGGTATAGTCATGGTTAATTCACTTAACTCGCAATAAAAGGTTGAGAGTTCGAATCCCAGCCCCGCACGAACGTCCTTGGCAAGACATTAATTCACATTTGTCTCTATGGCTCTTTCCGCCCAAGTGTAAATGGGTACCCCATATGATAAAGCGCTACATAATTATTTTGCTGCTCGGCTTCCAGGACTCGGCTATGACGTGATGCCCGGGTATAATGTTGGAGTGCCTTAAAGGTTAACTAAATTAGGGAGAAAATGGGTGCTGTTTCCATGTATTTTTGCCTTCTAATCACGAATCTGGCAATCGATTGTCCAAATTATGTCCCGTTTGGGCGAAAAAGGGGAAAAGTAGAGGTTTTGGGACCGTTCCTTAAAACTCGTGAGCTGATTGGCTAATTGACGTCACACCCCGAAGTGACGTATGAAGAGTAAGAGGCACAAGATCTGCAGGCTGCAGCATATAACATTGTACACACAATGCGGTATATGACCCCTTTGTTCAACGGACAATTTATGAAAAAAGGAAATTAATCAATATAATCTTAGGAGTGAATAATCAGTATCAATATATTTTCTACAAGATCAGCAAACACTTTTGCCCAAATATACAGCTCTTGTTTTGTTTTTTAACTTTTTTTTAACAATGTTCTCATCTATCTGAGCTTGCCGAACGAAAGTTTTGCATTGGTCTTAAACGCGTGCACAGCCGTTGTACTACACATCTTTAGTACGGCAGTTACTATGTTCCCGTCGTACATAGCGACTGGTGAACGCTTTTGTTTTGTTTATTTTACTTAGGGCTTTTTTTTACTTCGCTTTACACAGTACGGTAGTAATGACTTAGATTTTGGCTGAATTCGAGTAACTTATATAGAGAGATGAAAAGTGACCGCGATTCCGAGGTGGACGACCTTTTTGAACCATGCAGATACGAACTCTGAGATGATTTATCAGATCCCGAAGGCAAAGAAGCTCGAGTGGCAAGGGGAATTCCACCATATTATATGTTTGAACCGCTTGCAGAATACGCGCCGGGGCCTGGTGAAGGGTCCGTGGGTGAAGTAACTCCAGGGAGCTCCAACGCCATAGCTCCCTGGAGTTACGGGTGAAGTAGACCGAAAATTCTGTCTCTTGTTCGTTAGCTCTTCACTTAGCTAACGAACCAGAGACAGGGGGTCGTTTCATCAAATCAACTCCATGACAGTCATAACTGGTGTTGGCGATCTACGGAAATGTCATGGACCTGAAAAACTGTTTCACGAAGACATGATAAACGACAACTCAATGATATCGATACTTATCGGCGAAAAAACATAGTCTATATCACAGTCCATTGGAATTATCGCCAATTACCCAAACAGATTTTGAGGCTCAGTTTTACCCAAACTATTCAAAAATGTAAAAAATGGCAGCGAAGATGAATGCTTGTGATACAAACATCCCGTTTACATGAAAAGATGTGTTTCTTATGGCATCTTAGAATTTATAAAATTGAGAAAACTCGAGGAGGCATTTGCGATGTACGAATCTAGATTTGTAGGTAAGAGGATACCGTAATTGACTAATTACGGAAAGAAGACCCAAATCGTGTTCATTTTAGAGAAAATTATTAAATTAAGATATCTTATGGCCCAATTTTAAATATTTATTCATTAAAAGGTACATATAATATCATTCATATCAAAGCATTGCGTGAAAACGGGGGAAAAGGCGAAAATACATACATGATAAACTGTCGTCGTTCACATGGGTCTGTATATACAGACTGTTCCGTTTTCGATGCTGATTCTATGGTAGACGGATGTGGGTATTTTTAATATTAATCTCATTTACTTGAACAAGAACATATTGTTCGTCTGTACAATATTATAATACGGACATTAGTAATACTATCTGGTAAAGGAATGATAAAGGATAGTGCTTGGAGATCAGGAAATAAATGTTCTCTTAATGTACATTTGTTATTTTTTCGCAGCCCATAGACTAACTAAAAGCTGGCTTGTGATGGCGTTCTAAAAAAAAAAAAAGGTCTGGAGTACCGACAAGTCACTTGTCAGCGAAGTTGACGCTGGTCTTGGCAAAGACTGCTTTGTGAAACACTTAGCGGACAAGTTGAGCGACAGTGTCGAGATGTCGCTGATCTTGTCGTTATGACGGTTTGATGAAACGACCTCCTGAATTTTCGGTCTACGGGTGAAGCTGCTGCAGCTGCTGGAGATTATGTCGTTGAAAAACAGATTGGAAGACTTGACTCCAAATCTGATCGTTGGAATAGCTGAATCTATTAGCTAGCTTATCCTTTTTCTTCATGCCAAATTCGGAATACAGGCCAGGATCCTCAAAATCATCTTTGGCAAAGTGATCACTGCAGATTGTACTCCACTCACTTGGCCGGCCCTTGCCACTCTGCCCGCGTGAGCTTTACCTTTGCGACCCACAATTTCCGTAGATTTTCATCTTTAGGAAAAAGATGTAGGCTTACATCATCTTTAGGGGTCTTGCTACAGCCGCTGTGTACGAGCCCTAAGGTGTATAAAACGTAAGTCATCCAGTCGCCGCCTAACCACGTTTATGTTAGTGAGGACATCTTCACAAGAAATGAGTTGAAGAAGAGATTGCCAGGGATATGCCTGTTAGAAATATACTTAAGCCTTCTCGGTGGTGAAATTGTATCAACCATTAACAAAAAAAAAAAAAACGAAAAAAAAAAAAATCGAAATCGAGGTATGAATAATGATTAAAGCCTGAGAACTGACCGGCATCCACAGAACAGTCATTTTCATGTACCTCCATAACCCTGGTACCCTTTCCGGTGTAGGTGGGCAATCGATATTTGAAAAAAAAAGAGATGATATTACAGAATCCAGACATAAGCCATACGGAGTTATCCATTTAATACACAAGGGGATTCTCTAATACTTGAATAAAAAAGACAACAACAACCCCCACAAAAAACAAAACAAAAATCTAAACATTTATTTCACACACATAGGATACCCAACAGCTATTGTTTCCAACTCAGATGAAATACACTAACGCATGTCTGTATGTAACCAGAAGCTCTGAAACAATGCCCAAAATATCAATTTTTAAAAATGACTTACCTCCTCCGTGTTTGTAGCAGAGGTAAGGGAATCGCCAGACATTACCCAGGCCGACGGATCCCCCACACAGGGTCAGGAAGAAGTCGATCTGTTTCGTCCATGTTCCACGGTCTTTTGCTCCTGATTTCTTGGACTTATTTTCATCCCCACGGAGTGTACTCTCTTGGAAATGATCGGGAGGTATAGATGTAGTCATTTTATAATCCTGCAAACAAAAAGAGGAAAATACATATTTAAAAAAAAATCTGAAACCTATTTTTAAAGTATATCTTACAAATGTAATTTGGCCCATTAACATTTTGATATCTAAAGCAAATATTTATCGATTAATTCATCTTTAAGTCGTTGACTTTTCTGAAACGTTAAAGGCAAGCGATGTCGGCTCGCTTTCGGGTCACTTTGGTGTAAAATCTGGGCCTTGTTTCATGAAACCTATCATCAATAAACAAGTTACAATAATTTAAATAAGCTACTGATTTTTTAAACATTTGATTGGCTGTGAGAAAATTTGTCATCGCATTTTGGCAGTTGTTATTGACAACAAAATTAAGTGAAACAGGAAGAGCCGAACGTTGGGAAGGCTTGGATGACTCGTAACTCGTAACCGTCTCACTGGCCGCAGCTCCCGTCCGAAGCACTGTCCTGTCAAAGCAAACTCCATCGCCCAGTAGCTGCTTGCCAATGGCAACTTCAAAATTGCAGACAAAGGCCATGCCCGGATTGTCAAACAGGAAACTTCAAGACTCTAGATGGTTTCCTCTCCAAACCCTTCAAATCTGCTGAACTCCTATTGGATGTCTCCCAACTGAAATGTGGGAAAGCTCAGGGTCCAGACAACATCCCCCAGAATTTCTAAAGCACTGCGGTCCCAAGAGCCTGGACTGGCTCCGTGAATTTTACTCCACCTGCCTCACTTGGCTGCATATCCCGAAGATCTGGAGGATTTTGCCCTTCTGAAACCCAACAGGCCAATTTCACTCCTGTGCATGCCATTCAAGCTTCTCGGAAGGTTCCTTTTGGCCCGACGCAACCCAGTAGTTGTTCCCTAACTTCCGGATGAGCAAGCCGGCTTCCGTCATGGTCGGTGTACAGTCCATCAGATTGTCAAGCTGACTAATGATATAGAAAAGAGATTTGAAAACGGCAACAAGGCAGGTGCTGTTCTAGTGGACCTCACTGCGGCTTATGACACAGTGTGGCATCATGGCTTGATACTAAAGCTCCTTGCGTACCATCACTCACCGTCACCTAGTACGGTTTCTTGCAACAATCCTTGCGAACTGCAGTTTCATAACCAAGACTAGCGATGGACAAACTAGCCTACGGAATGGGGTGCCTCAGGGCTCAGTTCCGTCTCCCATGCTCTTCAATATCTACATAAGTGACCTACCTTGCACAGCTTTAGGAAAGTATGGCTATGCAGATGATCTGGCATTGCTGTATACAGAACTGGAGCAAAGTAGAGAATGTGCTTACTGCTGACATGGATCTCATTGCAGACTACCTCAAGATGTGGAAACTCAAGCTGAGCATTGCCAAAACTACTGCAACTGCCTTTCATCTCAACACCAAAGAAGCAAATCGACAGCCGACTGTTGTTCATAACGGGACACCCCTACCAAACAACCCTCACCAAACATACCTTGGACTGAAACTGGACAGACAGCTGACCTACAAACATCACCTCGAAGCCCTACGTGCGAAAGTCTCAGCATGGGTCAACTTCTTGCGTCGTTTGGCTGGTACATCATGGGGTGCATCAACATTCACCCTTCGCACAGGAGCACTAGCCCTGGTTTTCAGCACTGCTGAATATGCTGCACAAGCATGGTGCAGGAGTACCCACACCAGAAAGCTGGACTGTGCACTTAATGACACCATGCGGGTCATCACTGGATGTCTCCGCCCTGCACCTACAGATCTCCTCCCAGTCCTTGCAGGAATTGCGCCACCAAGGCTACGCAGAGAGAATCTGACAAACTGACAAAGAAATCCATTGCTGATGATGATCACCCCCTACACAAAATAACGACAGAATCCCAAGATCTAGGTAGCCAACGCCTTCGATCACATCTACCTTACTCCCGACATTCAGCCGCCCTCAGCAGATCAGACTTCAGCCTAATCCAAGAGGGGGAAAAGAGCTTGGAAGGGACGGTTCGCCCACGGCAGTTCACTGTTCCCCCTAGCATCAAAGCTCCGGCTGGCTCTGAGCTACCTCGGAGGGATTGGGTAACATTCAATCGGCTGCGAACTGGGGTTGGAAGATTCAACGCTAATATGTACCGTTGGGACTTCGGCAATCACCGGCATGCATGTGTGGGGTTGAGCAGACGGCAAACCATGTCATCTACAACTCCCCTGTTCTCCAGCCCCCTGACGGGATGACTGATCTGTAAAGCCCAAAGGATGCACAAGTCAACTGACTCACCCAGCTTCAAGAAATAGCTTGATATATAATACTACTACTTCATACGAAAGAAGTGAAACAGGGCCGAGGTACGATTTGTGAAACCCAGCGTCGGGTTTCCTGCACAGTCGTATCAGTCGCGGCTCTACACTGCGATTAACTACCCAAAAGCTTTCGCTCCTTCCTGCTTAATTTGCATAAAATAAACAAGTTGTTTACGTAAAACCGCTACCGAAGAGTCTCAGCTAAATTGTGAAATCTCGCCCTAGAAACAACCAAATGAAATGAACTAAACGCCAAATTCCAGAATAAGAGTTGCTCTAACCCATAATTAGTATCACTCGTAGTCAAATCATTTTTTAATTTGTGAAAACTTGGAGGAATGAGGAGCCATATTTTTTTTTAAAGTCTGAAAATGTAACATTATTTTTCACATTTGCTCTCATTGCGCAAGATCTAAACTTTCGCATATGAAAAATCAAAGTATATTGAGGGGATCCTCGAAATATCTTTTCATAATCATCCGTCGAACGGTTATGTCGAAGGCAATGCATTCATGAACCCTCTACCGTTCTTCGCGTGTAGTCCCACGTATAGCGGTGCATGCAGGATGGTTTCAACTCGAGTGTACGCTAAACAGGGGGCGTGTCTTGTCAGTGATTAGGGACTTTTAGAATTGCACGTCCACTTAGTCGACTGGTACGCAAGGACATCATTCTACGCCACTGCGCATGCGCCACTCGCCCTCTCCCTGACTTGCAAAATCGAGAACGTGTTCACTTCGTTTTTGCGGTGCTCCGAAATCTTCGACGAGGTTCACGTATATGACGTCATCAGAACAGCTCAACTATCAATAGGGACTTTTAGAAGCAGTGTACTTGTACTTCGTCCCAGTCGACTAATTCGCGCATGCAACGTCGTCGACTGCCCATGTTGACTACAGTTCTGATCAATAGGGACTTTTAGAAGCAGTGGACTAGTACTTCGTCCCAGTCGACTAATTCGCGCATGTCAACGTCGTCGACTGCCCATGTTGACTACAGTTCTGATCATTTTAGTTTTCACTCGACGTGTACGTACCGTCGACGTCAACCGGAAGTACACACTCAACGGATGAGCATAATACACTATGAACACGATGACAAAGAGAGCGGGCAATTTATGCAGCTCCTCATTCTACCCTCCACAATAGCTCTAGTAGACAAAAGGACATCCCTTCAACTCTATTATGTGACACCTGGGGAGCGTTTCATCAAGTGTTTTGTCGGTGCTTTTTTCCGACAAATTTGCTCTCAACCATTCAGATGCAAGGATTTCAGTAGCTTATAACAGTTGTCGGTAAAAATCACTAACAAAACGCTTGATGAAACGCTCCCCTGTTCTACATATTTTTACAGGATAGCAATGAATGGATGTTCTTTTGTTAACCAGTGCAATTGTGAAGGGTACAATGAGGAGCTGCATAAATTGTCCGCTTCTTTGTTCGTCATGTTCATAGTGATAGTTGAGCTGTTCTGATGACGTCATATACGTGAACCTCGTCGAAGATTTCGGAGCACCGCAAAAACGAAGTGAACACATTCTCGATTTTGGAAGTCAGGGAGGAGGACAGGGAGAGGGCGAGTGGCGCATGCGCAGTGGCGTAGAATGATGTCCTTGCGTACCAGTCGACTAAGTGGACGTGCAATTCTAAAAGTCCCTATTTTAGATTTCACTCGACGTGTACGTACCGTCGACGTCAACCGGAAGTACACACTCAACGGATGAGCATAATACACTATGAACACGATGACAAAGAGAGCGGGCAATTTATGCAGCTCCTCATTCTACCCTCCACAATAGCTCTAGTAGACAAAAGGACATCCCTTCACTGCTATTATGTGACACCTGTTCTACATATTTTTACAGGATAACAATGAATGGATGTTCTTTTGTTAACCAGTGCAATTGTGAAGGGTACAATGAGGAGCTGCATAAATTGTCCGCTTCTTTGTTCGTCATGTTCATAGTGATAGTTGAGCTGTTCTGATGACGTCATATACGTGAACCTCGTCGAAGATTTCGGAGCACCGCAAAAACGAAGTGAACACGTTCTCGATTTTGGAAGTCAGGGAGGAGGACAGGGAGAGGGCGAGTGGCGCATGCGCAGTGGCGTAGAATGATGTCCTTGCGTACCAGTCGACTAAGTGGACGTGCAATTCTAAAAGTCCCTACTATGAACATGGCGAACAAAGAAGCGGACAAAATATACAGCTCCTCATTGTACCTTCCACAATTGCCCTGGTAGACAAAAGAACATCCCTTCATTGCTATTATGTAAAAATATGTAGAACAGGTGTCACATGCATATTCACCTGTTCTGCTTATTTTACATAATAGTAATGAAGGGATGTTCTTTTGTCTACCAGAGCTATTGTGGAGGGTACAATGAGGAACTGTATATTTTGTCCGCTCTCTTTGTCATCGTGTTCATAGTGTATTATGCTCATCCGTTGCGTGTGTACTTCCGGTTGACGTCGACGATACGTACACGTTTAAAGTTTAGCAATATGTTATTTGTTTGCATATTCATTTCGTCCCAGACTTGTGTCGGGAAAAAAACAAAACCTCATTTCTCGGCCCTCTGAAACAGAAAAATACTCGTATCTCAAAAAATACTCATCCGTTTTCAGTGAAAATTAATATGAAGCATAATATCCTCATTTCCAACTACTCTGGAATTTTAAGATATTTTATGATATTTAAGGCCCGAATGAGGGAGATACGAGAATGTGAATTTTCGAGGATTTCTTCGATAGCCGTTAGCCGTTAGGAATTCAAAAGCTTTGACGACTTTACAAAGACGTTAATTGGGGTGTAGAGCCGCGCCTGGTATATGATGATATTATTCTCCAAAGTGCGTTTACGAAACCCACCAAGAACACAAAACAAACCGAAACATAAAAAACTACAAGTGGCGAATTCCCTTTTTAAACACAGTTTCACCAGAAGCTGATTCCAGGATTACTTGGGGGGGGGGGGGGGGGGGGGGGATGGGGGCAACAAACTTTATCGTCAGCAACAATGATAAGATTATCACTGATGAATCTGCATGATTCTGACAATATTTTGTACCTCCAACCAGACGAATACGATTATCATGATTATATTGGAACATTTATTATGAAAATTGTGTTGACTCTGAGTTATTCAAAAACATGTTGAGCGTGACGTTTTAGACGCCATTACATTAGGCATCAGCATCATGTTCATTGAGATGATTGACAAAAATGATAATCGTCTTGCAATAGACCGCTTCGGTCATGTATGCAAACTTTATACATACCTTTCAAACAAAGGTTG
The DNA here is from genome assembly GCA_025617745.1 of Heliocidaris erythrogramma. Lineage (NCBI taxonomy): Eukaryota > Metazoa > Echinodermata > Echinoidea > Camarodonta > Echinometridae > Heliocidaris > Heliocidaris erythrogramma. The sequence continues at coordinate 33,795,615 of CM046870.1, read as the reverse complement.
TTCTTGACAACCTGGAAGCTTGCCGGAGGCTTGCAGGACATAGCAACAAGTAATTGAACATTGAGGCTCATTTTTAAAAAGCAGGTTAATGGAATAGCTCGTCACTAGGTGCTCAGAGAGAAATGTGCATAAAATTTGAATTCATTACAGAACCGGGGAGCGTTTCATGAAAGGAAGTTGTCGGATATTTTATCAGACAACTGTTATAAGCTACTGAAATCCTTGCATCTGATTGGCTGAGAGCAAATTTGTCCAAAAAAATATCTGACAAGTCCTTTCATGAAACGCCCCCGGTCTATTACGGCAGTGAACGTTTCTTTTCGATAATACCGTATGAATATTTTTATTCCAAAAGGAGCTAATTCCACATTTAGCATTTTTTAGTAAATTAAATCCATGGGCTGAAATATGTAGGAAATTCTTTTCGTGGGGGGGGGGGGGGGGGGGGGGGGGGGGGGGGGGTAACAATAGGTCGTCCCTCCAATCTCCGCCACTGACACGCCTCAATTTTTTTTTAAAACACGTAACTAACCAAAATTTGTGTGACCGCTGTAGCTCCAAAACCAACGCCCAAATTATTCTAAATTTATTTTCATTACCCGTGGTTTTATAATAGACACTTCCTCATACATTTTATCAAGCATTTCCAATAGACCCGTTAACTGATTTTCTGCAAACTTCTTGAAAAAAAAGCTTCTCTTGACAACTCAAAAGCTTGCTAGAGGCCTGTCCGCCATAGCAACAACTAATGTATGCAAAGTGGATCCCATCCATAGGGGATGCCACTATTCATAGCAGATGAGGTTCTACGGCGCAGAGAAACACGCATCGATTGAAAACATTAGTAAACATGACTATTGAAATGTACAAGCAGGTTGAATGGTTCTTTTAAAAACAACAAAAAACAAACAAACAAACAAACAAACACACGGTACAACATCTGTCACGATAAATTTAACACTTCAATAAATATCTCAAGAAGATAAAAAAGAAGTATTATTTCCTACCTGAAAATATTTGAAAGAAGAGAATACATTCAATATAGAGCTGTTGCATGTCACATCACCCAAAGTGAAATGATGTCACGTACACCGAGCAAACTTGATGCCATATCCCTTCTCGGTAGAATGGACTCTTCTATTTTCTTAGGAGGGTTGAGTGTTGACTTAGTTTGGTAATGTGTTTTTTCTTACTGTCATATATAAATTGTTTATGTTGTTTTGACCTTATCCTACTAAAGCTATAGATTATTGGCCTTGTTTCACCCAGAGTTCATTCATTTAATAATTATTCAGAACTCCAGACAGTCTTTTGTTTTATGTTTTATGATAATGTAAGTAGTTCCTGTGGAAGAAAGTTGAATTCATTTAAATTCAATTCTTAATATATTCTTTTGTGAAGGTACTCCTTATCATGCAAACCGGTTTCCTGTGTAGGTTTTTTTCTTGCTGCAGGAAATAGTGTTATAGCGAACTCTTATTCTACTATATAACATAGATCCACTGGCGTAAATCCGTGCATTCCTTCTTTTCATCAGCGTGGGATGGCTTTGTTCTCCATGAATGGTCATCCCCCCAGTTGAAAAGAAGTTCTTACAGATTTACGCCCGTGCATAGATCTATACCGTAATCTTAAAAAGCTTCTATGAAATTTAGCGGTACCCTTTTCCAACTTCCTCATTTTCTTATGTATTAAACTTGATCGAAAGACTTTCGTAAAATATAAGGAAAAAATTAATATCCTATTTTATATCTCAAAGAAACCATGTTCGGATTACATATTATGTCATTGTTATGTTGGCATATTTCAATAGGTGATGGCACTATGAACATGACGAACAAAGAAGCGGACAATTTATGCTGCTCCTCATTGTACCCTTCACAATTGCACTGGTTAACAAAAGAACATCCATTCATTGCTATCCTGTAAAAATATGTAAAACAGGTGTCACATAATAGCAGTGAAGGGATGTCCTTTTGTCTACTAGAGCTATTGTGGAGGGTACAATGAGGAGCTGCATAAATTGTCCGCTCTCTTTGTCACCGTGTTCATAGTGTGGAATGGGCTACTGAAATGGGGTCCTCTCGCTATTCATAAGGACCGCTATTCATAGAAAACCGCTATTCATTTAACATGCGTTATGAATAGAGGTCCTTATGAATAGAGGTCCTTATGAATAGCGGGGTAATTTGTCTATGTTTTGCTCGCTATTTAGAAGGACCGCTATCCATACAAAAACCGCTATTCATTTAGTCACGCGTTATGGATAGCGGTCCTTATGAATAAGTGGTCCTTATGAATAGCGGTCCTTATGAACCCACTGAAAATACCTTAGGTTGATTTTTCGAAAGTGAATGCGATTGTGTTTTTACTGCCAATATGCAAAAACACTGTGTTATGTTTTCACTATCATGACTATGGAGAGTACTAACATGTTATTACTGTTGTTATAATTATCAACATTATTCACGACTACAACACCAAAACCAGCAATAAAGCAACAGCAAGAATTTTTTTCTCCATTATTTTCGCATGATTATGCATGATTGTTTAGTTCATTTTTTAAAATATATTGCATGAATTATTAATCTAAATTAGTATGCCTATATCTACTATTAACAGACACGAAATACTCACACGTGCACACTATACACTAGGTGTCAAAAACAAAACAATCACATGACACTTGATTTTTTAAAGTTCAACAGTAATAACTCGTATCAGACTGAAGTTATCGCATGCTAAAAGATGTCAAATTTATTTGGAGTTAGTTTTAGAACACTTTTCTTCAAACAATGAGCTGAATATTTGATAAGATTTTCACTTTTTGAAGAAATCAAGGATGTAAAATCTGTGTGTAACAGTAATTAATTCAAAGCACAACAATGGCTATTGTGCATTGCAGCTGAAATTCCAGAGCACCTCTTTTTAGCCCAGAGTCATGAATCATTAATGACGCTGGGAAGCAAAAGGATAGCAGAAATGACAGGTGTTGCACAATGGTATTGTTAAGTTCTGAATTAATTCCGTACACACACACACACACACACACATACACACACACATATATATTTAGTGGCCTCAATTTTTCATAAACTGAAATTCTAATTAAATATTCAGAGCATTATTTTAAGAATAATGATGAAGTCAATTTCACAATTCTAAATCTAAATCCTTCAACTTTACACTGTGAAAACATCAGTTTACAACGAGTTTTAACTTTTGAGCTATTAACGATCAAAAGTGTCAATTTTTTTACACCTAGTAGTAGGGTTTACCTTCGATTAAACATCTCGTTATCATCATCGTTATCGCCGAGGTGTGACCCACACTGTACACGCAACGTGACACACACACACAAAATAGTAGGGGGTAATTATAAAAATATTCATTCATAACTGTAGTTAGCAAGCGGTTGGCTGAAATGGCAGGTACGATGCTCACTGGTATGTTCTGAATGGATTACCGGTCATGCGAGAGTGACATCAAAGATTTACATACAATAAACACAGTGGCCCATATACACTAGTAAACAGCCCTATTAATACAACGCACTCTGTTTGAACGGTTCATTCTACATTTACAGTTTGTTCGATGTCGCCATAGAGTATACGCACTGGCCCGTATTCTGAACTCCGGTTTAACTTTATAAACCATGGTCTAAATGTGTGTTTTAACCATGGGCAGCCAAATGTGACACAAATCTCTAATAGTAGATATTCAATTTATCAGCATTTTTGGTACTCAAACTATTAAAAAATGTCTGGGAATGATAAGTACAATATTTTTTTGACTGTTAAAGCATGAGACCAGAATCCAGTAAACATAAGGAACATACATTATAAACAAAGTTTTTGACATTTTTAGCTACCCATAGTTAAACCACACATTTAGACCATTTCAAGAGACCTCTTCACAAATATATTAAAATTTTATGCATACTTTTAAAACAAAGGTTGTTCTTGACAACCCGAAAGCTTGTTAGAGGCTTGTCGGACATAGCAACACGTAATGTATGCAGACTGGATTCCAAGTATTGTAGTTCATTCATTAATAACAGGTTACTAATGAATACCTCCTTAACTAGGTCCCCAGGAAAGAAACATCCATAAATTTGAATAACTTTATGAACAGGTCTATTTATGCATTTGCCACGTTTCAATACAGTGCCTCCCAGAAAAAAACGAAATCGAGATTTATCGATGTTTAATCATATCTTATTCAAAACTATGATTAATAAATGACACATATTTGAAAAGTTTGGATCCTCTTCTTTCATTTGATGCCATTCGTATGATACATACTTCATGCATGAGTGAATAAAGACAATATGAAGCAGGGCTACCAAAAAGTCGTTTAGCCAACGATATCTGAATTTCAAAGAGATAAACACATTTCTAGAAAGTTCATTTTCTGCCCTTTCATATGACACCTCAATTGGGAAAAATGAGCTGGGGATGACAAAGCTCTGTCGGTATAAAGTGATGATTGCATTTCCATGATTTCCATAATAACTTGCGCATGTTGCACACGAAGCGTCATATCGCTTGCGTTATTAAATAAGCTAATCGAGCCTGTGAAAGCAATTAGCCCATACGTCACCTATCAAAAGAATTGTTTGCACTATTCATTTTGCAATCACTTTTCAAACGATATCACTCTTTAATGATTGATTGATTGATTGTGACTGGCGACCAAGGGTCGAATTGCACAGAATATACATACATAAAAAGTTACAATAAAGATACAATTGGACATAAAAAAAAAAAAATTCATACATAGATATAAGAATCAATGTACTGAAATGCCATGCAAATTCAAAACGATTATTAAACGTAAGGTTAAGCAAGTATATCATCATGGTTGCCTGATGTCTGGTTAATAAAATCACTGCCAAATATAAACTCAATTCTAATGAATGTTTAAGAATTATTAGCATGATAATCATTCAATATGTTGATAAAATAATTATGGAATAGCATTTTTTTTAACCGGTCAGTTTTACAAAGTAATTGAGAGTATTTTTTTTATATATATCTTAAATTTAAGTTAACGTTCCTTTGATCAGGCAGCCATGACGAGTACATGGGGTGCCTCTCTAAATTCAAAGCAAAATCTACACACAACTTTATCCTTCTTTCCTTCAAAGGTAACAAAGTGCACACTTCCAGTGATTTTTTGTATGTAATGTAATTGAAACCTAGTATAATAGACCTATTTACTAATTTTATGCATACTTCTTGAACAAAAGTTGCTCTTTAGAACTCAAAAGCTTGCCAGAGGCTTGCCTGACATAGCAACAACTAATTTATGCAAAGTGGATTCCATCCATAAAGATGCTATTATGCATAGCAGATGCACTAAATAGTTGGTTGCTAAGGATTCTGGAGAGAAACATTCATAAATTTAAATATACTTAGTAAACAGGACTATTTTAATTGCACGTTTCTGATTTTTTTCTATATGATCTGTGTGTTTTTTTGTAAGGCTTGAGTGAAAAAGAACTGAACTGAATTGAATTTATTGGTTTCTATATCACATTACATTCCATTCAGATGAATCAATACAACATATAATAACATCATACATGAGTAAAAAAAAACAAAAAAACATGAGACTAACATAATACAAAATGAGATATAGAAGGGCTACTGCTTAAAGTAGAACACTAATGATTTTAAATATTGGCTTAATACTTATTATTGCATAGATGGCATAAATTAAACAAGGTTATCCAAATTTAAAGCTTGGAAACATTTGAATTAATGATTATTATCAATTATAAAACGGTAAAATACAGCCCCCGATATAGCAGCTGAAAAGCTCCTTGAACGCTGCTGAGATGTGTGACGACACAAGAGGGGCGAGTCCTGTCTAAGCAGACGATGTCCCATAACATTATACACATTTTTCAGTGCCTGTTTTGTCATCTCCTCTTCACTTATTTCTCTTACTTGACTAGCGTCAGTCTTAATGTTAGTCTGTTGCCTCACTCTTAACTTCGTGTATGGTATTATTTTGATGAAAAATGCAGCGTTAAAAAAATAAAGGAATCAGTCACTTGTAAACAAAATAAGACGCCATTGTATTTTCAGCTGCTTGCACCGCGGCATGTTCGGCGTTTCAAGAGGGAACGAATACCATCCAGCTATTATTCGCAGGGCTTTTCAATTTGAAAATGGGGTTTATTTCATTGATCATTGACCCTTCTCCTGTGTATTTACAATCAAACGGTTTTAGTTATCAGAATCAGTTCACTTTCCCTTTTAGAATGGTGTGAAATAAGGTCATGTTTAAATGTACCAAACTCTTTATAATTTGATAAATAATTGCATTGCAATTACGTTCATTCATTATAGGACGTCGTCTGCTTAAGCAGGATCGATCCCTCGTATGACGACATCAAAACATCGCTATATTTCTGGCGAATCCTCGGACATTCCAGATGCTGAGAAGAGCTTTTATTTGTGTTGTTTTTATAATCATCATATACGCAGTTGACATAAAACTTATACGATTGCCATCTGTAAGCTTCCCAATTTCTAGTGATACATTAATTGCCATATTTGTGATTTTCTTGAGTGTTCTACTTTAAGCAATAGAGCTTGAAATGCTTGCAGCCCTCGGTTGTAAAATACATGTAATACAAATAAATTAAAAAGGGAAGAATTTAAACCCCAAAATATGGGGAGTGACTTGCAAAGAAAGAGAAAGAGAGAAGAGAGAAAAAGAAAGACGGGGAGGGGCTGGTAGCCTATACGCTATGATAATACACCTTGTTTACAAGTTTATTAACACAAAAGATTAGAGTGCTAGGTCATGGACCATAATAATTGAATGAACAAATAGATGAAGGAAGGAGTCTCAGTTGCAGTATTTACATAACAACATGGATCTGACAGCTGTTTTAAATGCATTTAATGACTTCAGATTTCTGATTTCAGGAGGAAATGAGTTCCAAATATCTGGACCATTATGTCTGATAGATTTCAAGGCTAATGCAGTTTTAGGGTTTCTTAGATGGAAATGTTCAGTTTGTCTTGTGGGATAAGAGTGGATGTCTCTATTTAGACTAAACAGTGGAGGGAAATATGGGGGTAGCTGCCCGTTTGTTAGCTGGAACATGAAAACCCCAGTTTGTAGAATATTTATATCATCAACTTTCAGAGTTTTAAGTGTCGAGAACAAAAGGGTAGTATGATCGCGGAACGAAGAATTGGTACACAAACGAACAGCTTTCTTTTGCAGCAGTAGAATAATTTCAATATTATTTTTTGAGTTTGCCCATATGATATTACAGTATGAGATATATGGTAATATTAACGAGTTATACAGCATAAACAAAATTTTCAATGGAACATAATATTTCAGTTTAAAAAGTATGCCAACATTGCGTGAAATCTTATGAGATATGTGTTTCACGTGGTAATTCCATCTCAAATTTTCATTTATAAAGACACCCAGAAATTTTGTACTCTCAACTCTTTGCAATGATTCGCCATTGAGCAGTATTTCAAGGTTTGCTAAATTGTTATTGCTATTTCTATTCCGAAAATACATAAAGTTAGTTTTCTTCAAATTAAGCGATAGTTTATTTGATTTAAACCATTTTGACAATTTTGGTAGTTCGTTATTAATTATTTCCAAAAGATTTTGTAAATTAGAGTGAGAACAAAATACATTGGTATCATCAACAAATAAAATATATTGTAGTGCATTAGAAGAGTTAGGGATATCATTGACGTATATCAAATACAACAGCGGACCAAGGATTGATCCTTGTGGGACGCCGCATTCTAAGGATAATGATTCTGATTCGGTAGAGTCATGATACACATATTGTTTTCTATTTGCTAAACAGTTCTTAAACCATTGCACTGCCACACCTCTTACACCATAGTGATCCAATTTACGTAAAAGTATTGAATGGTCAAGGGTGTCAAAAGCCTTGCTGAGGTCCATGAATACACCAAAGACATGTTTACGTTCAGCTAAGGCATTTGACACCTTATCACATAATTCCAAGAGTGCTAATTCTGTTGAGTGAGATTTTCTGAAACCATATTGATGCGAGTACAGCAAATTGTTTCTGGTAAGAAAATTATATAGTCTATTATAGACAAGCCTTTCCAAGATTTTGGAAATGCTTGGGAGTATAGACACGGGTCTATAATTTGAGACAAGTGAAGAATCATCTTTTTTGTATATTGGAATTACTTTGGCTATTTTTAACACATCTGGAAAAGTGCCTGTATAAAGAGATAGATTACAAATGTATACTAGTGGTGGGATGATGCTTCCTGCGATTTGTTTTAGAAAACGCGTACTCATCTCGTCATGGCTACTTGAATAACTGTTCTTCAAGGATTGAATAATATTCATAATTTCAGTACAATTAGTAGGCATTAAGAATAACGATTTGTCACATGGCTGTACAAGATAATTTTGGTAATCCGACGGGTTTGAATGTATTTTGGCTGCCTGTTTAGGACCTACTTCAACAAAGTATCTATTGAAGCAATCTGCAATTGTTTTTGAGTCAGTTATTGTTCTACCATTACTGTTAATATGGCATTTAGATGTATTCTTTTTCTTTCCAATGGTTTCACTTATAACTTTCCAAGTGGATGACATATTTCCATTAGATTTTTCAAATTCTTTGGCAAAATAATTTTTGCAAGATAATTTAATTATTGACGTCAGTTTATTTCTGTAATGCTTGTACTTCGATGTATTGTCACTGCTTGGTTGGCGGATGCTACGTTTGTATAACATATTCCTTTTCTTAATTGACGTAAGAATTCCTTTCGTAATCCATGGATTTTGGGGTTTTCTTTTATTAATCTTATGTTTTGTTTTCGGAATACGTCTGTTAAGTTGGTGTGAAAATGTCCTCCAAAAATGATCATAAGCTGTGTTAACATTGTCGCATGATAGAACATCATCCCATGTTTCCATAGATAGATTGTTATTCAGACATAATATATTATCTGCAGTAAATTTACGATATATCATTGTTTTGTTAAGGTGTCTCCGTGGCATGGATTTACAATAGCAAATAAGAAATATTGGAATATGGTCAGAGACTTCACTATATATAAGACCAGCATTCATAGCTTCAGTAACAACATTGGTAAAAATATTATCTATCAGCGTTGATGAATTGCTAGTAATTCTACTTGGTTTATCAATACTGCTAATAAATGAGTTTGCATGTAAAATGTTTAGAAATAAGTGAGAAGGTGGAGCATTTGTATTGAGCAAGTCTATATTAAAATCCCCATCAAGTATACATCTTTGTTTTCTAAATTAGTACGCTCCAGCAAGAAGTTTAGTTCTTCTAGAAACAAATCCACATTTGTATTAGGAGGCCTATAGATTGTAAATACTAAGATATTTTTCCTATTTTCTAGGCTTATCTCCACACATGTAGAATCAATTAAGTCGTTATTGAAGGTTAGTTCTGGTCTCATCTTAAATGAACATAGATTAGAAATATACATTGCAACTCCGCCCCCTCTTCCAGATTGTCTATCTGAGCGGATAATTGAATAATTATTCAAATTATACACGGAGGGGGAATTTTTACTCAACCAAGTTTCAGTGATACCTATTACTGAGAATTGTGAAGTAATAGAGGAAAGGAGGAGGTTTAAATTTTCATGATTTTTTGCAAGACTACGTGCATTGATATGGAGTAGTCTAAAAGATTTGTCATCGTTCGGAAAGTTCGAGTTGAATTCTTGAGGAAGATAGTATTTACAATCTATGGTCTCATTAATATGTTGATTTAACTCTTCATCATCATCCATATTCACGTAGTAATGTTCTTACATCTTCCATGACTATAAAGGGAATATCACATAAATGTGTGTTTAGGGTCACCAGCAAAGATAGAAAAGAAAGGTAAGAAAAGGGAAAATTTGCAAGTAAAAAAGGTGCATCATTTAAGGTAAGGTCAGTAGTGTGCATAAAAAAAAGAAAAGAGGAATACAGTATTCTAAAATGGGTCTAACATATCCTGTGTACACAGTGATAACATCACATACAGGTAAATTAAAATGTTTTAATTTATGTAACATAAACAATCTTCTATTGCACTTTTTCAGCATTTCTTTAACAGTGTATCCCATTTAAGGTTCTGTTGGAAATAAACACCTAGAATCTTAACAATGTTGGCTTCACTCAAAGGCGTTTCATTAATATACAAACTTTGCTGAGTTGGTTGTTTCATGAAAGAAATAGTCATAAAAGTATAGTTTGGGGGATTAAGTTTCATATTATTAGACAAAGACCAAGTTGCTAATGAATTAATTTATATTTGCATCTGAGATGGTTGATTTCGATTCCTAGCCTCCACAATTGTCAGGTCATCAGCATACTTATAAAAAGGGAAAGGGCAGTCATCACATGCATCATTTACCATGATCAGAAACAGCACCGGGCCAAGTTTTGTTCCCTGCGGAACGCCCCACATTACAATATTTAATATCAGAAATACTACCATTATATTTTACAGCCTGCTGGCTGCAGTGTAAAAAGTCAAGAAACAACACATGGGCGTACATTTAACCGTATTAATTTATGAATTAAAATGTTGTGATCATTACGATCAAAAGCTTTAGAAAAATCAGTCAAGACCATAGTTGAAATGGGTTTTTGCTTATCAGCATTTGTATACAAATTGTGAAGAATTGCAATAAGATAATGACACGTTGAAAGTCCTGGACGATTACCAAACTGATAATTGCCAATTTTGTCACTTAATATGTGACGTAACGCGCGAATTAAAGCACACGAGGCGTCATTTGCTGGCGTTAGAACCGCGTCAGTGACTTGTACAGTGATGTCGTTAAAATGCGATTGTAAATTTAACAGCGCAAATAATACCACAGGGTCGATTAGCGCAGGTACTGACGCAATCGAAATGACCCCTCGTGTGGGCCTGGCTTTACAGTCACCGACGCAGTCATAACGTCAGGAAATGAAGCCTCGTGTGAGCCTGGCTTACCGCGGTGTTTGCATTTTGCATTCCCTGTTTTGTACGACGTGACACTCATCCGGTGCGTCAAAGACAGCATCAGGCACTGACACAGGTCTACGTCAAACGAATGACGCATCGTGTACACCGGGTATTATGCGATTGCTCGATTATTGGTACTCTGCAAAACAACGTATGATTTAGATAGGTTTACTCACCTCTGCTTTGGTCTGAAGGGACGGAATTTATGAAGAAAGAAACTTCCAACTTGGCTATTTAACGCCCGATGGCTATAAACTCGCAATCTTGCTAAAGCCTATACGTGTGCACAGTAGGCATATAATAGGGACTTTTCGATTTGCACCTTCACTCGTAGACTGCTACGTACGGTAATTCAATGGACTGCTTTGTGTTAATGGTATACAAAGTCGGTGAAGCGAGGCACCACGCTTTGTGCACTCTCAGAAAAGTTTTTAGGTTGGTTAAAATATGAACCTACCAACTGTTGGTTAAACAAAATCCCCATATGTTTTACATGCAATTTTTGATTAACCAACAGTTGGTAGGTTCATATTTTAACCAACCTAATGATTTTTAACCAACATTTCTTAGAGTGTGCAAGAGCGGCTCACACGTCCACTGCTTGAGGACGACCAGGATTTCCACCCAAAACGCGTACGTCCACAGGGCAGTGGACCAGAGAGCCGTTCTTGCACAAAGCGTGGTGCCTCGCTTCACCGACTTTGTATACCATTAACAGAAAGCAGTCCATTGAATTACCGCACGTAGCAGTCGACGTGCAACGTGCAAATCGAAAAGTTCCTATTATTGTATGTGTGCGTGTACCTATAATGACATCCAGAGAATGAGAGGATATAATTCAGTCGAGTATACCGACCTTTTGCTAGATCATGAGTTGCGTTTTTCGGATTGTTATGTTAGAGGTTGGTCCCCCGACTTAAATGTATATATATACGTATGTAAACACACTCATTTTCAGGTACGCAAAACGGATTGCAAGAGCAGCGAATTTGAGGAGTAGGTCATATGGGTAATAGGGCCTACCTCGGTCGCATCTACGAGACCGAAACTAGATCGATAACAGACCGAACAAGAATGGACATATTACCAGCAGTGGAAAAGATCGACCGGTTTGGAATGGGTGTGCAGTCGGTTTGTGACTAATGGGGTGTTGCAAGAAAGTTGCGATTGATTGCAAGTTGCAACTGATCGGTACTGACCAATCAAAATCATTGTTGCAAGCGCATCTTCTTGAATGGGCAGACCCTGAACCATTCAGAATGGTTGTTCTAATTTGCTTTACAATTTGCAATCGATTGCAACTTTCTTGCAACACCCCATAAGTATCAATAATCGTTACACCCATACGTATTCATCTCAACTTTGGTTCAAAATGCAAAGTCTGAAACTAATAAATAAATCATCGGAACTTTGAAGATTTAAAGGTTATATTTTCATGTATTTTGGAGTCGGGTAGGAGGGGGGAGGGGTATAGTGAAATGACTGTAATTTTTTGTTTAAACATCAAGGTAACAAAAGAAAACCAAAGACGGGATGAAATATTAAGGAAATACTCATAGGCTATTTGGCGTTTTTACTTTACAATTTTCTCTTTCAACACACTAAAACGATAATCTTATTGGCTTAAACTGGAACGTTTTCAAGCAATTAAATATCTTTTCTATAAATCTAAATTTAATTAAAAGCAGATGTGCATGTTATTACATTACGAGCAAATAATAAGCAAATCTAATGAAAAACTTAGATAAATCAAGGCAATTTCTTAACTTCATTCGAGAAATTTACTGTAAATAAATTAAGATTACAAAGTGTGATTATTTCCCCTTTTGGTAAGATTGTGTACTGTTGTGTTCTTAACAACACATTTAATGTACATGTATAACATTTCAGAATGATTTTTATTTTTTTTTTCTCTCTCGTACTGTAATTCTTTTATAGGAACTCGTTATTACCTTTAATGAAAACAGTTTTATTTTAGCTACACTGGAATATGGCTTGAATTTATTTCCTGTTGTAAATGAGACTCATCGCTTGTATGATTTTATTATAATTCCGAACTCGTAAAGTTACACGCAAGGCAATTGTTCACATCATAATATGTCCTTGCTTCTTCATTTGCAAAAGATAAACACATATTTATGTGTTTATCTTTTGCAATAGAAGTAGCAAGGATCAACCTCGATGCATCGCTCGCACGTGGACCATAATCATTTATTTATAGCACCAATATCAAGCTGGATTACAGTACAGGAATTTGTAGTATTTACATGCGGTGCTCATCCATTGCTCATTACGAGACCTTCTGCAAGCACTTTATGAACCCTCGATTCCCAGGTACTCCATTTTAAAATAAAGTCATGCGATGAGCCCAATATTCCACACAGGCTAAAGCAGCATAGCGCCCTCTTTCATCCTGTCGGCTAACAAGCAAGAATAAAGTTTCGTCAATTATAGTGCTAACCCACAAAATTAATGTGCTGTTTTGAGATAAATGCACTTGAAAGTTGTTATTAATGACGCATGTTTATGGAGGGTTATATGTTGCGTCCGTTCTTCGACCAGCTTGTCGTTTGAATTTTGATTATGAAATCTTTATGAGTTGTAGAGTCGTGAATCAGGATAACGTCATTTTTTCACGACAGTGAGGGCGAAAACTGAATTACATGTATTTCAAACTGACCCCCTCGTTAAAGAAAAGATGTCGATGTTTATCAAGTATTTTATTGTTAAAGGGTTATGGTGTATCACTGATGCAGCTACTGAGGGGCACTAGTGCCATGTTTGAGGGGGGTGGACTAGCTACACAGAGAGGGAGAAAGCAAGAAAACAAGAGGGAAGGAAAGAGATAGAGAGAGTGTGGGGGGTAATAGAGACAGAGAGAGAGAGAGGCGTGAGGAGTTGATGGGAGAGAGAGAGAGAGAGGGAGGAAAAGCACGCAAGAGCGAGTGGAGAGGGAGACAGAGACAGAGAGAGAGAGAACTAGGGGAGAGGGGTTGAAAGAAACATAGTTAAAAGAACGAAATGAATATTTTTGTCTCGACCTCTATCGACAGATCGAGTGCCTCACTTACGAACAATTCCTCAATAACAGAGTCGAGCTGCACTCCAGGCCCGGAGCGAGACGTGTCAAAAATCAATTTACGATGTCAAACACACACACAAAAAGAGATGAATGAGAACATAAATGTAGTAAATAATCAAGAAAAAAAAAATCCTTGGGGATGTGAAACATCTGATAATGATTGTTTGGGGGAGGGGGGGGGGGGGGGGGTTGGGTGAAGTTAACCATAAAACCGTACTAAAAGCTTTTATGAGAGTGACCGCAAAATTCGGTAATGTTTTTGGATCCTATTTGCATATTTGGAGTGCTTGCAGGATGTGGTACCATCTCAATGACTCTGACTCCTTCAAACGTATGATTCTATGATGGCACCACCTACGGCACTTTGATTCAAGTATTTACATCTCAAACTCATTTTAGTACTGTCAATATCAAATCCATACTTTTTAGTCTGTATGGTAAACCCAGGGAATATTTTGATACTTTATGTTTGGTGATAGTAATTTTCGCGATGCTGGGGAGATTCCGTTGAGGGAAAATCTTGTGTACAATACAGAGCTTGAGTCAGAAAAAAAGAAACGTGTTGTATTTCATGAAAATCAATAAAAACAGGCCAAGTCCATCATGTATGAACTTATAGTCTTTGCATTCGTTTTCAGTCATTAGTTGATCAATGTATTCACATAGTATTCTTAAACAATGTGTGTAAATGTAACAAGGGAGGAATATCGTATCTGCACTATTAAAATAGGCAAAATTTGATTTAAACGTACTTCATCCGTTTTGCAGACTTACACAAAATTTCGCGAAACTTTGCACAGGTTTAGTCGACATCTTGCAAATACTGCCTATGAATTTTCACTGTCACAAGTTCTATAACTCCTTAGTAAGAAATTAAATCTTGCTTTTGTCGCAGAGGGAGCTATTCATAAATCAAGTACATGTACTTGTAGCGGTAAAAAAAATGATTTTAAAACTAATTACGCGATTTTTGTCGAGTCGAAAAAAAAATAAAGTGTTACCAAATTGTTGTTATTACTTACTTTAAAAAAAGATAATCCTTTTCACATCTGCACAATCTTTTAAATTATAATTCTTTTGTAATTCATCGCATACTCACAAAACTAGTTTATAGCTGCAAAAAGGACGAAATACCTCAAAGAGATTGAAAAAGTTTGGTATTTGGTCTTTGCACCTCTCTCTCTCTCTCACACACAAATGTACTATAGTCAGGGAACTGAAATCTTGAGATTATATAATGCAATCAGCACATTTTGTATCATGGCAATAATTATTTCCAACTATTTTGTGCTTCATTCATCTGTAAGTAATGGGATAAATGGAATGTTTAAACAAAAATTGGGGGGGGGGGGGGGGGGTGAAGCCCGATCATTATTTTGTTGTTCATTACAGTATTTCCAAGTCGCTCCAAAAACCAGTTTGTAGAGATGATAGGTGTCTTATTCAGATTACACGTTTTTGACGCTTTTTGCGATCGACTCTAATTGATTACCAACCATTCATTTAACCTCAAGAATGAAAACTTCCCAAGGGGCAGGAGGGTTAATGGGTCGTGCATTTCTTTTCTCATTTTCTATTTTTCATCACGCGGAAAGTCGCCTGCGTTCAGTTGATGAGGAATATGTAGCATGGAATCGGAGAGGGTTGACGGGCGCTGAGGGGGGCTAAAATAGAACGAAGATAATAAGGGAAATGTCCGTCAAAAAGAGGGCATCAATTTCAAGGAGAGATAAATCAGGAATTCGGGCGAGAATCTTCTTTTTTCTGCTCTTTCTGACATCGAGTATTGTTAGGAGTGTCAGATGTTGATTGCAATCACTGTGTATTACTCTGAAGAGATTGAAAACGAGAGAGAAAAAGAGAAAAGAGAATGCTGGAAAATTGGAGAAATGAGTAGAGAAAGAGATAAGCAGAGAGAGAGAGAGAGAGGGGGGGGGGGAGGGGAATTAAAAATGAGAAAGGGATGATATATAAAAATAAGAGAAAAACAGAGAGAGAGAGAGAGAGAAAGAGGGAAGGGGGGGGGGGATTGTTAGAGAGAAAGAGAGACGGATTTGGGAGAATGTTGTATACAGGTTAAGATAATTATGTCAACCTGAAAAATGTAGGTTTCAATCATGACTCTGATAACTAACCGGAATGTCAGAATCGAAATCCGATAAAAGTATTTTCAATTTGTCTATTCATTTTACTATTTGAAACATATACGTGTACAAGTATATGTCGAAAGTGGTGTAGTTGCTGGGAGCACGCGGGGCACCTGCCCCTAATGAATTGACAACAGAAATGGGAGAGAGAGAGAGAGAAAGAGAAAGAGAGAGGGAGAGAAAGAGAGAGAGAGAGAGAAAGAGAATGAGAGAGAGAATGATAGAGAGAAAGAGAGAGAGAGAGAGAGAGAGAGAGAGACAGATAGAGAGAGAGAGAGAGAGACAGAGAGATACAAAGTGGAGAAAGGGGAGGTTGTTGTTGCTTCCTCGCGCTGACCAGTACGATTTTAATCTTCAGATTTTCATATGCAATTTCGAACAAAATCGGATCATGGTCGAATTCATGAGATGCCGGCCCGATGGCAGAGAGACAGCAATTGGTCTATAATACACTTCCAAACTCAAATTGTGACCTAAATGATGAAAAAGTGATCAATGATTGTCGGACGGGCTGTCAGTCAAAACTTCTCTGTCTGCTCTCATTAACTTCGATGATAGTGATAATATTGAATACTTATAAAGCGTCATTTCCATCACTCAAAAATGCACGAGGCTCTTTAGCATTTTTCATAACATTGTTGTATACATAAAGAAATGACAGCTACCGGTTGCTTCTGGATGGCATTGGGAACCTGAATGATAAACCCTGGTGAATATTGTTAGCGAAATTTGATTCATAGATAATTTTTCTGATAACACCACCACTTCTTTTTTTTCAACTGCACTGGTAGCCATAAATAATGCATGTTCTTTCTACAGCTTATCGACAGTTCATTAAAAAAATACATTTCAAAACATTAATGTTCAACTGAGTCTTATCACTTTTGGGATAGGAGGCTGAATCGTGAAAAGAAAGCCCTCCCCAAATAATCTGACATCAAAATTTGTAAATTTCCTAGAATAAGTATCGCAAAATAATGTTTTACTATCTAACATAGATAATCATTAGTAAGCACAACTAAGCTTTTTCACTTAATTTCTTTATCACCGCCCCTATGACGTACGTGTACGTATGTGATGTAATTTTTTTTTATTGATATATATATTTGTAAAGGAAAAATGAAATACATGTAAATCAAAATCAAACCAAATACGTGAACATGTACGTCAACCTATTTCTCGATTGTTGGAAAGCCTGCTGAGCTCATTTCAGCTCTCTGTTAGTGCCCTGGTTTTCGTTGTTCTTCGTTTCTCACTCCACATCTCACATCACCATTCTCCGATTCACACCTCATCCTTCTTCATCACACCAACATGACCAGCATCATGCAACAGTCGGAGAGACTGGGATTTTATCGCCAGTGGCAGGTTTTTCGACACAAGCAGTGCACATGATGTCATAAAGAGAATAGAAATGAGGAAAGGGGGAGGCGTGGAAATAGGGGGAGCGGAAGAGAGAGAGAGAAAGAGAGGGAGAGAGGGAGAGAAAGGAGGAGGAGAGAGAGGGAGAGAGAGAGAGAGAGAGAGACTCAGATTTTATCGTCAGTGGCAGGTTTTTCGACACAGGCAGTGCATATAGTCACATATAGAGCAAGAAATACATTAAAAATGGGGAGAAAAGCTTGTGATGAGGGTGGGGGGGGGGGGGGGGAAAAGAAGAAGACGAAGAAGAAGAAGAAGAAGAAGAAGAGATAGAGAGAGAGAGAGAGAGGGTGGGGAGAGAAATAGGAGGAAGATAGAGAAATTGATTGACAGATAACCAAAGAGAGGTGGTCAAAGAAAATGGTAGAGAGATCAAGAGAGAATGAAGATGATGTAAAATACAGAGCAAGGAATACATTAGAAATGGGGAGAGGGTGTGTGATAGTGGAGGGGGGGGGGGGGAGGGGAGAGAGAGAGAGAGATAAAGAGAAGGGAGATAAAGATTGTCAGAGAAAATGGTGGAGAGACCAAGAGAGATCAAGAGTGAAAGAGGGTAAGGTAGAATGTGTGGGAATGCAAAATATATAAAACGGCAAGAGGGAGAGAGAAAAGGGAAAAAGGGTGAAATAGTAGGAGAGAAAGAGAAAAAGGGAGAGAGTGATACGATAAGATAGAGAGATAGAGAGAGAGAAAAAAAAACAAAGAGGAGGGAGAGAGAGAGAGAGAGAGAGAGCTTGGTAGAGAAAGAGAATCGAAGCAGCCAAGTATGTGTGTGCGTATGGCTATTAGCGCGCCAGGACGGTAATGAGAAATTTCTCGCTCCTCGCCTTCCACCGCGAAACTTTCACACTTTCCACAGACTCCCGCTTCGTTTTCTTCTTCCTCTGTACTATCAATCGGTGATTGAGTGTTGGATATGTTACAAATCGACCAGGAGATCGTCTTCGGGCTCGACGTTCGTCTAGCAATGATTCGGATCTTTTCACTGAAGGTAGGCGTAATATCCTATTAAATTGTCAAATTGAGTTTGGGTTACATTTCACGATGTCCACTGAGCGTACTGATATCTTATACTGATACTGATATTTTCTACTATATACACTAAAGGAAAAAAGAAACTTATAAAAGTTCAAGAGATCACCAAATTAAATTCTCTGCATGGAAATGTACCAAATTTGGATATAATGTTGATTCAATGCATGGCTTTAAATGACAGTCAATAACAAAAAGTTTTCTTCAATGCCACAAAAGAAATGTGCACTGAAGCAAAGGACTCTCTAATCCCCAAGTCACAAAGACAAACTGCAGCCTTGTACACCATATGCATGTCAATGAATGAAACAAAAGAATTTCAAAAGGGATTTGCAAGTTCATATCCAAACAGATTAATAGCCAGTATGTCCACCTCTAGCTTGCTGGCAAGCTGTACACCGTCTTCGCATGCTTCCGATCAGATTCGCGATGGTAGCCTGGGGAACATTGTTCCATTCCTCTTGCAGTGCTGCAATGAGCGTCTCCCTATTGATGGGTTGATTGTCACGCCTTGACACACGTCGACCAAGCTCTTCCCAGAGATGTTCAATTGGGGAAAGGTCTGGTGAACGGGCGAACCATGGCAGAACATCAATATCCTCTTGCTCGAGGGGTGCAAATCCCTTTTGAAATTCTTTTGTTTCATTCATTGACATGCATATGGTGTACAAGACTGCAGTTTATCTTTGTGACTTTGGGATTAGAGAGTCCTTTGTTTCAGTGCACATTTCTTTTGTGGCATTGAAGAAAACTTTTTGTTATTGACTGTCATTTAAAGCCATGCATTGAATCAACATTATATCCAAATTTGGTACATTTCCATGCAGAGAATTTAATTTGGTGATCTCTTGAACTTTTATAAGTTTCTTTTTTCCTTTAGTGTATATATATATATATATATATAAAGTGAAAGAAATGCGATAATAACGTTGCGTAGCTCAATCAAAGTTCCCCAGAGCTGTCCTCCCTTTTTGAAATTTTTGCAAAGGCTGAAAAAATGTCTCCGCCGGGAATCGAACCCGGGTCGTTGGCTTAGAACGCCAATGCCTTAACCACTAGACCACGGAGACGGGTTAGTGGTTTCGGCGTCACCAGATTCAATTGACCGACAGATTTGACAAATCTTCAACCTTATTAATTAATTCCTTTGTCGGGGGCACGCGGCTTGTCTTTGTTCAAAAAAACTCACCTGCCCCCGACAAAGGAATTAAT
Organism: Heliocidaris erythrogramma; assembly: GCA_025617745.1. Classification (NCBI taxonomy): domain Eukaryota; kingdom Metazoa; phylum Echinodermata; class Echinoidea; order Camarodonta; family Echinometridae; genus Heliocidaris; species Heliocidaris erythrogramma. Next base: position 33,775,697 of record CM046870.1, on the reverse strand, counting down.
TAATAAGGTTGAAGATTTGTCAAATCTGTCGGTCAATTGAATCTGGTGACGCCGAAACCACTAACCCGTCTCCGTGGTCTAGTGGTTAAGGCATTGGCGTTCTAAGCCAACGACCCGGGTTCGATTCCCGGCGGAGACATTTTTTCAGCCTTTGCAAAAATTTCAAAAAGGGAGGACAGCTCTGGGGAACTTTGATTGAGCTACGCAACGTTATTCTCGCATTTCTTTCACTTTGTATTTATTCCCACGAGATTTGCCAAAGCTGTTGTATATGTTATTTCCTTACACTTATATATATATATATATATATATATGAAAGTAGCGGATAGATCACAGTTGCTATTTTCTATTCGATCATCCTCTTGTGTGATGGGGCAATATACTTATTATCTCTAAAAGCTGAATTATGTGAAATTATTTGCTTTCTCATAATGTTGGATGCGTAATAAAAGGAAACCTCTTTCTGATAGTACTACTTCATTGTGAAATGCGGTTTTATGAACAAAAAATGACAGTCATAAATAACAAACAAACAAACTAATTGATGAATTGATTATTTCTTATACGAAGGCCTGCGCTAAGGTCGAAACTATTATGACTCCTTTGAAAATACGTTGATATGAGCTATTCGGACACAATCATTTCCGCTTTTATAATCTTGGAGAAAACACAAAAAGAAAAGATAATGGCATTTTCAACACTCCAGACTGTATTACACCTATTTTTTTTTCTAGTAAAAAATAAATTCTGCTAGAAACGAATAATAAAGGAAGGAATAAAAAGGAAAAATATGATTTTTAAAACTTGATTCATAATTGAACAGTGGTAAATTCGTTAGAGGAAGTAATATACATTTAGTGTTGATATTTTTTATTCCTTCAAATTATGATTCAAATCAGGAACTATATAACAATTATCACATCGTTGTCTCGCTACATATCTGATTGATACAGTGCTTAAGCATACTAATTGATATTAGTTATTTTTTTGTTAAAAAGAAATGTAAAAAACTACGGGCCAATTCTTCTTTTAGCAAGTTTGTTCGTTTGATGAGCAAAATGGAATGATTTTAGAAACATTTTAATATGAACAATGCATGCTTTGCTAATCCCCAGTGGTCTTAATATAAACTACGTGTATCTTGAAATGAAACTAAACTAAGCTAATCAATATAGGAAAGCATATTCGAGTGTAGCTTTGTACGGGATGTTAATTATGAGATTCTGCTGACTTGATCCCGCAATTCTGTTATTACCTAAAATTAGGATTTGTAACAGTTGGCTGTTCATGAACTTTTTCCCTGAAGAACATATTTTGCTCGTGAACTGGTTTAATTTGTGGGCGGAGGGCAGGTTTATCAACTGCGACCCTAGCCTTATACCCTTAGCCCACCTTTCTTTTCCCAATGGTCTTTTATGTCGAAATCAGTGAGAGAAAACGAGAAAAAAAATCGCAATATGGAACCTTAGTTGTCAAAGATTACAATATGTGTCATGTAATTTATAAATATATGATATGATTTTTACTTTTGGTTTATACATTAAAATGTATTGAAGTCAAATAATGCTAACGCTGCCCAGGGACGGCGATTTTTTTTTTCATGGCGGAGGGGGGGGGGGGGATTCAACATACGAGGAGTAGAGAATCGTCTGTGAGAAATTTTGTATTTTTAAAGAAAGTTCCAGGGGTGATCCCCTTAAACATTTCCCAGTGATATGCACCCCAGCCAGTTAACCCTATTGAAATGCATCGCTTCCACTATTAATTGTGAACACAATGATCAACATTACGGTTTGCCCAGGTCGATCATTCCTACAGCTGACATACAGTAACCCCTACAGCATTTGATATTAAACTATATTTCTTTTCATTATGCGAGGGAGTGTAGCAACCGAGCGAGAAGATTTCCAATTTGGAAGACTGCAACTTTGCATTCTAGAGCACTTCAGACGTTAAACGTTGTGATATAACTCTAAGTCATTATTTACCATTTTATTTGGCACTTTTTTCTTGATTTTTGTGGGGAGGGGGAGGGGGTGATCCCCTCCTGAAAATTCATGAAGGGGCACAACCCCTTCCCCTCGTTATCGGGATCGGCGCCCGTAATGGTGGGTATTTTTGTGGCTGTAATGACCATCATGGAATGACGCAACCACGGCATACGCATTGCTGCATGACTTGTATGCATTTACTGCCCCTGGGTCGCGCGGTGCATTATCTAGATTGATGCCGTGCCGAAGCACATAATCATGTGCTGTACCGGGACTTGAGCTCACGACCTTTGCATATCCAGTCAAGAAGTGACCGAACTGATCAAGAACGACATATCTACATTTTACCAACCAAGAAATTATTACATTCTAATACCACTATGACCACAGTCACACCAACAACACCGACGCCAGACTGAAAACAGACGAACAAAAATTTACATTGCAACCAATGGCAAGAATGGGTTGGTTTGGAGTCCGTGTGGGGTCGGTTTGGCGGTGTGACTGTAGTATAAGGTCAGACTTTGTATCATGATTCTCTATAGCTTTGAAATGCAGATCTTGGATTATTTCTTTTTCATAATTCCCACTCTACCTTAACATCCTAAGTATCATGGTAACACTAACGAGAGACGAGAGACGCTGCCTTATGTAACCAAAGTGAGTCGGTTCTCGAATGAAAATCAAACAAACCATAAACTTTATAGTCACGAGGTATCTTTGAAGAGTTTAATGTCTCTAACACTTCACACTAGGTAAATGATCGCCCACGAATCCATTTATCTATAGTTGGTTGATCGTATATTTTACCTGACTGCCAAGAAAGCATGTGCATGGACGTTTGTAAAGCTCGGCATACACGATGCGTCATTAAATGCTGACGTTAGTGCCGCGTCAGTGACTGGCACGGTCACATTGCGCGTCATGACAGATGATAATCGTTGTAGAAAAATAATTGCAAAATGAACAGTGTAGGCAATACTTTTGATAATTTGCGTATGGGTTAATAAGCCTGTTCGCAATCACGATTGCGCATGTGCAGATAAAGGTCACTTATTTTGTACCGAGTTCAGTTGACCTCTATACGCTATCATAGTGCGCGCTATGAGTGTGCGTACCATGGTGCGCCCACCAGCATGCTTTTACGTGTTAAACAGGTAGCGCGGCCACCAAAACAGATGCGTGTGCACGTATAAATTGGGTTCATTTCAGGGCCATTTCAGGGTCATTTTAGGGTCATTTGTACCCATTTTACAAATTGGCTTATTGCCTTCATGTAATGACGCAATCGAAATGACGCCCCTTGTGAGCCGGGCTTTAAGTAAGCAACCAATGTACCTAGTTCTTAAAGTCCTATCCGAGGGGCTTGATAATGAGGATTAATGGAATACCAATGGTCAATAGCTCATCAACTTGGCTTCGATTCCTGGACTTTCGTTCTACTACTGAACCATCGCACCTCACCTATACTATTGGCGTAATCATTCCATTAAAACTTTAAGCTAATTTGGGGCGGAAAAAGGATTGGACGAATGCGTTCATAATAAAGAATGTATTTTTAATGAAATTATTTTATAAGTGTTAACTTACCAATTTTTCAACATTCGCAACAAACCGATCGCAACAATGTGTTTGATTAGTACAATTAGAATTACCTTGTCTTTTCACTTTTTATAATGTACAAATTCTTCAAGAGGGTAAAAGATTACTTTAATATTTTATGCCGAAGAAAAATTTACAATATACATGTAAGCGTTCTACCGACTTTCGCAGGAACGTTTGCCGGCTAGTGTATAACATATATTATTAAGGGAATTGCTAACACGATGAAAAACACGGAGTGATAAGACCGATAGCAAAGAATTTGCTGGAAACAACCAAAGTGATAAGAATTAATACGTACATTCATCAAGCATGCATGAACAGATTGAAGCACTCTCTCGGAAGTACTTAAAGAACGCCTTCTCTCTCCTCCCTAGAGTGTCTCTAATAGAGAGGAGACGAACTTTAAGTTTGTGAGCCGCGACAGGCGAATTCGGTAATCATTAATTTATAGGGGGTTGTGTTTGTGATATCGAGAGTATACTTAAGCCCACCGCACACTATACAATCGACTGCGATCCGATTTTGGATATAAATCGTAAAAGCATTAAATATGGGCATTTTAACAAATCTACCTGATTCAGGTTCTGAACAATAATATAAATATAAAATACAGAATTTTGGTGGGCTGTCAGCCTTAAACACGGAATAAGGGCCAAATCAGTTTCAAATCGTAGACAATCGTAGGACTGCTCTGACGTCACGTCGACTCGGGGCCGATTTGGCCTTTCCTCCGACTAGAAAGCTCGCAGTAGGCCGTATTTTCGATTTTACTATCTATACGACTATTCAGAACCTCAGTAAAAAATATTTTACGTGTTTAAATGTTTATATCAAAATTAATGCTATTACATTTTCTTCCCAAATCGGACCGCAGACCGATTGTATAGTGCCCGTTGGGAATTTATTGGCGGTTTCACGACATGTACTCAATTACTGCATTGTCAATATCCTACACCAGCCGAATTCCGACCTTCATCCAAGGAACGGACGCTATACCTAATTCTATTCCTAAATCCAACCCCAAACCCGATTGCAAACCTACCCCTAACCCTAAATCTTCAACGATATAAAATCAAGAGTATTATCGGAGCAAGTGTCATGCACCAAATCAGCTAAAATGCATTAATCATTCAAATTTTCATCATTTTGAAGGTGGTCAACCTTGGGATCAATAATTATAGGGTGAACTACCATCCGGTCCGATGCCAATTCGTTCAACGTACGTCTAATTTGTCTAGGGAGAAGGCGGGGGCAGGATGGTATATGTTTTAAAACAGAATAAAATAAACATGGTCAATATTCTACATGACTAATAATTAGCAGATGATATAGGCAGAACTGCAGATGCGCTACTTATCGACCAAAACTTACATTAAAAAACGATTGCCCACTTGTTAAAGAATAAATCTAAAATTTCACAAGCATGTGAAAAGAGAAAAGAATTTCTAGTTTCCGCCCGAATTACCTTTTTTCCCAGGTCTGTACTAAAAATATCGATATTATAGATATTTAGTTGTTGTGGGCCATCTAAAAAACAAAAATGAGCTGCCCAATCGTACATTTCGACAAATTATCTTTTATTCATTTTGTTTTGTTGGACCAAATTGAAGATTTGTCTAACATATTACGTCACAGTGGAAATTCGCCAGTTTAAATGTATGGTGATTCTAACCTTATTGTTTATCCGATTTTATTAAAATTCCCTTTGAATTTACCTGATTTTTTTGTTTTCCTTCAGACAAACTTGTGAAGTTTGGATTGCCCTTTGATAATGGGGGCAATTGTGTGTCATAGACAATTATTACTGTAATACATATTCATGTGTGTTGCGTAAACACCACGAGCGCCTGACATGCCCAAGTCGGAGGATACCGGCGCAAACAAACTTTGTAGATATTTTCACTGTTATAATCCTTCTAGGAATTAGATTTCTTTTATATCTTTTATTTTATATCAGACATATATTGTGCGGGTTTTCCTTCTTCTTTTGCTACATGTACTCATAAAACACATTTCTGCAAACTATCTTTCCTTCATGCTTTAAATGAACCTCTATCAATATTTAATTTTCGTTCTCAAATGTGAGCTGCTTTCCAGTAATGAAAAGGTCATAAGGATCAAAACCAAGTAGCTTGCATAATAAACGTTGAGATTTTTGTAATGTACCTGTATGTCAAAATAAGGGATTTCCCCATTTGTCTTAGCTCGCATGAATTAAAAAAAAAATCTTGGAGGTGTAATTCGTGTTTAGTGAAGATTATGTTAAATAAAACACCCCCTTCAACCCACACGGTAAGAATTCACTCAAAACCATCGACAAAACAATCTCAAAAACTTTCGAAAAATCAACTTCTATAGCCTCGTCCATCATCTTCTGAAATGTGCGAACATTACAATGACGTGTTACGTAATCGGAATATGATTTCTATCTGATATACTATAGAATATTGAAATTGCCAGTGGGGTGATTTCTCGAAAGTCTTTGCGATCGTGCTCGATATAGATATAATATAAATGTAAAGAACAATAAGTCTCTGAAAATAATTGAGAAAAAGTGAAGATTTATGTTTCATCCATACAAATTAATATTTGAGAAGAGCTTTAGCCCGGTGAAGTTACACGCCTAACCATTCCTTGGAAGATTACCTGTGAAAAAAAATAAGACATAACATTTTGCCGGTACTCTGTGTAATTTCTTATAACGCGCTTTGAGCATTAATCACATCCAGCACATGAGTAATCGTAAAAGGTTGTTCATTTTGCGGTATTAAAGTGACCATGTTAAAAAGAATCGAACAAAGATTTTCTTTTTTCCTCATATATTTTTTTAACCAATATACTGGCTTCCTTCATTCAGAAATGAACAAACTTGGCTTGATTTATTTCCTATTGATTACCTACATGTAAAGATATTGATGGTAATTTAACGACATTGCTCACGGTGTTAAAGACCGATCATTTCAAACCCTTGGAAGTAACTATACTCTCCATGCAGTTTATAGTTTTCAATGTCGAAAGTGGAAAAATACACCTTCAAACAGATTCCATTGAAAATTAATTGCTACTGACAAGGCGCATTTAAAAATAATTAAGAGTACCATCTACGATGACGATGCTAGGCTACTCGCAACCGTGCTCGCCCTTGCTCTATTCAAACGGGAGGTCGCTAGCTGCAGCCCCCTTCGATACACCTCGCTGTACCCCTGCGGCTCTCTAAGCACCAATTCCAGATTCTCTACCCGGCGCCTGACTTCTCCAGGGTTTCTTCTTCTTCTTCTTCCTCTTTTTTTTTCTTGAAAGTAAAAAATAACGAATTTCATGTCATCTATCGTCTGATGATTTCTCGGGAAAAGAAAAAAAAAAAATAAATAAAAAAAAGGAAACAACCTCGAGTCATGTTTGAAGCATCTTCGCCAGTGATTTATTTGCATCTTGGTTTTTTATTATCCCCTACTTTTTTTTCCTCCAGATTTTACATGTATTGGAAATGAGAATTGTCTTAACATTACAATGAGCAGTAACGACTATATATTTTGGTATATACTGGAATATTTAAGGGAAGAGAGAGAGAGAGAGAGAGAGAGATACAGGGAGGGAAAAGAGGAAAAGAGAGAGAGATAGAGAGAGAGGGGGAGGAGAAAAGAGGAAAAGAGAGAGAGAGAGAGAGGGGGGGAGGAGAAAAGAGGAAAAGAGAGTGAGAGAGAGAGAGAGGGGGAGGAGAAAAGAGGAAAAGAGAGAGAGAGAGAGAGAGAGAGACAGGGAGGGAAAAGAGGAAAAGAGAGAGAGATAGAGAGAGAGGGGGAGGAGAAAAGAGGAAAAGAGAGAGAGAGAGAGGGGAGACAGACAGAAAAATAGAGAAGAGAGGAAGAGAGAGAGAGAGAGAGGGGGAAGGAGAGAGAGAGAGAAAAGGAGAGAGGTAGAGAAAGGGAGGACAGAGAGGGAGAGAGAGAGGGGGGGGGGGGGAACCCTCAGGATTGTCATATGTTTCTGATCGTGACTTTGGAATCATATTCTACTGTTATGAGTTTAGACTGTATTCATAAACTTGCAATTAGTTCATATTATATATCAAAATCGACAACTTTAATACAATTTTTTTTAAAGCATGACATTTCAATTGTCTGCCGAATTCGTTCTAAGGGATAAAAAAGAGCATTACCAAATATCATCTGAAAGTTACTTGTTTATCGTAGGATTCTACAAGCAGAACAAAAATATCCACACCGTGTAGCTTCGCCATTATCATCACTATCATATATTCATTACCATCCTCATCATCATTATCACCATAATTATTATCACCATCATTATCAACATCATCAACAAAAACATCGTGATTACTAGTATTACCATTTCGCCAGTGGCCTGACGTCTCACTGATGAAATTAAACTCTTCAGTTTCTAAGATCTACTTGCGAGCGAAGGGAACGAGATAAAAAAGAAAACACTTTATCATTAGTGACATCAACCGCTGCTGCACCTAGTCCCTTTTGTCTATACCGCTGCCTTATTACTACAACGTGTTGGCGTCAGTGCCTTTCTACAACCAACGACATTGTATTCTATTTATTTTTTTCTTGGTTAACTTCAACATAAATCTTAAGCTCGATCAACAGAGCAAATCTACGCTCTTCTCAACAAGATTCAAAGGAAGATAAACCCATACAACGGGAAAGTAGAACACGATTTTAAATACTAGTCTTCTGTGCAGAGCTGGAAATACCAATGCGACAAACTCTTATTAACATAGCTGCAGTGCTTTTTTTTTAAAGTGGTACATTAATGAAATTCACTATTCGAAATTTACGCACTTAATAGCACATAAAGAAGCGGGAAAGACACATAGAGGAAAATTGCCAGTTTTGTTCCCAAGACAAGAAAAAGAAACAAAAACCACAACAACAACAAAACAAAACAAAACACAACAACGATGCGTTTAATATGTTGGATGACAACAACAACAGTCATTTCTGTCGGTTCATATTATATTTTAATAGTACACTTTGGTTTATTGAATGAAAAAAAAATCACTTGACAACGCAGTCTTGAGACGGGCATTTCTTGAGCTTACAGTAATTACAAAATCGCCATTAAGAACATAGCATTACAAGGAAATATATTTATGAACATATTAACCCATGGAATACGGGAGTCGGGTGGCTCCTGTATTAAGCCTATGACAGTTAAAAAATTCAGTAGTCAACGGGTGAATAAAATGGTATATTTTAGAGATACATGTAGTTGGTTAAATTGATTGTGTGAAGGCTAATACAGGCGGTTAATAAAAAAAAAAGTAAAAACAGAGGAAATTCCTCTATTCCTAGTGTGCATACTAGCCAGCAAGACTGCTTAGGTGAGTCCTTAACCTACAAATAAAATCTACCATCACCACATAATATCAGTGCTGATAAAACTACATGAACCTATCTAACTACGACGCACACATCTTTGGCAAGTACAAGCAGTGTACAGTGTACGTCTCTATCAAATCCATGATATGAGCGGCAAAACGGTTTTAATGAGGTTTCATATGTGATGTAAATGTAAACTCTAATTGTGGATTTTGCCGAAAGGGTTTTCCTTTGGATGAAAAATCTGACTTAATTCTTAGTTATAAAGAGGGAACCTATCCCACAATAAAATTTAATTCTATACTGAACACGAAAATTATCCTCAAACTATGTTCTTTGACAACTTTAAGTGAGATAAAAATATTAACAAAAAAGAGCTCAATTCTCGCTACCTCAAATATCCAATTTTCGACGTAGAGGGAAATATTATACATGGAAATGGTCCGCATCTTCGTCAGCTTCACTTCCGGTCCGCATTGAAATACTACGGCTTATGAATAAAATGAGTGCTAAAATGCTTAATTTTTGGATCGCATGACATAAAGCACTCAAATTTTGAAAATGCAACCAATTGTCTCAATAAATCATGGTATCTTTTCAAACATGTCGGTTAATTTATACTCAAACTCGAGGATTTTTGTAATACCTGTGTACATTTTCAATGCAAAAAGACACTTGTCGACCTAATCGGGATATTGTCAGCACTGCGCATGCGTGGTTTGCATGACAAACGCCATCTGTTGGCGAAATTGCGTATTTGGGGTAGCGATAATTTTTACGGGAGAGCGTCAACTTGCCTACTGCTGCCAGGTCGCTTTTACCAATATTTAAAGGGATACGAGGCGGCCGCGGGGGAAAGTCAGTATTGCGTAAGCCCATTTACTCTACACAAAGTTTATGCGTCGCACGCGTCCGTCGGACTACTGGGGATTATATTTCGGACTGCACGAAGCCGACCGAATCTCGCACGAGAGCTCGAGCTCAGCGGAGGGTGCATGTTGCGCGGCGAACAGTCTGTTCGAAGTTTGCGCCCCGCGGGGCAACGGCATGATCAGGGAACGATCACGGAGCCCTCTCGAGGCATAAAACAAACGTCCACAATCTGCGGTTGAGTATCCCTTTAAAGTGCGATTTCGGTATTTAAACTAGCTGTAATCTCTTTAGAGAAGAAATAGAATTCCAGCAAGGAAACCCAAGCAATTTTATGGCGATAAGTTTCCCTTGAAAACTTGGCATGAATATCGAACCATTTCGATATTTCTTCGAGTGTGGACATAACTGACTTGTAATTGAATCATTTAGCTTGGATTTATTCGATTTTTGAAGAGTATATGGATTCTTTGGGCACAAATTAGCACGATTCCTCTACTCCCAAATCAATATAATTGCGTCTTGATAGACAGTCAATTACGAAGATTACGTCCATCCCCACGATTCGCCAAAACGGCCGGAGAAAACAATACGGCAAGGACAAAACATTTTGGCCAGATCTTCCAGAACTTTGAGTCGGTTTTCAGGGTGAATCATCAGTCTCCTAAAAAGGCGTAGCTAGCTTGCTCATGTAAATGAGGCGAAGCCGGGAGGGGGGGGGGGGGGGGGGTGGAGGAGGGAGTACACAACAGCGAATGAGTCCTCAAATTACATTAAAAAAAAATTACGCGTACACACACTGTAATTATGTTAATAATTGGGTGGGGGGGGGGGGGGTTAGGTGGAATATTTCCTGTTAGCCGCCCTTTGGCCACGCTTCTGTTTTTCCACCCCGACGGACCTCAGTCACTGGAATGGTGCATGAATAACGTTGCATGTTCACAGAAGTAGGCTAATTAAAATTTCTCAATACACACCCCCTAGAGGAAATGACAGCCAAGTCAAAGTGATTGCGACCAATCGAGCGGTCCAAATCTTGTGCGCCAGTTTCTGATATTGGTGCAATGGAGAAAGCATAGAGCAAATTGACTTCGAATCTAAACGCTTCCCCGTCGATCCCGTGGTTTAGGAAAATGGCGCATACTGTTGAAACTAACAATTTTTGGGTCAATTCTCGTTAAAGAAAAATGAATTACTGCTACATCAACAACAACAAAATTAATATGCGTGTGCCTGTGGTGTGTGGGTGACGGAGGCGGGGAGGGGGTTCAATTGCCAGACGATCGTTTACCAAAGTCAAGATGTGTGTTCTTCAGAAGTTTGGAAAACATTAAAAAAAATAATCATATGGATATTTTGGCATAATGAGGCAATATTAATTTAATTGGAAGTCGGGTACATGCAACGCCTCTGCTGTTCAAAAGATACACATATATAAATATCTTGTTTTTAAATGTTGATTATCTATTAAAATGTTTTTGAATGTAGAGGATTAGAAGATCGCTTAAAGGGATACGCCACCGGGCGGCTGTGGGGAAAGTCAGGATTGCGTAAGCCCCATTCACTCGTACACAAAGTTTGTGCGTCGAACGCGTCCGTTGGAATAAGTGGGATTACATTTCGACTGCACGAAGCCGACCGAGTCTCGCACGAGAGCTCGAACTCAGGTGGAGCGTACATGTTTGTGCGGCGACCAGTCTATCCGAGGTTTGCGCCCCGAGGGGCAACGGCATGATCAGGTAACGATCACGGTGCCCTCTCGCGGCATTAAAACGTCCACAATATGCGGTATCCCTTTAATGTTTTTCTCTCACAGCTTAATAATGATGATTAAATTGATAAAATATTAATATCAACCCGGGTAAAAAAAAAAAAAAAAATTCAGTAAAATACTGAGACCAAGATAATAGAGGTATCCAAGCTAACAAGAAGTATTAAAAATGATGACGACGACGAAGAAGAAGATGATGATGAAGAAGAAGAAGAAGAAGAAGAAGAAGAAGAAAAAGAAGAAAACGTAGTTATATGATTTATTCATTTCCTTACCTCACAATCATTTAAATTTGTGGCACATTCGTTCAACAATCAATAAGCAATATCTATGTTGACAAATCAAGGTATGAATATAATTTGATGTTAGTTGTATCTGAGCTGAGCTCATAGACCAACCAATTGTGGTTAACGGATTTCAGGGTTAATTTAGAACATGAATAAAACCAGTCTTAATGAAAGTCTTCTGCTGCACACCATTATTTTCGAAGAATCTTACTCCAGTTTTACTTCCACCAAACTACATGGATAAGGTTGCTTTGATTCGAAGTGGTTGTCGGTGCAAGGAGGGGCCTAGTACTTCCTAGGTCGGTGGTACCCTGCAGGAAAGAACACAGTGTCCCACAGTGACTCTGTGAAGATGTGATTCACAATGTTAAAACGCTCGAATTTAACAGTGTGAAGATGATTTCACACTGTGTTTCACATTGTGAACACACTGTGGGACACTGTGTTCTTTCCGACAGGGTAGTGCTCTTTGGAGAATGTTTATTGCCATTCGGTCCAGTGCCCATTTCAGAGGCGGATCCAGGATTTTGTTAAAGAGGGTTGGGGGGGGGGGGGGTATAATGCCCCCAAAATTCTGACAAGGAAAAAAATGTCAGGGGGGGGGGGGGAGGGTGGGGTCCAGTCACAAGCACCTATGTCATGCAAAAAAAAGAAAAGAAAAAGAGGGGATCCGGACCCCAGTGACCCCCTGGATTCGCCCCTGCATTCGTCTAGTATCAAGCTTGTCCATGCAGTTACATTTCATCTACTCTTCTATACTGATTCACTTAATCCAGTTCCTCTCTAATTTTTGGTTTTAAACTGCAAGCTTGATTATTTCCATTATTATGGGAAAAAAGTGCAATTTGGTTTAAAGACCTACTGGGTTATAATACTCACGAATTCGGTTACTGCCTTTGGTACAATAGTCAGTCCTGCTACAACCAACCTGTCGCCCCTGCCAGCATATTTCATTAGTCCTAAGGGTTTAACACCGCATGAATGATTGCCCAAAACGGACATTAGACCAAGTGGAAGTGACATTTAATTGACATTGACCCACATGGACATTAGACGAACTGACAAGGGGACAAAGAAACTCAGACGAAAAGCTGATCACATTATGTAGAGTAGGCGAAAAGAATGAGGACATATTCAGGATTGGACGAATTGGTTTTGCAAGTGGAGCGGTGGTTGGCGGGGGGGGGGGGGGGGGAGTAATTGACACAGAGAGGTGGACGAGACATCTTAATCAATGGAGGAGGGAAAATTAGCTCAAGGCGTGCTACCGACTAAACGCATCCCTCACCATTGAGACAAATGACTGAGGATGATGAAAACAGAAAAGAGCTCGCGCAAACATTGGAACATCGCCAGCCATTTCCCATTCAATACTAAAGTATATTATGAAGTAATGGAATACGTTCATTCATTGAAAAGAGAACATTAATTTTAATAAAAACCCCTTTCCATTCAGAATGTGTATTCCCTTTACTATGCTTGTGCGGATCTGTATGTTAACTTATGTGCACGTTCACACTGGCTTATTTGGAAATCGGCCCTCAGATCTGCTTCTGCCCACCTTATGTTTCAACTACCATATGGCGCTTCCTCGATTCTGTTAAATTATAGAAGTGCAGCTTGTCGATTGCGAAGAAAATTTACAACTTTTTGACTTTTAAAATATTCATATATCAACCTTACTGTTTTGATAATTTCAAATGAACATTTTCATGATATTTATCTAGCGCGAATATGACAGTACAAGATATAACTGAAAAATAGAATAAGACACATTTATCAACATGAATGTATGCCGCTTTCTTGTCTTCTTTCACGTGTTCAGTGTGCACGAAGGAAGCTAGCGGGTTGGTACACATATCGTAATTGATTAGCTGTTTTTGTAGTTCTGTGTTTCAATCTATTTATACTAATCAAACTGCAGGAAAAAGAGGAGAAGGGAAAAAAGGAAAATGACAAATGTAAATACCCATCACTTTATGTAGAAGAGAAAGAGAGAGAGAGAGAGAGAGAGAGAGAGAGAGAGAGAGAGATGGGGGGGGGGGGAGAGGGGGGGTGGTGTGAATTGATAATGCTCAAGGAACACTGTAAGCCCTCAATCACGAACCATCTAGTGATTTTTAAACAAAATCACAATTTCTCTCTATATCTCCCTCCATTTCAGTTAGGTGACGCATGGGCCATAAGTGACGTATGTTACTCCAAAGCTCAATGTTATGTAACATAACCAACTGCAGAAAGGAAAGCATATACAATATGATCCTATTACTGTCTGAGAACCGCAGATAGCAAGCTGCGTGCGCTTGATGTCAATTGCTTGTTTGTGATTGGTTAATACGTAATGAACACATGATCGACGAATGGTGCGCCATTTATGATGTTCAGTAATCTCAGTATCTTCTTAAATGGTAATTCGTTATGCTTGTTGTATAGGAGTTTTCAATTTAAATTATGGCAAAAAAGCGAAGGTTAATATATATATATTTCATCATTTTAATTCATATCTATAACTTCATCATATCTATCGAAGTTTTTTAATTCATCAATATAAATGAAAGAAAATAAATATATGAATGAAAAGATAAATCTCGATATGTATCTACGAATGAATCATGGACGTTTGCAGTTTTGTGAATTTTCGGGGTCCTTTTTGTTTTGACAATCCTTGATACTCTTCTGAATCTACATGTATCGTACGGATGATGAAAGTATAACAATCAATAGTGAAGCTCAGAGAGAGAGAGAGACAGACAGACAGAGACAGAGAGAAAAAGAACGGTAGCAGATATACTGGCTTTCAGGCGAACTGGTGTTTCCCCTCGCATTTTTGAATTATTAAAATATAAACCCTCTGTTTGGGACATATAAAAGAAAATATTCTCCCCTCGCATAAAACTAGTCACGTCCGGATGAAGTATGTAGGAATGACGGCTGCATTTATGAGAATTTAATCCTTAACTGGTCTATAGAGTACTGAGGCCAGTACCGTGTTGCTACCTTTCTATTAGCATACACAATAAACATTGTCTATAAACTATACGGGCATATATCTTTCTTTAAAAAGGAAGGTCTTCGGATCTTCAGTTCTGCCCACAAAGGTAATAAACGGGTCGTGAGAATGTCACTTTTATTCGCTTAAGGGCAAGTCTGACTTTCAATAAGACATATTAGGAGCATAACCTGCAAAGTTATGTGTACATGTGATAGTAGGACACGACTGTACGGTAGGGGGATACGAAACCAGGCGGCCGTGGGGAAAGTCAGGATTGCGTAAGCCCCGTCCACTCGTAC
The DNA here is from genome assembly GCA_025617745.1 of Heliocidaris erythrogramma. NCBI lineage: Eukaryota > Metazoa > Echinodermata > Echinoidea > Camarodonta > Echinometridae > Heliocidaris > Heliocidaris erythrogramma. Next base: position 33,760,531 of record CM046870.1, on the reverse strand, counting down.
ACAAAGTTTGTGCGTCGAACGAGTCCGTCGGACTGCTGGGATTACATTTCGGATTGCACGAAGCCGAACGAATCTCGCACGAGAGCTCGAGCTCAGGCGGAGCGTGCATGTTGTGCGGCGACCAGTCTGGCCGAAGTTTGCACCGCGCGGGGCAACGGCATGATCAGGTAACGATCACGGTGCCCTCTCGCGGCATAAAAACGTCCACAATCTGCGGTTGAGTATCCCTTTAAATGAAACATCTCGTTGTCGTTATTATGGGTCAAGTCTGACCAACCCTTTAACGTTCAAATTACATCCCAACTTAGGATAAGGAATGGGATGTTCTGCTCTTGTCCTTTCCAAAGTTTAAAACTTTATTACCATATATCATGTTCCATTTAGAATTGCCAAGGTGAACATGATCACAATGACTTCCAAGAACTCAGCCAAAGGGAAGTTGTAATATCTCATTTAATTTATCCAATTCTCCTTTGTCACTTTCCAATTTTAAACTGTAGTCTTAAACCTACGTTCCATTCTGCTGATGTAATTGTTCATTGTTAACTTTCTGTACTTCATAATGTCTTGTCTTACATTTTTTTGAATTACGCTATGCATAGTATTTTTAAAAAGTTGAATGTAATTTTGTCAATTTCATTAATGGTTTGTTAATGCTTTAAGTTAATTCGTATACCTTTTCTCTACTTAAAGTTTCAGGCTATGCTTTATTGTTTTAGTTTAAGCAATTCTGTATTCTTAAAATAAATTTACTATGTAAAACGCTTAGGAAGGTTCGTTTTAAGCGCTGTAAAAATTTAATGTATTATTTATTTATTATCCATTGTGTTTCCTTTGGGAATCATGTTCGAATTATGTAACATGCCATTGCCATGCAAATTTCAAAAGGTGATGACATGGCTAATGAAATAGCCCTAGGTTGATATTTCGAAAGGCTTTGCGATCTTGTTGATGATTTTTTTTTATAACTAATGAAACGTCATCACAAAAATATCATAAATATTTATGTGCCACTTTAGTCATGTAATTGATTTAACTGTTCCTCGATAGGTTAAAACCTTTTTAATTCCTCTCCACTTTCAAATTATGACTCATGGTATTTTCCAGATTTCATTCGGGGATAAATCGTTTCCCTTCACACGACTCTGAAGTATTGCAGTTATTCTACATGTATAGAAATCATATTTAATTGTAAAGGCCCACAAGGTGTCAAGCTTTAATTTGCTTATCTTGGAGCTCCAGTTCTGTTTGAAATAAGTTTCTGTTTTCACAAACTGAATGATATATACTATGCACTTGTTGTACTTCTATTCAGAACTTAATAAAATGAAATTCTGGGACATGTGGAATCTCCCAAGTAAAGGACAACGTCTGAGGTTTACCTATTACCTCGATTAGCTTTTTTCAATTGATCCTGAGTTGACGCTGAAACAAAGTAGAAATGTAACTTGATGATGGATGTTGAAGACGTTGATGAAATCACCATCCTTGAATTAAATCCCAGCAGTGACAATGATCGTAGATGATGCGGATAGAGTTTCTTGTGGATGAGAATTGCATCCGTCCAACTCCAAGTTTCCCGCCAATTTTGTTCCGGGGGATGCAAACCTGGAAGAAGTCATTGTAAGGAAAAAACAGTCGCGTGGGATTCAGAGCAAGGTCTTCCGTTTGAAATCCCTTGGTTTTTGCGGTGGAATATACCGTTAAGATGATAACTAGCATCATCAGGGCTTAACATTAAACTGCAGGAAGTTTGCCCAGCAAGATGCGGGGTTCGTATATCCATTACAATTGTCGTAAAACTTTGAAGCGTAGGCGAATCCAAGTAGGCAGAAACGAAAATATGCTAAATTTTTCTTTTGAAACATTAAGTTATATTTTCATAACAACAGCTATACTTTACCCTAAGGGGTCTTGGGCTGTCCTGGTTTTCAAATATTTCACCCCTCCTCTTAGAGGGGAAGTCCAACCTGATTACAAGTTAGTTTTAAAAGAAGCAGAACATTAAAGAAGCAGATAACTGAAGGTTTGAGCAAAATACGATAAGAAATAAGAAAGTTATGAATTTTTGAAGTTGTAATCAATAAAAAAAAAACCAAACTGGCAATTCCTCGACGTATCTTGCGACCTCCTCTCCCATTTGCATTGTCCCCCCTAAGGAAATATGCAAAATAACATGCACCTTAGATATTCATTGCTCATATGTTATTCCACACACAACCTGTATGAAACAAATCTATTCCTCCATCAAAAACTAAGAAAATAACAAATTTATAACATTTTCTATACGGAGCTAATGGGAGAGGAGCTCGCAAGATACGTCATGCAGTTGCCAATTTGTGTTTGATTGATTACAACTTCAAAAATTAATTCCTTTCTTATTTGTTATCGGATTTTATTCAAACTTTCACTAATCTTTAATTTTGGGCTTCTTTTAAAACCTACTTGTAATTAGGTTGGACTTCCCCTTTTAAGAGGATGGGGCGAAATATTTGAAACCAGGAAAGTCCACGATCCATTAGGGTAATGTCTAATTATTGTTATGAAAATATAACTTAATGTTTAAAAAAAAGTTAGCAGATTTCTTTTTCTGCCTACTTGGATTCGCCTACGCGTCAAGGTTTTATGAAAATTGTAATGAATAATTATACGAACATCGCATCTGGGCAAACTTCCTGCAGTTTAATGCTTAGCCCTGATGATGGTAGTTATCATAGTATATTCCACTACAAAAACCAAGGGATTTCAAACGGAAGGCCTTGCTCTGAATCCCGCACGACTGTTTTTTTCCTTACAATGATTTCTTCCAGGTTTGCATCCCCCGGAACAAAATTGGCGCGAAACTTGGACGGATGCAATTTTCTTCAAATCAACTAAATACTAGGATGGACTTTCCCTTTAATTACATTCGTCATAATGTCCTTATTGGTAGAAGAGTAGGCGGATTTACATAAGGGGAATTATCAACCACTCCTTCTTAAAACATGAAGTAATGTAATCGCTATATTTTACTATACCAAGAAGTAGGACATTTTGTGGTTTTCAGCACTCCCTTATTACAATTCTAAGAATGTATTTACGCGTAGGCGGATCAAGAACAAAAAGATCGATCCCTCAATATAACCGTCATATTGGATCGTACTAATCAAACAAGTAAAGACCTAGTAATTGCCGTTTTTAGGCTTTTACTTGCACCTCCAGGCATGCCAGGTATATTCCAACTAACCAAATGCTTGCAAAGAGAAGCAACAGCTTGTTTCCTTGCAAGCAAAAATTTGCTTCCGCAAGGTAAGCAATACTCTTACATGTCTATTAAGAATATAATGGGTCTTTACTTAATGGTTAAAGCAAATGGCTATGCTTTTGCAGTCAAGGACTCGTTAGTGCTTACTTGAATGAGAATTTAATTTCATCATAAGGCAGATCCTTGATACTTTCTGTGATCCTCTCATTGTACTTGAAAGGAATTTATTAATGGTTATTTCTTGCATCTTTAACTGCCCACATTCTGTTTTTGACGCCCGTAGCTGATATTCTCTTCAATTACAAGGGCAAACCATTCTCTGTATATAGCCTAGTTGGGATGTGAGTGGGTGGAAAACTTTTAACTACCTTACCCCTCGGCGCACAAACCTGTTTTGTGAATTTTTCCGCCTGGCATTTTGAGCTACCATTCCACATGCCCGACATAGCAAAATCCCTTGTAATTGCTGTAACCTGATAACATTTCACTTACAATTGTAATTGTCCATTGGGGAAGTTCTTCAGGGTTGTAATCCGGGGATGCTATTCCCGGGATTGTCGTCCTGATATACGTTTACATTCATGTATAGCGTTTCTAAATCGCATGTGTTAAAATCCAATGCTTCATGTTTCACGGTGTGCAGGTATATATTCAACGTGTCAAGTTAGACTTCTGTATTTGAATTTCAACAAGAACATTTTCTCGTAAACATTGTAAAAATCGCGCAAAGCATAAAACATGCATGCAGTGTAATCAAACGATTTGACTGTACATTTTTAAAATTTACCATACGTGCTGTTCATGCATTTTCAAGCATTGTATTTGCTCTAGTTTTTTCCTGTCATTATGCAGCATGTCAGTCTCTTTGTGTCTTCGTCATTTCGGCTCAACATATTTCTATTCATTGACCTGATTGATCTTGCCCAGTTCCTCCTTGTTTATTCTTTCTTCTTCTTCTCTTTCCCTGCCCATGATGTCTCTCTCTGTCTCTCCCTTATTCTTTTCACGTATCGATATGTATTAATGTGTTCTGGCCTCATTCGCTTGTCTTGTCGTCAAGTCTCTCATTAGTTGAAGTCTCATTTTCATTACAATCATTAATTTCCTTGTACCACTATTACTGCTTCACGTTCTCTCTCTCTCTCTACTTCCCCGTCGGTCATCCTCTCGCATTTCATCTCCTCTCCACCCCCTTCTCTCTCTCTCTCTCTCTCTGTCTCTCCTTCTTCTTCTCTTTCCATCTCTCTATTCCTCGCTCTTTCTTTTCCCCTCTCTCTCTCTCATTCATATCTCCGTCTCTCCATCCTTTCTCCCCTCAATATCCTCCTCAATATGCCTTCTCATCTCCCCTCTCTCTTCTCTCCCCCTCTCTCTTTCTCCCCCTCTCTCTCTTTCTTAGGATCTCTCCCCTTCCCCCTCTTTATCTCCTTTATCCACATTCTAAAATGCCACTCGTGTATGGAAACTATGTTATGTACACAACCTGTAAAATGCCTGCGCTTTGCATCAGTTTCATTAAAATGTAACAAGTCTTTGGGGGTGTCTTGGCATTTACTTAGATTTTATTACCCCTCTTATCACAAGAGCAGTGAACTTAAGAAAAGGTCTCTATAACATGATGAATGATGACAGATTTATGTTTTCTGATGGAAATTAATGCAAGCTTGAAACTTCTTCGACATTTGATTAATCGAATTTTATGGACTGGAAGAAACGTAGGCAATTTATAATAGGGTGACAAAAAGGTTAAGATGCATGCCGAGAAATACAAACATTACCAATTGGTGATTGTGATAATAACCACGTTGATAATAAAGGACATAAAACTAGAACATGTGAATTTGCGGATAGGTATCATATTGAAGTTTGTGATGTCAGCATTACCACGTTCACATCTTTATTAGATCTAGCAATGCGTTGTGGAACGAATGATGCAACGATTATGATACTACCACATCGACTACTACTACTACTACTACTACTACTACTATTACTTCTACTACTATGACTGCTACTACTACTACTGCTACTAATACTACTGCTGCTGCTACTACTACTACTTCTTCTTCTTCTACTACTACTACTTTCCCCAGCTTTTAAAAGTGAAAAAAGGAAGAATTAACTAATTACAGACCAATTTCTGTACTTTCCGTCTTCATAATGGATTTCTTAGATAAACATAACATTCTTTGTAAGAAAACCCCCAATATTCCTTGAAGTGTATTCTACGCCCATGGCTCTAATTGACCTTACTAACATAAAGTTACCAACAGTACGTTTTTATGTATCAGTGCATTTACAAATATCTCCCCGAACAGTCTTGTAATCTGTTTGATTTTAATTGTAATCTTCATAATTATCCAACAAGATCTGTGAGAGACATTCATATTCCTAGACATAGAGCAATTGTGTTTCAACAAAATATTCGATTTTCTGGTCCCAAACCCTGAAAGAACTTAAATGACTCTATTAAAACATGCTCTTCGCTCCATACATTTACCCGTAGTTTAACACATATATGTATTACTTAAGTTGTACAATATAGTCAGAATTTGTTGTATATTATTGTATATGTACTGTAAAGGTGACCCCATCATAAGCCATGTGCCTTTTGGGACCCTCGCCTCCTTCCACCATGTTCTTTTTGTGAATGTATTTGTATTTGATTATGATTATGAGAAGAAAAATAAATGTATTTTGAATCTGAATCGGAGATTGATTTTATCCATTCTAGCTGTACGCACATTATATTTCTATATGACTGGTACCCATTATGTGTGCTGGATTTCCTATTCTTTCTACCCTCTGCGATCGAGTATAAATAGATATATCAAGCAACGCTTTTGTTTTTTTCAAAAACATGCGGGTGTAAGAAGAGCTAGGGCATTCCCATTATAAAGATTACACTGTCTCCTCTGTCTCATGGATTCCTAGATTTCCCTCAGGATCGGCGGGTGCGGCTTAGACATTAAATATATATATCATAATACTTGTGAGATGAACAGGTATGAAGCATGTAATTACCATGTTGATGAACCTTGGCAAAGGGGCCGCTGGAGTGTCTCGATAGTTCTTAGAGGCTGTTCATTGTCATCATGAAAGGGTTTGATGACTACACCATATTGCAGTCCTTGATATTGTACCGATTAAAAGTAACCTTGGATATTTAAAGGTATACTATCTCACATTAAAAAAAAATAAAAAAATAGTTGTATGAAACATGCTCCGCCAATAATCGTTCCGCGGTCAGTTTCGGACGCTAACCGAATTCTAAATGTCAACCCTGGACCAAAGACTATGCCCAACCCCAGAGCTATCCATACAGAGAGTCCTGACACTGGAGGTCGATCGCTTCTGATTGGTCAGTCATTTCATGGAGCTTCAAAAAGTTCCCTCCCATAGAGAATGTACGTGAAAGGGAACCGTTGGGAGCTCCATGATCCGCCATGTTTTAAACAAATTAGACCGCGTACGCGCTGGCATATTATGCGCGTGTCACAACTCTTTCTACCAACGCGCTCAGCCTAACCCGGCTTGTCTCGAATGGGTGGGTTGCGGGAGCGGGATGGGAGCGGGATGGGAGCGGGAACGGGCACACCCTTTCGAGACAAGCCCCCCCCCGGTTATCTCGAATGGACGCGTTCTCAGCGAGAAGTTCAATGAACGCGCCACTTCGAGACAACCGGGGGGGGGGGGGGGGCTTTCCTCGAATGGGTGTGTTGAGTAGACTTTTGTAACATACGTTTTAGAAATTTTTGAGACAAGCCCCTAACCCTAACCTTTACCCATAACCTAACCTAAAACCCCAATTGCACCCTTTACCCTAACCTTTGGTGAAATAAAGCCCAGTGCAATTGTCGTCGGATCATATGTCGGAGCACCAAATTTATATGTAGCGCTTTTCATCTAAAACTATAATTGTAGCAAAATTTATACAAGTAAGAAAACTAATATACATACTACGGAATTTATTTCTCGAAAATGATTTTTTAAAATGATGATGTAGAGTTCCATGCCCCTCTTTCTACTGCTGTATTCCGGAAGGTAAGAGGAGGAAGAAGACAAGGAAAGCGATATGTATATTTGTGAGGAATTGAACTTCAAGAAAAAGCATTCTTTATTTCGTATAGTTCATTGTGAAAAAACTCTATACCTAGCTTTCAATACACCCAAGCCGGACGGTATGAACTCTGTTTTGAATATATGTGTTCGAGAGCGATAAACATTTTTGCCTTATCCCCGTAATCCTCAATTATCTCTGTCTGCCCCGTTTTATTTTCGTACATTGCACCACGAGAACATCCGTTATTAAGGGGTTCAGACATCTTTAATAAGTTGATTACCCTGGTGTCCCAGTTTGCGACAGTAGTCTATAACTTATATGCGAAGTAATTTCACAAATATCACTAATTTTACCGATACACCAACGAAGTAGAAGTGTTCTTATTATTCTACCATGGTACTGCGTCCGTCATTGTGTAGAAACGTGGGCGTTGCGAAGTCCCAGCCTGGGCGGGGGGTAGTGGAGGCGGTGTCACTTTTACTGGGTAGCCGAAATACGAGGGTTGGGAAGACAAAGTACTTTATAGATAAGTACTATGTCGTCTCCTAGTCACGATACATCTTTCCTCATTTCCTCCTCTCTCTCTCTACCCCCTCTCAGGCTCTCTCTTTCTTCCCCTTTTTGCTTTTCATTTGCACGGATGTGGGTTATTTCTACGTACAAATGTACCCATTGCCGCCGTTTACAACATTTGTCTTTATTATCAGCCATAGCACTTGTAATGATAGTGCTATGTTTGACAACTATTACAAAACGTGCTGTAATCATACTTGATAACCCATTGACTACATTGACCGATATTTTATCCGACAACTGTTATAAGCTTCTGAAATCCTTGCATCTGATTGGCTGAGGGCAAATTTGTCGGATAAAATATCTGTCAAGTCCTTTCATGAAACACCCCCCCCCCCCCCCCAGGATTCACAAATTCCGAGAGGGTTAATGCAGGGATCACCCGATTCCCGTAGTCAATGGGTTAATTCACTGATGTGTGAGCCCATTTTGTACTTTTTTAATACCCCGGAATCCCTTCTTTTAAACATGTTATGAATCTGAACAAGTAAACTAGATATGTGTCTTTCTGACAGACGTAGACCAGGGGGGCGTTTTATGAAAGGACTTGTCAGATATTTTATCCGACAAATTTGCTCTCAGCCAATCAGATGCAAGGATTTCAGTAGCTTATAACAGTTGTCGGATAAAATATCTGACAACTTCCTTTCATGAAACGCTCCCAGGTGTTATTGGCCACACATAATGCCCATATCGGACGGTGTGGCTTTTTGTTCAATATTGTACAAGAGTAGAATAATGTTTCAGAAATCTCCGAACACAAAATGATTGTTTTACCTATGTAATCCACCTTTCAGAGTAAATCCAAGACGGATTATTTCAAAACTTAAATTTTGTCACCAGTATACTCAGCATGCCCTTTAACTTCTTAATCATCTTAGTGCTTGTGGGTGCGGGGAGGGGGCAGCGACTATCCCAACGCCCCAATAGTCGACGCCCAATTTGCTGCTAGTATTATGGTTAGATAAAAACAACATAAATTTGGGCTTAGTTAATTTTGACCCTTTTATAATCTACCTTTGTATGCCTAGCATAATTTTACACAGACATCCGTAATTTTAGAGAAGAGACTTTTTAAAAGAAAATGTTAGCCTTTTTTTTAGTTAAAAAAAACAAAAACAGCCGAAAGGGCAGATTATTTTTATTTTATTTTTTTCCCTTTTTTTGGAGAATTTGGAGTAAAAAGACACTCGAAAACGCTTAATTTAGTTTAATTTCACGATGCTTTTTAGCATAATTTAATTTTTGGCGCTTGTCACGCTGCAACAGACCTGTATACATATTCAGTTTCTCATCCAGGGTTAGTATATGTGTACCTCTTGCTCTCTCTCTCTCTCTCTCTCGCTCTGTCAATTTATATTATACATCGTACTCGTATACGATGAGCGTGGTCATATAACATTGGCTGACTGATGTTAGCCTGATTAGAGAGCCTAAGATATGTTGCCAAAATAGTTTTATCAAAAAATTGGTTAAATATCTCACTAATGCGATAGTTAATGTGTACTTAAAAACTAAATGTTGGTAATTTCCCCATGTTTTAATTGTTCCTTACAATGTGTGAGGCTTACAGGGTTGGAAAAAAGTTTGGAATATTTTTATTCCAAGAATTATTTCTTGTCTTAAACATATCCCTCGTCATTTTAAGTTCTTCTTTGAGGTTCAAATAAAAGATATGTGTCCCTTTTTAACTTTAAAAGCACAACATTAAAAATCAGGCTTATCACACAGTGCAGAGGTCCACTTGGAATTCGGAAGCGTATATTTGCTGTTTTTGCAAATGTCTAACGAAAAAGTTAAAGGAGAATTAACCCCTGAGTACAAATTTACTTATATTGAAAGGTGTAGTATATTCCTACTTATTGGCCTAAATCATTTTCCAATAAGATATCAGAAAAGGGTATAATAAAGATATTCCAACACCCGGTATCGTCTACTACTCATTTACATGGGGGCTGCCATTTTCTTGCTGATTTGGATTTGTACATGAACCATTGAGAAATGTTCCGGTCAGGAAGATATTTTGAATCCAAGACCTAAATTGATTTTCTTCATTACCTAAAATCCCATATGTGACGAAAAATATAAAGTGGGTGTTTACATGATTTATAAAAATTAAATCTTTATAATGATACTTTTAAATTGTCTGGTTTTGCTTAACAAAAATCTATTTTCTTGGGTTTGCCAAACAGAGCAGAGCATAATATATGCAGCATGCATTCTGACTTTTCAAGTCCCATTATCCGAAAGCAGGTGAATGCATAGTTTGCCGCTATAGATGCTCAGGGAAGAAGCATCCATAAAATTTGAATTAATTTGCTCCGTCCATTGCGTCACAGTATCTAGAAAATAGATTTATATTAAGCGAATATCGATTTTCAACAGAAATATATAAGGAAATCTTCAGTTTAAAAATAAATTGACATATCTATTCTATATTTTAAATCTCAAATGGGTTTTTAATTTTGAAAAAGGCAATTGGGCATTTGGATTAAGAAAATCTTCTTGTACACATAAAAAAAATGGCAGCCCCCATGTATTGCTAGCAGACGATACATATTGCTAGCAGATGATAAATTTTGCTCAGAAAATCTTGATTCGTATCGATCTCGTATATTTTGACGCGAAGCCATATAGTCTAACAAGTAGGAATAAATAACACCTTTGAACACTATCGTCTTTATTGTTTGAGGTTAATTCTCCTTTAAATAATCAGATACAGTTTAATTGCTATACCGAAGTCCTCAAAAACCTGCAAAAACTGCAAGTAGCTTTTTCAAAATCCACGTGAAGTACAGAAATGTATAACAAGATGTTCAAACACAAATAGAGCAAATCTGACAACATGTGGTTCATTGGTCAGCCATTGTAACATGTTTAACAATATTACGTAATCTTTGGTACAAGATGGAACAGTAGACTTCATTCAACACAGTTAATCCGATTTGGATGAATTATTCATCACAATATAGTAGAAACTAGCATTTAAAATCAGACATACTCATCGCCAAAAAAATATTCCAAACTTTTTTCCAACCCTGTATGTTATTCTACTCAGCTCCATTCCTGTATGTAAGTAATTAGACCAATTATAGGGAACAGTATACAAGTTGTATATCGTGACTAATTAGACACCAGGGGAGTGTTTCATCAAGCGTTTTGTGGGTGATTTTTACAGACAACTGTTATAAGCTACTGAAATCCTTGCATCTGATTGGCTGAGAGCAAATTGTGGGTTAAAATCGCTGACAAAACACTTGATGAAATGCTCCCCAGTTATCTAACACATTCAAATGTTGTGCACGTACTTCCCATCATGTTGCTACCCATGAACATGATGGTCGTGGGCGTTGCCAGATCTTTTTTTTTTGGGGGGGGGGGGCGGACCCGATTATTTGCCGACAAGGAAAAAGCTCGTGAAAGAAAAATTTAAGAAAAGATAATTTAATCTATTTTTTTTTACATTTGCCAACAGGGGATAAAAAAGGTCGAATTCATGCCAACAGAAATTTGTTAAGGGGGGGGGGGGGGGGAGGGATTGGCACAGCCCGCAACCCCTCTCATGAAGCTCCTGATGACTGTAAGTCCAGTGTAATATTCCATACAAGATGGATTAAATCAAAGATTCAGTTTATCTGGTAAGTATTTAATAAACTAGAGTGTTAAAATGTCAAGCACAAATAATTATTATTCCTTTCAACTTTGATTATGTTCCTTTCTCTTTATAGTCCGTTTGCTAGGACACAGACATTTACAAACTTCCTTAATAATCGATTTAATATCATTATTACTCTTATGCTTGATTGAGGCTTGCCACACATAACAATTATTTTTGTATGCAAGATGTATTTCTCTTATAAAGATAAATTTGATGGAGGAGGGGTGCCGAGAAGGTGAATACCCACACATCTATGTTCACTACCATTATGTCACGTATGCTACTTGATAAAGTGGACTGTTTTACCTAATGAAATTTCTATATCGATATTAAAAAAACCCAACAGATTCTTCAAATTGACATATACTTCTTGAGAGGGAGTGACCATTGATTTCGTTTCTTCCTTCTCCTTCCTAATTCAAATAAGATGGTCTTATTTACCCAGGGTAGCCATATCAGTAATAATTAATACTGCTCTTCCAGCGGGCCCTGCAATTGTTATTTCCCCAGCATTGCCAAGTACCCATTTGAAGAGACAAGTGTGGGCAAAACACCCTGTCCAAGGATGTAAACACTGTGCAAGAATCGAACCGGGACCTCTAGTATGAAAGTCTAGAGCATTCACGTATATACCACGGTGCTTCGACTGATGTGGGATGTCATTCCAAAGTAGCGAGCTAATCTTCATGTAGTGTTTGATATCGATTGTTGAGTACATCTGGAAACATCGCACAAATGTAGACCATTTGAATGAGTGAGGAATGCATTTTGTCCATCAACGCTGTACACCAACCATAGCATGCTGCGCTTAATAACATTCCTGACACCCTCCCATCCGTGTGGCCATAGACACCATGTACAAAGTCATGTGGCAGACACCCTACCGTCACGATCGCTGACTTGCCATGCCTGTATTTACTTTCACATGGTGATTATAATGTTTCTAGCACCAGGCGATGACATGAAGAGTGTGATGGGAGTGCGTTAATACGCTCGTATCTAATCAATCACTGATAGATAGCAACGGCGAGTGATGCATGAGGGTATGGTGTGACCATCACGCACGCCAAATGATATTTGCCAATCGCTTCTTGTCGTGTAAACGCACTCCCAAGATCGTCTTCACGAACCGGTGGAACCCTAAAGGCGGTGTTATGCTAGATGCATGAAATATGGTGGAACCACGTGCACCAAATATTCCGAAATCGCTGTTATGTGGTGTCAGTGCACCCCCAGTCAATGTGTTGCGTCAGTGCACCCTAGACGATATTATTCACGAACCAGTGGAACACCAGGGGGGTAGGTCAGTGACTATTCCGAGTCAACTATGCAAATATTTAGGTGAAACTCCTGGTGTTGCTCACCCCAGGTATTACACTTTGATTACTCCTTGGCAGTATACCATGCACATCTGCTGCTTTTGTGATAGTTGGGGGTATGATTATCTCTGCATGTTAATGATGAGCAAGTGAATACGACCATGTCAGAATGTGACATTGCTGTCAATGTTTACATTTAAGGTCAACGGATCACAAATAAAGGCACGACAATTTACATTTTACCTAAACAACGATTTTAAACAGATCACTGATTTTCAGTTATATTATGCTAAAAAAAATAAAATAAAAAAAAGGAATTTTTTTTTCCAAACATGTTATATCATGATAGTAAAATTATAACGAAAATAACGAAACTGTCCAATCACAGAGCAGATCAAAATGACATGCACAAATTATCCCGACCTAACCTCAGTTATCTTAAATATAAGAAGTTGGATGCTCAGTGGGTGTGGTCTTCACGAAAGCCATCAGCACAAAAAAAACAATAGAACACAACGTGATTTTGCAAAATATAAGAATTGAAGTGTTGTTTCTTTTTCATCATATATTTTAATGTCTATATTATTGGACAGACAAGACTGAAAATGAGTATTCCATACGAAGGAGAGTGAAAAAATGACAACTGCGGACTCTCTTAGAAATCAATATATCAATAATTGTGAGGGATTGAAATGGTGGAGCAATCTATTGTGTGTGGCTTACAGAGAAGGTTGAGTTCTTGGAAAGGTGAAATAAAATTTGCAGAAGAGTTTCATAGTTCATATGTCTCCTAAAAAGGATTCCTCTTCAAATACCCTCATATTCAAACTATTACGAGAAATAGCTGAAAACTTTGAACTAACCTGTCATGCCACATGTTTGTGCAGTCCCATACACCCATTTCTGTGCATGCTTGGCTTGTGAATTATGGGAAGATTGAGTCAATTTCTATTTATTTCGATGATTCCCAAACCTCACAGTATCCTACAATTCCCATTCTATACAGTTTCTTTTACAATGTAATTGCATACTGTTAATATTTCCTATTGCTTTCCGGTATACTGATGGTGTGTTCTCTATAAAAAGGTAAAGGTCTACACTATGGTAACAAATTCACCAAATCTCTGGAAACATTGCATAATTATCCTGCAGACCATCTGTCAACGAAAATGCACTCTCGTGAACCATGTCATTCATCGCAGTACAGGTCTGGACTACCATCTCCGTCATGCTGTGCCTCATTACATTCTTGATATCTCCTTCCCTCATCCCTTCAGAGGCGTCAACAAAGCATTTTTTTACGGGGGGGGGGGGGGGGAGGGTTCGACCTTGTTGCCAACAACACCTAGCCCAAATTTCCAATGTAATTTTTAAAAAGCTATATGAGAGCTATATGATGAGAACAGCATCGATTATCAACCATGCCGGCAACGGTACGACATGGGAAAAGATATATAGAAGAGAAATCGAAGAAGACCCCCCCCCCCAAAAAAAAAAAAAAAAAAGAAAGAAAAAAGAGATATATGTCCTCGGTAATTTTGATGATTCTGGCTGCAATAAACACGAATACCAATGGGCGGGGGGGGGGGACGCCCCTTGCCCAAATAAATCTTTATTTCTCCCTAAATACTGTAATATCAGTCAAAGTATGTAGCCTCATATCATGGCTACACATAATGTTATCTTGCGTTTTTGGAATGAACATTATGGCCACAACCAGGCTGTGAAATAATTTGTGTCAACTCGTTTAGAGGTAAACATTATTATAACAATCAATGTGGTATGTATCATGTTCACAGGCTCCTGATTTCCCCTTTGTGATCATGTTGAACCTGAATGTCAACGTATGCCTCTGCGATTACGATGAAGGTACCGGCTGGCATTGGCTGGTGTGATGATAGACAGGGACAGACGGTGCGGTGGTTCATCATGCCGTAAGACGATCAGATGGAAAGAATGCATCGCATGATATCAAATTAGTCGGCGCCACACGAAAAATATACTAGTATTTTATTAGTCAGTAATGCAGAGAGACCATTCTTGTTCTTGAGTTGATCGTGTATCAGGTCTCGCTTATTTAAATGACATATGAATGGAATCAATTTTTTTCCTACTTGCCTTGGTGATACTACTTTTCCTGCTACTGCTGCTGTTTCTGCTACTTGTCCAAGTACGGGTAGGCATATTGTTGATATTGCTGATCAATGGGGTGGCCATGGGGCAATGGGGCACATTCTCTTCAATCGGATGGCAAAAAAGGGAAGAGATGAAAATAAGAGAGAAAAGAGGAAGAGGGCGAGAGAGAGAGAGAGAGATAGATAGAGAGAGAGAGAGGGGGGGGGGGGGGGGGACGTGAGGATTATGGGACCCCTCCCACATCACCCTCAAATCTGGACTTGTTTTCTCTCATTTCGTCCATCTGTAGGAAGGCCGATGACCCTCGTGTCATGAGTGCCCCTTGCCAATTATTCCTCAATCGTCTCTCAGATATGAAAACCCATAGTTATCTGGTTATGCGATGTTGTGGCTCGATTATGTAAACATTTTCCACAACATAGTCAATATTGCATTAACTTGTTCGAATTAATATATTTATAATCTGTGCGGTACTACGTATAGCAGGAAACGCTGTATATGCATGTAATCTAGTTAATGAATAGTAGTCATCAGGGTCATAGCATTGTGCACCATGATAAGATACCAAGAGAAAATAATTACATGAATTTTATTATAGAAATACCTAAAGAAGACGATATTCTATTATGTTTTCTCGGAGTATTTGCAATATAATATGTTTTTTTCCACCTTAGGAAACGCTTTAGGCCATTTCTGGTAGGCTATCCCCAGACTTTGATAACAAAATAAAGTTTTATTCCTAGATGATATCGGGAACATTGGTTTGTAGCTTCATGACTGAATGAAGGATGAAACTATCATTTTAATCAAGCGATCTACTTGATATCGAAATCCCTCGTTGCTTACCGTTGAGCATGTTGCCTTAAACTTGATATATTGGACAGAATGATGTTGTCAAACTGGGAAGGACATTTGAACCATCAGACCAAGCCATGTGGGAAATATAGAAAGGTAATTTATTTGTCCTGTCGAAGGTGAATGGGAATATTACAGACTCGCTACCGATGCAGCAATGTCCCAAGAAGGCTTGGATGGAAATGATTAGCATTATTTCAAATAACCGCTGAAGTTGGTCCCTGAAATGTTCGTTTTAATCAAGCCATTACTACATGTACTATGTGCATGTATACAAACAATGTGTTAATACACTCTTACATTTTGAAGAAACAATGTGTTTTACCCTAGCGATTTGTCCACATGTATAACTATAAAGACTACACTAAATTCACAAACAACAACATCAAAAAGTACTTCGCGAGGCAAATTCAGTTATAGTGTTCTTTCATCGTTAATAATTATTGAAAGAAGCATTTTCCCATGGCATTTACATCCATAATTTACGAACCCATTTTGAAAAGAAAGGAAAGTTCTTCTCGGTCCAGGCCAATTAAACAATATTTGAGTTGAAATCACTTAATCCACTTTCTACTCCTAAATTCCATACAGCTAGTTCCACATGTCACAGGAAAGGAACCACATACTATGCATATTTCACTTGATTTATATGTGTTTTTGGAAACCTTCTATTCACTTCTAAAGACGTATTTAATTTTTGTTTTTTACAAAAGATACTGGTTTCCGGTATGACCTGACATTTTTTATAGAAGAACTATTTTGGGTAAAAAAGATTGAGCAGGCAGGGAATACTTTCGTGACATCAAGTGGGTACTTCCTTGCTGATATTACCTGTAAGGTTCTGATATCATGGACACAATGATGGATACAGGACCCTTCATAGCTGGCTGATATTTCGGCTCTTCCGTATTCCGTAAGCAACCTGTTGAAGGAGGTCGGGAAGATCTTGATCTTGCGAGGCAGGGATAGGTGAAGGTATCCACACCAACTGACGGTTTCCCTAGGGCTTCCCCGGGGACCACTCAGGCCGTGTCCCATCCTGCAGACATATAGGTAACGCCCGACTCTTGACTTTGATAGCGTTTCTTACTATAGATGGAGCGTGGCCGTACGTGATAGATTGCGAAGCAACATGATGAAGGGTACTAGTCATTTGTATTCTGAACGCGTCCATCTTTATTCATAGTCAAGCCACAGTTCTATTTAACATTACAACAAGGAAGCAATACAGACGCTCACTTTTGATGTACAATTTCAAGTGTAGTTCCAGTATTCTCTTTTTAAAGTTGAAACATCTTCGACGGGGGGAAAATACTTAAAATCCTTGTAAAACAAACCAATGGCAATTGGCAATTTTAGCAGGAATTGTTCCCTGTGTGAAAACAGGTTGATCAAAAAGGTTATGATATGAACGATAGGCATACAACCGCTTTGTGGGGGTCAATTTAGTTTTGGCAAATGGATAAGATTTAACTTTGTTCTAGAAAGACATTATCAAACTCATATTTTGCCAAACTGATTAAAACATAGTGGTGGCTTTGCGGGGGGGGGGGGGGGGGGTACGATCCCCACATGATTTGCCAAATATGCCACCCCAAATATGGTATTTTAAAAATATAATGCTGCAGAATAAACAATAAACATGGTAATCGTGAGAAATTTATATTCTTACCTGTACATCGCTATAAAAAAGATGATAACCTTTCCCTTTTTGTTATTATGCTTATCAGATATATCCCTCTGACTATAATACTCTTGCGGCGTCCCTGTCTTCACAAAATATTGTGGCTTTTTTATGCCTTTGTGTCTATTTCATCGCGAGAATAAAGGAATAAGAGAATAAGGCTATATATAAAAGTAATCACAGATAAATTAATTTTCCAGAATTTCTGGAAACCCAAATTCAATAACCATGATTAAAAGTGAATAACTTCCAGAAATTTGATACTGATTATGTCTTTTAAGCGACTCTGCCAGACAATACCTTGAATGTGGATGATATCAAGGCTTACGGGTAAGTAGTAGTTATACTTTGCTTATGTTAACGTACTCCATGGCCCCGTCTTTGATATGAAGAGTTGCAATTGATTCAAATCGAACACAACTTAAAGATAAAGTTGAGTTCTATAGTCATGCCATTAAAAAAAAACTTCTGCAAACAATTTGGGAAGGTTGATCATGTCTAAAAAAATAATTGGTGTATACTGTGACGTTTTGGAATCATCAAAATGATAAGAAATCAACCGAAACTCACTCAAAAGCACACGCACAGCACAGAAAACGGGTATATGGGACTGCACACAGCTGTAGCATGGATGTTGGGCCCGAACACGTCAGCTATATTTCGCCATCATGGTCATATTTCGAGTATAAGGGCAACTGAAGACAAATCCTTTTCAGGGGACATTTCTACTATGATGTTCTTCCAAACTGACTTAAAAGGAATACGAAAGCTCACAAATTATTTTTCATTTTTCCCAGAACTCAACCTTCCCTTTGATATCAACCACAACTGTGTACTAAAGAGACAGGAGTTGCGATTGACTTCAAGTTGTGATCGATTCGAATCATATAAGACGGGATCCATATATACTAAAGTGACTTTAATGTAATCCTTTCATTTTAACAGACATTTTCACATTTATTTGATAGAGATTTCTCGCTTTGTGATGGAACATTATGACCTTCTCGTGACAATTGTTTTCGGCCGGTTATCATTATTTTACGAACCATCCTTGTCATGCTTGCCAGGAGTGGTTTATGAAATCGGGAGTTAATGTCTTCAGGGATTTCAGTATGCATTCATTCCACAGAACAATTCTTAAAATAGTCGAAATTGTGAGGGAGACACAACGTGATGGGTGTTTTTTTTTCCAGAGCAAGCAATCTAAATTTTGGTCACGACACGGTTGAGGTGCTTGTGCATGTATGAGAAGGTCTTAAAACGTGTCCATACGAAATTGCTGTTTTCCCCGCTCAAACCAGGGAAGGTCTTGATTGAATCAAAATGCTTTATGTTTCATGATTGACAAGGAAAAAGGAGGTCCGTATCTTTCGTTAAACACAAAAATCAGGCAAACTGTTCGTAGAAAGATCGCATTTCCTGAACACATTTCATACGTAGGAAGAAAACTCGTTCCTTCCCCACCCCCCTACAAGGACAGTTCATGATTGAGTAAGGGCCACATATCAAAAGGTGACCAAATCACTAAAATACTTTACTTTGAATGTTTTGGGTTCCATCTCATAAATTAAAGTCAAAACAACTGTTCCAATTGTCTTAAGCCGGGCTCACACTCGGCGTCATTTCGATTGCGTCAGTACCTGCGCTAATAGAGCATGTGAAGGCAATTTTACCAATACTCCGGTTACTAGAAGTATTGGTTGTACTGTTCATTAATTTAACAATCACTTTTCAGACGACATCAATATTTGATGACGCACACAAGACATTATACTAAACTGACTGACGCGGTCCTACCGTCAGCAAATGACGCCTCGGTTGAAATATTTATTTCTATAAACGGTCAAAGTTTAAAAAATTAGCTGTAACAAAATTACCTTCTTGGGTGACTAGTCTCTTTTGAAAGTGATACACTTCTGAACACAGTGGGCCATACTGAAGTCCGTGTTTTGATCAGAACAGACATACGGTTATAAATTACCAAATCGTTTCCTTCTAAAGTCAATTTTTTTTCTAGAAAAGGTGTTCCCCCTCTAATCAAAACAAATATTCATAATACTTCCTGGCAGAGCATGTTTAAAATAGGAAAAGAACAAAACTTGATATGGACAGACAATTAGGATTAACGCGTAGAAGCTTGGTTCACGGCGTGACAGTCACATCTTTGGATTTAAAGTAATCCTCGCTAGGGAGGCATGCATGACCACCTCACGTAAACACGTTTTAGAAATGAAATTCGATGTACTTGTAGTATCTTGTATCCAGTTTTATCGGCGTCTGAAGATATTTGTCAAGTACGATGTCTATTAAAAGCTCCCTCTTTCCGACCGCCTCGACCAAACCATTTAATGGTTGTACGACACATGATTCGGTAACAATTGCTCCTCGGTCAATATCCTATCCTAACCGGAAACCTTAACTACATCCTGGACCAATCACTATTCCCAACCCAAACCCTGACGTTAAAGGCATACGCCACCAGGCGGCTGTGGGGAAAGTCAGGAGTGCGTAAGCCCCATTCACTCGTACACAAAGTGTGTGCGTCGAACGCGTCCGTTGGACTACTGGGATTATATTTCGGACTTCACGAAGCCGACCGAATCTCGCACAAAAGCTCGAGCTCTGCCGGAGCGTGCATGTTGAGCAGCGACTATTCTGTCCGACCGGGCAGCCCCACCGGGCAACGGCATGATCAGGTAACGAACCCGGTGCCCTCTCACGGCATAAAAACGTCCACAATCTGCGATTGAGTATCCCTTTAAAACAAGTCTAAAACCCCAAATGGCAACCCCTATATGTCTCTGAAAAAGAAAAAAAAAATTGTTAGACTTTCTTATTTTTCTTGGTTTGTTACTCCGCTATTTTTACATTTTCAATCAAAATATTTGGGGATATATCTTTTTATTGGTGTTGAGCATTTAGTCTAAGTTGGAATTTGTGATTTTTCCAGTCATCTCTGCTGCTTCCTTAAAGTTCCCGCAAAGGTATATCATATAGTTCGCAAAGTTCTAAACGCATTTCTAAATTTATACCTGCCGCATATAGTAACATTGTACACAAGGTTATGATACAGAAGACACATAAACAACCTTGGTAAATTTGCAGTCAATATTTACCGTTGAAAGAAGACCATGCCACTAGTATTGCCATTTCGCGACAGCATCGATCCAGAGAGATAGTCAATGATGTCTTCGAGAACATTTAGGATTTTCTTATCAGTATGTTGGTTCGTTGAAGGTCACTCCATGTTACATGTAAACATAGTACATGTTAAGTGCTTCCAGGCAAATTTGAGAAGCAATTGGAGGTGGAAAGACTTATTCAAATCAGCGTGAAAGTGATAGTAGGGCACTTGAATCAATAGCTTCTTCCCCGTGTAGGTTACACCTACATATCTACGGGTTATCTCACCAGATGGCCTCACTATACATATACTTGCGATTAACACAGTAAGACAGGGGATGGGACTGTGTAATTGCATCAATAAAGAAATACGACTGTTGGATTATGTATTCAGTGAGTAAGATAATTAGATATAAATATATTGGGGAGAAAGAGAAAGACAGAGGGAGAGAGTGGGAGAGAGGAGAGAAAGAGAGAGAGAGAGAGAAAGAGAAGAAACCCGAAATAAAAACACGTCGACAAGCTTTGAAAATCGAGTCTGATCGATAATATTTCTCTTGGTGCTGCCTGATTGGAAAGTAGATTAGATTCAGATTCAGATTCAAAATACATTTTTCCTCCTCATAATCAAATACATACAAAATTAAATGTACATTCACCCCCCCCCCAAAAAAAAAAAAAAGAAAGAAAAAAGGGTGGTGGAAAGGGGCAATGGTCCCAGGAAGCACATGGCTTGTTGTGGGGTCGCCTTTACAATACATATTTACATAATTATATAATATTATTCAACAATTCTAACATACAAACAAAAAATCTAAAAGATAAAAAAGGTCTTTGTATTCCTCATTTAACAGTGACCCATTTTGCTTGTGTTTAATTGATTATATGACAGCAAAATATGTAATTCCATGAATGTCTTTTTCAGGATTCTACTTTCATCTCCAGCTCCGTAGTGCCTTATGTACGTTAAGATACAATGAAATGTCGATGTCTATGTTAGTTACACGTATTCCTACAATTGACAATTGTATTAATTGGGTTGAATTTTCGAACCAATACGAATGAATTTTCGGCATGCAAAGGAACTTAGTCTCAATCAGTAACCACTGCAATCTCATACATGAAAATTCAATAAAGAAAAAAAATGAGATATAGTTTTAATACAATAATGAATATCAAACCAATACGAATGAATTCACGGCTCCGTATGGAGCCATGGCCTCGTGAGACCTCCGCAAGGAGTCCATGCAATGGTCGCAAGAAGCACGTGCAGGAAGTACGATGCTTGTGCGTGTCACGTGCGTTCATCACAACACGTAGCCACATGCAGCTCGATTGTTGGACAAGTCCACCAGCCTCCTTGCGTGTCCTGCGTGCCCCTAATTATAAGTGTTTGGAAAAAAACCGTGCAGACCCGTGCGTGCGACGCAAGGATTTTCTGCGAAATCCGTCGCAGACCATACGCATGGAGCTGCACGACCGGTTGTGACCAACCTTTTAAATATTCTATATGGTTTCGATCCTTATGCATTACAAACTGCATGGTAGGAACAGTTCCAGTCATCTAAAATTTATACACGATAGGACGACTTGGGTAAAAATTTAATTGTATAAAAATAATTATCCTAATAGACAATGATGAAAATAATGTTTTATAAAATAACTGATCAATATTCATAGCATTCAACGCATTCGGTCGTAGAAAATCTTTTCATATAAGTCTGAGAAAAATATAATTCGAAAATATGTTGAGGCTCTGTGCTGTTTGGTGTTTTAAATATAATTAGATAACAGAGTCAGTTAACAAATGCCGAATTCATTACCAATGTCTCAAGCCATAAAAATTTCTTAGAATTGCCTTCGTTTTAATTAATAGGATTTGAAGAAGCCGATCAAGTTAATTAATTCAAACATGACGAATGTCGTCACAACCCCTCGAGATGGTATGTTATTGAAGTGGTGCAAATAAATTAAATCACCCAATGCAGCGTAACACGAAAATGAATGAGAAATATTGGAGGGATGGGGGAGGTGTAAAAATTGTCAACACGTTGAATCAAAATGGATATTCCCAGTTATTTCTTTTATAGGAAATTGGCTGATGGGAAAATACGCCATGCGATCGATATTTCATTTATCAGCAACATGCTTATTATTGAATACATTCAAAGATCATCATGCTTATTATTACTCTTTGGATTTTCATTTATCTTGGAAGATTTGTGCTCTTTTCTTGGCTTATGCATTTACACGTTTATTTCCTTGCTAAATGAGAAAGGGTTTCAGACTTTTGCAATAAATTATTGTGTAACGTTAACATAGAAATATTTTTGGTTAAGATTCATATTTACGTTTTCTATATTAGTCTGAGGGATTAAGGATTTGTAAGTAAGGTTAGAAGTAAACAACCAGGGCACCGACGGCTTTAATTCCTCTCCGAGGAACCTGGTAATGATGATTAATGCCTTACTTAAAGGGCACTGGTGCATCCACTTGGTTTCGGACATGGGTCTTCCCAGTTACAAGTCCACTTCTCTACCAATGAGTTTTTTTACAGTGAAATTTGGAAGTCTTAACCTGGTCTGAGTCTTCATGAAGTTTCATATACATTTTAAATGGAATGATGGAAATCATATGTTTTGTTTATATAACTTACCAAAATTTCTATTTTCTTTTAAGCTTTTAAAACTTAAGAAATCATTTCCGAGATCATGGTTAGATAAATTCTGTACGACAGAACAAGGCTTATGTCAGCCACAAGAACCCAACATTATTGCAAATATCAATAAGTGACAACTTAAACATTTCAAGTATGAAAGCAAAACATTTTTATTCGTTGTTTGTAGGGACAAAGCAAGTTAATTCATCAGTTTTTAACTCCTTCATGGCAACAGCGGCTGGTGTTGCGCTCCAATAATTGCGATTCAGTTCTGATGTTTGGATTCCATGAAATACGACATAATGAAATTGTTGTACTTTAAAGTCTTTAAACAGTTGTACTTTAAACTCTTGCATATGATTATGCCATCAAGATATAGATAATCTTTTTGAAGATTGTAAAGTTATTGAAACAACACATAATATGGTAGAATAAAAATGTAATTGCATTCTGGAAAATTGTAATGCGTCTGATATTTCATTGTTGTGGTTTAGATACATTTATGAATGACAGGATTATGGTAATTGGATATGACATAGAAAAACCGGACAATCTTTTGATGAATGGTATGATTAATTTTACTGAATATGTCATTTATAAGAGTTATAAAAATTATGTTAAGTACTTGAAAAAAAAGTATGAGCGTAAATGCTATAGAGTTCTTCTGAAAGATTGGAAATATGAATCGATGTTTTATTTAAACAGTGTTACAAAAGTGAGAAATGACAAGAAAGTGGAATGTTTAATGACTATGTTGAGGTAATGTTCCTATTTCATGTATTTATGTGTCTGTAATTGTGATTTTAATTGTATGAAATTAAGTTCCCTGAAAAAAAAAATCATTTTAAAATACACTAAATAAATAAAACAAAAAGCCTATAAATATCTCTTCTCAAAAATGCTAAACCCATAAAATTTCTTTTAGAATTGTATTTCTACTGTTTAATATGAACACCCATTATAACGTTTAAAACCAAATAAACCGAGTCCTATTTGGCGGGAAAGGTATAATGGCACTTTGCGGATTCCTCTGAATGGATAATATCGATATTAGCTAAGGTGTGAGAGAATGAAGGGGGGGGGGGGGGCTGGTATCTTGTACTCCTGAATAACAGGTGCAATGTCATCTTTGCTGCAGACCCGTCTTTCCCTATAACGAACGACTAAAGAAACGTCGTATAAATAATCATGAAAGGCGAAAGTAGTGTATACAGCTAGAATACATCATCTCATTAAGAAACAGTTTTGGGGGAAGTCAGCTGACACCATTATGTTTTGTATCAAATTACGTCAAGGAGCATACAATATTTACAGCGTATTGGTCACATACGTGCTCACACACGCTAATCCCACGATTCTCGTACGATACGATGTTCAGACTACAAGGGAATTATGATTCTTTATCGAGTTTCAGTCCGGAAAGATGCTCAAACATGCATTTCGTTATACGATGTTTCTTGATACGACGTTCAGACTATGACAATTTAATTACTATAATCTATAGGATTCCTGTATGTGAACAGGGAGTTACTACATTCATGTAACTAAAATCCAAACCAAGTTAATTACCTTCTGGGAGTGAAGAAGTAGAGGGAAAGATGTGTCTGTCACACCCCTCCATAAGCGGTTACATCTTTTTTTGGAGCAATTTATCACCTTCCGTTACGGATGAAAGGTGCGAGAGAAAGAAAGTAGGGGGCTGCAATCTACAAGCCTAGCTTTTTAGCAGTCCCCTCCGCTACCAACCTAGTTTGGTTTTGGTTTTTCTATGTCTATTGTACGCTGTAACCAATAATTAGTTTCATTGATTTGCTATGTACGATGTAAACCTATGCATTTTAAATTGTTGGAAGTGGAAATAAATGAAATGAAATGAAATGAAATGAAATGAAAGAATTAGGAAGCGAGCTTGAGACCCATTCTTACATTTTATGTACACATTTTGCTTCGATCCTGGAACTGCAAATCCATCCATCGATTCAGCGCCCATGACTGAAGGCAGGAGAAGGGGCGGGGGGGGGGGGGGAGGGCTGTGCATTCTCTGGGCTTTCAATCTACAACCCCCGATATCGATAGAAAGAGTGAGAGAAAGAGTTTGAGGGGAAGCTTGGACCCCACCCCACCTTAAACGGGTACTCCTCTCTACCCTCCAATACATCACCTTCCGTTACGAGATGAACTTGAACTTGAAATTTATTTATCCAATAACAAAAAAAAAAAAAAAAAAAACCCCCACACATAACAAAACGTATACAAATTTACGAGATGAACTTGAAATTGAAATTTATTTATCCAATAACAAAAAAAAAACAAAAAAAAAAACCCACACATAACAAAACGTATACAAATTTAGATACAACAGAGTTAAGGATAAAATGAACCAGAAAATAGTATGAATGCTAATCAAGTCTGGTAGCTTTAAACATTGGAAAACATTGTTTTGGTAATATAATAAACAACAAAAAATGTAATGGTAAATATGAAGAGGGTTAAAAACAAAACTATAATACAAATATAAATGGATGAAAGGTCAATGAACAGTGTTTGTTAATAGAATAAACAACAAAAAATGTAATGGTAAATATGAAGAGGGTTATAAACAAAACTATAATACAAATATAAATGGATGAAGGTCAATAAACATTGTTTGGTAAATAATAGAATAAACAACAAATTATGTAATGGTAAATATTAAGAGGATTATAAACAAAACTATAATATAAATATAAATGGATGAAAAGTCAATAAACATTGTTTGGTAATAGAATAAACAACAAAAAACGTAATGGTAAATATGAAGAGGATTATAAACAAAACTATAATACAAATACAAAACAGATATAAATGGATGAAATGTCAGTATCAAATATCTAACTGTTTAAACAGATATTTAATATCTAGAAGGTTTCATCAGTAATTCACTTAAAAGTTATTCAACTAGAGAAGAAACCGGGACTGGGAAAGGGAAGGAGTATCGGGCCCATTCCTCCTTGAACAGCTATACCCCCTTCTATTTGCGCTTGCAATTCATCAGTCCTTCCGTTCCGAACGACCAGCTACCGGAGTGCGGTATTTACCGAGGAAATGCCTAATTGGGTCTCATGTTTGCTCCAATAAAGACCCCAGAGAAGACTGGAGGATCACCAAACATGGTCAGCTACTCCTCTCGGTAAACGAATAAACGTCAGAGTTTCTCTTCCCATCTTCCACATTTACATTTGCATAATGAACCAAGCAGACAACACAGTTTGATCGTGTTAAAAGGGGGCACTGCCCTTCTTCGCGCGTTTCAGTATAAGCTATCGTAAAAATGGGAAACAAACAGCCAAAACGAAAAAAAAAATAGGAAAATGAGTGATTTGATTATTAGTTTGTTTCTGCAAAAAGATCTTTTTGAGCCTTCAGAAAGAAATATTTTTTTAGTCTGTATTTTCTGAGATTCTTCAGTTTGTTTATAAAACCTACACTCTACTTAGGATCTGCTAACATAGGCATAGATGATTCGCAGAAAAAAAACTGTTTTGATTTCATTATTAAATAATCAACGTTCTCTTGATGTGACAATATGACAACATTAATATTCATTATTCATTTATTGGTAATTATTTACTTAAATTTTATTCGAGACATAGGGTATAACTATAAGTACATTAAAACATTCAACTGCCCTCCTCAATCTGACATTATAAAAAATTATCATGTTGACGATTCTATTTCAGCCCATCCCCAGGGCATATGTGTGTGTGTGTGTGGGGTGGGGGGGGGGGCGATAAACGTCAATTGAACTACTTTTTAAAACTTACTCTGACACGTAAGACCCGTTGATATACTCCATTTTTGCAACCCTTGAGGGCGGATAATTATCTGGGGATAGCAATACAAATATAGCTCAGTTTTTCTTGGGTCATGGATATTTAGGGCAATGTAAATTTCAGCATGCATTACATGTAAATCCTCTTTTTCAATTATCCCCCACCAGGAGCTTTAGAAACAGTAGATAATTCGAAGTCTCCTCTCTTGATGGGAATAGCGCTCTTCTTTCGCACACTTGACGATCAAAGTCATGACGTCATCGATGCTTGTCGCCTGAGATATAGATAGAATATGCTTTCTGACATTAGATAGTCTTCTGAAACGCACCGCCGGCCAGCGCTTGACAGGGGCGTCGATCCTGGGGATATTTGGATACTGCCCCTTCCCTCCCTGCCCTTCATTTTCTCGTAAACTTCTCTGATCATGCGTCGTCTCGAAACCTGTTGAATGTATCTGCCTCACATACAGAAACCTTCGGAGATAATTCCTTTTTCAGACGCAGTCGCGTAATGTCTACAAAGCCATTAAAACTTAAAAGCCATTAATACAACATGGCCGACCTTGAAATATTAAGAAGTATGTCAAATTTGAAATAGATTGAAAAAAAATGAACCATTTATTGTGATTCACGATGGCAAGATGTTTGAAACACGGATGAAGAATGATTATAAAAATGTATGTTTTAATGTGTAATTATAATTGCAAACCTTACCCGGATTCCTATAGCGGTGTAAACATTTGTCACCATTATTATGATGATGGCGATCTTGAAATGAATTATTAGTATTCCCCTAAATGTATTTTTTTTTCTTATTCTGTCTTGAAAAAAAAAATCATCACCCTAGCACTGTAAGAGAAAACTGCTCCTGAAATATTGATTGCAAACAGGGCTAAAGGATTTCGGTCACATGTTTGTTTAATCCCACATGCCCATATGTGTTCAGTGATTTCCAAGTATCTAGCAAGATTGAGTGAATTTGTTACAATTTTGGCGACTCCAAAGTCTCCTGATGCACAATTATGTGTAATAAATCTGTTAGAATAGCCTTTAACAGAAAAACCTAGTAATTCTAACGCTAGTTTACAATACATAGCTGCGCATCGTGAATACACCGTGAATGTTTTCAAGCAGTGCCCCCCTCCCTCCTTTCGGCTAGAAACAGATACATACCTCGGTTATACGTGGTTCCAGGAATGTGTCTCAATTTTATGCATCAAGTCTGCATTTTGACAGGGAGTGCACGATCAGGTTCATCGCCTTCATGTTCCGGCATTTGAAATCCCTTTCAGTGATCTGATGTAAAAAGTAACTTTATTTAGCATTATTCTCGTCTTGTAATCAATGAGTAATCAACATCTCAGAAGCGCCTTTAAACACTCAAAAACTGTAATTCTACTCAGCACAACCTTCACGTTTAATTGAGCACTCTATACAGTGTACATTTCAAACAGCCCCCCTCCAAACACCCGGCTAGAAATAGATACACGCCTCACGGCCTCAGTTACATAGTTCCAGGAATGTGTCCCGATTTTATGCATGAAGTCTGCATTTTGATACGGAGCGGACATTCAGGTTCAAGACTTACCGTCGGGAATCGTCTTTAGTGAAGTGATTGAATTGTGCTTTTTTAGCTTTCCTTTTCCAACACTTAAAGCCGGGCTGACAGGCGTCATTTGCGGACATGAGGACCGCGTCAGTGACTTGTTGTGCGGTCAGTTATGCGTCGTGAAAAAAAGTAACAGGCTCGATTTGCGCATGTGATGACGCAATAGAAATGACGCCTCATGTGAACGGGGTTTAATTTTGTAATCATTGTAATCGATCAAAACAAAAACATGGGAGAAATGACCATGGAAATTAAAAAGAATGGGGTTTCGACCGGTTATTTCGCATGCAAGTGGTTCTATTAGAAAACAAATGACTAAAAGAGGTAAATTTCTCTTTTACCATGCACACCACATCTTCAACCATCAATTTTTGTCTTCAACTTTTAATACGCATTTAATAGTGGTTTCAGATTATTCTTCCCAAATTCACCCATTTTCATTTTCTAATAATATGTTATGAAACACCACCATTTCAACAACTTGGACATTATCATAATAGGGAAACTCACAAGTTTCTATAACTTATATCGAAAGTTTAATATTTCTTCGATTTTCAAATCTCTCGTTGGGATCATCATAGTTTGTTACTAATTACGACTAATGTTTGTTCCCCTTTGTATTTTATTGACTTTAGCTCTTGAAACTAAATCCATTTGATTAAATTTTATTCCACATTGTCACATTGTAGCTCTATGGAACTACACATGTGCTCACATATTGCACTACACGTCGCTGTGGTTTCGATCGATCACGTTTAACTCAAGTTGCTTAAACGTTTCCAGTCGGAGCGTGAAATTTCCACAAATTTCTTTTTCTCAGTCCCATCCATTCATACTAGTGTCTGCTCCTTGCGACTAATAGCAAGGCGATTAGACCATTTTTAGCGAACCACACAGGCGGTTGTTGATTCAGATTAGCGAGTAGGGAATAATCGTGTTGTTTCAATGAACTCCAGAACGATCAGGACCGCAAAGGGCAAGATGACGTCAATGATGTCGTCTTGGACGTCTATCAGTGGCTTGTTTTGGAATTCAAATTTGTTCTAGATATTATACTATGGAGTCCAATAAACCCGGTGCCCCGCATTTTCAAGTAAATGATTTCATTATGTGTGTACATCGATTGTTGGGCCTCTAATACTTTGTCCTCACGCGTGAAGTAATGGTTAATTGGTCGGTTGAAACAAAATAAATATATCTTGCAGGAGTATATAGCGGACATGTCCGAATTTAAAAAGAATATGTTATGACAAAAAATATCGAGTACATGTATTTATATTCTAGATCGGTAATAAATCGCTTTTAGGTTGTGGATCGGGGATGACCACCTCACCATACACCCGAGAGTGTTATAAGGAGGGCTGGCGAGTAATTTTTCTTTCCTTCAGTTTGCCCCTCCCTAACTTCATACTTGCTGATGCCTTCACTACTTTCCATACATGCCATGCAAGAATTATAACGATAATACAAACAAAATTATTCCATAAGGGTATTATTTCCACCCCCCCATTTTTATCAAATATCTTATTTTTCTTCCTGCTTGCTCTCATACGGATGAATGATATTTTGGAAGGAATTTATAGCATGTTGAATAATTCCCATAATCAATTAATGGAATAAGACGATAATGGTGTTATTCTTAGGCGATGTAAATGGTGGGGATTGAAAATAGATCATCGCTGTACATTCGGTCGGGATCGACGCATTTAATAAATCAAGAAGCATTAGAATAACAGGAGATGCGGACGATAGTGGCATTTCGACTCCCACGGGAATGGAACTTATTTATGTATGAACCTGAAGAAGTGACCAGAACTGCGGGAAAGAGAAAGTGAAGAGGCGCCGGTGTACAGACATTCTGGCCTTCTGATAACCCATGAGGAAAAAGAATCGCCCCATGGCGTTCCATCTTGGTCAATCACTTCAGAATCTGGGGGATTTCGATGATTTGCATTATCTCCTTCCTGTAATTTTCATTTTAGACCTCTCTTTTGTTTTGTTTTTACTCTTCTTCTCCAAGTCCCATTTCTACTTTTTGATAATAATATTGAGGTTCTTGTTAAGTGCATATCACATTATGACAAAATTCCTTTGCCCTTCCGAAAAAGCTTGGATAAATTGGCATCTTTTTCGATATGCGTTTTCTTTTTTTTTAATAACTTATTCTTCGATCTACTTCTTCGTCTGTATCTTGTAATTCTTAATCTTAAATTTCTTCTCGGCCTTCATAATATATACGCTGCCTCTTCTTTTTATTCTGCCTCACTTCTCTATGTTTACTCACTTTGTGTTATTTCATAATTTGGTACTTCATTTATAATTGCCTTGTTGCTTTATATCCGTGAATCTTTATATTACTTATGTGTATACTTATGTGTATACTTATGTGTATACTTATTTGCATACTTATGTGTATACTTATGTGTATACTTATTTGCATACTTATCTGTATACTTATCTGTATACTTATTTGTATACTTATCTATATACTTCCAGATAGCCCCCAGATTGGATGAGGAATGTGCACTATAAGTGCAGAAACGTAGCTGGATCCAATGACCAAGGTTTTTTTTTAATACACTTTAAAGTGCGTTGATCATTTACTAACTAGAAATCATGTACTACACTATGATTTATTTTTACCATCAACAATAGTGTCAGTAGCAGAATATATTCTGCATATCATACACAAATGAAGATGAGCATTATTACACACGATATAGACAAACAAATCACTGATATTATTTTGATAAAAATTATTAAAGGTGAGTAAAGTAACCAAGTAATAATAGGACATGAAAAAATCCAGTCTGTCCCATTTTCAGCTCTATATGCCTAATCTAAAACGCAATCAAGACTCCAAAACTAACCCTATATGACGCTATAATAATGACGACATGAAGCCCGGAGAAATATCGGGTCGACGGGAGAATACCACTATAAGTGTCCAGGAGAAACCGCTCAAATTTAACCCTAGATTTGGCCCCAATTAAGCGTTGAATTAGATTTTAACTTTCTATATTTAAAGTTTAAAAACGTCATTACCTTAAGGCAATGTCAAATAATGACTATTTACAATGGAAATTATGGGCCAAAATTCATTATTTTCTAACAACAATAGTTTCTTTTTCCTGTGCGAGGCTACGCCGTAAATTGTTGTGTATTTACAATATACGCCTGGGGTACTATTTGAAGAAAAGGGAAGAATATTTTAGAGATAACCATTTGAAGCAGTGCATGACATGTAAACAGATTATTGAAATGTCGACCCAATTTCCTAGCAGTCCGTGGAGTAGGGAAGGGGCGGGGGTGGGGGGGGGGGGGGGGGGTGTACGAGGATTTCTCGAGATCGACTGACGAAATAGAGGGCGGGGGGGGGGGGGGGTGGTGAAAGGGTGCTATCAAAGTGCAAGGATGTCCCCAGACACTCCAACGCTTGGTCGCTCATCTTCATTGGCATTTACCCTCCTACAAAGAAACACCCCTCCCGCTATATAACGGAACCTAATCTACCCCTCTGTGTCAATCATGTCCCAATGAGGGGATAATTAAAGCGCCACATTTCCCAACCTTAGGGACACAGTAGTTAATTATGTGCTCGGACCGATCGACTAACGCTCAATCAAATATTCTCGAATGCATACCTCCGTCTCTTTCCCTGAAAGTAACCACCTTAACCCATTGCCCACTGGAATCGAGTACTCCCTGTATTAAGCCTATGGGAATGAGATAATTCAGTACTCAACAGGTTAATGGGTTTGCTCTTGAGGTGATCTCCTTTAATTTCAAATAATCCTCCACCCTTCCATGGTCCTGTATCACAACGGTTTGCAATCAATCGCAAATTTGAAACAACCTTTCTTATTGGGTCCAGTGTCAGCTTTTGAACGTGATATGCATGAGACAATGATCTTGATTGGCTATTGTGATTGATTGCAATTCTATGTGTTTCGGGGTCCTGCATTTTGTTACATTAAATTCACTTTGCTAAGAATCCCGGCAAATCAGTCTCGGATTCACGAAGAAGAGGCTGGGTTAGGATCACGGGGGCAGGTCCATTTTTGAACCATCAAAATCATATAGCGGGCTAAGAGCACTTCAACGAAAGCATGGAGCTAAAAACTGAAAGAACTCTACGTATATAATTATGCTTATTATTATGGGACTACAGAAATACGCTAGCAAAAAAGTATTTGGACCATGTAAACCTTTTTTTGTGTCGTTGTTTGTGTTCTTGGCTCGTACCCCCCCAATTATTTTGATTAAGAAGAATAATACATTATAATTGATTTTGATATCCAAGTCGTAGTATAGAGGCCTTCGTTAAGCGCAGATACTATTTTATAACCCCGATTTCCATTCTCCATATTAAAGTATTTTTTTAATGTTGCCGCAGCGGTTTACGGGGTCATAAACGAAAGAGGTTCTAAATGTTTAGAAATGACAGAGCATTACCCCTAGGCCATAACAATATTTGTTTGTATATGGATAGCTTATGAGTATTAGATAGATTATATAGAGAATTGAGAAATGAATTATTTTGCCATTATCATCAACTTGATAGGTACGATAAATCATTATAACGATTATCCTAATTGCTTAATTCATAACTCTGAAAGACACACAAGGCTACCATTACCATTAATCTCTATAACCATATTTCACACAGGTCTTCAATAATGTAAATTTGGCATTAAAAAGAGAAACATTTATTGTTTTTAAATGTTTGATTGAACCAGCTATATACACTGAATGGCTTAGCCCCCTCCGAGACGGCTCTAAATTCTGCTTTAAATCGGGCTGGCGCGAAGGGCTTGATAATTTAGTCGAAATGCTTGTAAAATTTTGATAAATGGTTACCTCCGCTGGGCATTGCTCCACTCGATACGCTCAGTTCACACTGCCCATAAACTTTGTCATGTTTGTAGTCATTCTTACCAGCTTGCGATTCACACACACGCACTAACACACAAAAATGTGTATGGTTGTGAAAAAGAAAAAGCTACATGTAAGCGCAACCCCTATTAAAAGGTGCGCTACATTTTGTTCGTGCCAGGACGACACTTCCCCGACACTACACATCGCTTTGGTGCTTCAAATTAAACAAATGAGACCTTATCATCAGTGCAAACGTGCCCTGTCGTGTAACATTACCTCATATTACCCATCGTATTTGGATGTACATTATTCCTGTGCACTGGAATTACAATCCTTCATTTTGTACGAAGATAAGATATTATGCAGTGTGAACGGACCGGGACAATCGCTGTTCTCCCCTTGCTTAGTTCCTCTCGTGAGGTGCCGTGAGTCTTTCAATCTTTCACGCGTTATCTTCAGACATGGATCGGAGCTAGAGAAGGAGAGTAAGAGCCCGCCAAGTCAGAGTATTAAGAATGATGAATCGTTGCATTTCCCTGGTCATAATAATACCAGATTTCTGGAGGCCCTGACAAAATGAAGAGCACAGATTGAAAGTGCTTTCATTCCATTTTTCTCTTTTTCCTGATGGAAAGCTTCTTTCCGGGGCATTTATCCATGACGAAAATGTGTATCTCTGGGACTAGTCAGTGATGATGGGAAGAAAATGCAAATTGTATGCAAAGCTGGCAGAAAAGAAGTCGCTCAACAGTTACTGCAAGATGAATTTTACCCTGTTTCTTCATGTTTGTGTATCTATTTCTCCACTTCACTCTCATTTTGTCTCTCTTTCTCCCCATTCTCCCTTTCTCTCTCTCAAACAAACACACACACACACACACACACGTTTACATGGCTTTACTTCCGAGGACAACTATTGTTCCTCTATTGTTACTCGTCCTCGGACAGTCCACGGAATAAGCCATAAATTCATTGTTCGACGTTCGAGGACTATTGTCCGGCTTCCGAGGACCATTGTTGTCATGATTTTTTTTTTGTTCTCTGTCCGAAAATGACCTCGGACATAATGCTAAACAAACGCATGCACACAGACACAGGCATGTCTCTGGCACATAGTGCAATTCTTTCTACATTTTTTTTAAACGTTATACCTCTCATTCTCTCTCTCTCTCTCTCTCTCCGATCTCTCTCTTTTTTTATAGCCATCTCTCTTTCCGAGAAAAAAAAATCCCTTTGATTTAAGTACACTGATATATCCGAGGTATATATTGGGAATTTTAAAGTAGAACGTTAATGATTTTAAATATTGGCTTAATACTTATTATTGCATAGATGGCATAAATTAAACAAGGTTATCCAAATTCAACGCTTGGAAACATTTGAAGTAATGATTATTATCAATTATAAAACGGTAAAATACAGCCCCCGATATAGCAGCTGAAGAGCTCCTCGAACGCTGCTGAGATATGTGACGACACACCCTGGACCAGTCCTGTCTAAGCAGACGATGTCCCATAACATCTTACACATTTTTCAGAGCCTATTTTGTCATCTCCTCTTCACTTATTTCTCTTCCTTCACTAGCGTCAGTCTTAATGTTAGTCTGTTGCCTCACTCTTAACTTCGTGTATGGTATTATTTTGATGAAAAATGCAGCGTTAAAAAATAAAGGAATCAGTCACTTGTAAACCAAATAAGACGCCATTGTATTTTCAGCTGCTTGCACCGGGCCATGTTCGGCGTTTCAAGAGGGAACGAATACCATCCTGCTATTATTCGGAGGGCTTTTCAATTTGAAAGTGGGGTTTATTTCATTGATCATTGACCCTTCTCCTATGTATTTAAAATCAAACGGTTTTAGCTATCAGAATCAGTTTCACTTTCCCTTTATAATGGTGTGAAATAAGGTCATGTTTAAATACACCAAACTCTTTATAATTTGATAAATAATTGCATTGCGATTACGTTCATTCATTATAGGACGTCGTCTGCTTACGCAGGATCGATCCCGAGTGTGACGACATCAAAACATCGCTATATTTCTGGCGAATCCTCGGATATTCCAGATGCTGAGAAGAGCTTTTATTTGTGTTGTTTTTATAATCACCAGATACGCAGTTGACATAAAACTTATACGATTGCCATCTGTAAGCTTCCCAGTTTCTAGTGATACATTAATTGCCATATTTGTGATTTTCTTTGAATATCTACTTTAAATCTTATCCCTATCAACAGTGTGTGTGCGTGTGTGCATTGTTAATGATAATACCACAGCCACTGACCAGAGATTTAGAAGTGGCGCTTACGCAGTGTATTTCAGATAAAATAATAATACCTGGCCCTCGTTTTACTACACGCTCCAATAAACTTCATAATTGCTTTTAATCATGAATAAGCAATAAGCAATATTTTTGAAGAATAGGGACACGTGTTTCGTCAGGAATTATCGCCCTATGAATAAATGAGAGATAATGATGATAAGTTATATCAGAGGATAAGAAGGAATCTGTAATCCATGTATCTATTTCATTCATATGCTGCGGAGAAACATCATAACCATGACAATTATCTGATTACAATGGAATATGAGAACTAAAGCTTATCACATACATGTCATTGGTCCTTAACTTTGTAGACCCGAGATCCCATTTGGCATTACTTATCATTGCCACTTGACCCCCCCCCCCCCCACTCCTAAAACATTTCAGAGCAAATACCCGCTGTAATACACGAATGACTACAAAGTGAAGAAAAAAAATCACTGAGCAATAAAAGGTGAATGTTAGGGAGTAACAACAATTTTTAACAGTTTTTGATAGGCCTACACGAACTGGTAACGACCGTATGAAGTTCTGACCTCTCTAGGGTCCGACTCTGAGGATGTGCGACACATGCAACTCTTGCAACAGCTGCTCCGCGGTTGATATACGAATTCCTAACGTCATCCCTGGACCCTACAATATACCAACTCCTAACCCTAACCCTAACCTAAAACCCAATAGCTACCTCAATCCCATAACCCTCTATCTTGGAC
This sequence comes from Heliocidaris erythrogramma, assembly GCA_025617745.1. Classification (NCBI taxonomy): domain Eukaryota; kingdom Metazoa; phylum Echinodermata; class Echinoidea; order Camarodonta; family Echinometridae; genus Heliocidaris; species Heliocidaris erythrogramma. The sequence continues at coordinate 33,723,885 of CM046870.1, read as the reverse complement.
GGAATGAAGCATGAAGCAAATGTTCTCAGCCCAAATGTGGGATCACTGACTTGACGCATGCTCAAGCACATATGGCAGTGTTCCAACTCTACAATGATGCGAAAGGCGAATTTCGCACGCGAGCCATTTGTGCTGTTAAGCAGTGACTCTAACCCATTGCTTACGGAAACCGGATGGTCCTCTATCAAGATTAGGCGAATGAGAAAATTCAGTTGTGAGTTTAGAGTCTTATTTTTTGGTGGAGGGGGTAATTAATTGATCATTAATATGAAACAAACCCAATTTAAATTTCATGCACAGCTGCATCACCTAGGGAAATGACAAAGACCAAACATTGCCGGTGTGGAGGGGTGCTTAATTAATGAATGCCAGATGGGCTTAAAACCACTTACAACATAGCAGTGGTGAACAGAGACATCTATACACATAGTTCGACCAACTCAGCTTCAGTAGGCGACAATATTTTAGAAAAAAAATTCCTCCATCCTCTTATGATTTAGGAGGCACTGCTCATTTAGGGAATTGTGCCCCCTGCTCCACTGCCTCTCATTGTGCTGATATCAGTAGGAGGATCTATTATTATGAAGCCTCTCTGATTATTTGGTGCTAGGTGTATGGCTCTTTTGTGGACTTTAGGGCACAATTTGTAAGCGACATCGGAGTATCGGAGTAAGCGACATCGGAGGTACAATATATTAAATATATATAGGTATATAGGTAGGGCACTTATCAAAAGGGAAAATAATACTATTAGAAAGAAATAGGGGCACTGATAAGAAGTAAAAGGGGCACTAATAAGAATAAAAAATTGTACTATTAGAACGGAAAATGGGCAGTAATCAGCCGGAAAACAAATGCACAGATTTCAAAGGCGTAAGTAATGTATGAAGTTAAAGGGGGCACTTATCATAAGGTGAAAAGGGCATTTATCAGAAAGAAGGAGCGCAGTTACTAGTATACGAAGGAAAAAGGGCACTTATCAAAAGTGAATCGGGCACCCTGATAGCAGAAAGTGGTAAAAATTACGTGATATTTACGTCGTGGTTTTCGTCTTTTTTACATCCTGTAATTACGTCAATAAGACGACAACTTGCACCAACGCAAGACGTCAAGAGGACGTCTTATTTTGACGTCATCTGTACACTGTAAAAACTGAAGTGCTGTATATAGCACTTTTTGAGGGCATGCATAGGGACTGCACTCAGAGTGCTATTGAATGCACACAGCGTGCTATTTCAGCACTTTCACGGGAGCTAGACCGGCTCCTTAAACTGCTAAACATTCATTAAAAAAAATGATTTGGGCGAGCTTCGAACCAGGGTCCGCTGATCGAGAATTGCCGGCATTACCGCTAGACTAACTCACATCGTACGATTTAGAGCAGATCATATTGTTACATAGTGAATTTACGACATCACATAGTTCATGTTATCTACTTGACTCCCATGACTAAACTGGATTGCAAGAAGCATTCGTTAGTCCATCGGTAACGTCGGCGCCTCTCAATCAGCGGAGCCTGGTTCGAGGCTCGCCACGGTCACATTTTTTTTTTGCTGGTAAATTACCACACTATAAGTGCTATAAACAGCATTTCAGGTGCAGTCACTATACATGCCCCTAAAAGTAGCACTTTAGTTTTTACAGACTTTTGACGTCAAAATAAGACGTCCTCTTGACGTCTTGCGTTGGTGCAAGTTGTCGTCTTATTGACGTAATTACAGGACGTAAAAAAGACGAAAACCGCGACGTAAATATCACGTCATTTTTAACACTTTCTGCTATCAGGGAAGAGGAATGAAGACGTAGAGATGACGTCAAAATAAGACGTCCTCTTGACGTCTTGCGTTGGTGCAAGTTGTCGTCTTATTGACGTAATTACAGGACGTAAAAAAGACGAAAACCACGACGTAAATATCACGTCATTTTTTAACACTTTCTGCTATCAGGGCACTTATCAGAAGGGCACTGATTAGACAAAAAGGGGCAATTATTATATTTCATAAGGGGCAGTAATGTCTGAGATTAAAGGGGGGTGGTACTTATTAGAAGATAAAAGGGGCACTTATTAGAAAGAAAAGGGGCCACTATTCAAAGAATAGGGGGCACTTATCAGCTATGAAAAGGGGCACTTTTCATAGATAAAAAGGGGCACATTTGGGGTACTTGAAAAAGTGGGGGGGGGGGGGGGGTACTGTGCCCCTGCCCCCCCCCCCCAGGAGCGCCGCCTCTGCCAAGGGGTTTTTAAAGGAATAATTTGTAGTTTTAGTTTGTGATATGAAAGTGTTTGATTGGTCAGAGAACAAGATTAGCTTCTATCACTTCATTCTATGTAATGATAAGTCCACATCTACCACAGATTATAGAAACCACACCCTCAAATTGTTCTGGGGAGCGTTTCACCGAGCGTTTTGTCAGTGATTTTTACCGATAACTGTTATAAGCTACTGAAATCCTTGCATCTGATTGGCTGAGAGCAAATTTGTCAGTAAAAGTCACTGACAAAACGCTTGATGAAACGCTCCCCAGTTCTCTGCAATATAAGGAATACTCACTGGGTATCCAAAGCATAGTTGAATTGAATCAGGGGAGCGTTTCATCAAGTGTTTTGTCAGTGATTTTCACAGAAAACTGTTATAAGCTACTGAAATCCTTGCATCTGATTGGCTGAGAACTAATTTGTCGGTTAAATTTACTGACAAAACAACTCCGAGTGCATGGCATGTTTTATCGCACTTTCCAGAATATGATAAGTCTACATCTTCCATAGACTTCCAATCCCCGACTCTGTGCAGTTCTCTTGCAATATAAATATACCTAGAGGATATCAAAAACAGTTTGACTATCAGCCGTGGATATTTACCTAAGAATGACAGAATTCAGAATATAGAATAATTTTTATTCTTATTTATCATGTTAAACAATAAGTTTACATCTACCGGAGATATATACGTACAAAACCCAATCCTCTGTTTTCAAGGGGGATTTTCCGTTTTCATAATCAACATTCATTGATTATCTATACCTCAATGAATCGCATAATCTGCATGCATTTAATTATAGTTAAACTGTAATTCAACCCCTTGCCTACTGCACCGGGTGGTCCATGTGTTAAACCTATGGGGATTAACAAAATTCAGTAGTCATTGGGCTAACGAAGCATGAAGACCATGAAAAAGGCAATCCCCTGAACCATATATGATTTTTTTGGCTTTCGGTAAGAGCAATATGATAATCCCTTGATGAATATATTACAGGTACCCTACATGCTAATTGGTCCCACACATTATACGAGGCTATATGGTCTAAATATAGCAAGCTCTGGGGCTTAAATTAACATACATGTCCTCTTGGTCGCGAACTAATACTTTCATGACTTATACTTGTAAATGCATATGTCATATGTCATATGTCATGCATATGTCATGTGAAATAAACGTCAACATCAACATTGTCGTTTGTGTGATCTTACATGATGTTTAGGCAGGCTCATGGGTAGTGTGTAAATTACAGCGATCAAACCATTATCAATTTCATTTCAATTCTTATGCATTTCCGTGCATGAATCTATACTTTATTAATCTGCATTGAAGTATTCTTCAATGGTTATTCATTTGCATTGGATGCGCATTTTTAATAATACATGTATTTGTTTATTTTTACTTTTCTTCAACTGTTTATTGTTCATTCTGACAACTCTCTGGAGCCTATAACCAACAAGCTTTGCTTTCACCTTAGGCTCCTTTATATCCCTCATTTCTAATTTCGTTAGTCATTATTTTACAAGAAACGACAAGCAAACCAACGTGATGTCATATATTTCATGTACTTATGTTTATTGAAATTACCTTTTATAATGCTTATCATTATAATTTCTTGTAGACAAAACTGATAATATCTATAAAAAATGAAATGTAAAATATAAAAATAAAGCGAATCTTACTGTTAATCTGTAAATAACCTTCAAAATACCCATCTGACATTGTAAACTCGTCCGTGTTTCCTGTGCGTCACCTATTCTCTTACCCTTTCCTCTCAATTTTCAGCACCTCTTGTTGCAGAAGAATACAACAGGGATAGTGAAGAGCTCTGTCAATACTTGTACGCAGACCACACTTGCAATATAGACTCCTTTAAAGGACTGTAAAGTCCATTAGTGATCCACTCAACGTGGTTAGATGATGGAGGAAAAAAAAATCTTTGCCCGTTCGTTTCTGATCATTATTCATCCTGACTGCATTTCTGTTATTTTTGAATAAATGGAGTGAATTTATCTTCTGATTAGATTAATGTTTATGAGAAAGAGTAATGTTATGAATAGACGTAAACAGTTGTACGCACTCTATAATAAGTTTGAGAATTTGTAGGCAAGCATGGAAATGTATTTCATTTTTGATGTATTTACCTTATTCATCGCATAGAGAGACTCTCGATTCTATTATTCGCTTTATAAATTCATCTTTATTATTAACATTATTATCGTTCTTCTTCATTATCAATGTTATTATCATTAACAGTATTATAAACCGAGGGGGGGGGGGGGGGGGGGTAGTATAGCATTTAACATTTTCGCGCGCGCAGTAGATTTGATTTTCTTTTTCTACTTTTTCATTTTCTTCCCCTTCAAACAGAAGGGGGGTGGGGACGTGTTCGCCAACTCTGTCATATGCTAAATACACCATTATTCATCGCGAAATAAATGCACAATAAAAAATTATGTGAAACTTCCCCCACGCTATTCGTTCCGAAGTAATGAAGCTTCGGAACCCACGCGTTCCGAAGCATCATTACTGTTTCGTAGGTGAGAAATATCCACTAAATGATGTCCTTCAAAAGTCCCTGGTAAAAAGCAGGTGAGGAGTTTGGTTTTCAAGAGCCCGTGTGAAGTGCACTACCCTGAGTAAATATTTATCTTTGTGAAATGGAAGTTGACAAATAGGATCTGACTTCTTGTAGGAAGAAAGTGTTTGGAGAGGACTTTATATAAAGTGAGCGCAGGATGACGACAGTGCGCACTAGAGCATTGTCTTTACTAAGAATCGATGACTTGGAAAATATACATGCAGATAATGTTCACCTGTGTTTCTTGTTGATTTAGATATTAGTGTTAAAGATCAAATCTGAGCTATGGCCGTGTAGTTCCTTCGTCAAAATAACTGTCTTGACGCAAACTGGAAAGATTACGTAGCGCACAAAAAATTGTTTTGGAACCATTAAAATTACATTAAAGGACTCAATCTTGCTGAAGTCACACGCACCGCTCACAGAAATAGGTATATGGGACTACACACACATGTGGCATGTTTCTCGTAATATTCTATTCCGGTGCCATTTGTAGATCAATCATTTTTCAGTGGACATTTATTATTTCTTTTACACTGACATAAAATGAATGAGAAAGCACACAAACTATTTTCAGCTTTTCCAGAATTCAACCTTCTCTTTAACCGTTTGTTATTACCATAAATCATGCTTTAAATCATAAACCAGATGTCATGCCACCATTAAAAGTACAGCATATGTTGCAAATCGGTAGATTTCCCTGAAATGTATTATTACGAAATATTTGCCGTGTCCCACTTGTGTGCTTTTATTTCGGAGTAACTGTGGTGTGTGTGCAATATCGTTAGCTTCACTGTGTGTGATAGACCCCGTACGTGCTTTTCTCCGATAAAGGTCTCGGATATTACTGTTTGAATTGACTTTCTTCAGATCTTCTACCAAGATTTTCGACCAGCATATATTCACACATAATATTATTCTGAAAAGAGGAATATAAGTATGAAAATTCATCCAGATTGCTCTTTTATCTTTGGATATTGTAGCTATATAGGCCCTAGTCACAATGATATTGTTTTAGTTAAAGGGATACTCAACCGCAGATTGTGGACGTTTTAATGCCGCGAGAGGGCACCGTGATCGTTACCGGATCATGCCGTTGCCCCGCGGGGCGCAAACCTCGGATAGACTGGAACATGCACGCTCCTCCTGAGCTCGAGCTCTCGTGCGAGATTCGGTGTGCTTCGTGCAGTCGAAATGTAATCCCACTTAGTCCAACGGACGCGTTCGACGCACAAACTTTGTGTACGAGTGAATGGGGCTTACGCAATCCTGACTTTCCCCACGGCCGCCCGGTGGCGTATCCCTTTAAGTAGAACAATCTAGGGACCCGTTTCATAAAACTTATACGACTAACAACTGCTGCAGAACTATTTGTTTTTAATCAGTCAAATTCAGTGATTTCAGAAGCTTATAACAACTATCGTAACTTGTCATTGATAACAGGTTTTATGAAACCGTACATGGCTTTGTCACATCTCATTCTCTCCTCGTGGCAACTATCAAAGTAGAACCAAGTATTCGTCTGTCATTATGCAGTATGTCAACGAGCAACGACTATTGTTGATATTTCAATATCGTCGTATTGGCTCTACGAATCGAGACGATCAGTTTACGAGAACAAGAAAGAAGTAATAAGAATCAGAACGAATTGGAACGAATCAGATCTCATTTCTCTAGACATGTCAGGCTTTAACAATAAATCTGGTTGAATATCCTAGCGGTTAACTAAAGGAAAGAAAAAGAAAGAAAAGAAAGAAATAAAGAAGAAAGAAAGAAAGAAGAAGAAAACTAAAAAAATAAAATGGTGAATCGCTTAGAGACATCGTAGATGTATCAAGCGCTATATAAACATGATAGATACATGATATAATTACTCGTTTTAAGGAGAAGAAGAATAAACAGAAAAAAAGAAGAAGGAAGGCGAAGAAACAGAACAGAAGCAGAGGAAAAAGAAGAAGAAATATGAAGAAGGAGAAGAAGAAAACAAAGAAGAAGAAAAGATATCGACCTAGTGTGACTGGGGCTTTATAGTGACATTATATCTCTTAAAGCCAGGTAAGAACATTCAATTCAATTCATTTCGGTTTATTGATAAAAAACAATACCTTGTAAAAACAGTCCGGAGACTGATACATACAATGTTTACAAATTTACATAATAATATTGAAAAGATTACATAAAAAGTACAGTGCAGGTCAATAAAATGTCAAGAAACAAAAACTGAAAGAACATGAATCGTTTTAAGTATTGCACTTCAAATTGATTATAAATACAATAGAATCAATAAAAATGCTATTTCATTACTTCAGGTTATATTCGAACAACAGTTCCTGATATTAATAATAATAATAATTATTATTATTATCATTATTATTCCTGCAATTATAGAAGGCAAGAAAGAGTTGGGCTACTAATAATTAGTTGTGTGTGTATAAGAAACCATAAATGCATGTAAACTGAGAACATATAAAGTGAAACTTCATTTTTATATTATATTTCAGTATTTTGGGCAAATGTATTTCCTCAGTTTCATTGACGGGCTCATTTGACTATGGCGACAATCATGGCAGCCTCAAAGTTATTTATGAAAGGGTTAAATATGGCTTTATATATTTTTTTTTAATAATAAAGTTTGGGGAATATGTGGAAGGGTGCATGGGTGTTACTGGATGGATTAAATGCGAGGGAGCGAGGGATCTAGAGGAGGTATTACGAGGGGCCGTACGATCTTCTTCTCAAGTACCTTTTCTCCTCTCCATTTATTTCTCAGTTTATCTTTTCCCAGTCGATGGTCTCCCCAGAGCCCGTACCCCTTAGCTATGCCATGAGCGACGATTTAATGTTTTATAATTTTTCAATGAAATTGAGCAGTTGTTTTCTTCTTCTCCTCCATGAACTCTTGTTTCATTCTTTTTGTTTTTAGGCGCTTTTAACTCTTTGCATGACCCTTCGAAACAATCAACATTTTCCGAAACGCAAATAACTATCAATGCTTTCCTTCTGCCAGTGAACTGTTCCAAACGAAAACATTCGAGATCATAAAGTCACACAGGTTCACACATTTAGCGCTATTGCCAATTCATACACTTCACCTCACTGGGGTTAAATAAATGGGACTACCCCGTTTTGTTTTCCAACTGTCCTGAGACCGTAGAGACAGAGTGAGCTTCAGGTGGCAAGGAATCAATCAGTGGAACGCTTCTTTGTCCCCGAGGCAGCGTCTCTGTAAATAAGCACATCGCGTTCCTGAGGCAAGGGAGAGGCTAATGATGCTTTCATAAGACACTCACTGATACGTTCACCTTCCACACCATCAGTCGCGACAAGATCAGTGCTCCCCCGGAAAAAAAAGAAGAACAAAAAACCTGTATTTAGCCCATCACTGAAAGCACTGGCGGATTTCGGGGGTATGTTCCAATTGGTCCGTGCCCCCTTCTTGTAACCCAAATGGCATATCTTAATTCACACAACTCTAAGATTATGCCCCATTGCTGAGGTGATGACATTAGTTTGCCTGCTTTTTAGAGCTTTTTTGGAGTATAAAGGCATCCCCAGAAGTCTCAAGATTCCCCCTATTTTTTGCATGTCAAATGAAAGAAAATTATGGAGTCAAAAGCCACCTCCGCCACAAAAAAAAAAACAATTAAAAAATAATAAATAAATAAAACAGATGACCCCTTTTTCGGTTTTTCAGAAAACTTACTGAATATTATGCCCCGTCTGTTATAAAATCATGGATCCGCCTTAGATTGGTTGCATGTCTAGATTATACTACTACATCCATGAGGAATTTGCAATGAAACTTTGCATGTTGTGTACAAAATCAGAATGTGAGGCATACTCTTAAAAGGTTCCGCCATATTCTCCTGCCAATCGCCTAATCCTGATTGTACTTTCCAAGGAGATTTGCGAAATTACTTGGATACAATCCTCTTTCAGGTTTTAGTTGAATTATTGGGAATAAGTTGAATTAAGAAGACGTTTTATGCAGTCCGAAAGATGTAACTGGGTGATGTTAATGCTCCTGGCAATTTTGGACGAAAGAAGTGATATTAAAGTGACAGTAAACTGAAGCTCCTAAATAGCGCCATCTTTGAACAGGATTTGAAAAGTGTCTGTGCCTCTCATTTTCCCATTAAGCCCCATTCTAGTTTGTAGAAGCTAAGAATGTACCTGCAGGGAATTTTACACATCTGCCAAGTCAAAAGTAATAGTTTGAAATATAAAATGTACCTGTTATCCTACCAAGCTGTTTGTCAAAATTCAATATAAAACGCAATTAGTTTTCAAATCATAATCTTAATTTAGCAATCACTGTGAGATGGCGCGGTTCAAGTTCTACCAGTTTAATGACAATTTAAATGAGATGAAATTGCCTTTATCTTTTGAACCATGCGCGGCGCCGCCGAAAAGTTACGCGCTCTTTTAAGATGTTCGAGTACTAGTAGCGAAACATTAATGGACTTTTGATTATGCAGCGGCTAATGGCATTGAAAATGATTTCACATATGGCCACTATATATTTAAATAAAATTCAATTCAGTTCACGATCTGTTTTCACATGGCATGCTATTTATTTTTCTTCAATAATTGCCAGCCTCATGGCCACATTCATGGCATTGGTGGTAATAAATTAATATAGCTTTTTTTGGCTAAACTTTTGTGTTGCCTGGATTTCCTGCGTTTCCACTGACCCATGCTAATCGTGTGAGGTGATCATGGCGACTTTCGATCTTTTGAATTTTTAAAAATAAATACCAGTTTTAGAAGGCTTAAATATCAAAAGATTGTAATAGCAGAATAACTCACAAAATTGGGCACGTTTTAATTTCTAATCGCAAAATTCTAATAACCGGTATACTCTTAGTAAAACCTCCACAGTGTGAAAACCTCAGTCTGGATCGAGTTCTGTGTTCTGGACTTTGTGATAAATACGTGATTTGCACAAACTGCCAAAACAAAGTGTGAGGGTTTTTCGGTGTGAAAATACCCATTACCCGGGAAAAAATCCCACATACTCCTTGTAAAAATATCTTCAAACAAATAACAATCTCATCAGGCTTAATTATACACATAATAAAACAATACCAGAATCGTATCTGCTGAGAAGAAGGCTACATCATTTTATCAATTCATAACAAATATCATTCTTTAACTATGATTATGTACTTATTTGAGGAGAGAGATGAATAAGTTGATGAATATGTGGAGAGAGGGAAACTATTTCACCAGGAGTCATCCCATGACCACGATTTCATCTTTGATTTCGAAGCACGGATTACTGTCCCAATCCTCTTCTTTCAGCACCGCTCCCAAGCCTCTGGTCACGGAAAAAATTGAAGAGTTGGAAAAGTAATCCGCGCAGGAGATTTTCCCGCCAAAAGCTCATGACTAGCCACGTTCTTGTGGATGTAATTTCTCCGGATATAACCAAAACGTAATAGAATGTTTAGAGAAATAAGATCCTTTGTAGACAACCGCCTGGTAATAAAATAAAGAAGAAGAAAACAAAAAAAAAGACGGATGTACGTTACATCCTTGCAACTAATAACAAACTGTCATGTCACTGTCAGGTCTACACTATAAAAAATAACTGTAGATTTTTTCCTGCCATTTCACAAGAAAAATACCGTATTAACAGAAAAACGGCCAAAACTTGTAATTTTACAAGTAAAAAAAAACCTGTTAATCTACAGTTATTTTTTACAGTGTAGGCGAGGGCGTATTGGTCACTATGTAATGCTATTTCATTGTCTGAAATAGTTACGTTGTGAGTAATATTAATATATATATAACACGTGGTCTTTAAAAATGTGTTTTTAATAAAAAAGGGTACACATAAGTTTTACACTTTGGGGAGAAGGGTGATGTTTCACTTATTCTTTAAAATCAATTTAAAATCGCTCCGGTCGATGTTAACACATTGAAATTACATGTAGATAAAATAAATACAATTTAAAAAGTATGCCAACAGCCACTTAAATATATTCACTCTAAATATTCTTTAAAAAGTTTATCTTATCTTTTACCTCCGACTGCCTCTTCTACTGCAAAGCAAGTTCTTTCATATTTTGTTTTCTTTCAATCAGACGGCTCTTTCTATCCTACATTATACGACAAACAAGGTTAAGCTATTTCGGCGAACTTTGCCTCACAAATCCGGCTTGGTAATGATGTACTAAACTTAATAAGCTGTGACGGCAAGAAGACGACTCATTCTGTGATTAATGTTAACCTTTCGTTGATACATCTTTACCGAACCCACTAATGCTTAGTGCGGAAACCGCACTGAGGACCTGTTCAACATTTTATGCCTTCAGGGTCTACGCTTTTAGCCTGTTTTTCAAGCCTCCGTTCACGCGGTAAGCCGAAAGAACCGAGAATTTAAATGACCTTCCTACTTGTATGGAACAACATAATCCGATCAATAGAGTTTGGGGAAATTAGTTCAAAAGTAAAAGATCGACGACATTAAGGAGTGGGACTACAGTGGTATGTTGGCGAGGGCTTTTGACTCTTATACGGAAGTTCCAGGTTTCAATCCTTGCTCGGTACTTTACACATCTGCGCATGCTCGAAGCCACTTACATTCTGCTCACGGACCCTAGTATTCTGTGCCCCCATAAAGAGTTCGTGAGGACGCTCGTATTATTTTAGCTCCCGTTATTCCAAAACTGGCTGGCAATAAGCCTAATTTCCCGTTATTTTCAGGCAGCCAATCAAAACCCGTTATAATTCTCGCACTTTGTTCCTTTTAATAGTTTCCGGTTATATTGTACGATCTCGGCTTTCTGTACATTCTTGCGGTATATTCTGATGAGTGCAAGTCTCCCTTCAACGCCATTTACCGATTTATACAACGTGTTTTACCCACATCTTCTTGGCCAGCGTGTATTTAATAGGAACCTGGCAGTGATTAGGTTATAAAAATTGCAGGGCCTGTAGAGCCCACACATGTAAATATCTCCCACAATTGTAAGAATAATCAGAAATGTAAAAACGTAGCAACGACAAAATGTCAAAATAACCAAAAATGTCAGTTAACATGTCAACCACAAATGTCAAAATGACCACAAAATTAATGGAAAACATTTCGCCCGATGGTCCTTTAATTATTCGGGCAACGAATCGCCTTTTCGGGCAGCGATATGCCCGAAAGTCCTAATATTTGGGCATCGAGGTTCCCGAATATGTTATTTTGATGATAAAATATATAAGCTGCCAAAATCTTCGTTCGCTCCCAAATGATTGAAAAATGGTAAGTTGATATTGAGGCAAAAAGGCGTCAGAAAACGAAAATGAAAGCGAAAATGTACAGTTACGGCCATGATGATATTTAACAAGTGTGTGTATAAAGAAAAGTATTAATCTTTATTCAATATTCAAACGAGAATTGAATAGACAGTAATGGATTTTTTTTAAATGGTATGCACGTGTCAGTGGTAATGACCCACCTTGTGCCCCGGATCCGTCATTTCGTCTTCTCAACCTTTTTTTGGTCCGAGAAGGCGAGAAGGCGAGATCCGGAATTCCGTCAACTTGATTTCTGGAGTCCAGGATCCGGCATTGCGTTTTCTTGACTTAAAGGGTGCAAGAAGACGAGTAGGTGAGATTCCAAATCTCGTCTTCTCGACTTCTTGGGTATTAGAAGATGAGAAGGCGAGATGATCTCGTCCTCTCGACTTCTGATACCCAAGAAGTCGAAAATACGAGATTTGGAATCTCGATATTTCACCTTCTCATACCCAAGAAATCGACTTGACGAGATCTAAACTCTCGCCTTCTCACCTTCTCATACCCGAGAAGTCGAAAATACAAGATGCCGGATCTTACCTTCTCGCCTTCTTGGACTAAAAAGGGTCGAGAAGACGAGATGCTGGATCTCGCCTTCTCGCCTTCCCGGACCAAAAAAGGCCGAGAAGACGAGATGACGGATCTCGCCTTCTCGCCTTCTCGTACCAAAAAAAGGTCGAAAAGACGAGGAATTATCTCGTCATCTCGGTGTCACTATTAAGCATCCGTACAAACTTGAATGTGTGTGCCACAAATGTGTGACTTGAATGTGTGTGTCACATGATACACATGTCACATGACCTAGCACCGAGGCGAGTCCAAAACAAATTTTGTTTCAAAAATTTACTATCAAGTACATGGAAGAGTGGCACAACTACCAATTGTTCACCCTCTTCGAAAATTCAATATTGCATTGTAATAAAACTTAGTAGGGACCAGGTAAAATATTGTTTCTCTCTAAAAATTCTCTTGCTGCGGAACATAAATTGTCATTCAAAATTGCCTAAGAAAGAGGGTGCGAAAATGGCGCAATGTGGGACACATTTTTCTATTGCAATGCCCCTACAATAACGCACCCCGCCCTAGGGTAAAGAGTGTGTCATTACAACTTACAGGTGCATTATTATTCATTTTCTTTTGGGTCATTAACAAACATTTAGAAATAAAGTTTGTAGTGTATCGGATTTCAGGAGGTGTATGTTTCATTTTATTCCATTTTAATCTTCTTTATTTATTTTTATATCTATTTTGTTTGATTTTATTTCATTCGATTTAATTTAATTTAATACTATTTTTTTTTATTTTATTATTTTATACTTCAGTATTATGCAAGCAATGGGTTTTTAGATTTTGGGTTGACGTGTCTTAATATTTATTTTAAGTATGGAAACTTTTGTATTTGTAGGCGAAATGTTTTACAATTGTGGAAGTACGACTTCGGCGATATTTCAAGCACAACTTTGTAATATTTGTACTAATGTGCATCAGCAAAAGGAGGCTATTGGGGAACTTTAAACGTGGCCATTCTATCAAAAGGGCATTCCAAATAAGAAGGATCCGCACAAGTTATTTTTCATTCAAGTTGATTTAACATATTTTTATGCAACGCTTTCAAAACAAAAAAAGCAGGGCACAAACTTTCAATGAATTTATTGGCTCAAAGAAAATATCCACCTTCAAAGTTTGGTGTTTGTAGACCCAAATTGAGGTCAGAAAGACAAGGACATAGAGTAGGGATGTTGTTTACATCTTTATCTAGAAATTGAGTGATTATTATGGCGCGCTTTTTATTTCCCTCTTGAGATCGTCTGGGCACGATTAATCTTCACTTTCTTATTTTTCCGTTGTTGTTACTTTGTACCCTTGTTTGTTTGCGATGTTTAATAGGTAATTTTGCATTCTACAAGTTATTCATGACTTTATTCCTGTCTAGTGCTGTTTGTCCGTTCTCTGGTTTTGCTCATCTGACCCCCTTCAAGTTCAATTTTAAAGCTGATTTCAAATACTATATGTGGAATCACAACGAAAGCAGCTTTAATCAGTTGAAATTGTTTATTATGCACGAGATGAGTGGGCTGATTTTAAAATTTAAACTAATTTGCAAGAAATCAGATTCACCATCGTCACTGGAGCCATGTGTTTCAACTGGCTCGACACGCAGTCGGGATGACTAAGTTTATGAATATATATATATACCTCACTGTAATCATTAATCAGCAGTCATAAATATTCTAACCGAATATTTTTGCAGATGTCATTAATTTGTAGTATTGGGCAGTCAGTTTATAAGGAGAATTTGAGTTCTGGGGAAGGTGAAAATAATTTGCGAGGTTTCTCAATCATTAATTTTTATGGCAGTTTGGAAGAACATCTTAGTACAAATGTCCCCTGAAAAGGATTGCTCCTCAAATGCCCTCAAATTCAAAATACGACAAGGAATAACTGAAGTGTTCATTCCGAACATCCATCTCACTGTTCTCACAATGTGTGTGCAGTCCCATATACCTATTTCTGTGTGCAGTGCATCTGCCTTTTAGGCACTTAACTACCATCTCTCCATCTCGTTGACTAGTACCAGTTGTTTCTGACCACGTTAACATGCATGTAAAGTCTCCCCCTCTCTCTCTCCCTCACTACGTATCGCTCTGACAGTTTGAGTTCGAAAGTCATGGGCGTTAACCCAGTTGTCTCATTTTTTTAACTCCTCCTTTTTCCACTTTCTTCGGAAACCACAACCTCACCTCTGCATCTCTGCATCTCTGCATCTACCCCCTTGGAATAATATTTGATATACTTTGATGTGTTCTGGATAAATTCCAGAATGTTTTTAGGTGAGTTCAATTCAGCTTCTGTTACGTCGACCCTGGGCGCATACAGATTTTTCCACAGACGCATAATAAGCATCAGGCTTTAGTCCCATCCACCCATTCATTGAACTTCATTATTCTTCAACCCCTCCCCTCCCCCACCCCAGCCCTTTAACTCATTCGTCTTATCCACTATTATATCATTTAACTTTCTATGGCAGTATTCAGTATGCATGGATTTTATTAGGTATATATTCCTGCCGTGCTATACTTTGGGCACGTTCCTTGTTTTCTATCCACTTAACACTGTGGCAGAATTGGAAATGGTGCCGGAACGGACATTAATAGAATATTGATGACCCAAACGAGGTTTCTAAAACTGGGGAAATGGGACACTGATTTTTCTTCTCGATTTTAGGAACAAAAAGCTGCATCGGTGTCGCTTTCTCTCCGTCCGAAACTCCCTTCCTTCCCAAATGTCCTTTAAAAATTAAGGCGACATTCAACGAATTACCAGGTCTAACTTGTGGGGAAACTTGAAAGTGTTCACACCGCAACTCAAGTTCATTTATTGACGTCAAGTCGCCAATAGGTGGTGGTAGTGTTTTTTTTTCTGTTTTAGAATTGTAATCAATCAAACACCAAGTGACAAATTTCATAAATTTTCATTTTCTTCGCTGTTCATGAAGGAAGAAATTTCTTTTCATACATGTTTTTTAATGTAATTATATGTGTATCTGTACATGAATGATTCAATATTTTCTTCAGAGAAAATGGAAATTTATTATTTTATGAGTACAGAATAAATGGGAGGGGACCTCGTAAGGTACATCACTGAGTTTGACTGATTGAAACTTCAAAAATTAATAACTTAATTTGATTCATTATTGGATTTGGATCAAACTTTCAATAATCCGTTTCACTCAGTTTTCTGCTTGTATTATAACCAACTGAATATCAGGGAGGACTTCCCCTTTAAATGAGATATTTAAAAAAAAATGTTGCTGTGCTTTTATAATGAGCATGATGAGGCTGACAGTGTTGGTCGAATAGCGGTTCTTCTAAATAGCGAGCAATCCATAGACAAATTACCTCGTTATTCATGAGGACCTCCGTACATAAGGACCACTATTCATAACTATTCATAAGGACCGCTTTTCAGAACGCGCGTTAAATAAATAGCGGTTTTCTATGAATAGCGGTCCTTATGAATAGCGAGCGGACCCGCTCTACACAACCACATAATAAAATCACTACAAAATGTCAGTATGACTTATGATTTTGCCATTGCGCATGGGTAGTGTGTACATTATAGCGATCATACAATTATCAATTGCTTTTGAATCAATTTTTATGCTTTCAATGCAGAAATCCATATTTTATTGATCTGCATTTGAGTATTCTTCAACATTCACATTCGATACATATTTTGATAATATATGTACTAGTTCATTTACAATTCTTCAACTGTTTCTTGTTCATTCTCACAACACAAGACTTATTAATGTATTAGTCTCTGGAGCCTCGCACCAACGAGCTTTGCTTTTACCTTAAGCTCCTTCATATCCTCATTCAAAATTTGTCATTATTTTACAAGTAACGACACACAAAGCAAAGTGTTGTTTAAACATATATATGTTTTTTACTTAAAGGCCTATGTTTTTTTTAATATACCCTGTACTTTTATTATAATGTTATCATTTCTTGTAAACAAAACTGACATTATTTGTAAAAGAGTGAAATATGAAATATGAAAAATAAAGCAAAAATTGAACCTTGAATCTGAAAACTTAGTTGCAAATTCTTTATTTTGTTTCACATTAGGTTATTATTTTTTATCATCAGTTAAAAATCTGATCTAAGAAGGATATTTATAACAGAAAAAGGCTAATTGCAAGTATTTTGTGTAAATAAAATTATCGCTGTGAAAGCACTTTTCAGTAAAGAAAATATTTTGAACGATTAAAAATGTTTAAAGCAATAATGAAACACGTTTTACAAAAGAAATTACAACACTGTATCTAATAGAGAGTGGATATGTGTGTTTACTGTGATCCATTAATGTAAACCACATTATTGGTCAATGTCATAGACCATGCATAATCTCCAATTCGATGTGTCAGTGAAGCGATATATTTTTTATTTTTTGGCGGAAACTGCTCTGTGACATTTCGTTTCCATGGAAGTAATTATACAGCTCCACCAACTTTTTTTAAATTTTGTATTAGAGCTGCGAAGGGTGACCAGATTTTTAATTTTGAAAAAAGGGACCCATCTTGGCCTCGACTTCAGAGGGCGGTGCAAAAATATTAATGCCAATTTCTTTCCGTTTAAGGATTTTGTTTGATTATAAACTGACAAAGTTTTTATTCAAGAAGTAAGGATACATTGTACACTTTTTAGGGCCGATATACCATTTATCTATTTTACTATAGAAGAAGCGGTGATATCAAGACATTGTAATACACAATGATAATTGACGGCAATGACGAACACACATTTATAATGATTACAGTAGAATCTTGACGCAAGTGAATGTACAACGTAAACACAACAAGCTTCTGATACTTCTATCTTAAGTGAACTGTTTTTTTCCCTGAGGACAAATTTGCAATCTCCTTCCCAATGCATGGTTTCATGAAAATGGGTCGGGTGTTTTGGGCAGAAGTCTGTCGCCATGCCGAGCAGATTCTTTCCACCTATTGCCAGGTCAAATTTAGGACACCCATTATATACACGATCACCAAAACCGAAGTTCCGTACAAATTTATAGGTCTAGAAAATCTATCTGCAGGTTATTCGAATTAGATTTTATTTAAATCTACATTTATTTATTCCATTCACAATTAATTGAGTGTAAAGGGGTTTTAACATTATAGTTAATATGATGGACAGAGGTCGACACTCAAACCTTTGTCTGCAACATTAGTACAATGCGCCTAATAAGGTAATATTTTAAATTCATTTACATTAATTTCAGTACCATAAATTAAGTTTTGAATAAAATATTATAGATTATTGACATAATAATGAATCATGAATAAAATTTGGTCCTGCAAGTATAAGAATGTAACGCTAAGACGAAAATAAATGTATCATGCAAAATATTCCCTCTGTCGACACACTGCACTGACTTTAACGATTATGAGCTAAATATATATATAACTGCAATATATCATTGCTTAAAAGCGCCAATTGAATTAATGTACGATATCAAAGACTCTTTTCATTAAAAAAAAATGCAGTGTTTTTTGAAGTATAAAAAGCATACTTTCTTTACTTAATTGTCAGCGATGAATAGCAATGTTGCAGTTTATAGTCTTTGAAGAGGCACAGAAGCACCCTTCACCTCCGGAACTCTGAAAGCTGTCAGCTCTGTTCCCTTTCGGTGGTTTATGGTCTTCCTTTTTACCACTAACCAGTAGCCCATCATTTAAAACGCTCCCTTGAGTCAACGTCTCCTCTTATCATTGCCTGCTAAACGAGCCTCGGAGGCTCTTAGATTGGAAATCTCTCTCACTCTTTCATCGGATCTGGCCGATTAGATTTGATTCACAGTCACCTGATGGGGGTTAGGATCCCGAGCGCCGGAGCAGAACTTTTTTTTCTCATTAGAATCTTGGGTTTCTGCCGCAAAAAGCCCTCCTTATGTTTCTCTAGAGAATCATAGCCACTCTTAAGATATTGATACGATTGGGATATTATGAGGGAAGCTGAATTAATGTGAATTAATTAATGGTGCTCTCCATCAAAAGCATATCGAGAGCACGTCGAGGACACCACCGAGGGTATGGGGTTACGCAAGATCACTAAAGAGCACCCCAGATCGTGGATACTAGACTGGTTATCGCGTTTCTTAAACTTTCCCTCAATCATGCTCTTGCGGCTCAAACTGAAAAAGGATACTTTGAGTTCTTATTTTAGCAGACATTGTTAAAAGCATGTTTTCACCGCTTTAGGATTGTACGATGAATCCGACCTTCATTTTCCATTAATTCTTGCTCATTGGCCAGAGGGGTTTGTATTTCGAAATGTTAACGTAACGCAAACATTGCTCACCTTTTAAACCCATTGCGTAGGCTTAGCATAGCATAACAAAGTGTTAAGTAAACAGGAGGGAGGGAATCTTATATCATTTCCTTTAATACTTTTCAATTTAGAGTTAATTATAATAATAATTTGGATTTATATAACGCTTAATACATCTCCGTTGTTTCTAAGCGTTTTACAGATTTGTTATTACTACGGTCATCGGATTCAGGCTTGCCCGCACACAATCCATGCACCTTCTCCCCTTCACTGAGGAGCATTCCAGCCAGTCGCCTTTTTACGGAACGCGCAAATGCTAATCCAATCACATTGACTTTCGCATCCTACCAGGTACCCACTTAACCCCTGGGTGGAGAGGAGCAATGTATATAAAATGCCTTGCATGCAAAAATTGGAAACTGTAAATACAAGACCATGACGTACGTAACAAGTTAAGATTTCTCCCAAGAATTCATTCAAGTGTAAATTTTATGGCTATTAGAAATCATGGCGATTCAACAAGTTGCAAATGGTTGGGTACTTAACGATTCACCGAATTTTGAAATGGTTTAATTTGCTTTCGGTGTGTGTAAAACAAATGTCTAAATTCTGTATACTGCAATATAAGTCTCGTTAAGTATTGTGCTCGTATTTTCGAGGATCTATTACAATAGTTTGAGGCAGTTGGAAATGCATGCTTCTATTTCCAAGGGCTGCGTTTTGAAACGCATCCGAGCCTTTCAGGAGCGACTGAAAAGTACCTCATGTTCAACATGAGAAAAAGAAACCAGAAAAGAACGCATGCAATTAGAGCGTATTTATATTGAATAGTGCCTTGAGTGCTAAGTGCTTCACACGTCGTCATAATTATCTCTTCAAGGCGGTGGTACATTGCCCATTGCAACTCCCGCGGTGTGAAAAATGACTCCTAATTCTATAATTCTTCGAATTGAATTATCAGAATAAGGTGAATACCGATTTGGGACTGGGGATAAACAGTACACTCTGCGTGATGTGAGAAAGTGTTTTTTTGAACAAGTCTGCCCGTCCGTGTTAGCACGTATATTGTGTCTTAATCGACGCTATGTTGCTGTATATGAGAAAATTAATAGGTGAAGTTACTGACTTGTAAGTTGTAGTCATAGGAGCTGGGTAAACCGAACCCGGCCTATTTCGATGATTACAAAAGCAGTGTTTAAAACAATACTTCAACAGAGTGTTCTTTCAAAATACGAGCTTGTATATTCTTTGTAATATGCTACCCCTTTATTCCCTTATACCAAAACTATTTCCATTTAGACTCACAATTAATAAGCCACTTTAAATGATTCACAAAATCAAATTTATAAATTGATTTCATGATCTGATATAATCTCGTCCACTTAATTAAAGAACTGTAGTAATTATTTCGAAAAGAAGAAGTTGCCAGTTGCCGCTTCATCTCAATGGACTCAAGTGAGTAGAGATTTTTAGCTGGACATGTCAGACGACGATACGCTTTTATGATTATGGCCAATAGGTTTGAAAGATTGCTACTTACTTATTGTCATCTAAAAGGCTCACTTAAATCTAATATTTCTTGTTATTAATCTGTGCATACATTCATTGCCAAATAATCGTAAAAATTAGAAAGAAGTAACACAACTGATTTTCTCTTGGTATGGTGAAAGGAGATTGTTTTTATCTCAGATTTCTCTTTCCCAGTAGTCAGACGTTAGTTTTGTGTACGTTAGTTTGACAAACGTAAATACGACATGAATTTTGCCAAAGTTATGATTTGCCAAATGTTGTTTTGACAAATATATAATCCATGATTTTTTTCTTTGTTATCACTTGAATAAACAATTTCAATGGAAGTTTTAGACTCTCATATATCAGTTTGATCACAACAAGTTTGAAAACTGCAAGGCCTGTCTTGCAGATATTGACCACATCATCAGTACCCCTATGTGGGGTGAACATCGTGATTTGTATGCCATAGTGATTGTTTAAAAGTTGCCTTAAACTACACCTAGTGTCCCTGTATTAAAGAGTTGCGACATGGACGTCCCACTTTTCTGGAAACAAAATGGCGTTCGAATTCTTTCTATTGAGAACACCCAGGTGCTCATCGGAATTGAATAGAAATGTTACGTACTAGTGGAAACAAAATGGCGTTCAAATCTTCAGTTGTCGTAACTCTTCTATACAGGGACACTAACTACACCTCCTAGATAGCGCCATCTTTTAAAAGGATATGGAGAACATCTGCACGTCTAATGATCCCATCATGCACCATTCTCTTTTGTAGAAGCTTAGAATGCACTTGCAGGCAAATTTCTACATTTGCAGATCAAAAGTAATAGGTTGAAATAAAAATGTGCTTATTTTCCAAGGGAGTTGTTTGTTAAACCCATATTGCCTATGGAAATCAGGTGGCTCCAGTATTATGGAAATGAAAGAATTAAGTAATCAAAGGGTTAAAATTCAAAATAAAATGCATCTCTGATTATAATCTCAATCAAGGAATGACCATAAAATGGCATTGTTCAAATTTTACAAGTTTTAGGCAACTTTAATGTGTGTTTTAACAATTTGAAATCAAAGGAATTCACCTGAAGTATGATGATTTCTAAAATTGAATATACATATATGAATTGAACACAAACGAGGTTGGATAACATAAGTATTGTTTTGAAATATAGGTCGTCTAAACTTTGCTTTCATCCTCCTCATAAAGATGGAGAAGAGTAAATTGGCCTTCACGGCTGAACGATAACTTTGATCCTGATTTCATTCTTTAGTGGTCATGCGAAATATTAGCGAAATGAAGCTCTAATATGCGGTCACATAAAACGTACTTTCTCCTACCCAGGAGCGCGAAGTAAGCCCCTGCAATTCCATGCCTCACACCTTCACACGTGTACTACTCAATGAACACGAATTGCAGTTACCCACAGGTTGGTTTACATGTATGAAATTATGATGGATAATTATGAGAACTAATTCTCTTCATTCTTGCATCATCAACTTAACACCCATTCCCAAGGTCAAGGTGATCATGGTGACTGCGAGGCGGACTTTCTGAATACCTGAACTGGGGCATGGACTACGAAAGATGTTCCTTTGGGATTTCATTTCCAAATTGCTTTAGAAATGGAAAAGAAACTCTATTATGAATATGTCGTGTTTACCCAGGGTAGCCTCATCAGTATTATATACTGTTCTCCCTGAAGGGCCCTGCAATCATATTATTACCCCGGCTAAGTTAATGATGCATGTTGATCCAAGGAATAAGTTATACATGAACGGTTTATATTATACCCATGAAATACTACCGACACTATTTATCTAGGATTTCCGTTGCAGCCTACGGTTTCATGCGTTGTAGAAATATTCCGGATTCTGGCTCACAACAGGCCCCCATGTGCCACGTGTGTTGTGCGTCATGAAAAAGTGACGTCGTTTAAAAAGACAGTGATTGCAAAACGAACAGTGCAAACAATACTTAAATAATAACCGGCGTATATATAGGCTCATGGTCTTCTCAGGCTCGATTAGCGCAGGTACTGACTCTGTCGAAATGACGTTAGGGTCGCGTCAGTGAATTACACGGTCTTATGCGCGTCATGAAAGATTGATCGCAAGATGAAAATTGAAACAATACTTGCAATAACTGGCGTATGGGTTTATTTCTTTCACAGGCTCGATTAGCGCAAGTGCTGACGCAATTGAAATGACGCCTAATGTGAGCCGGGCTTTAGATTTCTTATTTTTGTCATCAGTCATGGCTGAGAACTATACTGTTTATACGTGCATTCAACAACGAACATTATGGAGTTTTCGAACGTGTCGACGTGAACGCCGTCGTAGATCCTCCCAGCTACAATGGACTGCTTTGTGTTAACTGCATACCTGGTTTCTCCCTCATCCACTAGTCAGATCGAGAACGCGACCAACATGGTATTGCCGTCTTCTCTAAAACGTGAACCTCGCTTCACCCATTGTAGCTTCATGCTTCACCTACTTTGTATGCAGTTAACACAAAGCAGTCCATTGTCGCTGGGAGGATCTAGGACGGCGTTCGCGTAGACACATTCGAAAACTCCGTATTGTCATTCATTCAACATGACTGTTGAATCGATTCATGAACTACACGAATTGCAATCACATATAAATACCTCGCAAGACAAATCCACCACTTACAGATTTTGGATGTCCACGACAATGAACATTAATAAAACATTTCCCTTCTATTCATATACAGCACCATTTTTAACGAACTGATAGAATTACATATTCTGGGAACTGCTTTTAATTGATATGATTTAAAACTGTACGTGATCTAATCTTTATTTGTAAGTTATTCAGCTTCTGTTTCTTTAGCAGTACCAATTGTGCGTGGGTTTTTATAGGAATCCGAAGAACCTTAAGCTATAATGTAATTGAATTTTAGCAACAGTGTCATCGTTTCGCTGAGTAATCCATTTCCTTTCGTATTTTCAGCATAACAAGAATAGAAGTTGAATGATAGACCACACTTGTTTGTCATTTTCTCCGAGCACCGAAATCTGAATGTAAGTTGGGGATTTAACATCGCATTACATTAATATTTAATTGTTAGAAGTTTTGCTTTGAGCTGAACCTCTCCTTCAACATTAGAAACTTTCGTGGAAGAGAGTAAAATAATTCATAAAGTGATTTTATTGACTACACATTTCTTTGGTAAAATGGTAATACCGTACAATATGCTTTCCTGTAAACATGACAAATTTGAGTTTGATTGAAAATTACTTTAAAATACACACATTATGTGATCATGTTAAATAATAATTCATATAGACAAAGTTATTCATATCATATCGTAACAACTGATAGTCATTCTAATAAAAACAAAGTATGTTTATTATGTGCAATATATTTCATTTGGGGGCAAAACATTTGCAATAGTAATAAAACCAGTTCATAATTCTGAGCAATTGGTTAACTTTGGGTTCAGTCAAAAGGATGGGAGGGGGGGGGGGGTACTTTTCACGTAATTTCTTTGAATCAGCGGTGTAGACTATTGGTATCGATGCATTTATCGTGTAATCTTCTTCTCAAGTTTTTTTTCTCTTCCTGCCTTTCATACTCTCTATACCCACTCTCTCTGTCCCCATTCAATGGGGAGGGTTAAGTGCCCCGGCGTCCCACTCCTGCCATTACGACTCAGATTACGATTAATGATTTTCTGTTGTCACCTATGTCATAAAGATAAGCTGAGTTGTGGTCTTGCATTTGGAGGCAATTTGGAAAAGTTTATTACGCAGTACATTTAGAATTGGTGTATACTGTCAAGTTTTGGAATGATTAAAATGAGAAGAAATTGACCCAATCTTGCTGATAGTCACATGCACCTCACAGAGAAATGTGTACATGGGACTACACACACGTATGGCATGTAAGTGTGGTCCAAACTTGGCATGTAAGTTTGGTCCAAACTATTCAGCTATTCTGATTGTAATATTTTGAATATGAGGGCAGCTGAAGAGCAACCCTTTTCAGGGAAAATTTCGTCTATGATACTCTTCCAAACTGACGCAAAATGCATGTGACATCTCACACATTATTTTCACGTGTTCCATAACTCAACCTTCTTCGTTGACGTTACATTATACCAAGGATATGCACAGGTTCCCCGATTTGAAATGAGTAGTTTTATTGTAATAGGAATAGCATGTTTGGAGAATGGCTTGATATTATTGCATGTCGTTTAAGCCGGGACCTGTAGCATATCATCTGTGTACTCCCATCGGATATCCGTCAAGTCTTCTATTTCACTACGCATCGACGATCATGAGCTGTAATATGGGTTAATCACACTCGAAATGGTTCATATTACAAATATTCCACTGGCAAACAGAATATGAATTACCCCATTGACTACTTCTTGCTTAAAAGAAACAACATCAATTCGACACATTCACACAAATCTTTTGGAATAAATGTTCATGAATGTTTATTTTAGTAGAAATTCAATATACAAGCTGATGGGATATAATGAAAGGGAGGATATCACCCGTACCGGTAGATAACGTGAACTATAAAAGAAAAGTCATGGTTTCATCAATTTTTACATATTCGTGAAGAGCTACATGTATGTTTTATACGCTGTTTGCAGGTGCACCTGTTCCTGATAAAGAAGATAAGCCCTTAATTATAAGACTACCCGTAAAATCACCATAAATTTCTGGGGAAAAATGAAATCTTTCCCCTCGAGGCTTCAAGGCTATATCCTATAGAGTTTAATTATAAAAAAATGTAAAAATGAAGAAGAAAAAATGTTAATGCCTACAATACAAAAGCTTTATTTTAACATCATCTTATGCTTCTAGTCGTTTTGTTTTGCGTGCTTAAAGCTGGCCCAGTCATACATGCATAAACACCATTGCAACTCATTGTAACTTTGGGAAAATTTGATAATGAAGAATAATGAAGAAAATTACATGCAAAAAAAATGTGGTTTTGCTACATAATACATATATTCTAAATTATGAGATATGCTGTCTCCAATACATATCTCATAATTTAGAATATATGTAGGGGAGACGGCATATCTCATAATTATGTTGTCTCCTCTACATAATCCCTCAATGTATCAAATTAATGAGATATTACGAAATGCGAAATATGCCATTCGTAATAATAAAAGTATATTCCGGCCCAGTAATATAAATGTAAATCTAACTTTTAGATAATCACACAACACAAGTCCCCAAAACTGCACTATAAATATATTGTATACTGGTATACTTAGTAATCTAAGATATTGACTTTGATGGCATACTTCAATATTTATTGGTAAATGCATGTATGTACATGTGTATACCTATATCGGCGTCCATTCATTCCAAATATACCGGCCTCTTTAACGAAAATAAAACTGTTATACATAATATTTCAGAATTGGAATACACGGAGATTGAGAGAGGGGATTTATTTTAATCACTCTTAGTCTAATAGGGCATGCACTTGCTGTGAGACCTTTCGATATGTATGCCAATAATAATTTGCTGTTCTACTTCCATCTCAGGGAAAGCTAACAACGCGGAGTTAAGTTATCAGGACTGAGGTAAAATGTCAGATTTAGCATATTAACAATTTTATGATGGGTGGACACGTTTTGGTAAAGTGGACAGGAATTGGCCGCCGTTCAGGTTAAGTATAATATCTGGGGAATCAGTTCAAATGGTCCTCCGCAGTCATGCCCCTTAGGATTTGTGATGTCATAGATTGACATCTTGAAAGAGATATCGTTGGCCGCTTGTTCATACTTCAATATTCTTTTTAAATTTTAGAATGGTCGTGCTTATTTTCTTTTCTATTGAGATCTTATGATTTTCTTCGTAAAAAAAATATACTAAAATATTTAGCATAATATTATACATGTATCTACATTTAGAGGAATGCTTTTTACATACGTGTGTTGTGGTTTGTAATCACATCAAAAGTCCATGTCGGGGTTTAGGGAGAAGAAAGGAGAATGTCCGTCCAAAATCACCTTGAAACATTGTATGGATGACCGATAGGGATACACCCCACGAGACCGACGGTCCACGCTACGCAAATGGATCTACTACACACGAGATAAAAAGGTCATTATGAAACAATTACCTAAAATTCTACTGAATGAGCCATATCAAATCTGACCGAGATGGATTCAGATCTTTCTCTAGTTTCAGTTGCCCCCGAGCTGTAGCTGCTCGGTAAGAATCATTTTGAGAAAGTGAGAAAGTAGGAATTATACCGAGACATCCAGATCTGTTTCCCGAGTGCTCTCCGACTTTTCCCGAGCTATAGATCGGAGGTACATTCGGTATTGGTGAGAGAGGGTCTTTAAATTGTCAGGAAGCCGAAGGGTAGATGGTGAAGCGTATTCGAAAGGTGACTCTGCATTCACCGGTGAATCCTTGATGTACTGCGCACCCGCGGGCAGAGGAATCAATTAAAAAATCAAGCTTTTCAATGACTAGAACGAGCGATTAGTAAGTGGGGAGGGCAGACATTAAAATGGTCGAGTGGGACTACTCAGAAGGTAATTCAATCGTTTTTGTCAACTACTGGGGGATATTTCAAGTTGTTTTTCAAGAGTATTACATAGAATTGAATGGGAAGGAAGGCAGGGAAAGGAAGCGGTCTTTTTTTTGTAAATGTTAAAAGAGAATTCATGTTGTAGGGTTATACCTGTAGGGGTAACAATGGCATTTGGGGGATAAGAGCCATAATGTAGTCGTTATGAATTTTGATGACACGGACCTAACATTGAACGCTTGTGTTATACGTTGTCAAATGCAAAGCAGTGCTTTTAATGATCTCCAATGTAGATGTTTGACCGCATGACCAAATGCCCTTTGGTTAGATTAGATTTAAAAGCAGAAATAGAGAATGGTAAATTTACATGAGATGTTTATGTAATGCAATTTTGGAAACGTCATTTCAAGGGCCCTAGTTCGGGTAATGTGTGGGGGAATAGGGTGCGTGCGCACCAGCGTGTGTGTATCTTTGAAACATTATATTATATCATTCAGAATAATAAACGATTTGCCTCATGTTTTATCAAAATGATGATATACTAACTACTTTGCAAAACTTCTAAACATGCAAATAAAATGATGGTCACTAAAAGCGCTAAAAGTATTTTTTCTTCTTACTTTCAGTTACCCTTTTTGTCAAGTCAAATAGAAAATCGGCATAAAACAGTTATTCCATTCTGACTTTGTATTCATATAATATAATATGAATCTATTGTAATACTCTACTAGTGTTTGTTTTCGAGGCAATTTGGACATACTTGTCGTAGTTTCATTTATCATGTTTATAAGCTTTCGTAGCACCAGAATAGTAGTCTTACGTCATTTGTTTTCAAGTGATGACGTTGAAAATCCACACAGCCTTATCATATGAACAGCAGACAGCTATTATACTAAATTGTTAATCAATTCTGCCCTCATTCTTGTCCCAATTTACGAAGTACTTTTCCGAACCTTTGCTAGCGTTGAACCATCATCCTCTATCCTAATATTTTGGAAAAGAAAAAAAAGGATTGAAATAAAATTTAATTCACCTACTTAAACGTACGTCAATCCGTGGCCCAATATAATAACCAGCCTCCCCCCCCCACAAAAAAAAAAGAGAAAAAAAAAACCCAAAAAAGAGAAAAGAATAGGCCTAGAAGAGAAAAACGGAGAGTGGAGGCATTCATTTTCCATTCTGGCGTGAAATTACACTTTCATCCACCCATGACAAACTGGGAAGCTGAATTGGATTCCATCACGTTTCAGACGTTTACCTATATTGTGATTTTGGTTCTCCGTATTTCGCATCATTTTTTTTTCTCTTTACATTGTTAAATGTGCTTCTGAAATCGTCGATTTCTCTTCTGTTTTTAATTAGCAGTCATCGGGTCTCTCCCACAGGTTACCGTCCTCTGTTTCAGTTCCTCTAAACATGCTAAAGCAGCATGTCTTCCATCGGTATTATCTCCAGCATCATCATCATCTTCATCGTCCTCGTCGTCATCATCATCTTCCTCGTCCTCGTTATCATCCAAAATTATTCCATCAGCATCATCTTTATGAATCATGATTCATGAACACCATCACCATCATCGTCGCCGTCATGCACATCATCAATACTGTCATCATCATCACAATCATATTCATATTCATATTCATCATCATCATCACCGTCATTATTATAATCATATTTATCATCATCATCATCATCATCATAAAATTCATATTCATCATTATCATCATTATAATAATCATAATCATATTCATTATCATCATCATGATTGTCATATTTATTATCATCATCATCATATTCATATTCATCACCATCATTGTTATCATTATCATAATCATAATCATATTCATTATCATCATAATGATATTCATATTTATTATCATCATCAACTAGTATTCATCATCATCATCATCATTATCAATATTTTAATATTGTGGTGCCTGCTGACAATAAACGGGATGTTTAATCCTAAATGATCTAGGCCAAACTTGAATGCACTCCCCATAAGTCGTCAATTTATAAAGTGATATCAAGGCATCCCAAAGTCCCAGATGATTTACGAAAAGGCATAATTTTGAGCTTAACTTAAGTGATAGCAGTCATCTAAGCTAGCTGAAGAAAAAGTGTGTCAGGAATATAAAATATATATATATATATATATATATACACAATGCGAAAGGAAATGAGAGAATAATGGTTGCGTAACTTAAATCAAAGTTCCCCAGAGCTGTCCTCCCTTTTTGAAATTTTTTGCAAAGGCTGAAAAAATGTCTCCGCCGGGAATCGAACCCGGGTCGTTGGCTTAGAACGCCAATGCCTTAACCACTAGACCACGGAGACGGGTTAGTGGTTTCGGCGACACCAGATTCAATTGACCGACAGATTGACAAATCTTCAACCTTATTAATTAATTCCGTTGTCGGGGGCAGGTGAGTTTGAACAAAGACAAGCCGCGTGCCTCAGCTGGATCCAAGCGAATGCTTTGAGATACATGTATACATTAGAATAATTATTAACAATATTGTGAGGAAATAACATATACAACAGCTTTGGCAACTCTCGTGAAAATATATATACAATGCGAAAGGAAATGAGAGAATAATGGTTGCGTAACTTAAATCAAAGTTCCCCAGAGCTGTCCTCCCTTTTTGAAATTTTTTGCAAAGGCTGAAAAAATGTCTCCGCCGGGAATCGAACCCGGGTCGTTGGCTTAGAACGCCAATGCCTTAACCACTAGACCACGGAGACGGGTTAGTGGTTTCGGCGACACCAGATTCAATAGACCGACAGATTGACAAATCTTCAACCTTATTAATTAATTCCATTGTCGGGGGCAGGTGAGTTTGAACAAAGACAAGCCGCGTGCCTCAGCTGGATCCAAGCGAATGCTTTGAGATACATGTATACATTAGAATTAGAATAATTATTAACAATATTGTGAGGAAATAACATATACAACAGCTTTGGCAACTCTCGTGAAAATATATATACAATGCGAAAGGAAATGAGAGAATAATGGTTGCGTAA
Source organism: Heliocidaris erythrogramma (assembly GCA_025617745.1). Lineage (NCBI taxonomy): Eukaryota > Metazoa > Echinodermata > Echinoidea > Camarodonta > Echinometridae > Heliocidaris > Heliocidaris erythrogramma. Next base: position 33,693,844 of record CM046870.1, on the reverse strand, counting down.
CTTAAATCAAAGTACCCCAGAGCTGTCCTCCCTTTTTGAAATTTTTTGCAAAGGCTGAAAAAATGTCTCCGCCGGGAATCGAACCCGGGTCGTTGGCTTAGAACGCCAATGCCTTAACCACTAGACCACGGAGACGGGTTAATGGTTTCGGCGACACCAGATTCAATTGACCGACAGATTGACAAATCTTCAACCTTATTAATTAATTCCATTGTCGGGGGCAGGTGAGTTTGAACAGAGACAAGCCGCGTGCCTCAGCTGGATCCAAGCGAATGCTTTGAGATACATGTATACATTAGAATAATTATTAACAATATTGTGAGGAAATAACATATACAACAGCTTTGGCAACTCTCGTGAAAATATATATACAATGCGAAAGGAAATGAGAGAATAAAGGGAGGACAGCTCTGGGGAACTTTGATTTAAGTTACGCAACCATTATTCTCTCATTTCCTTTCGCATTGTATATATATTTTCACGAGAGTTGCCAAAGCTGTTGTATATGTTATTTCCTCACAATATTGTTAATAATTATTCTAATGTATACATGTATCTCAAAGCATTCGCTTGGATCCAGCTGAGGCACGCGGCTTGTCTTTGTTCAAACTCACCTGCCCCCGACAATGGAATTAATTAATAAGGTTGAAGATTTGTCAATCTGTCGGTCAATTGAATCTGGTGTCGCCGAAACCACTAACCCGTCTCCGTGGTCTAGTGGTTAAGGCATTGGCGTTCTAAGCCAACGACCCGGGTTCGATAGTTGATTGAAAGGGAGTCAAACAATATGAATACCATACTTTATCTTCAAGTTCTAAACCCTTTTTCCAATTTGTAAGGCTGTTACATTCTTTCACGTTATGTTTTAAAAACGACTGGTAAATATTACTGTGAACACCCTTCTTTCATTGTCAATATAAGAAGTAATGATTCAGGTATAATACATTAGGTTCCATCAACTTTGGTATAACACTCTTTTTAAAACCAGACCGAATAGCATTGCACAACCGATAGTATTGAAGGAAATATATTTGTATATTTAAAGGACAATTAACCCCACATGATATTCTAGATGCGGTATTGTCTGCTACGTCTTTCCATGGAGGCTGCCATTTTGTGCATGACACGGATCATTAGGTACCATATGCATTGATAATAGCCTACCTTTACAACAGATACGTCGCTTTGTTCTGATTTTATTACGATTGTTATTGGCCATGGGCCTAGATAATTGACGACCCATGAGTTCTAATAGCCATCCTGTAATGCAGATTCCTCGCTTTGTTTTGGTATTGTTACGATTGTCTCCGTCCTTGACGTCAATTCTCCGTCTCCACGTACAGAAAGTATATTTTTATGAACAAATTAAGACCTTTTAAAAAATATATAAAACTAAACTTACATTTCAGAATATGTGACTATATCTAATATATATTTGTCCTCTAAAAATCAATTACAAGTTAACGATGAAGGAAATATTACTTGGGATGAAAAATATTTTCGTGTACACATAAAGTAATGGCAGCCCCCTTATTATTGCTAGCAGACAATAACTTGGCTGGAAAATAGTGATTTATATCTATATCCTGTGTTTTTACATGAAATTGCATGTATCAAATAAGAGGCATATACTACACCATTCAAAATAAGCTAATTCATACGCTGAGGTTAATTTCCCTTTAATTTATGTTGAAGCTCAGGAATAATGTCAGTATTTTACACAAGCGAAAGAGGACGAAATGTTTCTTTAAAGATTCACATCAAGTTTGCTCAGGCATGTCAGGCGATACGTATTGCTCTGTAAATATTGAAATTCGTAATAGTTTTGAGTCGCCATGTCGTTCAACCTAGATATACAGGCATTAGTATTATATTATGATTGACTGTGTTCTATGGGCCATTTGATTTGAGTGTGTATTTCATGATCAAGCTGTGGAAATATTTCAATACGATGCTTGAGCAACTGATATCGTACCACATCTCAAAGTATGCCATTCCAACCGGAGTAAATGAGAAGAGAGACCGCACACATGAACTGACAAGCAGAGGAAAACAGAAAGAGAAAGAGAGAGAGAGAGAGAGAGAGAGTTGGAGTGTGTGTGTGTGTGTGTGTGAGAGAGAGAGAGAGATACAGACAGAGAGAGACAGAGAAAGAGACAGAGAGAGAGAGACAGAGAGAGAAAGACAGAGGGACAGACAGCCATACAGAAAAACAGCGATTGAGGGGAATAGGAAGGCTATTCAAATAGCAGGGAAGGAGAAAGATAAAGAGAGAGAGAGAGAGAGAGAGAGAGAGAGAGAGAGAGGAAGGGGGATATAGATAATGGAAGACAGAAACTTAGAATTAAAATAATGAATCAGATTTTAAAAGTAACGCAAAAAATGTAAAAATAAACTTGAATTCGTTTTGATACTCAACATCTTTAGCGAAACAAAGCTTTACTTATTGATTCGTACGTGCGTGCGAGTTTGGCATTTCACGTTGCTAAGGGCAACGACATAGAAGTTACTTGAACTGATGGGGGAAACAGAATGAAGAAGTTAAGTTGGGGGTGGGGGTGGGGGTCGTGATGCTGCAGTATGAAACAGTATACCATGCGGCAAGATGGCCAGGAAAAAAAAATAGGATACGATACTTGATGTATAGAGATGAATATTAACCCGTTGACTACTGAAATCTTTAACTCTCATAGGTTTAATACAGGAGACACCCGGTTCCTGTAATCTATGGGTTAAGAGACAGTACATCATTGATGAAGGAAAGGACACCGAAGGAAATACAGTACATGTTTGACAATACCTTCGAAAACAAAGTACAAGCAGAACAACAATAAACAAACAACATATATGTTCTCATTATAATTATAACCAATGTAGAACCGGTTCGTTTGTCGTGAAAGATATCATATAAAAACTTTAGAACATTTTTTTTCCCCCATTGAAGTCTCAAAGAACAGAAATATTTCCCCAAAAAATATTTGACAAGAATGTTATTTGTTTCGAAGTGGAAACACAACATATGCCACATCCTCTGTTTACTTGCATTACCAATATTCTTTTGCTCTTTGAGACTTCAATGTCCCCCCAAACCCCTCCGAAATACAACATTATTCTCAAAAATTTCATAAGATATCATCGAACCGGTCCTACATTGGTTATGATTATCATTCAGTGGTAACATAACACTCATCCCTGTCACGCAAAAGTATAACAAAACAAAACAACGAAAGCGATACCATTACAGTACACTATGAACACGATGACAAAGAGAGCGGAAAAAATACAGCTCCTCATTGTACCCTCCACAATTACTCTCGTAGACAAAAGAACATCCCTTCATTGATATTATGTAAAATAAGTAGAACAGGTGAATATGCATGTGACACATGTTCTACATATGTTTACATAATAGCAATGAAGGGATGTTCTTTTGTCTACCAGAGAAATTGTGGAAGGTAAAATGAGGAGCTGTATATTTTGTCCGCTTCTTTGTTCGTCATGTTCATAGTGGTAGCACCAGTAGAAAACATCAAGTATCTCCCACTATAAACATTGGCGGCACTCAAAAGTTTGAGTTTATTACAGTTTGATTGATTATGGGACTTATGACAGTAACACACAGGAGCCTCGTTGGTATCATATTCCCAAGATTAAGTTTCTTCAAACAAATGAATAAGGCATAACAAAACTATAGGATCATCTAATTTCATTATTCGGGCTCTAAAGATTAATATTTACTCTCTCAATTGCCTTTCATTTCTGGAAAGGGAATATCAATCATACAATGTTCCCATCAGCATTATCATGATTATTGCAACATTCATGGATTGATTCGTATTAGTCCACAACGTGGGTCGAATTGGACATGAAACAAACATCAGTGAATTGTGGGGTGAACCTCATGCAAGGGATTATTCAAAGCTCGGGATTAACTTTTTAAAAATTATTTAACACGATTAAGATAAAGACGTAACATGTTATAAGAATTCAGGCCTCGTTTGTTAATTCCTGGCACTGAATGAGAAAGAATTATTATTAAGAAAATAATGAATATAATAAGAATGTATAAATCCTCTGAATATGTCTCCGATCCCCCTTCACTCCATGTTGCATTGACTCATGCTATCCTGTGGCATAGCATGGATTCAGCCATGGGGGAGTGGGGGCGGCACTAGTGCCAAGCTAAGAGGGAGGGGCACCAGAGATATTAGGTATTATAATGAAATCGATAAAACGAGTGGTTGGAGAGAACCGTATCTCCTTATTTTATCATTTTAACGTTGAATTTTCCTAGTCCCCTCCCCTGTTCTCTCTCTCTCTCTTATTTTTGCTCCAGAAATTTCACTTCAACTTGAAGAACTAACAAATTTGATGTAAATTGACTATTGATCGAACTTTTTTTTTCAACTATTGGATTTTGTTTTCATTGTAAAAAATGCCACTAGAAGAGCACCTACTGAGTTGAACTTTACATGAATGTATTAAAGTTTGGAGCAAGTGCGATGTGTACCGGCGCTATGAGCCGCTTTAGAAGACACTGCTGTTATTTATTTATTATTTTCATTTATCGCCATTCGATTGGGAGGGGTGGGGTGTCCCTGTGCACGCATGCTACGCCAGTGCTTGTGATACCTAGTAGATAGTGAATGGGGTAAGGGCTTCCTCCGAGGGACCACGCCAATGTTATCATTTTTCTCCACCGGGGAGTTGATCATGAAACACAGCTTTCAACACTCCTCCAAGACTCCTTGCGATTAGTCATCCGGGTATTGCAGAGGATCTAATCTTCACTGGTTGCCGAGTGATGCAGGCAATCACGGAGGCCAAATTTGGATGTTGCTATATCTTTATGTTCTACACGGGAAGATACCAAAATATAACGCACATCTTGATGAAATTAAAGGGTGACACATTTTTAGGCGAGATTTAATCAAAGAGATGATCCACGATATTTGCTACATTCAATCACTGTATAATTTTAAAATTTTGGTGAAATTCGTTGTAAAATAAGAAAGTAGTAATTGGATTATGTTCCAAACATATTGACAAATATCGTATTGAAGAAGAAACAAAATGATGACAAAGTCATGCTGTGTTTCATCCCGTCGGAATTTAATTTCAACGTTAAATCTGAATCATAGCGGAATTAAAAAAAAAATCATGTCACTCAAAATGCATCGGTCAATTTAGAGAGAGAGAGAGAGGGAGAGAGAAAATCAGAAAGTAGATCAACCAGGGGAGCGTTTCATCACGCGTTTTGTCAGTGATTTTTACTGACAAATTTGCTCTCAGCCAATCAGATGCAAGGATTTCAGTAGCTTATAACAGTTGTCGGTAAAATTCACTGACAAAACGCTTGATGAAACGCTCCCATGGATAAGATGCTACATGTATTTATATAATCATTTATGTTGAGAGAGAGAGTGTGTAGGAGTTATGTTTAGATTAGGGAGGGATGGGGGCGGGGTGGGGTGAGGGAGGAATGGGGAGAGAGAACGAGTGTGAGGTGGGAGAGGGGGAAACGGTGTTAAAACAACTGATGAAAGAGTGTGAGGGAGACCTAGAGCAAACTTGAAATAGATAGAGATATTTATTTATTTATTTATTCATATAAAGAAAGAAAACAACTTCACCTCAGTATTAGTATACTACACTTAGTTAAGTGTATGTTATGTACATTCGACTTTGTGTAGATCTATGAATACATATCATTCTGTTCATTCACAACTCTCATTCATAACTCTCATTATAACAAGGTGATTTTGCCAGTCCCACTTCTTTGTATTCTAAAGTTTTTAAGCCCTGATATAATAAGGTCTCTATATAAAGAGGTGATTTCCTTGGTCCCAAGGAGTTTTTTATAACAAGGTTGCACTGTAAATTACTTTTTTTTTAAAACTTGTGTATGTATATGTAACCATGTAAGATTATTACTCTTTAATACATTGTAGGATTATACTGTCATTTATGTGATGTGTTGTTAATGAATTCTATCAATCAAAATCAAATCAATGGAATCAACCAGAGAGAGAGAGAGAGAGAGAGAGAGAGTAGTAGTAGAGAGAGAGAGAGAGAGAGAATTAGACGGGGTGGGGGATCTAAATGTCTACTGATAGAGGGGCAGGTATGAGACTCAATTGAAGGGATACTCAACCGCAGATTGTGGACGTTTTAATGCCGCGAGAGGGCACCGTGATCGTTACCTGATCATGCCGTTGCCCCTCGGGGAGCAAACCTCGGATAGACTGGTCGCCGCACAAACATGCACTATGAACACGATGACAAAAGAGAGCGGACAAAATTTACAGCTCCTCATTGTACCCTCCCCAATTGTTCTGGTAGACAAAAGAAAATCCCTTCATTGCTATTATGTAAAATAAGTAGAACAGGTGAATATGCATGTACACCTGTTCTACATATTTTTACATAATAGCAATGAAGAGATGTTCTTTTGTCTACCAGAGCAAGTGTGGAAGGTACAATGAGGAGCTGTATATTTTGTCCGCTTCTTTGTTCGCCATGTTCATTGTGATGTAGGCTTCACCTGAGCTCGGTCGGCTTCGTGCAGTCGAAATGTAATCCCACTTAGTCCAACGGACGCGTTCGACGCACAAACTTTGTGTACGAGTGAATGGGGCTTACGCAATCCTGACTTTCCCCACGGCCGCCCGGTTGCGTATCCCTTTAATCATGTTGATGAAAGCTGTTTACTGTTTGAAGATATACATGGAGGGGTAGAGAGATATATAGGCCTTTTAGATTGAGAGAGAGAGAGAGAGAGAGAGAGAGAGAGAATGAGATGGGTGGGAAAAATCTAAATGTGTATAGAAGGGAAGATACGAGACTTGATGGAAGGTGTTTACTGTTTCATGATTATCTAGACATGGTGGGATAGAGAAAGATATACATATACATATATATATATAGTCCAAGATATATTGAGAGAGAGAGAGAGAGAGAGAGAGAGAGATAGAGAGAGAGAGAGGAGAAGAGAGAGATAGCGAGGAGACTTGATGGAAACTGTTTACCCTTTTAAGATGTAGACATCCAGATTAAGTTGAGACAACTTCAAAATCTACGAGGGACAGGAAGCATCATTCGCTAAAAGCTAGATTACTTTCACGATCCCAGGCAGACGATGTGCACTGTACAGAGACAAACTATTGGCTTTAGTGGGTTTAATATTATAGTTCATCAGACACATGAAAAGGCCTTAAAAACGTCGATATATTCAATTTAAAGTTGTCGAATAAACTTATGTGTTATTTCACCCGACTACAGTAACTACGAAAGCAAATATGTAATATTATTGTATAGACGTTATAGATATGCAGCTAATGGACCTAAGGCTTTCAGTCAATATATCCGAGGGACCCACTTAGTTTTGAACCTGACGATGAACCCTTCGGTTACATCTGTACTGCCACCACTACCACCTAGCAACTGCGACTTTTTGTACATATGATTGTATACAATATAATATATGTAAATCTAAATAATTATACAAATATACACAGACATTAGAGGCCCTGTTTGAAATTAAGGTACTAGTACCCGAAGTTATACCGAGTATTATTACTCGTCACATGATGCGCGATGTACCAATCAGTTGAGCCTATTTTTAATGTAACGGATCTGAACAGAAATGGAAAGGATTCCCATAACAAGAAAAACATTTCAACAGAGGAGACGCCCCTGTATGATTATTTAAATATTACAAACTGTGTAGTTTGATGCATTGGCTATATAATGACAAATGAACAACATTCCTTCAGACGAGATGAAAGTGCACGAGGCTATTCTTGACTGTCATGAGATTACTGCCGTCATGAAACATATCCCAAATGACAAGGGGATCATCCGATCGCTCTGATCCACTTCGGCGGGGAGAACGAAAGACGACACCGAAGATGACGGCGAAGACCTTGAACGCCGCGCCGATAACAGACGAGGGTCCGAGAGGTAGCGTCGACTTACTGGACCCCCAAGTCATTCTGGCCTGTTGGACCAATATCTTTTGGTAAACAATGCCACTGGATATGTAGAGATCGGTTGCAAGTGTTAATAACCATCCATCCACCCGCCCTTCAATCCGTGTATCGGACTTCAGAGTTGAAACGCTTAAAGCGTAGCCAGATAGATGAAATAAGACTGTCATCTGGAAATATTAATATCTACAGCGTGTAGCAGTGTTGTAGTGCCTTAATGCACGACCTTGGCCTTAAGGCCAGTTCCTTCAATGCCTTGGCCTTGGACTTGGATGTCTTGGCCTTTGGCATGCCTTGCCCTTGGCCTTGAGGGTTCCAAAGCAAGCCTTGGTCATCTCCAAATAATTCAAGGCATTTTCAAGGCATATGGAACTTTGCTATTTTTGCAAGTAAATTTTAAAAATATTTTAGTTGTTTTGTGCAGTGACACTGTATCATGTACATGTAACTAATACAAGATCTAGGTAATCATAATAGCCCTTTGAAATAACTTCATATTTACAAATTTGTAGATTGATATAATAGAATGATGATGATGATGATGATGATGATTCATTTAGTAATATCGCATAGAGTACAGTTGCAAATTGGAACAAAATGTATTGGCATATCTAGTCTTTATGTGAACAGTTTGTAAATTTGAACGAAGTATTTGCAACTATTTGTGAATTTGGTACTAAACGGTTTCTGCTTAATTATGCAAAAAAAAAAAAAAAAAGGTATAGGCCTACACCTGTTTTTGAGTGCTTTGTTTGGCAATGGGCCACTTGAATGGGACGCAAAAAACTTAATTTGAGAGAGCAGAACATGATTATATTGTGGATTATATACAAAGGGTAAATAGCATTAGAAATGACATGTAGTCATTTTAGCGTATAAAATGGGAATGATTTTCTAAAGTTTGTTGGTTTTACTCCCTCACATAACGTTGCTTCAGGACTTTGTAAAATCTTCACGACCCTCTATACATAGAATTGTGATATACATGTAGTTAAAAAAAATTGCCTGTTAAAGGGTTCAACATTTAAATAAATAAAAGAAATGTATACATTTTCGTTGCTCTGCTCCCTAATATACATGAACGCCCGTGGTAATCAGCCACTCAAATATAATCATGAAAATAAACCCAAGATCATTGGACGGTCTTCCCGCCAACCGACCATAAAAGATAAAAACACACACACAAAAAAACCACCATCAAAAAACCAACATAGAATGATTAAATAAATAATTCAAATAAGCAAAGACATTAAAAAAAAAATTTAGTCCATGTGATTTTTCCAAAGAACTGAAGATAGCGAAACCATCATGAAATAAAATGATCTAGTACATATCAATAGTAATTTATCCATGACACATTTTTTTTAAAACAACACCGAGGAAGAACATTCAGACGCCAACTAAACTAGATCAAACCAAGTTCATAAAACAAAAGAAAGGCAGAAATGTCATCTGATATCAAGCAATAAAATTTGTATAACGGTATTGCGCAAACATAAAGCAACCCCAACCCCCCCCCCCCATCTCCTGCTAATTAATTTAAAGGTGATGTCTGCACGAAACATTCAAGATTTATGTTAAAACCTTTGTTGAGAATTATTGTTATCATGTTAATGAAAGCGACACCACGTTGGTCGCGACAATAAAATAAAAGTCATAAATACATGTAAAAATATCAACACAATGAATTGATCGAGGAAGAAATTACTAGAGCTTTCCTAATTTTAGACCCTCGCCTGGAACGTTGCAGAATGAAAACTAATCCTGGTAATGAGCCATATGTCCCACAAACATTGATTAGCTTCCAAGCAAGGGCCTATGTAAATATTGATTTCATGATCAGAGTTTCTTTATTAGAAAACACCATCAATGTAAATGTGTGGGACTGTAGGAGGACAAAGAGTATTGTTGATCCATGCTTGTATGCTCAGGTACATTGGCATATTAAACCAATGAACTGAATCAACTTGAGATGTCCCCCGCTGTTTGGATTCCATTGTTTGATTAAGAACTCAAAAAAAATGTTTTGCCAACAGGTTTCAGTAGTCTCTGTCATTATTAATGTGAACAGAGGTCACTATATTTGATTGGATTTTACTTGTGCAGACAAGCTAACCGTATTTATAAGTCCTTAATTTTCCTTCCTCTGGATATTTTAACCATATCTTGTTCAAACTTAATTTCTTATAGGCGTTCGCATCATCTTAATTTGATTGATCACACATTGATTATTTGCTATTTGGGAAATAATTCAGGAGGGTCGCTTCACTTGGTTAGGTAAGATTTTTGTTCATTTATTTATATTTGAATTACTTATCTTTAAATTAGCACAAAATGATAAAAAATCATGACAAACTTTGATACACGGACAAAAGCCTTTAAATCTTATATTTTTTGTCCCTATTGGGGAGGGACCTCATATGAAACATCAAACAGTTAACCGACATCAAAATTCCCCTGTTGTGACCTTCTTTTCTCTGATCCCCCTAAACCGTTTGCGAATCTGCAATTATTTTGTGCCCCATCTCCTTATAATTCACACTTTTGATCCTACAAGAGTAAGCCGAGATAGATACAAACTAAAAACTTAATGTAGAATCAGAGTAGACCCTACTTGAGACTCTCATACGAGATGTTCTAGGTTCGATCCTTGCTAGGTACTTATATCCTAGGAAAAGATAGTTTGCCCATATTTTGTTCCTCTCGTCCAAGGTGTACCAACTAACTAGCAATGCTATGGTACTGATGGCCCTCAGGGAGAACGGTATTATTGCTGATTATTATCATCATCATTATCATTACTATTGTTATCATTATTATCTTTATTATTATGATGATGATGATGATTATTATTATTATTATCATTATTATTACTATTATTATTATTATCATTATCATTATTATTATCATTAACATTACTTTTATCACTACAATTATTATTATATCCTACATCATAAAATTCTCCTACAAGGATTGGCCAGGATTATCTCACGTGACATAAAATATTTTTCACCATTGAATTGATTAATTGCTTTTTGTTATTCTGGATATTTCGAAGCTATCGATATCGCGACAATGACTCGTGATAATGTTTGTGCATGGCGAGCCTCTCAGTTTACTCTGATTCGACATTTAATGCTTATTTTCTGTCTATCTAGGCTTACTCTTGTAGGATATAAATAAAGCTACCGAATGCCTAGGGATACGCCACCAGGCGGCAGTGGGGAAAGTCAGGATTGCGTAAACCCCATTCACTCCTACACAAATCTTGAGCGTCGAACGCCTCCGTCGGACCACTGCAATTACATTTTGGACTGCACGAAGCCGACCGAATCTTATATACACGAGAGCTCCTCGAGCTCAGGCTGAACGTGCATGTTGCGCGGCGACCACTCTGTCCGAAGTTTGCGCCCAGCGGGGCAACGGCATGATCAGGTAACGATCACGGCATAAAAAAACGTCCACAATCTGCGGTTGAGTATCCCTTTAAAGACTTCAAATTCCATTGGTGCTAATATTTCGCAAGACGAAGAATATAGAAGAAATATCCTTCTCAGGTTGAAATGAATAAAAACATGTCAAACTTTATAGGTTACAATTAACCCGTTGATTACTGAATGTTCTCATTCCCATAGGCTTAATACAGGGACCACCAGGTTTCTGTAGGCATGGGGCAAAACACCAGAGGCCTGGGCGTTTTGTCAGTGGTTTTTACTGACAAATTTGCTCTCAGCCAATCAGATGCAAGGATTTCAGTAGCTTATAACAGTTGTCGGTGAAACTCACTGACAAAACACTTGATGACACACTCCCCTGAACTCATAATTTGCCACCAATGTAACATGGTAACAAGATTATTCACAGTGAATAATTTGAAAGAATAAAAATTATCACTTTAATTTATGTTTCTTCGATACACCTTTGAGGTTGGAACACTTCCCCTTGAAAATATTGTTCCGGATTTCGACAAATCGTTAAATGATGTATTAATTAATATTCACGATATACAGTGCTTATTCATGAAATTGAAAACATACGATCAAATTACATTGAACACATGCAAACACTCGGAACTTACTCAACCCTATACTGTGTATCATGTACATATACTCAAGATTTTGCTGAGTAAAGAAAATAACGAATCGAAACCCGCCTAAGATTGGGATGTTTGGCTCAGATAGAACATAAAATAATGTCAAGCAAACATTTAATGACATACCTGCATTTCCCCAAGGCCTTTTTGCTGCTGCATATACATAAAAATGTCTCTAAATAGTAACGGAAGCTAGATCCGCTGGTATCGAGGGGCACCGCTAAGACATGTTGTTTCGGATGGGGGAGGGGTGGGGGCGTCAGACATATTATCCCTTTAATTTGGGTGACAATTCTAAATGCATGACATATAAACAGTTACCGGTTTAAATTTATCGACGAATGTAACCTGGCTTTTTTAATGCAACAAAGAGGGGAAAAAATTACAAAATATCGGATGTGACATTAAAATAAAAGATTTTAAAACAGATATGATGCAAAAAGGGGACATACACGGGCTGAAAATTACAACTGGCCATATGGTATCTACAAGTTTTTGCTCTTGATATAAATCAAGTTATGATTTCAAGACCGGCTTATATAGCGCCATCAACGTCCAACATTCACCGTTGAAGCTATATTTTTCACTCTCATCCGATTTGTGTTCTATATTTAGAGCACCCGCCACGTGATCTTCTGAGCCACATGTGCACACAAACCACAATGCAATTTCTACTCCGTCTTTCCATGATGTGAGTGTGCACCAAATGTGATATGGATTTGAAAACCGGTGGAAAAATTTGGGGACCCAAGCATATTTGCCCTGAGTTGTGATTTCAAGGATGTTAAAATGGAATCGTCATGTCTCACGCTTTGATTTGATTTGATATGATTGTCCGTTTAAGGCTTAATAAAATGTATAACAATGAATGAATTGAATATCAGCCCATTGCAATGAAGACCCGTGACAACTGACAACCAAATTTCTAATGGGTCATATGATTTAACCTATAGGCCTATATATGCACATTTTTGAGGGTATAATATCATTGAGTGTAGACATCCTTTTCGGTTTATATGAAAGAACACCTATTCGTTGTTGAAACATTTTTCGATCATTAAAGGGTCGGTCACATTTGTCCGATAACAATAACGATAATTCCAATAGCCTTCCTCGGTAATGTATGCACATTTTTATACATACGAAACAAAGGTTGTTGTTGACAACCTGAAAGCTTACCGGAGGTTTGTCCGACATAGCAACAAGTAATGTATGCAAACTGGATTCCAATCATTGAGGCTCATTTTATAAAAATCAGGTTAATGGAATAGATTGTCATTTGGTCAGTGCTCAGAGAAGAATGTGCATGAATTTGAAATATTATACAGAACCGGTCTATTAAAGGTTCACCCAACGATAATGAGTGTACGTGCGTATGAGTATAGTTGTGATTGTTAATAAGTAGGGCAGCTGTAGGGTGTACCTTTAATGAAAAATCTCGTCAGCGTCATCGTTATCGGACAAGTGTGACCAGCCTTTAATAGAGCTGTAATTCTTGTTTAGCCCTAAAGTGTATTGCGTGCATTAATTAGCCTACATCCATTTACAACCGACCGACATAAATATTAGGCGGTGACCTGAACGGTGAAAGCGGAACCTATAACGTGTTGTGAGACAGATAAATACAAACAAAGCTTGACCGAGATAAGAGGTTTAGTGATCCGAGGTCAGTTAAGGACACGCCGGTCAGCTGAGGACACGGGTAGTGGTCTCATGGATGTCGTGAGTGTTCTCCTTGACTGACCATTGCCAGATGAAGGTCATCGTCTCGAGCTTGACCGATCACATTCATACAGACATTGACCTTCTTTTGGAGGAGAAAATGACCTTTAAGAAAATACCAGTGTGACGAAATCCCCCGGGGCAAGCTCATTAAAGAGACAGAGAGAGAGAGGTAGAGAGAGGTAGAGAGAGAGAGGTGGATAGAGAGAGGGGTGAATTTGTAAGCAACCTTGTACTAGTTGTGTGAATTCATTCGATTTTTTTTTATTCAACGCTAAAGCGATCAAATCTATTTTTAGCACTGGTGTGTTGTACTGCCTGACGGGCCCACTATTCAACAGTCCTGCTTGATTCATACAAACGAGGTTTTGTCCTTTCCCCTAACAATAGAGACAACACGACATTGGCATTCGCAGCCGCTGCGGGCCCATAAAAGTTTTTCGAAGCCATACCTTCCGAACCTGGTTGCAATGCAAATAGTGCATAGCAATCCCGTTTTATTAATACATGTATTTGCATGTATTGCTTGGCATAGTTGTGCATAGTGCTTTAAGAGTCAGTAACCGAAATGCACTGCTCAGTAACGTCGTGGTGAAAATTACTGAGCAGTAGTTGAGGGGACTCTTATCTTCTTTAGCATTCTTTGTCGAAGAAGCATCGAGTATATGAGCTCATCATTCCCAACTTGGCTCTGATCTCTCGCCTACGCTCCCATCCGATTTTTTGTTTAAAACTGGATTTAGATATATCAATGCCATGAACTGTGATAACCTTCCTTGAGAAGGGTTCAAACTCCATCCCGATATCATCATTCCTTCGCATCTTTCTTTCTTTGCAGCCGCTGTTTGATCATCATTCCGAAACTCAAGCAACTGCCGAGTGACTCAGATTGGATTTTGTAAATTGTGACTAAAAAACAGAAAATGAAGAATTTCCGTTGCACTTCGCCAACATGACATACGGCCCCCGCATACAAAGTGGACTTCATCGAATGGCGATCGCTCCCTGGGAAATGTATTTTGCATGATCGGAGACTTGAAGAAGAACAACCAGGCCAAAAAGGAACACCAGACTGTGTCCGAGTCATTTCGCAAACATCGCTTGATTTGCAAAGTCGGCACAAACTAATAGCACACAGGCGAGTCAAGTTCTTTACCAGAGCGGTATGGGAAACAACGGTCTGCACATGGAAGAGCTTCTTGTTTCCGAACAGGATATATAACTTAACTTGGAATCACTTTTTGCGAAAACGTAATTACAAACTTTTCTGTACATGTGCTTTTCATATTTTGCTTTCACCGTACCGCTTCATGTGTGCATTCTCCAGGAGCAGTGCTTGTTTCAGAGGATACAATGATTTGATAGTTGTACTGTTGTGAAATGTGCCTGTTTTGAAGAACTGGGGAGTTAATTACGATACTCATTGGATATATTAAGTGTTTAGGATTAAAGTGATCACATGCTCGAGAAGTAGTTTCGAGAAACCAAAACAAGTGACGTCGACGGAATGATTAATGTGAAGACTTTCAAAATAGGCCTTTTATTCAAATTTTCAAAGCGTTTACATGTTGGATCGGCAAAGAGTAATTTTGTGATTTCATGTACCAACCAGAATAAATATTAAAGCAACACAACCCCATGGAGAAGGCTTTGTGAACGTGCATTTTACATTGGAAAAATAATCATATTTTGTGGAACCGTGAAGGATTTACACGGTTCGCTTATGCGCGGATGAATTCGGAGCGGTTTTTGGTCAGATCGCTACGGGGAGTTCCACGGGGGCACCTGCTAACAACTGCCCTGTGCTAATCAGATCGGATTTATACCAGGGTCTATTTTCACCAAGGGGGTGATCGCAATGGCGAAGGACCACATAAGGGGATACTGTCGAAAGGATGTTCGGAAGTGTAGGATGACACCAATGAAGTGGAATATGCAAAAATGGGTGAGTACTATCGTCTATGATTCATCCAATTTACTGCTAAATAGACCCTTGTAATAATAGTCATAGTGATAGTTGCCATTGTCGGTGGCAAACTATTCATGTCATGAGTGTAACTAACGTGTATTCATTATGTGGTGCCATGGTAAAATCAGATTTTCTCCCAGCTCCGTGGTATATTGGCGCAATTCGAAATTCTTTTCATCTCGGTTAGAAAGAGATATTAGATTCCATTAATGACATGAAGAGGTCAAAATGAAAAATAAAGAATGCATCATTTAAACTAAAGCAAGATATTGAATACAGTCATGTGACTGTTGTTGGGGAAATGATGTGTAATCTGTGCGTTCTCATAGCTTTGCTGCAGGAAATTCTCATGTTATTTTGCCCCTTTGTTTTTCCTGAACATTATCTTTGCTATAAGTATCAGTATGTAAGAGTTAAGTCCATCGAAAGTGTTTTACAATATATTTCATGTTTCGGTATGCATAATACTCATTTTGTTCATCCTATAATGACTTTCCCTTTTCGCTTGTGTCGTGCTACAATGTAAACAATTAGTCTTCAAAACTAATTATCAAAAAACGTGCAGAATGCTGGTACCCACTTCTACTGCGTATTACGTGGCAAGAGCTAATGTTTGAATTATTTAGAATTATTTACAGCCATTAACCATCATGTTAACCTTGTCATTTGTCGTGACGACGTTTCACAGTCGACAACTTTAAAGGTACAAAATAACTTGTGAAAATTGCGTGTTTTGATAATCATTCCAACTCCTCGATCATTCCAAGAAAAAGAAATTGTTAATGGTATGGAGTTCCTTTTAAATAATAATGATAATAGCTGATTCTTATATATTTACTGTGTAGTTCAGGTGATATCTATGATCTAAGAGTTATACATCGTGTTTCAAAATAATGAAATAATTAATTTGTTGACAATTTTTCTGATAACTTTCAGGGTAATTTTTCTTACATTTTTCAAAACCAAACAACAACAAAACGAACAAGAAAACACTAAATCAATTCAAGTGCTTTCGCAACCATGCCAGAATGTGGATCGAACCATAAAACGTTTTGTATTTTTTTATGGTCCCCATGTATGTCATGTGTGTCACTTTCCTTAGTAATCAATGCAACCAGGCATATTAACCGCAAGATGACCGAAGGTTGTGAAAGCATTTCACCTATATTAATGTTATCATAACCATGATAACGATTTTTGCGGGTTGCTCTCTAAGACGGCCAATACACGCTGCATTACGTGTAAACTCTATGCAATTAGTCATTTTGGATGGTTATAATTTTCGTCTTGCGCTTTGAATTGAGATAGGAATCTATTTCTTTGATAACGAATAAATACTAATGCCAGATTCTCTATCCAAAGTCCATAATTTAAAGAACAAACAATAAGCATGAAATCCATCTCACACAATACTGTGTTGCTATTCATATGTAGAATAAATACTTGTTCTAGAATCACGTTTTTAGGTCCTCGTCTAATATGATATACTTCCAGTATGCAAATAACCGAGAGATATCTGCACTGTACCGATTACGGGTGAAATGTTTGAGCTGAAATAGGAGTGAGATTTATGATTATAATTGGCACATTGACCTGTGATTCAGTGTTTGCGTGGATTCTAAAATAAAATATTTATGGTTAGAGGTAGTGATGAAGTCTGAATATTTATTGGACGGTAATGATGATAGGTCTTTTACTCGTCTAGATGGTCAATCTGTTTAATAACATTGACAATCTTTTCAATTATTTTAGACCAAGCACGATCGAATTTGAAAAGAAATAAATTCTTATAAAGCTAATGAACAATATATTGTTTGGACCCGTACTATCGCTTGTTGGAGATCAAATGTGTACTATTGCAAACACTTTTCATACTAGGCTTACAATTCTTACTGTTCTGACCACCACCACCACCACTACCACCACCACCACCACCACTACCAACACCACCACCATTAACATCACCACCTTTACCATCACTACCACTACCCTACCACTACCACAACACCGCCACAACCCTGCCACAACCCTATCACCATTATTGCCACCACCGCCCTACCAAGACAACCACCACTCAACCGCTACTACTACTACTACTACTACTACTACTACTACTACTACTACTACTACTACTACTACTACCACTACTAACACCACTACTACTACTGCTACTACTACTACTGCTGCTGCTACTACTACTACTACTGCTGCTACTACTACTACTACTACTACTACTACTACTACTACTACTACTACTACTACTGTTACTACTGCTGCTGCTGCTACTGGTACTACTACTGCCGCTACTACTACTACTACTACTACTACTACTACTACTACTACTACTCACACTACTCGCTGCTGCTGCTACAACTACTACAACAACAACAACCACACCCATGCTACTATAACTATTCAACTGCTCCAAATATGGTCAATACCCCTTATGACTTTTGTTACACTATATATCATGTCTATTGTATTTATATACTCATCATAACTCAACTGATTTCGACCGTGCCTTAGCACATGTTTTTGTAAAAGTCGTTGGATTGTGATGCAGAAAATAACAATTCATAAACATTTTATCTCACTTCGATAGCCTATAACACTTCAATAGAATGCGAGCAGTTGCTTTTCATCATACATGATACATATCAGTATCAGTTTGACTGTATGATATACGTTGTATATGAATTTATATTGTCATTGCTTCTTTGTCCTCATTGCAATTAGACCAGATGGTATAGCACGGTACATAGAGCTGAACTCTCGAAGACAAAGCTTCCCTCGAATCTCGGCAACGCTAGCCTAATATCCAGACCGAAATACCAATTCATTCACCAACATAATATACAATAAAAACCTAGTTGTTCCGTTCAGTATTTCCTAGGGGATTAGCCGTGAATCTCTATGTCTGTAAAATTGTTATGACCATTGATGTACTAATAAGCTCATCAGACATTTATTTTGATTTGAGTGAATAGAAAAAAAAAATCCAAGTACAAGCCTTATACGTATACTATATGATGCGTTCACGTGGGATACGGTGTTGGTCATGGTAATTGTGAGATTGGCCAGCTACTCCATTATGATTTCAAAATGAGAACTTCACACATGTGAGATTTAAAGTAGCTTAGCTGCTTTTAATCATCATTACATCGGTCATTTATGTGGGCGGACACACTGTCTTTTCTTTTTTTTACTGGAATATGTATTCAAATTAAGAGGTGTAATTTCATATAAAACAAAGAACAAATCTAAACAACAACAACGACAAAAACAAATCGATGTGTTTATCAAATACCTGTTTCTAATCATATTCTCACATATTTTTACGTGTATACCAGTCCACGAAGAAACATGTTGACATGAACATATACCATCAGATCAGGTAGCTATCAATAAAATTATCCATTATCCAGGGAGAGAGAGAGAGAGAGAGAACGAATGTCGTGCCAAAAAAATGTACATAATTTCTGTGAAAATCTTCAAAATCGTGGTGATGACATGAATTGGTCGAGGAATATTAATTAACATACGATATTTTACATAATAATGCATCTATGACGAGGCTTAATAAAATGTCGCTGCTTCTTTTTATGTATTCCATGTATTTAATTGTACATACGTCATATTCAAGTGATTTGCTATCGTCATAAGCCAACGCGGACAAGGTCTATTGACTGCATAACATCATAATTTTCCTGTCAGAATCATTAATTCAGAAACATTGTCTATAAAATCCAATTGAACTCTATCCTGTTACCAGGAAGAGCTTGGTCTGGAGACGAAACCGTACTTGTTCAAGATATAGTAAGTGTATGCGGTAAGGCTTTGGAATCACCAAAATGCTAAGAAATTGACTCAATTGCCTGCAGATAGTCACATGCACTGCACCAAGAAATGTATATATTATGGGACTACACTCAAATGTTCGGGCCGAACATTTCAGCAGTTTCGTGTCATATTTTGAATGTGAGGGCAGTTGAAGGGCTGACATTTTCATTGGACATGCTTCTTTTTGTATTCCACTCACATGGTTGTACCGCAAACCTTTTTTCTGAATTACAACTTCACCATGCAAACGTTCAAATCCTATATGACATTATCTTCTATGACAATCTTCCAAACTAACATATAAGAATTATTTTTTTACTTTCCCGGAACTCAAGCTTCCCTTTAAGTGTGACACGAACATGACTGTATTCTAATATTCAGAATACAAATCATATACCTTAGTTGTTTCAAACCTAGACAAGCTATATTATCTATCCGACCTAGCAACAATATTCAACAGGGACATTGGACTCACTTCGTAATATCCTTTCTTGATTTTTGTTGAAATAAAAGAAGTATTCTTACCTGTCTCCTCTCATGTTAAATCGCCAACTTAATTTCATTCGAGAGAAGATTAATCGGTTCATTTTAACATGCTAGAGATACTTCATCTGGTAATTTATTAAATCTTCAAGTCGTTCTTACTTCTTAGCGAATGATAAATAGAGATTCATGGATAAGAACGTGCTTAGACGTGAGTTTGTTTGTGCGCGTACTTACGTTTGTGTCTGAATCCACTTTAAGCGTGGTTTGAAAGTATGAAGCACGAAATGTTGCTGTCCATACTGTGTCAAATGTCACGTTGCATTTATAACCATGCACAGACAAATGTCATTTGATGGAAAGCGAAAGTGTGTGTTTCAAAGCAAAATGTAAATCTCGTATCGACACGTTCTTCCATCTTTCAGTTCTCTGAGGTATGTTCACGTTCTAATCACCCTGTGTTGGAACAAGAGAAGCACAAAAGTCTCTTTCTGGCATGTCTGGACAAGACCTTCTTGCATTTTGTTTGTATCCAGGCCCATGCGACACAGTCAGTCGAGATAAACTACCACGTTTGATTAGAATTAAGGAGGGAAAATCTACATTTGGCACTTTATTTGACATAAATTATATACATTGCACTTGCCTTTTCCTACTTGTATGTGCAGCAAAGTTCGTAACGTCCCCACGACGTGGAGCTAACTTATGTACGGGTCTCGGTGGTAGAGGTGTCGTGATCTAGTGGATGCGTCACATTTGCCACTCTCCACCCAGGTGTAATAAATGGGTACCTGGTAGGAATTGATGCCTTGAATGCTTACAGCGCCTTAGGGCAAAGCCAGAGTAACAGGCGCCTTCAGCTTCCCCTGGGATGGATATGTGTGCAGTACAAATGTAGCTAGTATTATCATTATTATTAATACTCCATTGATATTATGCTGTTTCGGATTTAAAATCTATATGACTAATTGATTTTTGCAGCCACCCATTTACCCATATTCGATTCCGCTATCTTGGACTTCTTTTCTTAATAATCATCCCTGAAACAAGCCACTTACCGGGTCTTAGTTCTACAAGTAATCGTCGATGTTGGACCTTCCAGTGATCTCGGTATCTTTGTTGTGAAAGGTGTAATATTCGAGCAATTTACTGCGACCAAATTCACAAATCGCTTGCAATGCTTACTGCACCGCCAGCGGGCTGCAGCCTAGCTGAACTCAATATTCTTCCATTATTCCATTTGCTACACGATTGATTCCCTCCATAATCCATTTGATTTGCCAGGAGCGATCCATAAATGGAAACACAGTCCCAACTTTTAGGATCTTTATTTTCCATTTCAATCTAAGCCGCAGGGCGGCTAAGTGGCGAATTACACATTATATGTGATCTCACATTTTTTGGGGGTGTGAAATCTTTATTGATCCAGGCATGTCTTTCCTGGTCATGTTACAGTTGTTTATGCATCTCACGCCTTAAAGAGAAGGTTGAAATCTGATAAAGGTTAAATAATTTTTATAATTTTTCTAATTTTCTTTTTACTTTCCATGTAGAAAGATATCATAGTAGCACGTTGACCTGAACAGTAAATATTATTCTTGAAAATCCTCTCTATTTCCAATTGGACCCGGCAGAAAGAATCGTGAAAGTTGGAATAAATTCTGATGCTACAGGTTTTTGTAGTCCCATGTAACCATTTCTATGTGAGTGTTTCTCCTTGTTTGTGATTCCATCAAGATTAAGTCAGTTTAGTATGATTTTGACCATTCTAAGACCTCATACTACCCACATGATCCTACTACGTATTGATAAAAAACTGCCTAGAATAACTTTGACATATTTCTTTCACGATGCAAATCCCATGATCAGTAATCAACATCATCTTTAAGTGTCTTATTTCGTAATTTTGTGTTTTCGGGCATTTGTTGGTCAGGGAAATCGATGAGGCACAGACATTGCAACGTTCGAGCGTGGTTTATATTTCATATAGCTGCTATACACAACATATTCTTCTCGACCAGATGAAGCACTTGTTTCCTTGGTCCATCACTGCACGTGTCTGGAAATCAATTAGACGCAGACGTTCCAGCATTCGTGCGCGGTTTATGTTACAGAAGGCGGCAAGGGAATGCGTTTGTCTAGCCCAAAGAAGCACTTGCTTCCTACCCTGCATTTTTTGCGGCATTTTAACGTTAATGGGACTGGACAAATACAATTTTACAACCACCTACAGATCTCAAACGTTCTCGACATAGTCAAAGGTCTTATATGGGGCAATACAGAACTATGTACTTATACCTTACACCATTTAAGGTTAACGGTTCAATCCTTATCTCGGTGCTTTCATGCCTATACGCTCTACGTTTTAGGGTGAGGCAGTGGTCACATTCGCCCCACGTGAACGGGTAGGACCATGGACTACAATGGTAGTTGGTCCAATCATGGTAGGTCGAACAGGGTTCGAAGTTTTCTATGGAACTAAATTGTAGCCCTTAACTGCTTTTGGCTGCCAGTCCAAAAAAGCTACCTTTTTAAAAGGAGGATGTAATAATTATTATAATTATTATTGTCATTATCATTATTAATTGGACGTGGTAGAAGTATTCGCGTTGTCATTTTGACCCAAACCCTATTCTCGCAGTTTATTTCCTTTATGCTCAACTACACAAGTATTAATGTTAATGATATGAATCATAGATTAATATAAAATTTATAAAACACAACTTGCACATTGGTGATTGGATTGGGGTATCTGTAATTACTTGATAAAAAGGCGGATTTTTTCAATATATCACATATAGCAATTAAGATAAATGGCATAATGAAGTATAACTGGAGCATAACGGAACCCCCCCCCCCCCCCCGACAAAATGTAGGGAAGTGTACGGTCAATCACACAAATGGACTGGAAGCGAACCGGTACTACTCATAGATCATGATTTTTTATTATCAGTGATCATGTATTATGTCTCCAACAGAAACCCATCAGCAAGATGTATGATCACATTACTTGATTACCTTTACAACTGTGTCATGCATTTGCTTATTTTTGTTTGCCCTTTTGGTTTTTACCCTTATCAAGCGCAAGGAAATATTTCCATGGGCAGAAAATCTCTCTAGACTTGATCGTCATTTAATTTCATTTCATTTTATTTCATTTATTTCCACAATACCAGCAACTAAATTTACAAAAATCTATATGAGCATAGAAAAACAGCACATAAATTCGGTATTAAAACAAAATGAAATTTACGTTATAAGTGGTAAGTAAATAAATGTTTGTAAACAAATTTGAGGCATTTTACTCCCAGTAAAAGGGTCTCGGGTTCGAATCCCGGTCGGGGCATTGTAATTTTCTCACATTTCTTTATGATATATTCAAATAATTATGTGACTTGGCCGTGAACCAGAATAGCCTAGTGGTTAAGTCGCTGCCCGGCAAGCAGTAGATGACAGGTTCGAATCCCGCTGGTTCCAATTTTTTTCTGACTTGTGTTTTTCATTACAGATCGAACATACGATCTTTAACACTGGGACTAAAATGCCTAAAAATTTGTTTACAAATTAGGATTACTAAATAAATGTTAGCTGTATTGTAGAGGAAACTCTGAAAAAGCAAAGCTTGTAATTCAGGTTCCCTAACAGAAATATCAGACCATCATTTATATAAAATGAAGGTATGAAAGGATATGAAACGACAGACGTTACGAGACCACACAGAACGACGCAATACATCAAGAGAACACAAGGACAAGGACGGGTCATGGTTGTCATGATAGTGATATCGAAATTACAAGGTAGTCTGAGCTTTTGAGGATGAAAAAGGCCTGGGGGGCGTTTCATCAAGTGTCTTGGTGATTTTTACCGACAAATTTGTTCTCAGCCAATCAGATGCAAGGACTCCAGTAGCTTATAACAATTATTGTAAGTTGTTATTGATGACAAGTTTTATGAATAAGGGTCCTGATCGACTGTTGATTCAAGAGGTTCAACATACAAGATTCAAAATTCAAGCTTGAAAAGTGGATGATCAAACGTCACTTCAGCTCTCAGCAGGCGGTATATAAGCGCGACACTACTCTCTAACCCCCCCCCCCCAACAGCACAAAAACACACGAGTGATCACTGACACGGGGGAGTGAAAATAGAGTGAAAAGAGAGTGATTTCTTCCTTTTAGAGAACACTCGATTTTAGGCACTCGATATTCACTCTTAAATAAGTGATCACTGACGTGACTCCCAGAGGGAGTGAAAATAGAGTGAAAATTGAAAATTCGCGCATTTCCCCTACAGAATCATGAAGGTTAAAGCTGTCACCGATAGGACCTTTTCTCCCCCTGAAAGTATCACAATTTTCGCAGTTTCGATGGTACTATTCTTTACGATTCAGGGCCCCGTTTCATAAAACTTGTCAATAACAACTGCCTCATTTCTACGACAAATTCGCTCTCAGCCAATCAGATTCAAGGATTTCAAAAGCTTATAACAATTATTGTAAGAGGATATTGATCAAAAGTTTTATGAAACGGAGCCCAGGACCTCAACCAGGAAAAAATTTCAGGCTTAGACTATATTATATTCTTCACAGGAAATTAATTTTGAATTTTGAATATTTATTCCTTTTGCATTTTTTCCTCTCTCCAGTCGTGTCTCATGAGGTCGTGTGTCCTTGCTTTATGTCTATTCCCGTTTTTGGTAGAGACTACTGGTACAGACAGTCACGTGCAAAATACAAAACGTGTCCTGGTAATCTACAAATTTTCCTTCCTTTTCGAGTATCTCTCTCTCTTTTTTTATTTCATTCTTATCATTTTTTTGTTGTTGCTGTGATTCATTGCACCATGTTATTTTTCATGTAGATTCGTGCAGAAATGCGGAAGACGAGAGGGAAATTCAGACAATGCAGTGAAATCATGGCAATCAACATGATCAATAAGAAACAGATCATCAAAACAAGCTTCTGGTAAAATATTGTGTTATGACCTCAACTAAGAAAACAGATAAACGAGAATGCGCTTATGACATAGGCAGTTGGAGTCAGTTTATGTGAGATTTTGCTTCAAACGAAATGCATCTTGTTGATGCCATTTATTTAAAAGCATTTTCGATGGAAAAAAACCCCCAGAGCAAAACGAAAACAGAAAACCCGCACAAACTGCCTTCTATAGTGATTGTATCAGTAATCACAATATTAAAGGGACCGATATTCTACCGTCACTCCAGGGGGGCGTTTCATGAAAGGACTTGTCGGATATTTTATCCGACAAATTTGCTCTCAGCCAATCAGATGCAAGGATTTCAGTATCTTATAACAGTTGTCAGATAAAATATCTGACAACTTCCTTTCATGAAACGCTCCCCTGAATTGTAGACCATTTGAAAAGTGTTAATAAGCATACACGTTTGAAAATATTACCTTTAAAGTATACCTGCATTTTGTCTAACATTTCTAATAATGATTATGGGAATAACTGTAATCCACACTATATTGTCGCTGAATCCAAGAAACCAGCAAAACCAGATGCAATTTATCTTTTATCAATCATTTAGTTTGTTTCAATCGAGGTCAAAGGTCGACTTGTATGATGTCTTCAATTATGATTGTCTATGATGTTTCTTCAATATGAGTGTCTGCCACGTATTTTTATATCATACCACTATGATCATTAAATGTAATAAGGAAGCTTCTGAACTTGTAGATATGACGTTTCTTATGCAGTAATAAAGTGATATGGAATAATGAAATATGAATCAATTTTTTTTACACTCATCTGTTACTACGCGTTATTTCTTTTGCCACTGGGTTCGCTAATTTAGCTACCAAATATGTTAATAACTTACAGAGTAAAATTGTCTTTAAAACATTTAGTTATATAGGCCTACTACATCAAGGAAAATCATGAAAATATCCAGTAGAGTACTTGACCAAGATTGACACATGCGATCACCATGGTGACATATTGTTTATATTCGCAATAAGACGATAATGTTTAAATTTGGGTGGACCCACAATGATGACGTATTACCCCTAAACGTTTGCTCAGGAAATGCAGCGTGTCGATCGATTCCTTGAAAGTGTTTAAGATTGAATATATTGGGAACTGATCTAATAAGTCACAGGAAAGGTTCAGTTCGTGCAGACGAATATATTTTAAGAATGATTCCATGACGTATCAAAAAAGCTGTACGTGTTCAAAGAGAAATTCTATTCAGGTTTTAGAAGAATATGTAGTAGAATATTTGGAGAGGGGATGGAGGGAGTGATGGGGGGGGGGGGGGGGGGGGGGGGGGGGGGGGGGGTTGCCGGACAGTGTCAATGAATGATAGTCCGCTGTGAGCCAGGAAATCGCCACTGTGCCTTTCGACAGATTCTATTTTGTTCATTTATTCAATTAGTTTTGGTAGTAAAATTAGTTTTGATAGTAAAATTAGTTTTGATAGTGAAAATATGACTGATCGCCCCTGTGCCTCTCGACAGATTCTATTTTGTTCATTTATTCAATTAGTTTTGATAGTGAAAATATGACTGATCGCCCCTGTGCCTCTCGACAGATTCTATTTTGTTCATTTATTCAATTAGTTTTGTTTTGAAGGGGGACGGTTCATTTATTCAATTAGTTTTGTTTTGAAGGGGGACGGGGGGGGGGGGCGGGTGCCCCACCATAATGCAGCCACTTTTAAGGACTGTCCTTATTCTAGCATCCTAGGTTTTGGCTCACTGGAATGCACACTAATTCAGTCAGGTATAATTAATCTGTCTTGTTTTCAGGAAACGTGGCAATACTTTGAACACCTCAACGGTTTGAAATGGTATCAGAATTAATAAAAGGAAAACACTTTTGATTTGCCCGGCATAACGATAACGGAAAGCCATATGCAAGAAAAGGCAAAAATTCAAAGGCATTGATTGAAGTGCAATCCAATCTCCAGTACAATAAAGCAAATTCTCATTAATCATCGGGTCTAAGAAACAATTTATTCGTAATGACCTTCTGGCCTCAATCTGTCGCAAATGACTGCCTAATCAGCACCATGATGTATTCATCAGATGTCACTAGAAGTAGAATCACTAGCAATGGTTCATTCGTTTAATACGCCTAACATGCAGTGCAGATGAAAATGCAATTCTCGTGCATACGCCACTCTGCATATTATGCCAATATACCACTTGTTAATAAATTGGAACTTTGCCAATTCATATAACATATTTCATATCAGGTTAAGTATTCATTTCGACCCCTAGAACAATTATTTGAAATCCATTTTTCCATCTACTCAAGTCTTTATTAGAGGATGAAGTTGAGAATCTGAAAACGTTTTTTGATGGTAAATCATCAATGGTCATTAGGCAGTTTGAAGGTCCCATAATAACTGCATGACCATTCGTGTTCAAGTAAATAGTGGGATTTATTCTCCGTTGTGTTTTGTATATTTTTTCCTGCATTATTATTACATCTAGTAATTTATATATATATATATATATATATATATATATATATATATATATATATATATATATATATATATATATATATATATATATATATATATATACACATATATATCAGTATTCAACTGTTGTCTGAAAACTGTTGAATAGTTGCGACAAATAACTTGTAGCAGAGCAGCTTTTCATACATGTCTAGGTATCAAAACTTGAATCGCAATATTGTATATGAAATATATGAAATCGTATCATTTTAGTATGTCTGGGTCAATTAAATGGCAATTTTTCTTTTTAGTATTAAAGTAAATAGTATGGTTTTAATCATGGAAGAGTGAGAGACATTTTGTATATTCCAGGGTAGAGTACTGTGGTATTCTTAGATAGTTATATACGTATCAAATTATTTACACACTTGAGATTTGAAGTGAGCTCGATATGCCCTATAAACATGCTGAAGGGAATATTTCATTCGAACGTGAGTTTTGAATGAAACAAATCAACACAGCTTATCGAAAGCAAAATGGAAGAAGGGACAGGATGAGAAAGTGTGATGGTTAAGCTGTTAAAGAGGATGTTGAGTTCTGGGGGCGTTTCATCAAGTGTCTGGTCGGTGATTTTCACCGACAAATTTGCTCTCAGCCAATCAGATGCAAGGATTTCAGTAGCTTATAACAGTTATTGCAATGACAAGTTTTTTTTATGAAACAGGGCCCTGGTACAGGTGAAAACTAATTGTGAGCATTCTTATTCTATTTATGCCATTTTGGAAGAATATCATAGAAGAAATGTTCCTTGAAAAGGATTGCTCTTCAACTGCCCTAATACTCGAAAGAATGACAAGTAAAAGATAATAGCTGAAAAGTTTGCCCAAACTTTCACGCCGCATATGTGTGTAGTCCCATACACATATTTCTCTGTGTAATGCACATGACTTTCAGCAACAATGAGTCAATTTCCTATTATTTTAATGATTCCAAAACCTCACACACAAATTCTTATGTCATGTATGTAGACATGATGAGTCTTTCAACAATCGCTTCCAGACAGTTTCTTTCACAATGTAATCACACGACTTAGTTTCACTTTTGTGTTAATGGTGCTACTTAATGACTGTGACCGTGACTACCATTCAAGCGGTGATGGTCTGGCATTCAATCATAGTGGTGCAAAGTCTTTCCGTATCTGTTAATTTGAATTAATGTCGATTCATCGTAATATAAATCTAATTTGACCGTTGCCAAGGGAGCGATTGACCTGGTAGTACATTTAAAATGGAAATAATCATAATGTTTAGTACCCCCTACCTTCTCTCGCCATTCTTCACAACCCTGCTTGTCAAACATCGGGTGACGCTTAAAAGCTGTAAAATCAAATTTCACCCCTAAAAAGATTTAAAAAAAAATGAAGAAAGAAATGTATTATATACTTACATTCAACTTCCTTCCATGTTAACCGAATGCCCATGGAAACCGGGTCATCCTTGCGTAAAGCCTACCAGGATTACATAATTCAGTAGTCTAGGAGGTGAAGATAAAAAGTGATATTTTTGTTCACTGTATATTATTTACGTTGAAATAAGATTGAAAGAACCGTTACACCAACTTTTGTCTGCATGACTTTTTTTTTAAATTTAAAATATTATAATCAAGCATAAATGTGTTATGAGAGACAAGAAAAGATATAAGCATGGTAAGAGACAGAGTTATAATTTGATTCTAGCCATGGTCATCATTCCGTTAAAAGCACAAGTCTTCTCATAAAAAATTGAGTTATTTTGCAATGTGGGCCACAAAATTATATATTCCATACCACATCCCGCCACCTCACTCCAAATACTCTCCTCTCTCTTTCTCTCTCTCTCATTCATACATCTCTCTCTCTCCCTCTCTCTCCCCCACATCATTGAAAAACCGTGTATTTGTCACAGTCCATTAGTGATGCCAAACAAGTATGCATGTAGGTTATCGAGAAGGGTTTGCATTTTTGGAGTGTAAACTGGGTCAAAGTAGCCACTGACATCGCCAATAGGTCATTTTTATCAACCCTTTCCCTCTATGACCATTTTATCTGTGGTGGGGCTCTTCACCTTTTTCATCGGAATTCTCTGTTCATCTTCATGAGATTCTCGGATCTCGACTAATGTTATTTTTTAGATTTTAGATTTAGCTTAGCTTTCACCATCATGATCATTGAAAGTATTCCGTTTTAATGGATCAAAATGTTATATGTAAAATATTTGTTATATCTAAAGCTTTAATGTTACGCTATGTAAATAAAAGCCTTCGAGTACAATGTTTTTCTACCAGTCAGGGCACTAACAGGCGCCCTGGATATTAGTAAACGATTTTTTTTGTAAATAGAGGGACGTTTCGGGAGGAGGTTGGGGGGGGGGGGGGGTGTGCTGCTTGTTGAACAGGTGAATTTGTAGGTAGTGATAAAATTGTACCCATGCGTGATCCAATAGGTGAAGAGGTCCACGTGCTACCTGTCTCCTAGCCCACCCCAGCCCCCTCGTCTCCGCTGGAGGCACAGGTGTTTGTTTGCTAATAAGACAGGCCTACGCAATAGAGTGTAAAACCATCACAATAAAACAAACCCACGAAAACCAACAATAACTAGCTGCATCAGTTGTTATTGTCTAATATCATAACTCTATATATGGATAGTGAGTATGGTAAATATCCTCCAATTATACAATCAATATTGTTTAAAGGAGAATTAACCTCAAACAATAAAGACGATAGTGTTCAAAGGTGTTATTTATTCCTACTTGTTAGACTATATGGCTTCGCGTCAAAATATACGAGATCGATACGAATCAAGATTTTCTGAGCAAAATTTATCATCTGCTAGCAATATGTATCGTCTGCTAGCAATACATGGGGGCTGCCATTTTTTTTATGTGTACAAGAAGATTTTCTTAATCCAAATGCCCAATTGCCTTTTTCAAAATTAAAAACCCATTTGAGATTTAAAATATAGAATAGATATGTCAATTTATTTTTAAACTGAAGATTTCCTTATATATTTCTGTTGAAAATCGATATTCGCTTAATATAAATCTATTTTCTAGATACTGTGACGCAATGGACGGAGCAAATTAATTCAAATTTTATGGATGCTTCTTCCCTGAGCATCTATAGCGGCAAACTATGCATTCACCTGCTTTCGGATAATGGGACTTGAAAAGTCAGAATGCATGCTGCATATATTATGCTCTGCTCTGTTTGGCAAACCCGAGAAAATAGATTTTTGTTAAGCAAAACCAGACAATTTAAAAGTATCATTATAAAGATTTAATTTTTATAAATCATGTAAACACCCACTTTATATTTTTCGTCACATATGGGATTTTAGGTAATGAAGAAAATCAATTTAGGTCTTGGATTCAAAATATCTTCCTGACCGGAACATTTCTCAATGGTTCATGTACAAATCCAAATCAGCAAGAAAATGGCAGCCCCCATGTAAATGAGTAGTAAACGATACCGGGTGTTGGAATATCTTTATTATACCCTTTTCTGATATCTTATTGGAAAATGATTTAGGCCAATAAGTAGGAATATACTACACCATTCAATATAAGTAAATTTGTACTCAGGGGTTAATTCTCCTTTAAGAGAACTATGAACGGCACCATCAAGTCATCAAGGGGGTCCTTCGTACCCCTCGTTGTGGTAAATCCTGCGGGAGTCCCAGTCATCCGTGAATATGTGGTCTTTTGTGGTCTTTTTCCAAAGAAATTATTGAGAGATTCTCAACGGATTTTCCACAAAAAAAAATCAACAAATGTGTTTTTTTTTGTGTATGTGGCTGTGTGTGTTTGTTTATGTGATTGAGTTTTTTGCAGATTGAGTTTTTGTAGGGATTTTGTACGAATCAAAGCTGATTACATTGTATTAACGTCTGAGGACCGAGTCCTACCGACTTTGAACGGCGCGATTCAGTCTCGAACCTGAAAAAAGGGGAAAAAACAAACAAAATATCTTAGAAGGCAATCTTATATTTGAGATTCAATGTTTTCAAATCACTCTTACTACCTTCAGGATGTGATCATGTCTTAGCTTAAACAAAGAACATTTTGCAGACTCTCCCGACGAGTTGCTGTCAAGTTGACCACTGGATTGATCGGCACCGCTCGTGCGGAGGTCGGAAAGCGACTCGAAATGGCTCGGCGTAGCTCGGAGTATTTTCCCCCTGAAATTTACTTAAAACTCGTATATTATCAACTCAGGGTGCTGCGAATCGCACAAAGTTGTCTTTCGCGATTTTCTGTGTATTTATCAAGCTACCTGCAAGCTACTCGAGCCCGACGCGAAAGCAGTGGGCGCGAATGCTGACGCCCTAGATCTTTGTCTTTAGGCACATTTGCCTTCCAAATTGAACTCATCCGTCTCACTTGGAGAGAATGGATGTTCTCTCCGATTATTATCTGGCAGTGGGGTAGACTTCATTATGCAACGAGAGCAACAAGTCTAAACTATTTGACCACATGTCGCTGTTCATTCTAAGTACAATCGGAGTCTGTGTGTTATTGCATCTTAAATTAACATCCCCGCATACTTACAAGATGTCTAATCTTGCAACTCTTACATTTTGAGTTTTTTTTCTTTTTGCGGGGGTTTGGGTGGAGAGCAGGGAAGGAGGAAGGGGGGGGGGGGGGGGGTGGTTAGTATTGGTAAAACATGCAACATGCATTTTTCTACATCACCGTGCGTTCATAATGGGTTATTACCCGTATCAAATACAAAAATACATCCCTTTTTATGTTGTAGACAAGAATAGTTATCAAATTGTAAATGCATTAGTTGAGAACAATTACTGTGCACACGGTCCACGTTTTATTGTATCTGTTAACATTTCGCAATGTAGACATAAATATTTATTAAGAACTTTCGAAAATGTAAGATGGATCCTGAATTATTTTCTAAGTAAATTGTGTCATGTATCACCATCAGATTCTCTGTAAATGAACCCCCCCCCCCAAAAAAAAAAAAAAAAAAAAAAATCATGTTTGTTGTTTAATTTACTTAACAATGTCAAAAGTTTAAAAATATACATAGTAAATCATAACGGTATGTAAATATGGCACATATATCCCGCATCAATGGCGCTTGCATAATGCCAATGTTCTTTCATGGGGTCTTGGGGGAGTTGTCTATCCGTCTTCTGCGAAATTCAGTTATGTCGTACATTCGCGACAACAGTCATGACAGTTCCAAAACTTAACGCCCCACACAGGCGCATTGCGGGTTTTTCTCCGTAATAGGCAAAGGTACCCTGAAAATCAATTCCAGCGTATTTTCAAATTTCTTCTTCCACTGCTTCAAGGCAAAGTACCAAAGTGCGGGTTGTATGTTCGTGTGGACATATCCACTTTTTGGAATCACATTCTACACTCTTCTACCATAGCCTGCCGTAGGCTTGAGGTAGTAAAGTTCAGAGTACAATGCCAACAACGTGTCACATGACTATGTCTCGCCTTCTGGAGGTTGATGCCATTGTGACCCCAGAATCTGGAGAATTAATTAATTGGTCTGTCGCTTACGCTCTGCATGCACGAAATCATACACTTCCTCGAAAAACGAGTGATATATTTGTAGAATACAATTGTATTATTATGGTAATATTATAGCCTACAGTCAGTAGTAATTAATAATAGTCTTGCCATTGTATATAATGTCATAAGCACGACAGCATAGCGGTGTTATATTCGCATAAAATGGACAACAGTAAATCCCTATTATACTCCTTTACATCATCATCATCATTATTAAAGTGCTGGTCACATTTGACCGACAATAACGATACAGATATCGAGATTTTCAATTAAATTACACCATACTATTATGGTGTGCACGTGTCGGTATGCTCGTGTCTGTTGTAGTAGGGTACATGTAGCTCTAAGGTGTACCTTTATTTTTTTTTTTAGTAGTATTTATTGATTCATTCAGTTCAATCATACAAAGTATAGTATATCTCAACATTAGCATTAACAATATAAGTCTAATCATGAACCTTGTAAAGTCATAACATATAATATAACTTCATAAAACATATGTTATCATATTGCTAATGTAACCCATTATTTGAATA
The DNA here is from genome assembly GCA_025617745.1 of Heliocidaris erythrogramma. Classification (NCBI taxonomy): domain Eukaryota; kingdom Metazoa; phylum Echinodermata; class Echinoidea; order Camarodonta; family Echinometridae; genus Heliocidaris; species Heliocidaris erythrogramma. The sequence continues at coordinate 33,660,206 of CM046870.1, read as the reverse complement.
GTCAACAATTTATATCACCCTGAATGAATCGGAGATTGATTTGACCCCGTTCCCGCCCCCTAAAAAATATGTCACAAGACAGACAACGAACAAATAAACATAAGAATAACCCCTCCCTCACACCCATACACACCCACACACATACGCACCTGCAAAGATCAACAAAAACAAAACCAAAATAAACAACACCAAAAAAAAGAAAGAAAGAAAGAACAAAAAATGAAAACTCGTTATCGTTATCGTTATCGGATAATTGTGACCAGCCGTCTAGCGTTAATTCCTTACTTGTTGTAAACTTGTCCATGTTTTGAATTGGTGGACTGCTTGTGCAAAATGGATTTATTAGAAGAGAATTTTAAGTATTGATAAAGACTTTTGTAAAATCGCACAATGTGTACTACGAGTATCATCATGATCACGAGCATACTTAAATCTTATTTAATTATATTTATCATCTTATATTGATTTCGAAATCGTAAATATTATCACGAGCATACTCAAATCTTATTTAATCATATACATATTTCAGTATTGAATTCATGAGTCTCCCTTAATCTTTCCAATTCAATTCGATTCAATTCAATTCAATTTTGCTTTATTAATGAAAAGAAAAATGAAGGTGCATGTAGTTTTACTTTATTGTCAAGATAGTACGTTTATGTTTAATTATCGATGGGTACCTGGATGTGCTTGCCCTAGAAGAACCATAAAGTGACATAACCTACCAGGTGAATTCCAGCAATGGAAAGGAAAATAATTATAAAAGGTAGCTATATGCCCTTCACAAGAGACACATTAATTTTAATATCAAGCGTGTCAATGCAACATACAAACTGTTAGCCTTACAATCAAAAAGGCAAAATAAAAAAAGGGGAAGAAAAAAAAACCCCGAATAATATAATAGACAGTCATTGTAAAATTCAAAGCGGTAAACAAATTTTTCTTTACTATTTGTTATTTCTTTGTTATTCATATACGTTTGATTACATGATCTGTAAATCTTGCGAATACAACATGTATATCCTGGTAATACATACAGTATGTGTCCGGTCGGACATATACATCCAATTTACTATGTATTCTTAAGACTGACAATATAAAAGAAAAACTGTGCTCTCGATACAGGAAATGTGATTGCATTGTGTATGCATTTGTTGCAGTTGATGATACGCCTTTTTGAAATAAATTCTCCTCAGATGTATTGGGTCAATATCTTTGATTTCTAAGTGCCTTGTGTAAACACACGATGAAAGTTGTAAGTCGTTAATTTATATGATGTAAGGACTTGTGGTCAATATGAATCGACCGCACCTATTTATAACACGAGGTATAGTCATCCAAGCAAACCCGTACTTTTTTGTTTTATGTGTGTCTCCATTAAAAATTTCTAACAACATCAACACCAACAACAATAATGATAATCATAGCAATGTCAATACTACTACTACTACTACTAATATACTACTACTATTACTACTACTACTGCTACTACTAAATACAATAATAATAATGATAATAATTGCTACTGCTACTACTACTACTAAAAAAGCATAGTGGATTTCACGCTAAATGCTTCTCTTAAAAGGCCTTCAGTTCTTTGTCATTATGCAACTTGTCATAAAAAACTACATGGCCTTAAAATGGCGTCGGTCAGGCTCTTAATTGATATTACATGATCTAATGTCCTCGAACATTTATGGATGTCCACGTCTACGGGCAAACATAAGTGCCCTCGTGTTAAGAAATTCGTTCAAGGGACCTCGGGCATAATGTTTAATACTCTTTCCAGTATTAAAGAGAATACATGTTATTGGTAATTAAACATTAAAGGCGAGACCAAAACTTTCTAAAAAGGAGGGGTGATTTTTTTGTTTAAACCGCGAGAGTCGACTATGCCCACGATCCCGGTATTAGCGACTAAAGGAAGTGGGAGGCGGAGGGGGTATTTCTTATTCCATTTGGACCCTCCTATGCAATTTACTAAGGTTATGTATTTGGAAGTAGACGCTCCATTACCTGAGCTTAGAGCTTACTAGTACCTCACAACAAATGCTTCAAGAAATATGTAGTAGCCTATAAATGTTTATACACCCCCTTCCCCCTGCATGAGGGTTGACCGGAATATCAATCGAACTATAGGTGTAAAAACACGCAAACAAATGTACAAAATAAATCTCCTTTGACAGTAAATATTACCATGATTACTCAAAAGTTGAAACCCGTGTCAGACTGAAGTTTGCACCAGTTCTTGTAAATTTGAAGGATGTTTAATTCTGTTTTGAGTAAATATTTATGTTTCTTTAAAAAAAACATTTTAAACATGTTTTGAAACGTTTTGTATCTTGATGACGGACATGATATTTTTACCGCAGAATGTACAAGAAAGATACTTATCCTAAAGCATTATAAACATTATTACTCCGTTAAACACAACTACAACAACCCAAATCTTCCCTTGGATTCCCTTTCAACTTCTCTGTATGGAGTTTCATCATTTATTGTTTGTGATTAAATTTATGATATGTGTGTTATCACGGTTGGGATTCATCTCCTCGCAGACATTCTATATTTTGTATATGAATATATATATATATATATAAAGAAAGTGTTCTGCGTCGGTTTAGGTAAACTATACGTAGAAAAGACAAATATAAATAAAAAAACCGTAGAGATAATCGGATAATTGACATCTCTACGGTTTTTTTTTTATTTATATTTTTCTTTTCTATATATATATATCTGTATATCTCTCTATATTACACATAACCTTGTAAAGTCCACTTATTGGCGTAGTAATAGAAGAATAACGAGGTGGAGATGCATTATTTGACATTCAAAAGTTTTCCAAAAGATTTTTTTGGGGAAAAAAAAATTCAGGGAAATCGATTACAACATTACAAAATTATTTAATAATAAATAGTATTAACAAAAATGTACTATATATTTATATATAAATTATAATGTGAAAGGAAATGAGAGAATAATGATTGCGTAACTTAAATCAAGGGTCAGTGGTTTCGGCGACACAAGATTCAATAGATTTGTTTATTAAGTGATTCAAATTTATTGATGTTTCTTTCCTGGGGACCTAGTAACGAGGTATTCAATTAACCTGTTATTAATGAATGAACTACAATACTTGGAATCCAGTTTGCATACATTACTTGTTGCTATGTCTGGCGAGCCTCTGACAAGTTTTCAGGTTGTCAAGAACAACCTTTGTTTCAAAAGTATGCATAAAATTTGAATCACTTAGTAAACAGGTCTATAGACCGACAGATTGACAAATCTTCAACCTTATTAATTAATTCCTTTGTCGGGCAGGTGAGATTTGAACAGAAGACAAGCCGCATGCCTCAGCTGGATCCAACCTTTAATATTAATTAATAAAGTTGAAGATTTGTCCATCTGTCGGTCAATTGAATCTGGTGTCGCCGAAGCCGCTGACCCGTCTCCGTGGTCTAGTGGTTAAGGCATTGGCGTTTTAAGCTAGCCAACGACCCGGGTTCGATTCCAAGCGGAGACATTTTTTCAACCTTCACAAAAATTTCAAAAAGGGAGAATAGTTCTGGGGAACTTTGCTTTAAGTTACGCAACCATTATATTCTCTCATTTCCTTTCACATTGTATTTATTTGCACGAGAGTTGCCAAAGCTGTTGTATATGTTATTTCCTAACAATTATATATATATATATATATATATTATTTTCATGAAAACTATGGCTATAATTAAGAGAAATATATATTCAATTATATATATATATATTTCATGAAAACTATATGGCTGTAATTTTTTATGTGAAACTAAAGTATCCCTTCCCAAACCAAATGTGCGATTTGAATGAACTGTGAACCAGTCAACACCGGATTATGTCATTCAATTGGTTTTTAACTTCCTCAAGTGCGCACTTTACGACATTCAAAACCGATCTTGTTTTGATATGGTATTTGAATAGACGAATATTTATTGTCCATTGCCATTGGGTTTTAAATTTTCTCACCCAATATTTGAACAGTCTGCTTCCTCGAACATAGTTGTGACCGTGACGCATACAACAAACAATAACCCGCAGTTCTGGCTCCCTTTGTTCTTGTTATGTGTTATGATAGCACGAATCTTCATGGCACCTGTTCGATATTTATTACTATATCAATCAAAAAATATAGATACATAATTATATTTAGAGCGTATTAGAAGTATATGATATGACATGAAATGCATGCAGGATATGATATGATGTGATGATGTATTATCATGCCAACCATATTGCATTTTACTATACATTAAGCATACTAGTATACTGAAAAACACACAAGTGGCATGAGTGGAGTGTTGCGGTATTTCGATCTTTTGTATCACAGCTCGGCGATTGATGCTTATCTTCTGTGTTGAGACAGAACTTTAGTTTCAAGAGCCATTGGCTTCAAGCCATGCTGATAATTATGCTCATTAGGCAGTGAATGTTTATTAACAGAAAAAGCCCCATAAAATCAACAAAACAACAATAACATTTTGCTGAAAATGACCGAAAAGCACCGACACTCCTGTTGCATCGAAAAACTTATTCTTTATAACCAGTACCCTTGTTTAGCCCATCCCTGCCAGGCAAAGTCGTTTGGTTGGAGCTACTTTTAGTGCAAAATCTTGTTGGGTTTATGAAGAATAATGCTTTTGACATTATTTTTGAAATGAAACCTACGCCTTTATTGAATGAAAACACAACGAGAAGGAAGGGATGAAGGGATGGGGAGACAGATAAAAGGAAATAGAGAGAGAGAAAGAAAGAGAAAAAAGGAGACAGAGCTGTGGAGAGAGAGAGAGAGAGAGAGAGATGACGAAATAGAGAGAATTATGCACATGATAGATACTTGAAAACTTAATTAGATCTCAGTGATGGATTGTGGATCAATCGCCGAACAACTCTCAGAGAGAGCGTCGATATACGTGAAAAAAAATTATGAAATGTAATATACGCCATACAATTTTATGAATATAGAATATCCCATCCTACATCCATAGACATTAGAGGAAATACATGGACTCTCCAATAAATCATTAGTACACTTGACCTTGGAATTTAATACACCGGATACTATAGTGTGGACAAGTGCCGTGGGGTGTGTCAAGCCACTGAGTGGAAGGGGAGGGGGTGAGGGTGGAGACATCGCCCTTCGTTGCCTACTCCGTGTACTCTCTTTCTCTCTCTGTCCGTTTCCCCTCTCCTCCTCCTTTTCCCACCATTCGATGGGGGGAGGGGGATGTGTCCCCCGTGCCCCCAGGGATCGACCATCTCCTCGAAAATATCGAGGTCGGAGACACTAACATTGATTTGAAATAGGAAATAGGAAGAAAATACGCCCCGCTAGCCGGAGAAAATGTGGAGAAACATCGTCTGTGGTCGGAAATGTTTGGACACGAAAGTATTTTTAGTCGAATGTTGGCAACAGTTGTACGAAATTTCCCATGTGGTGGGATTGTCTGGAGACGTTGAATCTATGTCTTCATCGGTGTTAAAAGTATAAACCGTAGCCAATGCGGATCACACGGGATGTTAGTGATAATTCTTCCTTGTTATTTTTACACAGCGATTATTTTTAGACTTTCCTTCAATCGAAGTTGAAGATATCGTTTCTGACATCGAAGAGCTTGGTGCTGGTACTAGAAAATACAGGTTATAACAACAAAATGCTGTTTTGTGATTTGTCTGTCAACATAATCGTTCTAATAGAGAACTTTGATGTGTCCGGGTCAGAGGAGAAATTCCGAGAAAGAGACAGATCATGCAGATGGAAAGAAAGAAAATCAAAGAGAGAGAAAGAGAGAGGGGGGGGGGGGGGGGGGTGTATGGATATCAAACGACTAAAGATTGTTGCTTATTTAAAGAAAAAATACCTTACATAAAAATCGATATTGTGCGCTAGGATTGGTTTATATCCCTGCTTGGAAGAAAATGTGAAGTATACCTTTTGAAATGCTATGAGACCCTTATATTTCAAATGTACAAGCCTAACCAAAGATCACATTTGGTTCGATAGAGTTAGGCCATCTTTAGGAAGTCCTGTATACCCTTGCGTGTGGCCCTTTTCAGTGCTTGTGATTTTCGCCAAGACTGAGTGATTTTGTGATGATTTTTTTGCACGGTTCCAGAGCTGATATTACACCAATAGTCTTATTCTTTGTAATCATATCTTCATGAAACAGATTACTTCAACTCTCCATTAAAAAAAAAGCCAACCTGCTCTATATTATCCAAAGTGTAAAGTGTTTATGGTTGACCATACGACGGTGTTACCATTTCAGCTACATGCTAGTTATCATGGTTATCGACATTTACATGGAAGTCAATTTACAGCATAAGTCCTCGTTGCATGCATATGTTTGGGGAAGTGGAACTAAAACGAAACTTGCGTGTTGGGACTATGTGTTCAGTGATCTTCTATGGCAAAAACTTGAATAATAGATCCATTGTGGGATAGGTGCTTAACTATAGAAGTAAACATGGTTAATATGGTGATTGTTGCGGGATCTCGTAAGCCATGTGGAACTAATTGGTTCAAGGATTCATGTAGCGAGGATTTATGATTCAAAAGAGCTGAAAAAAAATCCCATGCATGCAAATACATTGCCAAATCGGGATTCAAAATACCCTGTGTTGTGTATGAAAGGTATCAACAGGACGATACGTCATGGATCATTGAGTGGTAAACCCATAGTTTATACAATCCCATTGCATTGCTTGAATAAATTCCAGATTATTTGAAATAAAAAAATTGAAAGTTTCTAACAAAAACGTTTTTTTTCTTCATGTTTTTAATTTTCGATTACTTAACGCACGAAAAATGCCTTGATTATTTGCAAATTTCTTCACTCAGTATTTTGATTTTGTATATTGACTTCCAGATAGAACACTTTGCAGTGATTTTTCGTCTTAGTAGTTCAGATCTTGAATCTTGCCTGCATCTTGAGATAGTGGAAATAAAGTAACGAGAACTTATAGATACAAAAACACGAGGAAGGCCGCAAAAGGAAAACACCCTCGTTCTATAATTATAATCCTGTCATATCAATTTAGCATCAAAATATGACATTCATTATCATAAGAATACAGCAGTTCTCGCAAGGTTTAATCAATTGAACGGCATCCGGGTGGAGTGTGTACTCATGGGAGGGGGAAGAGGGGGGGGGGTACAATTCTGCAAATTTCTTATAAGCTAGCAATAAAATAGGAAAGTTATCACATTTTCAGCTGCTGTTTGGGTCAAAAATTTCAAGGGGGCACATTTTGGGGGTTTGATATTAATATTACTGTGTTCTTATCGGGGGGAGGTGGGCACAGGCTGATTGTGCCCGTTGTTATAATAATAATAATTATGATAATGAAATGAAAAATAATGATAATAAAAATAATAATAATGATAAAAAGAACTGTTCTTGTATAGATCATGAGAAGGTGTGAAAAAAGAGAAACCAGTTGGAGCAATGAAAATCTAAATTGAATGAAGACTCGTCATATCTTTCATCACTTTGTAATAATTTCGTCTTCATGCCAATTCTAGAAAGGGTTCCTTCATCATGAAGACATTTGTTTTGTCATGGTAGATCTACCGCGATATCTTTATTGGATCCACTAGTGTGTCACAGAATGTTCACCGAATGTGAAAGGTGGTTGAACTTTAACCATAGATAGAATATAAATCTCAATTTAAAAGCCATTCACATAAATTGAAAATGTCACCATAATAAGGATATATTTCGATGTAACCTAATTCGTGTAGACGTCAACCTTTTCAGAGCGATTTTCTTGTCATAAAATCATCACAAAGTTTTTGTACCTGATTGGCATTACAAAACAATAAGGGTATATTTATAACAAAGAAAATTAGGGGGTTGTGAATCAGCTTTTCCTTTCAGCAGCAATGTGAGATAGCCTCCTATAACCTTTCCTTTTTAACATTGAAAAATAGTCATCCACAGGATTCTGAATGATAATGTGTACATTGTACTTTAGCTGTACATGCTGTGAGGATGGCATATTTGCTTAGCGATATCATTGATATATAATTCCCTGTATGGAAATTGGCTATTGGTGTTGTTATAGCAAACTAATTATACATTATTAAAAGCATGTTCAAAGAACGCTCTGGTCTTTTGTTTCGAAAATAGCATAAGGTATTTGGATCGCAGCAGGCCTTGAAATGCGTTGAAGTGCCTAGCGTATAAGCCGCGGAGATATGTCTCTATGAGCACGGTGAGCCGTTTTATTTTCAGGGGGATTACGCGCGTCTAAATGGCGCATGCACGCCTCATTTGCGGCTAATTTGATGGCTGCATCATTATCGCAATTAGGTCGGGCCAAGTTCAGTATCTGTGGTCATGATGATTGGTAAAGTGCAACGATCTGGAGTTAGTGAACTAAAACAAATCACTCTCCTGCTTCTTCGAAACGGTGGCTCTGTCACATGAAATCTGCATCATCACGGCGGACATATAAATGGAAGAAACATGTGACTTGGAAAACAATCTTTGTAGAAAGAAAGATCGTATAGGGTGGAGACGAGAGAGAGAGAGAGAGAGAGAGAGAAAGAGGGAGCAGTTGTGATTAAATTAGTAGAATACTTTCTGACAGAAATCACAATCTATTACTGATCTCCGCGTATTATGTGGAAACTAGTTTCCAAGATAAATGCTTTGCGCGGTTGCATATACCGTATACAGCTTGTTCGTTTGGTAATGATCATGAACCAGCTCTATCTGATATTATGTTTTACAACAGCCACTTCTGCTGCTGCTGCTGCTACTACTACTTGTGCTGCTACTATTACTACTACTACTACTACTATTACTATATTACTACTACTACTGCTACTGCTAATACCACTATTACTACTACTACTACTACTACTATTGCTATTACTACTACTACTTCTACTATTTCTACTACTACTACTACTACTACTACTACTACTACTACTATTACTATTACTACTACTATTATTATGACTACTACTATTATTATGACGACTACTACTTCTACAATTTCTACTATTTCTACGACTACTACTACTACTGCTACTTCTATTACTACTACTAATATTACTATTGCTACTACTTCTTCTACTATTTCCACTACTTCTACTAGTATTTCTACTACTACTACTACTACTACTACTACTACTACTACTACTACTACTACTACTACTACTACTACTACTACTACTACTACTATTATTATTACTACTATACTTCTACAACGTCTACTACTATTTCTTCTACTACTACTACTACTACTACTACTACTACTTCTCCTACTACTACTACTACTACTACTACTACTACTACTTCTACTGCTTCTACTATCGCCTCTACTATTATTATTAACTATGATACCATTATGATATATTTCAGCGTTTTTTATTTGTTTTTAAGATATTAGGGCTTGAATATGGGTTTCTTTTTTATTGACTCACACTGTATTGTACTTGCTAAGTATCCTGCTACAACTGATGTGTTTCATATAAAAAATAAATAAATCTTCTTCCTGTTCCTCCTCTAAATAATTATGCTTTTTTTAGACATGAACCATGTCTTTGCTTTCATTGTTAAGTGGTTGATGGTTCCTGTTTTGAACTCTCATGTTTCAATTTTTCAGTGTTTACATTCTACGAACATTAATGTACGACGCTTGCTTTCCTTCATTTACCATGGTTTCAGATTATCCTATCGAAGCAGAAGTATGTCATTAAGCCGATCAATAACCTGCAGAATTCCTCGTCCCCGATCAGGTTTATATTAAACAGGTTAAAGGGAAATCCAGCCTTCTTAGCAGTTTGCTGTAAATGAATACAGAAGTTATAAAAGTGTTATAAAAGTATTATGAGCAATACAAATGTCAATGTTTCAAAAATTTAGATTACCATACATATTATGGTACTTTCCAATTTTGGAAACGGTAATGCATGTCTTTGAGAGTTGTCATCTTACATCTCTACGTATTATAGCCAATGGGTAATTTGCCAATTCGAGTTTCACATAGATTTAGTTATCTCGTCTTTCAAACATTCATTACTTTCTTTTAGTTTGCTCAAGTTTATTTTTCAAAATCTCACTCACCTGTTTTTCTTTAATTTTCATACTTCCAAAGAAATCAACTTATTACAAAGGTTTAATTGCCCTTTAATACCCTGTAATACTCATCTTGTGGAACCCCCCCCCCCGATCATTATTGCAGGATCCATTATGGAAAAAAAATTCTAGATATATTTAACATGCCTGAATTATCCTTCTCTGTACATTAACCACTGTGATCGATATCTTGTTCGATTGAGAGTTGCTGTCTACGCTCAATTAATTCATTTTCATAACCCATGGACGAATTGGTATCATTATGCCAAGTATACCTCAAATGACTGACACGTGACAATGGCGACTCATTTTACCCTTCGTCAGCTTCCCAGGAGTATGAAATATAAAACATATTTGGTATATGAAGATGTAATCGAACAAAATATAACAAGCAATATCCTTTTCAAATGCATTCATATTACTAATAAAATAAAATAATATCTTTCACTTAAATCATCATCTTTGTTATTTAGTTATTGACATGGCGTTAACACATGGCGTTTAAATTTGAACTGGGCTACATATTTCGCTGTTATGATTTATGTTTTGTGTACATCTTATATGTAGAGCAATGGTTTGGTCTTTCAAGGATGATGGCACTTGTAATTCAAGTACCATTTGTCTGAAATTCCATTTATTCTTTTGCCACTTGACCGTCGGTGTTTTTTTGTTTAATTTTCTAATCATTTTCAACATAATTAAACTCCGTCGTTGTTGTATTTATAATTATGCAGTTTTACGTCTTTTAGGCAGTGATAGTAAGACATGTAAATGAAATCAATTGATAATTGATAAGCACGTATAAACATTTTGGCCTAATATTATGCACGTTAAATTTTACCTCATCTCAACTTATAGATACAGGAACTTAATTTTCTGTTTGACAAACGGCTAATTAATTTTCTTATTTAATGTTTTTTTAAAGTTGTGGTTTTAAAGACGTGTCTCAACAGCGCCTCGGGTTATTATGGTAGCATATAAACTCCCTTTTTAATAGTGAAGTACTTACTAACTCATGAAAAGGAGCCGCTGTATTAAAGACACCAGAATGTTTGGCACTATATCTTAGCCACGATGGGCAATCTAGAATTGACACGACCTGTTGCATGCAACATACTCGACCTGAGATTCCTCCATACTATTAATACTTACTGTGCCATTTGATCAAACTCTACACACAAATCCCTTTAGAAGAGTATTTATGTGGCAAACAAAGAGTTAAGGGTCTTCTTGGTCAAAGCAAACAGGATGAAGGGAGTAGCGCCCCTAACTACCCCAGGGACTTTTGCATCAACATTTCTATTAATAGTAAAACGCAGCTCTGAAATCGAACGTAAGTCCTCACTAATTATGCGATTCTGACAAGTTAAAAGTGAAGGTGCGCGTGATTTTTGAAGTTGGATTCATCGCAACTGTTCACGTAAGACACCCCTAAACGTCAATGATCTGTGTTAATTAACTTACTCATTTTGAGTTGTAGCTCGAAGCCTTCTCCTAAACGCAATGGATATATCTATTTATTTATTTCAGTTATTTATCCAGAGTAGCCTGTTCAGTTACAATGATTACATAAAAGTACATAAAATGAAACAGAAGATATATTAAAATGATAAACACGGCACTGGTCTTCCACAGGGCTTTGCGTAATACAAGGATAAATACATACATACTTCATGAACACATGTAATGTCATATCGTTTGCGTAATAATGTTATAAATTCATTCACTTTTAAGTATATTGATTGGAAAAAAGCAGGTGCTTTAGGCCTTTAGGGAAAGAGAGAGAGAAAGTTGAAGAGAGGGAGAGAAGAGAGAGAGAGATTGGGAGCGAGAGCATAATAAGAATAAGGAAGGACTGACCAGAAGGGGGAGAAAAGTGAGAAATAAGTTTAGTGACAAGGGCAAAGAAGAATAAAGAGAGAGAGAGAGAGAGAGAAAGTAATTATTAAAGAAAAAATCCGCAGCAATAGACAGACCCATGAAATGCGAGATAGAATCAAATTACATATACTAATTAGTTATGAACACATGCATGAAATAAAATAAACATTATAGAATCCGTTACAACGGGGAAAACATCAACAGCATGAAGTTTACATCAAGATTGGAATTGGAATTGGACATTTTAATACATGTATTTGTATCTCGTATACTATATGAGAGAAGAGGTTTTGCCTGGATTATCATTTATAGAATCCTACACGTTATGTGACTCGAGAAGAGACTCTGCTTTCAAGTCTCGTGCTATCAGGAAGGCTGTTCCATCTTACAGTTCCAGAATACAGAAAAGAATTTTGATGAAAAAATAGTGCGACATTTTGGGAGTCTAAGAATCATCTTATCTGAGCGATGAGAGGGTGTTTGTGTGTTTGTGTGTGTGTGTGGGGGGGGGGGGGGGGAGGGGTGTCTTTTGAACCCTCTGCACCCTCCCCAACCATATTCAATATTAGGCATGTTTGGGACAGCACCAGGGTGGTTTAAGAGACACCTCACTGTTTCTGTTCCCCTCTCAAATCATTACAAATAGCTACATGTCATGCATGTTCGTGCATAATATGCAGTCGGCCTGATGTACATCTACAATCCTGCCCGCCATGTCACGTCGTAACCGATTTAAAGGAACGGGGTATACATAACACCCCTTATACTTTTGCTTTAAGCCCCGTGGGTAAGTCAATGGAGTAGAATCACTAGCACTTGCTTTAGCCACGGAGCTTTAACCCATCTCAGTAAGGAAGGATTTACCCTCTGACAAGCACATCAGGTAACTAATGAATAGAGAATGTATGACTCGGGTTTACGCCGCCGGTGGGGGGAGGGGGGGGGGGGGGGGATTCCGTGGAATGTCCCGAACATTGTCATGAAATTTTGAACAAAATTTTACCGGAAAGTTGAATTAGATATTTTGTCTGTCCAGGCTCAAGGAGGGCTATATTATATACTAAGGTCTTTGGTGTGGTGCGTATCGTATGGGACAAAATAGCTTGGACCTGCCCTATCAGCTCTTGCGGTGACAGAGTATTTTGCAGTACACAGTAAGTCATACAAAATATACATTTTCTAGATTATATTATTTACATGTATGTTCCCTTCCTTGCTTATAGAATGACAGTGCAGAATACATAATCTTGGGAACATGGAAAACAAATATTTATTGTTAGATAATGTAATACTTCTGAGTTATGTTCAGCTTATACATGTAAATGTGGGCAAAATGCACAACAAATATGAGGAGAGTCAATGGTTACATTTAAGTAGTTTCTCCTAGAAAAAAAAAAAACTGCCAAAGCCATTTACGTGTATATGGATACCCTTTTCCCGCCTCGATCCCTTTCCCGTTGGTGAATCACCTTAACTGAAATGACCGAAGTGGCTACGAACCTGGATATCCCATTGCACTCTTGACCGATTTATGTTGCAAGCCAAAGTAGAAAGTGGAAGCTGAAAAAAAAAAACCGTGATGTAACACGAGCTATATGTCCACTAACCATGAAGCTTCATGCACTAACTGACGAACGAGTGTATATATAGCGCTTTACTTTGGTCAAAAAAGATGATTACTGTTATAGCTTCATGGTTATACGGAGGTATGAGTGGTGGGGGCGTGTATGTGCGTGGGATAAGAGGGGATGTGGGGTGTGCGATGCCGCTCGCCCTGTTCCCTGATGTTACCATCATAACCTCTAAGTTCCTCATGGCACGGCTAGCTCGCAAAGTGGAATTAATTGTTTGTAGCTACCCTTCATGTTCTATTTCGGGCACACGTGTTCAAATATTTGGAATCAGCAGCGTCTTGAACATTTCTTCCTTAAAGGTCCACAAAAGGCATTACCCTCTTGTGGATGACGATGGAGGTGTCGTGGTATAGTGGTTCATTCACTTGACTCTCATTCAAAGGGTTGAGAGTTCGAATCCCAGCCCGGCACTAACGTCGTTTGCCAAGACATTAATTCAACTTTTGCCTCTCTACACCCGGGTGGAATGGGTAACCGATATGCTACAGCGCTACATATTAGGCCGCTCGGCTATGTTGGAGCGCCATGAGCGTCACGTCGTGACGGACGTCGTGACGGACCTGGCGAACCTGAGCGCGATACAAGAAGGCATCATTATCACTATTAATTTCATCAGTTGATCATTTGATTGGTGCATTTTTCGTTGGACATGTTGGAAGTACAGCACATCAGAGTACCATCCTGATTATCACGTTTACCCCGGTAAACTCACATCATAGCGAGTCTCTAAACGGAAATCACACCATCTGCCGATTCTCGAGATGGCAATATACATGTTTTTTGTTTTGTTTTGTTTTACGATAGACACGTCTTACGTAAGGCAGTTAATCACCCGAAGACTTCAAAAGATCCGCTCCCCGAGAGTGAAATTTATCGAATTATATATATATCTCCCGAGCAAAATTGAACCCTCTTCGACCTCTGGTTTGCCATGCCTCTAGTAATCCCGAATGGCTGGATGTCCCGCTTTAATAGTAACTCAATGTCAGGTGAATGTACTTAACATTCTGGTTACAAACCTTGTCTTAATTCATAAAGACGAGGCGGAGGATATGTGGTGTTCGCAATGTTTGTTCAGTGCAAATTCATAAACCCTTAAAGCCCATGAAGAGCTTTGCCAAGCACCAGTAAAGTTTCGTCAGATCTCATTAAATTTGAGAGAGAGGCAGATTAAAAAAAAAAAACTTGCCTCTAGAGATCACTTTTTTTAGGGGGGGGGGGGGGTTAAGGGCAACATGAATACTCTGCGTCTCATTGTGTTATGCAATAAAATAGTATGTCTTTCATTTTATATCTTTTAGACCTATAAATTGTTTTAAAAGCAAGTAACCTAGATTTACTTTGTATTTCATATTGCTGTTTTCATAAATGTACACCTGATGAGTGTGATGTTTAAAGATATAAACGTTTCAATGACTGGAACGGTAGCCTATATATAGATAGAAATCGAGACACACCTGCAAAGTTCACGTACCTGTTTCATAAATCATGTAATAATCGACTTGGTAGAAGGAAATAACAGCTTAGTTTAAACTTTTCCATGCAGCTATTGTGTGCCACCTTATACAAGCATTTGGAGACAGCACGCAATAAACCATCATTTAGCAATGTGTATTTTTACGTTGAAGATCATAGGAGAATATTGCCTTTCAACATCAAAGTATGGTATTGAATATCATAAAACCATATTGCTGTATCTTATCATGCTTAAGGTAAGATACTGATAGTACCCAAAGGACAATACTGTCGGGCTGGGATTCGAACCCCGTACCTTGTGATATAAAGTCCGATGACTTATCCACTAGACCACAACATCAAAAGTATAACAAAATTAGCTCAGAACTATGATAATTTTTCACATAGAATGAGAAACCTTATTTTATTTTCGCCTGTACCATAACTCAACCTTTCCTTTCAACTCCTTCAGTTAAGAGGACAGAGCATTGTCTAAGCATTATACGAGGCAATAAAAATGTCCGGGGCTGCTGCAAGAGAAGATTAAAAGGACTATCTGGTATCTGGTATGATAAAGCGGACAGCGTACTATTAAATCAATTTTATTCGATCAGTATCATGGCTAATTAGATGACGAATTTCAAAATTCCAGGCCTCATAATGAGCCGCAAATTCATCAAATTAATTTCGTGTTAACTACTCACAAAGACAGGCTATTGACGTTTATATCTGTTATTGTGATCGTATTAATGTCAGCAAACAACATGGCACGAGTATTACCTACGAACATGAGCCATAAAAGACTGTTAATTCATTTTATGATCATCCTTCCAGTTTAGATATGTCTCACGCCGTAGAAAAAAAAAATACCGTCGCTGAGCATGCACATAAACTACATATGAATGAGGAATAAGCCAATTCGTAACAGATTATTTGTACATGTGCAGTTAAAGGTCCTTTGTACCGAGTACAATTTTGGCCTTTATCATCTCAGTGTAATTTGGTCGATGTACTAATTATGAACTGGCTTATTGTGTCAGAGGATTTCTTGAGGAAGTGGCGCGTGCGTGCCGCGGCATAGTAAAATATACACTCCTGTTTAAGTGTTATATAGTAACAAGTAATTTGAGACATGTAACCGTACCCAGCTGATGTATCATTATGACCATAGTGCATTGACCATAATGTCAGGTGGTCCCACCAAATTTTGCGTCCGGTAGGCTTTCATCATGTTTTTTTTTAAATGAAAGTCACATTCATTTGGCCATAGAATGAAAGTGAAATTTATCTGTTATGTGAATAAGAGGATATTTAACACCCATCGTGAGTGGACCGATTGTTTTTCAATGATTTTGTTTTGATTGGTTTTGTTTGTTTTGTTTTGGGTTGTTCTCTGACGCGGAAAATGTGAGATGATCTGGGGAGCGTTTCATCAAGTGTTTTGTCAGTGATTTTTACCGACAACTGTTATAAGCTACTCAAATCCTTGCATCTGATTGGCTGAGAGCAAATTAGTCGGTAAAAATCACTGACAAAACACTTGATTAAACGCTCCCCTGTACAAGGTATTGCATTATTAAACTGTTAATCATAATAATGCTTTGTAGCCAGAGTAACAACATAATAACTTGATAATGATTTTTTAGCGATTATAAACCACAAAATATTCATTGTAGGCCGATATTTAGTGGATTGTGGTCAATGTTGGTCGCAATAATACACGTTAAAGTCGAGCCTCTTTTTTCTGCATGCAGAGATATTCTTAAATGCCGAAAGTTTGGTCAAATATTGCATTTCTTACAATTAATCAACGTGTCGTCAGTTGCAGTATATTAATTGTTTCATTTTAAGTAGCAACGTTTAAATTTTCGTCTTAAATTCCCTGTACATGTATTTTGATACACAAACTTCAAACTGAAAAAAACCCCGAGCTGTTTCCCATTCCAACTCTTTTGTAAACCGTTCTAAAACACATTTGACCTCAATTGCCCTACCCATCCTATTTCTTGCGGGAAGTCTATCAAAGGTGAAGGCTAATCTGAGATTTGTTCTTTTGAAACGACGAAAGCATGGTTATTTTTTATGAAATCGTTGTTCTCATTTGTCATTATGGATCACAATAGACACGGCGAGCATGTGGTGATTTCCCACAGTTGTAAATTGTACAGCTGCTCTGATAGTTCCTTCACGTTTGCACAAATTGCCCAGGTACTTTTATCTTAAGAGGTCGTAGCCATGTTATACCAGGGAGGTGGTTATACCTGACATGATCGGATTGCACGTATCTATCTTCCCAATATTACTCATAATTCCCTTGTAATACGAATCGAGGGTATATAGCATAGTACTAATAATGATAGGCCCACTCATTAAATACTGTCCATCTCTAAAATACAAAAAATGAACATAATTTGATTTTCAAATTGGTTTCTATATCAAATTCTGTAAACGTTGCCATGGTTGGTTGACTAAATTTAGTTTTATAAATCTTTACTTTATCATCAACTGGGTGTGGCTCTTAGATCCTGACGTAAATACTGATGAGAGTTTCGAAACGCAAGTGATCTTATCTCATGTTAAATTTTGATTACATTATTCTTATAGCCTCTGTTCGCAGTTCGTGATCGCTCTTAGTTACAGATAATGATATCTACTATTACATGCAACCACATTGCATAAGAGTATGATAAAATTGTATTCATGTCAAGGTAGATTTTACATTTAGGGCCTACATTTTATCTGGAGAATCGAATTTCAATAGGCACTTGAACTTTGCATTGCGCACTTCAGCCGTAAGCATGTTCTTAATTTAGCCTCAAGAGGGGTAAAAAAACTGTTCAATGTTTACTCAATCAATCTCAAATATCAATTCAGTTAAGCAATGTAAGCGCTCGGGGGTAATTATAGCTCATTTAGCATTGGACGACAGCGGAAAATGCAGTAGGTTCGGATTCTCTTTACTTCTCCCCCGCCCCCTCGTTCCTCTCGTTCTTTCTCGTTCGTTCTCGTTCTTTCTCGTATCTTCTCGTCCCTCCTAGTTCCTTTTCATCCATTCTCTTTCCATCATTCTTTTTTTCGCTTCGTCTCGTTCCTTGCACGGACCTGGGGAGCGTTTCATCAAGCGTTTTGTCAGTGATTTTTATCGACAACTGTTTTAAGCTACTGAAATCCTCGCATCTGATTGGCTGAGAGCTAAGTTGTCAGTAAAAATCACTGACAAAACGCTTGATGTAACGCTCCCCTGAAACAGGCATATCAGTGGTTTATATTCGTATCTTCCTTCTCATTCCTTCGTGTTCCTTCTGACTTATCCTTTTCGTTCTTTCTTGTTCCTTCTCGTACTATCTTCCCTTATTCATTCTTCTCTCTTATTAACCCTTCTCGTTCTCTCTTCTTGGACTTCCATCTAATTCCTTCTCAACGCATAGGTTTATGATTGATTTTTAATTTGCGATACAAATTGAAGGATAGTGTATAATTATTATTAACTTCTTCGAAATGGCATATCTTCCGACATACATATTCTCGGGTACTTAATAGCGTAATACTTGATTTCTACCCTAAGTACTGAACTTTTCAACTTTTCTGAGCAGAGTTCATTAAGTTCAGCTTTCGTTTCGGCTTCGATCAAAATGACGGGCATGATGTAAATATTCGGCAACCGGACATTTCTCCGGGACCATTGCACAGGGCTTCATTTCGTCAAAACTATAAGGTTAGGGTTGGGCTTACCACTGGGTTTGAAATTAGGTTTAGGGTAAGGGTGAGGGTGAGTTGTAGTGTTTACTCTAGGTTTTCGGTTAGTGTAGGATATTGAATGCCTAGTATATGCGTGGTGTAAAACCAAATATTCCGTATTAAGTATTCAGTCAAGACCCCGAGACGGCACTGGCGGTTTCCGCTTAATAAACTACTTCGTGCCATGTTTCTTTGTCTGGGACAGGAGATGGATTAAATTACTTTTCTTTTCGCAAAGTCTTCAAGTGAAAGTGTGAAACCACACTTGTTTATTGAAGCGTGATGTTGACAAAAATGTAAGAGTTTACTATCTAACGTTAAGACTGCTTTTAAACACTCTCCGAACGAGAGCTTACATGACATGAATATGTATTCGACTTAACCGGGCTGCAGATCTGAATACGGTATGAAAACGGCAAATTGTCTGACCGACTCAGTGTTGCTTGTCGTTTGTAGTTAGTCAAGCGACTGGAACTGCAGGGAATTTAGGTTAATTTTCGAGTATTTACCATGATTGCGCTTATGAAAGTATCATTACATGCACGTCATAAACGGCATAAAAGCGATCATTTGTTTTGGGATTATTTGCCTTGACTACAAACTGATCCTACTCGATATAGCGAAATTATTAATGTGCAACACATCAGCATAGCCCGTGGTGGTATGAATTATTGAATCATTTTTTTGCACCATTACAGCAATACAATGCGGAAGAAGGCGGAAGGGAAAATAATAATACCACTGTTCTTGTATAGCGCATAACACATTATAATATAAAGTCCCTATGCGCTTCCAAAGGGTTTTGGATCATTTTAGTAATGTTCTCGCTCTAATTACCTTATTGATCCACTTACATGTACATGTACATACGTTAATTACAACGATAATCATAGCTAATCTGCAAAAGGACAATTGCCTTCGCTCCGCAAAATCTTTTTACCGCCCAGTCACCATTTTTCTATACTGCTTATCAAAATGTTAATTCGTGCATGTTACGGGGTAAAAATAAAAGTGTCGGAAAGAAAGCAATAATTGCCCAAATGAATAATGTGTACATAACTGCTTATTGATTGTGCATACCTTATATTAATCAAATTATGTTCGTCGTCAGTCGTATACCAACACCTGACATAATAATGGCTCCACTCATAATACTGTAACAGCAACAGCAACTACAACAACTACTACTGTTACTTTTATGAGTGTGAAAATACTAGTGCTGACTACAACTACGACTACCACTATACTACTTTAAATATAACCACTGCTTCTTTATTATTACTGCTTCTACTAATACCATTATTACTACTACTACTTCTACTACTACTACTACTACTACTACTACTACTACTACTACTACTACTGCTACTACAACTACTACTACTACTACTACTACTACTACTACTACTACTACTACTACTACTACTGCTACTATTATACTATTTCATCATCTTGTTCTTGTTCTTGTTCTTCTTGTTCTTCTTGTACTTCTTCTTCTTCTCCTTCTTTTTCTTCTTCTTATTTTTCTTCTTTTCCCCCTTCTTCTTCTTCTGAATATCATCATTACTCTTCCTCTTCTTATTATTCATGTCTGATTTTGCTGGCAATCATAACAATATTATAGTATTGCTGACCTTATACAGTAAGATGTTTATATCAAGGAACTCATGTTCGATGGTGACGTGGGATTTAGACCTTTATACCAGCCGAACTTTCTGTCCTTTACATTCAGATCGTGCAGCACTTATCTTCTTTGTGTCACCACGGTCCAGTGTATAAAACCACTTTATTAGCCTTCGAATAAAAAACTAAACACAAAAACTTTGTTACCCTTCAAAAGAAAAAACCCAACTTTGCCAACCTTTTAAAAGAAAACAAAACACATTTCCCCTTATGAGAAACGTGCGAACGGCAAAACAGAACCATTTACACAAGTTCATTAATAACTGTAGTACTTCACTTAAATGATACAAGATATTTCCGGAGGTCGGAGGTCAGGGGTCAGAATGATGCCAATCATAATCAGACAATGGACGGTATATAAAGTGTAAGTCAATTAAAAGGAAGCCCAGATTCAACCTGAAATGTTGTTGCGAACTTGCGATCAATACATATATGTGACCCTCCACCACAAAACGACCAATAAGTCGGAAATTTGGGTTTTTAAATTTCAGCACAGTTTGAAAGCTTAGATTCTTAGCTTTAAAATGATATATAACTTGTCTTGCATAGACTAAGCAAACCCTTATAGATTACAGTGAGAATGTCAGAGTGTCAGACAGGCTAATGACCAAAACAATAGAGAAAACGGGCTTGAAACTTTCCATACCATTAGAATAAATACATTTCTTTCTTTTTATCGATTTTGAATATCAGACAGTGCATAGTTTTTGAGCTATACCAGAAAAGCGATGTGAAGTACGATCCCAGCAAGCTGACTCACAAAGTTTGAATATCCAAGAAAGAATGGTCATTTTGAATGAGAGAAAAAACATATTTCAGCATGGTATTTTACCCGAAATTTTGTCAGATGGTAGATTAATAAATTAACTTTCAGAAAATACCAAAAACTTAAAATAGAAATTTCCACCCCAAACAACCTTTTTTAGCTGTTTACTCTAAAACTCCCATTGCGACTTATTGGTCGTTTTGTGGTGGAGGGTCACATATATATATTTAAAGACTGCAGTAATCTTCAGAATTGAAGGAGGCAGTTGTACCCAAGGAAGAAGGAGGAGGAGAAGAAGAAGAAGAAGAAATAATACTCACGTTGTAGCCTACCATGTTTCCTTTAATTCGAGACCTTGATCAATAAAATTCAGCCATGGACGGCTGAACAGTAACATTCTTTCCTAATTCATTTCATGTCAAGTTTCCCCCTGCCTAAGTTTTAAGTGGAATTGATAGTCAACCCATGGTCGGTTGAAGGGTCCGCCATTCCAGTTTAATGCACGCACAATGAAGATAACACATGAACACCATTTAGCCCAAACTTGGGCAAAGACCATTTTTCAAAATCGTCTTTGCATTTCAAAATTGGCTAGTGCTCAGTAGTCATCCACAATCGCAATTTGGTGAGGAGCCTATCAAATTACAGATAACATTGTCAAATACGATACTATTATAATACATTCCACCGATATTTGCTTGTTTAGAAAAAAGATATTGTGGCTTGGACATGTGTTTCTTTTTTTATTGACTCTCACTGTATATCAGAACCAATCTCATGTACAGATATCTCTAGACAATAAAGTAATCAAGGTCTAAACTTTCGATTTCCCCCCACTTGAATATGATAGTTATTCTTGTAATTGCCGGACCGTAAAGTCCAGAATTTGAATTGAATATAGCCTATATAGGCCTTGCTAAGTACCTTCTCTCGACATGCTCAGATGTTATGGAGAGGCGGACCCATGACTGTCCGGCAGCAGGGGAGGGAGGGGTGTAAATTATTTCAATAGACTGATATTTAAAAGAAGAAAATGAGGAGAGATGTAGGAAGGAAGGGAGGGGGGGGGGGGGGGGACGATACGCCCTCAAGGTTACATAGTGCAATCTTATTGTGTTTAAGTGACACGTTACACTGCACTTCAGCCCGAGTCCAAACGCGGTCGCCTTGATAACTGGAGAACGATACATCATTGTACATACATACATGGTTGTCATAGCAGATCCGTGGGCTTAGCCTGACTCCCACATTGATATGGCGTATATAGAAACAATTACCCCCTGCGGGTAAGAGTTGGCGCCATGTTAGGAAGTTTTACGTCTTTTTTTTACACGCAATGAGGGTGGTGGCATCAATCAAACAGTTTCTTTCCCTGTGGAACAAGAGTCAAAGTGTACATCAGTGCCTTCGACAAATGACATTAGTGTCGTGATCGGGGCCTCAACCGACAATCCTGGTAATTTAATAAATTTAATTAATAAAATGTTCAAAAAACTCAATTACCAACCACGGAGAAAGAAAAAGAAAGAAAGAAATCAAACAAACAAACAAATAGTCGATTATTAGGAAGAAGGAAAATGAGGGGAAAGTCAAATTTCGAGACTTTTTTTTAGGTCTGCTTATTGCGTATGCAATATAATTTATTAAAAATACAGTTATCATATTATTGAGGTATTGAAAGGTAAATTGCAGCATACGAAATGGTGATAGAGTGATTTAAGGGAAGCTTGAGTTCTGGGAAAGGTAAAAAATAATTTGTGGAGCTTTCTCATTCTTTTTATATCAGTTTGGAAGAATATCTTAGTAGATATGTCCCCTGAGAAGGATGCTCTTCAAAAACTCTCACATATCTCAAAATATGACAAGAAACATCTGAAATGTTCGGGCCGAACATTTGTGTGTAGTCCCATATACACATTTCTTTGTGCAGTGCATGTGACTCTCAGCAGCATTGAGTCAATTTCTTATCAATTTGGTAAATTCCAAAACCTTACAGCATACACCAATTCTTATTTGCTATTTAATCAACCTTTCCCAATTGCTTTGAGACAGTTTCTTTCACAATTCAATCTCATGATCAGAACTCAACAGGGAGAAAAATTGTTAAACACGTACACCCCTCCCCTTACGTAAGTGTATAAATCTTGCAATGATTGAGTTGTTTCCGTTGTCAAAACAATTGAAGATATATTTAGAGTTGTGTTTCGGCCGTATAGTTCCAGTTTCCTAAACAACCACCATGCGTATACAATCACACATCGTTCATAGTATTGTGTCCACAATGCTTCAATAGTGGTTCGAATTTGTCAAGCGTGGAATATGGGGCTTCCAAAAGTCCAATAGTTCACGATATAAAACCGGTCAACAATAGAATCGGCCCCCACTTATTGACTAGCCTTGTTTGCCGAATCAAAAGATATTTCTAAAAATAACACGTCATTTAAATTTGTGCAGATTTTTATGATTGTTATACAAATATAAATACCAGCATTTTGTTAACGTCCCAGGTTTATGGTCCAACCGCATTGGTAACCATAAGCTATGAAGCTGAAAACCAGATACTTGTTTACTTGATTAAGAACTATTTTCAATACCAGTTTATAGCTAGTTTTGAAAAAAAGGGAAGGAGAGGAAGAAGAAGAAAAAAGAAGAAGAAAAAAAAAGGAGGAGAAGGAGAAGAAACCCCACCCCCTCTTTTTATGATATGTAAAAAAACCAACTATTCATGTTAATCGATACAGAAACTTCTTTCATGTTGATACTTTGTAATATAATTATGGTTTTCCTTGCTTTGTTTTCTTGTTGAATAAATCCCTGTGACTTGGGGAGTATCATTCTGCTATTGATTGTTTCCAGGTTTTCGAAACATACTCTTCAAGGTCTGCTCCATTGACAATTACCATTGTCCTCCCTTATTGTTGATCATCTTACAATGATCGTAAAAGCAGTATTAAAATCCATTCCCTAAATAGGACAATCCGAACTGTTTCCTGCGCAATATCCGCCTCATTGTCATGTGCTAGTGATTGTTTTTCTTCTTCGGGTTCTTTGATCATTGTCTGAATTTAGGGAGATATTTATGATTTTAACTTTCCGAAATGTTTCTGTCCGTCGCTTAGCGCGTTAAAACTTAGCTTGATTTGATTTCTTTGTTTCTCTAACGTAAGATGATTGAGTGTCATTTCTTCCATTACTGTTTTCTATGCGTCTCTCTGTTACACCGCTTTACTTTTCTCCTCATGTCTATCTCTTGCTTCTCATTTTCCATCTTCCCACACAAGTGTTCCTTATCTTTAACCACTTTCTCATGTGCTTCTAATGGTGTAACAATCTAAGGTTCTTAAATCTGATGTTTTCCCCTTATTTGTTTAATATTATTTATCATCATGTCAATTTTTTTACAATTCTAACGGTGTATGGTTGTAATTGTGTAGTTGGACGTACCTTCGTTTTTATCTAATGAGTCAAATTAATGAATTGAAAATGAAACTGGAACGAAATATATTGACAAGCCTTAAATATTTATAAGCCACTTCCAGACAGAGATTTTTAATTCAATCGCAGAAAACACGAGAAAATGTTAAGGAGACATAAAGGACAACGCCTTTGGCAAGATATAATCATAACGTATTTTCATGATTTTTCTTTTTAATACACGCCTTTGCAGGCTAGTGTGACCTTTTCGCCGGGAATTGGGTTAAATCTGATATCTTTTTTATTTTTGCGAAAGCAGCCAAGTCATAATTTTGGCAGGGGTTCTGGAAGGGGTGTTCACCATCCGAGTATGAGTAATGGGGGTGTATCCGGAAAGGGGCGGGGAGTAGGAAAACACGTGATCTGAGTGGGAGGGGCTACTAAAAGGTAACATCTCTGTCAACACAGAAATATATTCATGAATAACATGAGAATAGTCTTGTTGGTTCAATACTGAATTATCCGTTACAAACTTAGCATGTTAAGTGACTTTCATTTTCTTTGTTCTTGTTCGTCTAGCTCCGCTTGGTTTTATGAAATCATAAAGTACATTTGACATACATAGACATGCAGGTATATGAGCGATATATATATATTTTAACTTTCAAAAGACAAGTTGTTTAAATTTCATGTGAAGCATGGACTTGGGTTCGCGACGAGTAATATGTAAACAACTGAATTTAACAGGATATAGACATGATATATGCAATGTTTCACGTACATTTTTCTTGGCTTATTTCATTCATATTCAATCGATCAATATTTCATCATATTCTTTTTTTGGGGTCTATTTTTTATTTTAATTTAATTTATTTTGTGGTTGTATGGCCACGTATCGGACTTATCTCATTACATTCTCAACATTGATTTATTTCACTACGACATCTGTTGCTCTGTTTCCCGTATTTCCCCGGACATATGCCAGATAGGAGATAACTCGTCAGGAGCTAAACTTACAAGTCCATTGAAAAACGGAAATTATTGCTACATTGAGGTAATATGAAGACATTCGGAAAGTAATGTTATAACCTTTCAGGAAAGTCATTTATATATGGATATGCAGAAATTTATATCACAAGACAGGAAGTTATTTCATTGTTGAATTATAATCATACAGGATCTTTATATTGACCTTGGGTGGTATTTGGACGGCCGGGTACAGATTATATCCTTGTTTCAGTCATTAAAAAAACAAAACAAAACAAAAATCAAGATTTTTTTAAAGGATTAAAAAGCAACAGCAGCGATTTCAAGATTTATATGCTTTGTTTCAGTTATTAAAAATGAATATTTGTAAAAACGTTTTTATATAGGAACCCCCCCCCATAACATGCAGATTCCTAACTATATGAGTGTTGCATTGAATTAGAAGCTGAAGATGAAATGACAATATGAGGACTAGAAGCCACGTCGGACTTTGAAAACTGTGGTTTAGAGTGGAGATTTGTGAATTACAGCACAACTTCAAATATTCCACGTGTTTATTCTGCACCGAAGAAAAATAATGAGTGAACTTATGTGACCTACTGCTCCAGTAAAGTGAATTCACCCTACGGGAATTTATCTAAATAGGGGGAAAAGGCGAGTGAAGGCGTTGACCCCAAGAGGGATGGGATGGGGGGGGGGGGGGTAGTGGCAATTAAGGTGCAGTTACTGTAAAACTTTCAACTAATTGATATTACAGTGATTGTGAAACAAAAATGGTTAAACTCTATTACTGTCTGTGTAATGCAGAGGAAATTAGGGTAGGTGATTATGGGGGAGGGGGGGGGGGGGGGGGGGTAGTGGACAAAATGGAATTTCTATAGACCTTTAAGTTAATTAATATTTTACTGATTATGAGAAGGGTGAAACGAGAAAGCGAATCAGTCACAGAATGTTATGGATATGGTGGAATATGGAGATGTTATCAAATTAGTAAAGGACCGCATAATTGATTGTCTTTACGTTTGAATTGCTCTTGCCACATCAGTCAAAATACCTTGCATAAATATGTTTATCAAAAACACGAGTTCTGTACGGAAGTGTGTAATCAAATCAGAAATGTAAATCAAATCAAACATAATGCCTGTGGAAATGTTCAATCAATAAAGAAATGAAATCTAAATCAAATAAAACATATTGCATGTGGAACGCATTCAATATAAATAAATCAGTTCAGCCTTGTGTATGAACCAGGCTGAAGTACGAAGCAATTTTCATGACTGCAACATATCGAGCTCAGATCCATTAAAACATCTCCAAGCAGTACATCTTGACCATCTTGCCATTCTCCTTTGGAGCAATACATCCTTTAGAAATGCTCTTAAGGTCGTAAAATATCGAAAATGCGCTTGAACGAGTCCAAGTTGAAGGTTTAGGTCAGTCATCTTTAACCTCATAAGCTTCTGATTTGAACGCGAACTTCACCTGGGCGATTTGGTCGTTTGCGAAGCACATTTTCAATTTCATGGATTAGGACTTAGTCGAATTCCTTCGAGGGCCGAGCGTGTTTGTAGGCAAACAAAATAATCTGAAAATACCAATATTTCATGCTACATGTACTGTCCTCCCTTCTGTTCTGTAGAGTATGATCATTTGAAATTTAGTATAAGGATACACTCGAATCTGAGGCTAGATTTTAACAATATCCTCAGTAGATTTAACATGACATGTCTTTTTCCAACGCCACAAGTGACTCACTATTCATGAGTGATGGAACCTCAATCATGAGACGAAATCCACCTTACTCTTCCTTTTGCTATGTCGAACAAGCCTCTGGCAATCTATCGGATCATCAAGAGTGTACCCTTTATTTCAATATTATTGAAAGTATCTGTAAGTTTTGTGACACTTGAAGATTATCACTATCAGTTTAAGACTATAGCTACACTGGATGTGAAATATATGTTCAGTGTATCCGATTCCTTTGCCTGATCATTAAACGTTGGTAAGTTAAGTATCTCTTAGGGCTTAATACAGCTGGAAAATGTGCGAACTAGTAAATTACCCCCTCTTTAAAACTGCATTAATGTCATCCCCGATTGGATATACAATCATGCATGCGGTACGTCAATGTCACATTGCATTGATTAATGGAACTTGGCAAATGAAAAACCCAAACATTGAAATCCTAATCCAAACTAGACACGCTGCTAAAAATAATAGACATGATAGAGCTGCCTGTATATTGCTATATTAGGGATATAGCATCGCTGATATGCTTATTAACTAGTCCGATACGATAGTGACAATTTTGCCGCTTGTTGTTTTTTATTCCAATCCCGACACGAAGATCACTGTACTATATCAATATCCGACAATTCTCAATAATTATTACCCTAAAACATTGTGATCAGCGAACTAATACTGCTGTAAGCATGGCAAATGCGCATAATGGGTTGATAATTTACGGTCAATTTTGTCTACATGCATTGGCCAAAGACAGAGGCTAGCAAACAATAATACAGAAACCCCACTATTTTCTAACGCCTGAAACGATAAACAGTTTGTCATAATTTGTGAGAAACATGAATTATTATGTCTTTAACGCAGTTGATAATATTTTTATCGCAATTTCATAAGAATTACTAAGTAATAATACTGAGAACCAATACGAAGGTAAATTCAATTTTACTACTTCACTATTAAGCAACGTGCAACTCATGGATTTAAAAAGAAAATAACCAAGAGTTGCTATTCAAGGCACAAAAGCTTTGCAGTCTTGAAAACATAAGCACCCTGCCAGGGATGCACCCCATGTATCTAGTCAAGGTTAAACCACGCCCGTCTTGATACAACATAGACATCAAACCTTATCGATGTGAATTATATATACCACTCTCGTATAACGGCTGCCCAAATTAAACAGAATGTTGAGTTTCGGTAAATGTGAAACATAATCTGTGAGCTTCTTTCATGTCAGTTTCGACGAATATCATAGAGGAAATATCTCCAGATATTAAGGCTTGTTCTCCAACAAATGCCATCATATTCAAAATATGACGAGAAATAGCTGTCATTTTGGACCAAACATTTGTGCCACATGTATGTGTATATAGTCCCACCTACCCATTTCAGTCACTATGTGACTTGCTGCAAAATTTAGTCAATTATCGATTTTTCATGATTCCTAAACCTCAGACCGCTCAGAGTATGCATTATGTACGATATAATCAACATTTCCCGATCGCTTTCGGACAGTTTCTTTCACAATGTTCTCACACGATCAGGGGAGCGTTTCATCAAGCGTTTTGTCAGTGATTCTTACCGACAAATTTGCTCTCAGCCAATCAGATGCAAGGATTTCAGTAGCTTATAACAGTTGTCGGTAAAAATCACTGACTACACGCTTGATGAAACGCTCCCCAGAACTCAATATATTCCAGATCATGGTTATAGGACTCTGCTTTGACATGTACTTGTTGTTCATCGGCAAATCCTATCCTAATAAATCTTGTTACATGGCAATACCCCGAGGTGTACGCAAACAGCTCGGTGTATTAAATGATCATGAAGCGTGACCTATACGAATTCAATAAGTTGCAACTGGAGTTCATGAACACACAGTTCACATAACGTTGATTTGTGAAAGGATACTACAGTCACAGACTTAATTGATCAAGTTCAATCCGAGCAGAACTGTTCAGTCAGTTTACCATGACAAAAAAGTTTCAATTGCGTTTATGCAGCCAGAATAATAATATATATTAAAATAAACGCCTCGGGGTCTTCACAGCCTGATATTTGCGTGATTTTTGTACTCGAACACGCACACACGCACACACACACACACACACACACACACACACACACACACACATGTGCGTACCAACAGAGGTATACTTGTGTGACTAATTGGACAGTCAAACACAATAAATGCCTTTATTCCGTCAGGCTTGTGTGGCTTATTTTGCTGCTTGTGTGGCTATTTGAACAATAGAGAGAACAAAGGGAAAGACACACAAGTATACCTGCGTGATCTGCAACATGGAATAGAGTAGGACCATCCATAGCTGCGGAGAGTTAATACTTTTTTTGTGACACAATTTCCTCAAATGCGAATAATTTCGATACTAGTCCACAATAAAGGGGAATACAGACTGTTAAACATTTAAAAGCGTGACACAAACTGTCTGAGCTGCAATCGCTCATCACTGCTGAGAGCCAGAAGGGCGTTATAACCCAGTCACACCAGCCAGACCGACAGCAGACCGAAGTAGAAATTGCGTTGAGACCAATGACCAAGAATCAATCGGTGTGGAGACGATGTCGCGGTGTGACACGGGTATATTAGCGTGATGTGAAAGCATAGTGATAACATCCTTCTGGCACTAAAGAGATTCGTGTGGTAAACGGTTCTACTGCCCATGCTACCGATGATGTTCATTCCTCACGCTGATGATTGTGGGTTGTCATCAATAAGTATCACGTATTAGGGAGTGTTATTATGTTTTTGGATTAAATTACAATGGCGGCATAAATTGAGGCGTTATTATGGTTTTAGTTTCAGTTCGTAGCTGGGTGTTGTATCAACCTCATGTCAGACAAAATTAAATAATATAATTCATTAAAGTTATTGGAGACAAGAACGAATGTTCATGTTTAGGTTTTGTCTACTGAGACCGAGATCATGACAAATCAAACAAAACCCCCCTTTTCAATTACTTTAATTCAATACCATTTAATTTTACATTTTAGTTTCCAAACAGGCATAATCGTCACAACACCGTCATTCAGTGTACAGGACAACGAACTATAATCATACTGGGCGTTAAAAAAAGAACACCTAACTTTGAAAAGTTCTTGTAAATGAACTATATGTTAGTAAACGAAGAAGCTTGATGGGAGGAATTTTAATTTGTAAACAAATTTTTAGGCATTTTACTCCCAGTGTTAAAGATCGTATGCTCGATCTGTAATGAAAAACACAAGTCAGAAATCCCGCTGGTTTCAATTTTTTCTGACTTGTGTTTTTCATTACAGATCGAGCATACGATCTTTAACACTGGGCAGTGCTGGGAGTAAAATGCCTAAAAATTTGTTTACGAACTATATGTTAACTGACAATGAAATCTATACTGAAAGAGTAGTTCATATTCTTTTCAATGGTAACCTGTTTAGGTTTCCAGGGTCATGCATCACTGAATACCATTGTCTTCAACATTTTGTGCAAAAATTTAGTTGGATCACTTTCTTGTAAAACACAATAAGCATGATGTAAGGAGAAGCCTTTTGTGAAATGACATGGGTGCTCCAATTCTCATTGTGAATAATTTCAAATAGGAATCATTTTGCAAAGATGACAGTCTCTGTGAATTTTTAACAAGGTTGCATGCCCCCAAACCCCCAGTGCGAACCAAAAGGATTGCAGTATCACGAAGAATTGCAATTCAAAGACAAACAGCAAAAAAAAAGGAAAATCAAAAACTCATAAGTGTGATTCACGATTTTACTTTGATGATTTTCAAAAATGACAGCTTTTATTTGAAAATCGGCGGAAGATGCCTGCAGCACTCAAGACAAACAAACATGTTCTCTGTGCTCTCTGAAGATCTCACTTCTTCTGTTTATGACTAACAACTCGTTACTCGTTCCATGTTTTGTGAAGTTCATAAGACTCTTTGTTAACAGGTTAAGGTACAAAATTAATCACTATGAGATTTGTTTACTAACGATGGCCGTGAAGAGCAACCAAGCTAGGTGACAAAGCCATTCAACTCAAACCGTGCCTATTGTGTTTTACGAGAAAGTGAACCTACTGAAACTTTGAAGACAATGGTGTTAATTGATGCGTGACCCTGGAAACCTAAACCTAAACCACTGGAAAGCAAATGAACTACTCTTTCATATGATATGAAATTAAACGCCGGTGAATATATAGTTCACTTGTAGGAAATTTTCAAAGTTGGGTCTCCTTTTTGAAACGCCCACTATAAATACTGGGTGACCCAGGAAGAATGCAACACCTGATATTGCTATTTCCACCACATCATTGACATATTATAATTAGTTTTTGTGTTCTTGCGTAGACAATTCATTGCCGAGTAACATTACACCAAGTAATTACACCAGGGTCAGGCGAGTTGATTCTGCAGTTATTTTTGAGATGCAATTTCATTTTCAAAATTTGCTACTTTTGAAACTATAGTCATGCTTGAAACAGCGATAAATTCGCTTATGACAGCTTCCCATACAGACACCAATGACAACATGAACGAAAAGGAGATCGTATGTAAAGCTGCCATGCAGAAATTGTTCGCTGCTTCAAGCAGGGAAGTGTAACTAAGAGCATGCCGACGGTTGCAAAAATAACACATTTTTTGGAAATGACCTTGCCTCACAAATATAGCCAAAGAATCAAAACACCTTACCAAAAATTGATGATTTGAGTGTAATTTTACTCGGAAAAAATTTGTTCTCCTCAAAAAATAATAAGTAATGATATTGTCTCAAAGATGTCGTTGAAATGGCAGATCTAAGGTGTTGCATTCTTTCTGGGTCACCCTGTATATATAAATCTCTGGATGGCACAGTCCATTGCCATCAGACTATCGAGTAGCATTGGCAAAGGATTTCATAAAACAAACACTGAATGTTTGTAAAACTCCCACACATCTGCCATCGCAAATTAATCGATATCGTGTCAGGATTTCTTGGTAACCGAGTTGCTACGATCGCACCATTTTCCCGGGTTATTTTCCGCAACAGGAAATGGGCAATCATAATATTGATGGCCATGGCAGATTCGTGTTGAATATGATCAATGGGAATAATTATTTTGCGTTTATTTTTGAATTGGAATTTATCCCCGTTTCATTGACAAAGGGAAATGGAGATGGGGGTTGACAGAGAGAGAGAGAGAGAGAGAAAGTGAGAGAGAGAGAGAGAGAGAGTGTGTGTGTGTGTGTGTGAGAGAGAGTATGTGTGTGTGTAGTAGTAGTAGTAGTATTTATTTTCCGTTCAGTTAAAACAAAACAACAACATACATGTACATTATAAGTGTTTACATTTGAATGAAACGGCTGGATAACCCATATTCAGCTGTGCCAGGCACGACACTACTGGTCTTCCATGGGGTCCAGGAAGCATAAAAAAATTAATTAATTGTATAAATATCAGACATGACATTATGATTAATAATTCAAAGAATATAAGAAGATGCAAGACAAAATTACAGTGGTAGTTATACGTAAGGACTACTAACACCCCCCCCCCCCCCCCCAAATACAGAACATACAGAATCCCGAGGCTGGAATATATCAAGTTATCAAGGTCAGAATGATTTAACAGAGTGGAACAACGATAATTCACGTTTGAAAGCATTCAGAGTTGAGGCAGTTCGTACAAATACAGGAAGATTATTATAGGCCATGACTCCTCTATACTTGAAACTTCTTTTCAAAAAATCAGTATGAGGCTTTGGCGTACGTAGTTTTCCACCAAAGCGTAAGTCATATTTATGCACAGAAATACTAAAAGAGTCTGAAATGTAGGTAGAAGTCATATCATTGTGTTTGAGATATGGAGAAGGAATTATGAGCTATTTTTGTTGGGGGCCATCATTATCAGTAGTAGTATAATAAAAATAATAAAATAGTAATAGTAGTAATAGTAGTAGTAACAGTAGTAGTAGTAGAAGTAGTAGTAGTAGCAGCAGCATGCATGCATGGGTATTACAACGACTTAAGTTAAGGCTATGATATGTTACAATCGTTATTATTGTCATTTTATTTTTATGATCATTATTATTATTATGGTTATTATTATTATTATAATCATAATTGTCACTATTATGAATATTATAAATATAATTATTATTGTTGTGAGGAGGTGTCGAGCAGTAGTGGTGGACGAGGATGAGCGATTTATTATATTCAACATGAATATTAAAAAAAATTTTTTTTAGCTGTATATTCCTGTGGTTCAAGGAACTTCGTGTCTCATGTAGGTCTCCATAACATACCACACTCCTCTAAATCTTAGCATGCTATGAGAGAGCCTCATGCTGCTAGTCAAAATAATCTTCACGTGTGTATTTCAACGACTTAAGTGGTTTTAACTAAAGGCTATGAACTTGATTCGGTTGTCGGTGGCCTTCGGGAAGAAACGTATTTGTGATGAAAAACAAAGTAAAGGTTCTGAGCAGCGATAGCAAATGCCTTAATTAAAGAAACGCCGTTTGTTTCATATCCACTTTGTAAAAAAATAAAGAAGAAGAAGAAAACAAATAGAAGAATAAGAAAAAATAAAATGATAAGAAATAGAAGAAAGCATTTGAAGAATCAGAGGAAGAAGAAAATACAAGAAGAAGAAGGGAAAAGGTAGAAAGAGAAGTAGGGCAGGAGAAGGACGAGAATGGACAAATCTCATTGAGACCATGCAAGGATTAAACATTCTTTGTTCAATTCTACTTTGCTTATTACTCACATAACGACTGCTGATTCTTTAATTATAAAGACAACTTTCCTTGTAGGAAAACCAACATCGCTCCAAGGACTTAGAGTTGTCAATGATTATTTTTGAATAATGTTCTGTTAATGGATGTCTATTGGTATAGATTACAGCTTAATCTGGAGTATTTTATTATTCTGCAACATGATCCCAAACTATAATACTGTCCCGTGATGTAATAGTAAATATATTTGCAGGTCTGACGTGCCAGCAGCGTTACTGTTAATATTCTTAATAGTGTTAACTTCTGCGGGTATGCACTGTTATATTTACCACCATTAGCAAGTAAATGGGAAAGTAATGCTTTGTTAATGGTTTCCTACTGCCATCTGCCCATGCAGGCTCCCTGTAAAATCGCACATGAAGGAATGCAAAACCAACTGCTAATCGAAATGATCGATAGCCCGATCGGTTACATCATTGTACATTGAGACAGTCTGTTGAAAGTGTGTTGGAAAGATAAATATGTATTTAAATAAATCTCACACAAATGCTAATGGTTTTGCCTTTCTTATCTGTAAAACATGTTTATGCACTTAATATTTGATTGTGTTACTGCGTGCCTTTAACAATTATCTATCTTGTTTGTGTGCAATGTATTTTGAACTTCTCTATTATGGACCTGCTAAAGAACATTCGTGGGTTTAACCACTTTTACTATGTTGAAAAATATGGAAACGAAAATCAGGAATGATAATAGGACATGAGAGCGGCTGAAAGGATCGGCTTAAACTTCCAAAATTTCATGAGAAAGAAGCTATAGACGTACTAAAAATCAATTTATCGGACAGTGCTCTTGCCCCGTCAGTCCACTATGACACGCGTCAAGCCACTTCTGAGAGGCTTAATTGGAATCGTCTATTTTCTAGTACCAATGGTAGAAACTGAAGTGCCCATCCTAATTGAGCAAATCAGAGCCAAATATGGCTGCCCGATGGTAGACGAGTTAACCCACATTCTGGGATAATGAAAATGCCGATTTCGAGTTCATCAATTTCTCTTCAACTTCTCCCAAACAAAAGGGTCGCATTACTCATAGAACATTTTAACCAAGGATTTAAAAACGGGACTTGCGAGAGATAAAGAGAGGCAGAGAAAGTGAGAGAGAGAGAGAGAGAGAGAGACGGAGATGGAGATGGGGAAGGGGGGGGGGGGGGTGGGTTTGTTTGCTTGCAATGACCCGCCTAAAAATACACTGAAAATATTCATTCGGTCGCAACTTATTATGAGCTCGACACGCTTTGATGATAATAGGGTTAGCCTAACGAGGTTTCAGCTATCCGTTGGTATAATTTCCTCGTTTGTATTGCGACTATCTTATTATAAAATCAAATCACGGTCTGTAAATTGAACATGTCGCATGCATACATGTATGGTGCAAAGGTCATGATAAGACAATTGATATGCATGGTATTGTGTAATGACAGATTTGACGTTGCAGTAGCTATCGCGACCTTTGATCCCAACACAGGTCTGTTGACATTGACTATATGATTATAAAGATCTGAGTCATTGGCTTGTGACCATGGTGATGCGTTCTGACCTTGCAAAGAATATTGGGTTGTTACAGTTGGCATAATTTCAAAATAAATTGGGAATGGATGTGATTTAGCCCAGTTAGTAGTCGATTCTTTGGTCTGCCCTATGCAACGTGTGTAGAGAGAGAGAGAGAGCTGTGGTAATCCATGGTTACTGATACCCCAGTCACACCACCAACCGAATCGAAACCGCCGCCAAACCGACCGCTTCTCGGCCATTCGGGGGTTCTGCCATTTTGTGTTTGGTCTGGTGCCAGGTTGCAGTCAGTCTGGGCCGTGTGACTGTGGTCTTCTACCCCAGAAACCTTACAGGCTTTCATAATTATGTTTCATGTGTTATAAAAAGGTTGTGTATAAATATCTTTATACCTTGTACCTTATTATACATCTTATTATACATGTTTTTTTATGGAAATGTACGCCGACATGTAGTCTAAATTATCGGTGATATGCGAAAGGAAAGAGAGCATGATAAATATTTTGTTTTATTGCTACAATCGATTTTGAGTCATTATCTGATTAATGTATGTTACTTAATCCTTACTATGTTTACGGGGAATATAACAGGGGAGCGTTTCATCAAGCGTTTTGTCAGTGATTTTTACCGACAACTGTTATAAGCTACTGAAATCCTTGCATCTGATTGGCTGAGAGCAAATTTGTCAGTAAAAATCACTGACAAAACGCTTGATGAAACGCTCCCCAGGTTTATTGCGATTGGTCATAATTATGTAGTCATTATACCTACTTGTTTGACACTCCACAGGAGATAAAGGACAGAGGAATTTTAAATTGCATTCGATATCAGTTGATCAAGATGAATGGATTGTGAAATAATACAAGCCATAAAATGTTTGTATACGTGTACGAACATGAAGATACAAGAATACCACTCCTTTTTCGGTTTAAGAAATGGAACATAGGAATGTAAAATAAGATTTCGTGAAGAAGTAGTATACTGTATAGTATATCCATAAGAAAAACAGAACGATTAAGAAAAAAGTTAAGGGGAAAAGAAAACACCTTTCGCCTCTTCCCACAAACTAATGTTGTTTTATCGTTGTAACATGCAGTGCCGGCGGAAAACAATTTAGGAGCACGTGTTGAAAAGATCACGGCAAATGTGCAACTCAAGATTTGTGGTTTTCGCGCGCCATTTCACGTACCTGGCATAAAATACATTACTACCCCCGCAAAGTTTGCGAACTTGAACTCTCTGGGTTCCCCCCCTCTCTCTCTCTCTTTTTTATACCACAATCCGGTAGTCGCTCTAGATAACAATCTATGTTTCGGGACTGCAACAATTATAGTAAGCAGTTATGGGAGGTTGATTGCTTTCAGCTGTTTTAACCCAACAGGTGATGGACACATCTTTCCTGCAAAGTTCAACGTCGTTTGGAGTATATGGTTTGTTTTGGGTTCAAGGTAACGCGGAAATACACGGATGGGACTGGGTTGGTCCGTGATATTACATTGAACCTCACTGTGAGAATAAGTGGGTGGGAGTGGAAAAATAAAGATAAAAGAAAGATAATTTGATAAACATAGATGGGTAGAATGTAGAAATAGATAGAGCAATAGAGATAAAGAGAGGGAGAGAGAGGAGATAGATGCGGAATACAGCATGTGTGTGTGTGTGGGTGTGTGTGTGTGTGTGTGTAATTGGGTTTTTACAGACGTGTATCATTTTACAATCCAGAGTGAGAATATTTTCCATGATAATTATATAAGTGATGATAAAATATTTTATTTGTTTATATTGTTAGAACATTCAAGAGAATATGTTGATTGTATAATTTGTGTTTCATGGAATCGTCAATAAAGATCATTGAAAAAAAAAAAGTATCAATCAGATAATGATTATTTACGTCTGGGGACCGACCTTTAACGTCACCATCCGAAAGACGTGACTCAGTCTCGAACCTGGGTCCGCTGAATCAGTTTGTAACTGGGGAGGAGGGATAGAGTATGTAAGGGAAGGAGAAGGAGAAGAAGAAGAAGAAGAAGACGATGAAGAAGAAGAAGAAGAAAAAGAAGAAAAAGAAGGAGAAGAAGATGATGATGAAGAAGAAGGAGAAGAAGAAGACGATGAAGAAGAAGAAGAAAAAGAAGGAGAAGAAGATGAAGAAGAAGAAGAAAAAGAAGTAAAAAGAGAGGAGAAGAAGAACAACAACAACAAAAGAAGAACAAAGAGGATGAGGATAGAAAAATGATAGAGAGAGAGAGAGAGAGGGGGGGGGGGGTGGAGAAAGAAAGAGGAGAGAAGAGGGTAGGGGCTCATGCAGGAATATTGAGAGAGATAGCAATAGAGGGAAAGAGAGAGAGAGAGAGAGAGAGAGAGAGAAAGAGAGATGGCATGTAAATCGAGAGTAGTAATGGATATATATATACATATGTATGTACAATATACTTAAATCTGTCACTAGGATACACATGCGTGAGAGAACAGACCGTAAAATAGAGCCCTCCACC
The DNA here is from genome assembly GCA_025617745.1 of Heliocidaris erythrogramma. Classification (NCBI taxonomy): domain Eukaryota; kingdom Metazoa; phylum Echinodermata; class Echinoidea; order Camarodonta; family Echinometridae; genus Heliocidaris; species Heliocidaris erythrogramma. The sequence continues at coordinate 33,622,009 of CM046870.1, read as the reverse complement.
CGGCCCCCTAACTTTTTCCGTTACTCCCTGCCCCCACGCCAACTTTCCCCTTCTTTAAATATCACCATGATCCCTGGAGGTCAGCAGCTATCACATTCGATATTCCTGAGATTTGTTTGTTTCTTGGTTATCTTTTCAACAAGTAGTTTTCCCTTAGTTGTCATTTGTAATCATAGTTTGAGTTTAAAGGAGAATTACGCTCAAAAATAAAGACGATAGTGTTCAAAGGTGTTATTAATTCCTACGTGTTAGACTATATGGCTTCGCGTCAAAATATACGAGATCGATACGAATCAAATTTTTCTGAGCAAAATTTACCATCTGCTAGCAATATGTATCGTCTGCTAGCAGCACATGGGGGCTGCCATTTTGTTTATGTGTACAAGAAGATTTTCTTAATCCAAATGCTCAATTGCCTTTTTCAAAATTAAAAACCCATTTGAGATTAAAAATATAGAATAGATATGTCAATTTATTTTTAAACTGAAGATTTCCTTATATATTTCTGTTGAAAATCGATATTCGCTTAATAGAAATCTATTTTCTCGATACTGGACGTATGGGACGGAGCAAATTAATTCAAATTTTATGGATGCTTCTTCCCTGAGCATCTATAGCGGCAAACTATGCATTCACCTGCTTTCGGATAATGGACTTGAAAAGTCAGAATGCATGCTGCATATATTATGTTCTGCTCTGTTTGGCAAACCCAAGAAAATAGATTTTTGTTAAGCAAAACCAGACAATTTAAAAGTATCATTATAAAGATTTAATTTTTATAATACATGTAAACACCCACTTTATATTTTCCGTCACATATGGGATTTTAGGTAATGAAGAAAGTCAATTTAGGATTTGGATTCAAAATATCTTCCTGACTGGAACATTTTCTCAATGGTTCATGTACAACTCCAAATCAGCAAGAAAATGGCAACCCCCATGTAAATGAGTAGGAGACGATACCGGGTGTTGGAATATCTTTATTTATACGCTTTTCTGATATCTTATTAGAAAATGATTTAGGCCAATAAGTAGGAATATATTACACCTTCCCATATAAGTAAATTTGTCATCAGGGCTTAATTCTCCTTTAATGTTAGAAAATAACGCTTCACATCTTAACTTTAATTTTGCTCCCGTATACTGACACGTATGTTCTTGTTTCTGCTCATGACTTTGGTATACGTTTTAACCTACCAAAGTCAAAGGTAGTATTTTAAATATCTTTTTGCTCTCATTAAATATAAAATAAATTTAAAAAATACTGGTATTACAGCTGTTACAACATTTTTTGAAATTGCGAAAATAATTTAAATAATCTTATTTTGCTTTGCTTGTACTTTGTTCTCTTTGACTTTTTTCTTTAGTTTAAATCTATAGTCTGATCGATATTGGCCAATTCATTTTATGTTTCTATATCTTGTTCTTACTCATTTCAATATTTTCCCTGGAATATTTCCTTGGATGTCAGCTTTCACTTCAACTTTAGAACATGAAAACTGTTTTGTCTATAAAAAGCTGTGAAATTCCTTGACCTGACTCGACAATGACTGCTCAGTTTTATTTTCCGATATCCTGCTTGTCATGGTTATCCTTCCTGACTTTGTTTTCTCAACTTTGTTTTTTGCTTCTTTCTTGCAAAAAAAAAGTATATCCGTAGTGGATGCAGGGGGGGGGGGGGGGGTTGGGCAGAGGAGGCACACCGCCCTTCTATTTTCAAACATCTCTCATAGTTTGGATAGTATATAGAATTAATGTGGTCCAGTGGATTAATGACCAGACTCTTAACCAAGTACGGTGGGGGGGGGGGGGGGGGGGGGGGGGGGGGGGGGACTTGAATATTTTCAGCACCTGAAGGAAGCTTGGCGAAAGCCAGGGTAATAATAGTCGTACCTTTAGGCGCATTGATCATTTTTTGGAATAATACGTGCTCATAAAATACGTGGATAAGTTTTTGTGCCCCTATTATTTCAGAAAATTTCTGTAACATAGTTACTTGCACAAAATATTTTGGGCACCCTCTTTTTCTAATCCTGGACTCGCGACCGGTCTATCAACATGACACATGTCTGACCTTGTAAATGGTTCTCCATAAAGGTTTACAGTGACTGTTCTTCCCTGGTGTCGAATTAGCCTTTTGCACTTTGGAAATCGCCAATCATGACAGATATTTTGGAGAGCGAAATATGCTAGCACGCAGATATACTTTATGCTGGGGTTCAGTGTACTGGACTAAAATTAATAGAACATGACTATAGAGTAGAACTATGATTGCCTTGCAGGACTCTTATCGGCGAATCTCCTCTGTAAAGAATGGACAAGGTCCGCCCTCTTCGAAGAATTTATATCTCTGCCAAACACCACGTTTTTCGTAGAGGCAACTCAATAAATTCTCTCTCTCAATTTGATATGAGCGCCCTCTGACGATAACTTGTTTTCTAATAACGATCGCCAAAACGGATTTCAGAAGACTTTTTTTTAGGGAGATTGAAAGAATATATTTATTTTCCATTTTACTCCATACTAGATACAATTTTATTATGCAGGAACATTAGTAATTTATATATTCAAGCTAAATACATTGTCACATTTATAACAAGTAGATCACCCTTTCACAATTTACAACACCGAGACTGGTAATATTCGAACTTTGCAATATTATACTTCGTACTTCCATAATTGTGTCATCTCTACATTGTGTTAATATCTTTAGAGAAAATCAGATGTCTTATAAGCACACATACGTGTGCGTGCCCTATAACTCAGTTATTTTATTCCTTAATTCATTTTTTTTTTATAATACCGTGATTTGTGTAATGAGCCATTTGCATGTGAGTCAAAACGACATACCGTTGGCTGGCACAGTTATACCACTTATCGAAATGGACGTGACAAATGTCTCTTGCTCTTGCATCTTAAACAAACATGTCATAATCTTAAGGAATAAATTGCCGTGGCTAATCAAAATACTCGAGTCGCGATACAAGACGAAGACGGGTTGCCGCGTTTATGCCGCCGTTGTCGAAATCCCGGGCCGTGTCATTAAAAAACAAGATAAATCGGTTTTGAAGAATGATCTCCTCGGCAATCCCTCTATGTCTCTATTTTGTCTCAGCCGGTAATTGCATGTCCCTCACCCGCCGATGCTTCCTTCGTGCTTGCTACAGAACTCGAGTGTCTCTGGAGTGGTTGTTGTAGATGAAGGCGAAACGCAAGACAAGCCAAGGCGGGATTCAACAGTATCCTGAGTAGCCCTTGATGCTGCGCTGCTTCGCCACATAAGAGCCACTTGTGGAGCACCGGCCCCCTCGAGATGGTCATTGAGTGCCCCGTTTGAGTTTCATTAGGGATGGAGCGACCGAAATTCGTTTAAAAGCCAAACACCAACTTGATAAATTACTAGATAACGATGTGAAGAACAATTAAAAGACGTGCCTAATTCGTTTGGAAAAGTATCGGTTTTTCACATAATAAACAAACGCGTTCTCGATGTCATAATCGCATAAGTAAATTACTTCATACTGACAAAAACCAGGTTCAAAGCAATACTATAATAAGAACATCGTTGAAAAATTAATTGTTGAAAGTATAGTAATTGCAAAAGTGCTCGCATTAACTAGTGTAACGAACAATCACCTAGTCATAGAACTGAACGTGACCATGGTAGCGACGACTTCTTTAACCCGCTGGGTACGATTTAATTTTGGTATAACATGCATTTTCCTTATCCCGCGGCCCGATCTTGGGTGTAGTATCCAATGGGTTAAGTATAGATGCGGGGTTATCATGACAGTAGTAACGAAGGTTTGTCGAGTTTTAAAGCAGACTTCATATTTTCCTTTCCCTTTAGGTTAACGATTATTGTCTCTAAAACTTGTAATTACAATCATGACAACTGTAATTCATCAATTGTTGTATCTCACCATTTTATTCTATTTCATTTATGTAAATTCACATGGATTTGAAACGAAGACCTTCGGGTTATATAGACATTTATTTGATTTGTTTTCTTTTCTCGGTAACCATGTTCTTCTAAGTCTACCGTTGTTTTGTAATCACTGATTTCTTAATTGTTGTCTTTGCCGAATAAATGAATAATAATAATAATATTAGGGGGAATCCTTTTATCTCAGCCTATTGTTAGCATTCCCCTTAATGCGCGGTTTCTTTCCCCGTAACGTCGTAACAAAAAAAAAAACACAACAAGAAAAACAACAAAAAAATAAACAAAACTAAACTAAACAAAACAGGAAAAGGAAGAGAAAACAAATCCATGGAACAGCAATCTGTTTTCATTCCTATCATAATAGCTATCAACCCTCTCTTTTTCTTCTTCTTCTCTTTTCTGGTCTCTCCTGTTAAAACATAAGGTGGTCTCAAGTTTCCTTTTGAAATAATTGTAAGATAAATCGTAACACAAAGCGCATGATGACATGAAGAGGTCGATCCACACGGCTAAGCCAGTCTCTTTTGACATAGCACAAACAGTCGTAACTCCAATGCTATTATGAATAAACTAGAAATGCACTAAATGTAAACATGGACGCCATGACTCTCGCAATAATGATCTATTTCACCGCTTAATAAAAAGACGCGTCTGTTCTGTCTAATTTTATCATGACGTATATATGATAATCAGGCCAGATATCCCACGTTCACTACCCGACATCCGCTTTTATGGCAACTTTCTTCAAGCGAATAATTAGAAAATTAGGACCAGGAGATTTCAACCCTCATCATAATTTTATTACCCGATTTATCTCTCGCCTTTTCTCTTATATACGGACGTATATGTCACCATGGCAGCCTTTGGATATTATCCATCGATGCTTTAATGGGATTTTCTTATTTTTTCCAAAATAATATTAAATCATAAAGATATAATTATGTAGAGCATAAGTAGATGCAATTCAGGTACGACTGAGTACTGACTGTGTAATGACCTATGTAATTACTCGTTACATGGCTCGATAAGTTTATTTCAGTCTTAATTTGTTTTCGAATCATTTGTTTGTTAGCTGCACCTTGGTTTTCCTTGTCATAACCTTGGTAAACAATGCTTATCAACCGGGGAGTAAATATCTTAGGAATTGGTTTGTGTATGTCAAGGTTGGGATTGCTATAACTCCGCTCTTGTTTTTCGTGTTTTGTTTTTTTGTCATTTGGATATTGACGAAATAAAACGCACATACTAAACCCGACACGTTCTAGGCAACGTGCTTGCTACCAGACTATTATCACGTTTATTTACTACAAGAGAGAGAGAGAGAGAGAGAGAGAGAGAGTGAGGGGGGGGGGCAGTATTGTAGATCGATTGAGTGATTGTGTATAGCTCTTGTTTCAGTATATTAAAAAATGAAATAAAAATTTCTAACACTATAAAGATGCAATGACACCGTAGTGAAATGAGTGCGCCCCAAATATACCACTCTTATTAATTTCGTCAATCCCTTGTGTCTTTCCGTGAATTTGTCATATAAATATATGAACGGGATCGGCGCCCATGAACATAACTCTGATGTTATTATTTTTTTAATGGAAAAAGGACGTACAAAATAGACACAGAGGAATTTGTATACATGAAAGTATGAAAGTTATCTAATCATAATATTGGCAGCTATGGAAAAAATATGATCTTTTCATATAATCAAAGCCTCCCATACAATGTGGAAATTGTGGTATATGATTACAATATTCTTGCGGACTTGCAAGTATTTATCATTAGAGTTTAAACGCGATTCTTTTTAAAGAGAAGGGTCTTGGGTATATCTTGGAACATCAGATTATCATGATTATATGAATTTGTCTGAAATTGTAATAAGGGTACATGATATACAACCCCTGAGTATCTAAACTGACGAAACTATATCGAACTTGAATAGCATGCACCGTTTAAACCAAGACACCATGAACACTTTGTTTGCCACGTCCTCATGCCAGACACACAATTATGTGGCTTTAGGTTTGTGAACATAATTGGGGAACAGTTCCCTTTAAGATGTTCCACGCGTTCGTCTCAGGAACGAGAAAGCAGGAAAACAGGAAAACGTGAAAAAGCAAAAAAATCGAAAGTCAGACAAATAGCTTATGAAGCATGCTTGGTTAGAGAGAGAGTACGCTGGAAGAGCAGTCTTAATTCAAGAGGCACCGTGCAAAGCTTTTGGAGTTTGAGTGTTCTCCAAAAACAAAAGTATGATTGTGCTCTTCCATGATAGCTTTATCTTTGCCATGTAAACAATCAGGTTACCTGTTAGGGGGGAACAAAAAAAGAAAACCAATCAATTATAAATTATTTGATATTTGTAGCGATTTATCAAAAAAAACAACAACAACAAACAAACAAAAATATACAAACCAACAAACAAACACGAAACATAAGTTTACCGCCTGGAATATTATGTATTTTTAAACGGTGGTTCCTAAATCAATACCCCGCTTCTCATTTCTTAACAATCATTTGCCTAAAAATATACCTATTTCAGCAGATGTGTAAATAATGAGTTTGTTGGAGGAGCCTGCATGCGCATTTGAATGTTGTTAACAGAACAAATTATGCGAAACATCATCATCATCATCATCATCATCATCAGCCCATTTGAGCACTTGCATTATGCATTACCTGGTGTGCATTCAACACATAACCTGTCGAAAGAAATCGAAAAATACAGCCTATTGCTAGCTTTCTAGTCGGAGGAAAAGCTAAATCAGCTCCGAGTCGTCCTGCCGTCAGAGCCGTCCTACGATTGACTATACGATTTTATTAAACTGATTTGCCCCTTATTCTGGGTATAAGGCTGACAACACACCAATATCATATGTTTATATTATTGTTTAGAAGCTGAATCTGGTAGATTGTATTTCTTAAAATGCCCATATTTAATGCTATTGCGATTTATATATCCAAAATCGGATTGCAGTCGATCGTATAGTGTGTGGTGGTGGGCTTAACTAGAACATAGATGTATCACGATATACACTTGCATTAGGTATTACCTGGGGAGCGTTTCATCAAGCGTTTTGTCAGTGATCTTTACTGACAATTTTGCTCTCAGCCAATCAGATGCAAGGGTTTCAGTAGCTTATAACAGTTGTCGGTAAAAATCACTGACAAAACGCTTGATGAAACGCTCCCCTGGTGTGTATTCAACATAACCTGCTCAATCCTACATTTGAGTTTAGGCAGAAAAGAACTGAATAATGTCATACTATCTTGGTTGAATTTTCCTGCTGAATTATCGAAATTCTTCTCATTTGGCAATATTTATTCAAAGAGATGAATATGTATATTAGTAATCAACATTTCCAAATAAAAAAAAACGTCTACTCCATCATGATGATAAAATGGATGCATCAGCTTCTCACGGAATCATGATTCTTCTGATTTTAGGTATTCAATACATGGAGCTTACAATATCCAACTCAAAATATAGAATAACTCGTTCATATTTGCCAAATATCTATGTTAATGCAACTACTGTGTAGATCAATACCATTGGTAGACCAGTTTGATAGAACAAGGTTATCCGCAATCGATTGTCATCTTAACTGCGAATGTCTCGGCGGTGAAATCAGCGTCACCTCAATTAGTCTCACTCCAGGCGTGTGGGGCTCTTGATATAAATTTGTCACGGTCCATTGAACCAATGAATGACGCATCTCTATGCGCTAATTTAAAAGCCATTACACGGGCATGTGCTTGTGACGTCACAAAGGTGGCCCTTTTTTTCGCACGTGGATGTCTGGGACGTCGTAAAATCAATTAATTTCCTCAATTTTCGTCATTGATTTCGAAGAACACTAAACATTAATATGATTAAAGAGAGGGAAAGAGAGACAGAGACAGAGATAGAGAGAGGGGGGGGGGGGGGGAGATAGAGCGAGATAGAGAAAGGGGCACGCGAAAGAGAAAAGAGACAGAGACAGACAGCAGGAAAATAAAATACGGAGAGAGAGAGAGAGAGAGAGAGAGTGAGGAGGCAGGAGAATGAGATAGAAATAAAGAGGGTGGATAAACTTTGACAAGGCGCACTTAAAAAAAAAAAGTACATTACGACGAAACCGTTCCGCTGTTTTTCTCATCCGTCGTAAAAATATTATTTTCAGTCAGTATTTTTTCAGGTTGTTTTCGATTTTAAAATATCAATGAATGATCAAACAAAGATGATCAGTTTAAGCATTTTAATCATTACGTGTTAATGAAATTCAATTCTTATTTTTTTTTAGCTATTGTCCAATTAAATAATTGTATTGAGCTTTTCAAAGAAAATGGGGGAAAAAATAGTGATAATGATGTAGATTTCCATTAGCAATTAAAAGAACTATTTTTGTTCCGCGACCACTCTAGAAATAAAGATAATGATCTTAACTGAGTAGAGGAGTAATCTGAAAATAACATTGGGTTCCCAAAACTACTAAGACTAAATTTTAAACATGTATTAAAAAAAAAGTAATTACAACCTTTAACCATATACCTCTGACATGGGCATTACGTGGAATAAAAAGAAACCCTTCGAGAGAAGATTTTTGATGGAAAAGAGGGGTATGGGAGACCTTGGAGCATTCATCGCATCACTGGAGTGACGTATGGAAGTCAAAAAGGCAATCACGGTCCTCGTTCACCGCTAAAAGGCTCCCATCTCATCGACGACCAGTCCCCTTAGAGATAGGCGAGAACAAAAGACAAAAAGAGATGATGTTTATTGCATTTTTTTTCTCTACAGGCCTTTCGCGCCAAACTTTACCTTCTTTGCGCACGTGGCCCTGCATACATAATAGACACCTCTTTGGCGCTCGTACTATCCATTCGATACGTGGTTTTCTTAAACAGAGAAGTGCACTTCCTTTTGCACTTTTTTATTAAAGGATATGTGGTGTGAGAGGAGAATGGCCTTTATGATGGTTAATTTCGGGGGTAGCGGAACTACCTTTTGAAGTAAGTGCGTTGTTCCCATACGTTTTTGATGGAGATCGGTGGTAGCTTTCAATACTCGTAATGATTAAAGTGGTTATCATAACTAAATCATGATCTGTGGCCTGTAGGTTGGTAGGCAACTGCCCTTTTCCTGGACGTTCACTAAGTGAACATTACGCACAAAATGTTATTATGATGTATATATAGGGCACCGGACCACTTGATGCAGTGGCGGTATCCGCCATGGTATCCGCCCACCCGACATGCCCAATGATCAGGGAATGAGTTCGTCTGACCCCTTCCCCAATTGTGAGGATGGATATAGACATACATGTCCCCATGCAGGTCAATAAATGAAGCATATGCTGTTACATTGTAGATGTTGATCTTTAGATGGCTTAAAACAAAATAAAACAAAACAAACGAACAACCCCTCAAAATAACATTTCTTTTTGTTTCAGTAGGAGATAGATGCTTCATGTCATGTCCATATCTTATGTGATTTAAGGTTCTATTTCATTTTTTCTCCCTTGAGGAGAGAACAAATTGGTAGGCACATCGATCAAGAGTTGGTAACATGTACCCTGTAATGATGAGAGCGGCAGAATGGAACACATGTCTCGAGGTTCAATGTACTTTTCCGTCACTACCTCACTCCGCGATAGAATCCGGTTCGGAGCCGACTGCATTACTTTGTGCAAGACATGCAAGTTTCGACCGCTCTCTTCTTATACAACCACGCGTTATTTTTCACTTTGTGCCAAATTGGACCTTTTAGAATATCATATTTCAATTCGTTGATCGCCTAACAGGAAATAAAGTCTAGGAAAGTACAAAAGATGGTGAAAATAAAAGGAAGGGGAGGGAGCTGTTCGTTCAGCCCAGCGCCATTCGAAAGCGATTGCATTTCATCGCCCAGTACCACAGTGACGAATTTACATATGGCGCCAATATCACCAGTGGTGGATTAAAGGAGGCCCACGCCGGCTCATGTCCCCGTTCCAACCCATAGACTCCGGGAACCGGGTGGCTCCTGTGTTAAGCCTATGGGAATTAAAAAATTAGAAGTCAACGGGTTAAGCCAGTGCAGCATACATAAAGTACAGTGCGCTCCTTCCAATTCTATTTTTGTGCCTCTTTCAAATTCTCAACCAAATAATTATTCGAACCTGTGCCGTCACCATTTTTACATCTTTGATCCGGGCCCTGTGTAATAGTACACCCATCAGACCAAATGTGAACCTTTAATAGAATTACACATTTTTAATAATGTAATGATATAATTTTTTTCAGTTCAGTTCAATTTATTCTTTTTTCTCAATCATAAAAATCAATGGCAAAAACATGCAAAGTCAGTTTACACATATATACATATGCGATGAAAGAAAATAAAGGAAACTACAAAAACAGTTTTGTAAAAAACTTGTGAGGCGTAGCTCCCTATATAAACATAACATAAGTCAACAATGTACTTGGAGAAGGTATAATGTATGCTGTGAAAGAACAGGGGAGCATTTCATCAAGCGTTTTGTCAGTGATTTTTACTGACAAATTTGCTCTCAGCCAATCAGATGCAAGGATTTCAGTAGCTTATAACAGTTGTCGGTAAAAATCACTGACAAAACGCTTGATGAAACACTCCCCAGGAGTCTTTTCCCTTTCTTCCTTTTAAAAATGATGTGACAAGATAATTCTGTTAATGATCAAAGACATCGTATTTCTGAGAATTGAGGCATGATTTGCTATCTGGTAAAGGTATTTTCTTTCTATTTTTTGGTCATTCAATGGGGGGGGGGGGGGTCACGTGCCCCGTGCCCCCTATAGCTACGCCGCTGTCACATCGACCTTTATGAAATCAACTTCTATGAAATCAACTCGACCGATACATTTCGTCCACAGTATCGCTGTTATCTGGGGGCGTTTCATCAAGTGACTTGTCGGTGATTTTTTACCGACAAATTTGCTCTTAGCCATTCAGATGCAAGGATTTCAGTAGCTTATAACAGTTATTGAAACTTGTCATTGATCACAAGTTTCTTGAAACAGGGCCCTGGTTATAACTATTTCGTCTGCAAAATCAAATGGTCATTCACCATGGCAAGTGATAACTTTTGGCCAACCACAATCTACATGTCAGTTTCAGTTTCAGTTTATTGTTTCATATTTCATATTTTTTCAGTGTTTTTACGGTGTAAATGGTACAAACAATACAAACGGTACAAACAATATAAATCGTACACACAAGATGAATGGTACAAACGAACATGAAATCTATTGTCAGGGAATATGAAAGAAGGTGAGTACCCCATATCTATACGTTTGCACGCAGTATTAACTGAAAAAAGACTGGGCTGAAATAGGAGAGTTAGATATGGAGGGGCCTAAGGAGGAAGCTATACCCTTTTAAGCTTCAAACATTATCGGTTTCTAGGAAATAGCTTTATGCTCATTTAACGATTACTTAAAACATAACTGTAACCGTAAAATTCCGTGAACATTAATGCTAGGATGTAGCGGTGATATACAACGCTGAAATGTGTGATGTATTTGAAATTGAGCAAAAATGAAACGCAACTTCTAAACAACGTGGAAAGGTAGGCCACTACGGCAAGGTGAACATCGTTTTAAGTGCAAGCATCACATATCTCTATATTGCCCTTTTCGTTGCTAATAAAGTCACGAGAAAATGACGTGAGGAAGATGATACAGAGTACGCCCTGATAGAGTATTCGGTGAAATTCATTTCCCTTACCCCTGTGGTTTGATTTTGATTTACTGAGTATGCTTTATTTTCTGAGTACATGATTTACAAGTTGCCTAGCTATTTTGGGATTATAGATAATGAAGATGGTCAATATTTTACTTAGGCCTATACGCTCAATATGTTAAATACGGTAATAATTTATAGAATACTGAGAACTTCAGATTATTTGTGGGCATGTTTTGCGGGAAATAGAACATGAAGATCGATGGGGGAAAAAAAATAAAGAAAACAAATATAAGAAAAAGGGAAAAATGTCAATCCATAAATCATCAATTGTCTGATTATGAGATCTTTCTAAATCAACTTATCATTATTTTAATTAACGGGGACTTTCCAAGTTATCATAATAGAGGTGTTGTGGTCTAGTGGATACGTCACCGGACTGTGGATCTCATGGTTCGTGGTTCGAGTCCCGCCGCGGCACTAATGTCCTTTGGCAAGACATTAATCTACATTTGCCACACTCGACCCAGGTGTAAGTGGGTACCTGGTAGGATTTATTCCTGGAATGCACTGAGCGCTACGGTTGCCATGCTAAAGCCGGGTAATAATATGCAGGGCCCTCAGGGAGAACAGTATTTAGTACTGATGAGGCTACCCTGGGTAAACAAGACATATTATTATTATTATTATTATTATTATTATCATAATAACTGTACATGCGGGACTATGTACCTTTAATGTTAATGCCCTATGATGTAAATTACTGTGCTCACGTGAACTGTATTAATATACCTGCAGATTTTAAATGCCATATAATTGTGGAATACCTAAATGATATAATGTAAATGTTTTGAAAATAAAATTATTACAGATGCGAAAGTAATGTCTGTTTATTACGTAACGTAAAATATAATACGTAACGTAAAATATAATGTAAATATCAATACTGATAATATATATCAGCACTTTGATCCAGTTTGGGAAAGGAGTTTTATAAATGCCAGGTATTATTATTATTAACGTAACGTAAAATGCACCCGTGTTTACTTGTCACAGTGATTAGACACGAATTTCTATTTCAATTTGGTTTCCACAATGTAAAAAAAAAGAAAAAGAATCATGCACAATTTTAGGAAGATCTATTTAAGATCTATCTTTAAAAATATAATGTAAATATCAATACAAAACGTCCGGATGACGGTCTTGGACGGTTTTAAGTAGTCATATCCTATTGTAAACTCGTCCCCCGAAGCAATTGATTTTTTTTGTGTTTTTGTTTCTATGGTCTCCATAACAAATGTGAATGGCATGTTCAACGATCTACAAAACGATGCAATTCCTAACGAACGGCCTTGAAATAATTATAAAGCTAACTTTCTTGTTTTCGTTTTCTTTCTATCTAATCTCTCTGACGTCTTTGACAACTGTCCATCCACCTCCGCATCTTGAAATCATGCTCAATCACCATGGCAACCAAAGCAGGTAAGCTCACAGCCGCTCATTTGTATTTTTACAGGGGCTTTATGACCATGATACTTTAATACCACGCAATAACATAAGGTGGATTATACAATCGCGTCTCGTTTATCAAAGTGTATTCAAAGACGCGGATGGACAGTGTCAACAGTTTTCTGGCTTTGTGAGAAAACCGTGAATGTAGAACCAGGGGAGCGTTTCATCAAGCATTTTGTCAGTGATTTTTACTGACAAATTTGCTCTCAGCCAATCAGATGCAAGGATTTCAGTAGCTTATAACATTTGTCAGTAAAAATCACAGACAAAACGATTGATGAAACGCTCCCCTGATTCTGCCTCCGAAATAAAAATTTTATGAACGCATTTCCGTTGAAAGGGTGTTTCAATTGGCGATTTTGGCCGGCCTTTCACGTTTACTGATTCCGGCTTTGATTAAGATTTATGAACGCAGCCCTTGTCTTAATACAAGACTGCGTAAAATGTACCTGTGTTTTTGAACTTGCATTGCCAAGTTTTAACGCACGATCCAAACATTGCGGCACGGCAAGAATGGCTTTGACGACCTTGTTCAAACATCTTTACCACATACATCAGTGTGTACGCATAGGGAGCACTCTTGTTGGCTCAGCTTTGCGTTGTGTTTTATGCCCCTAAAAACGTGCCCCTCTCCATTCATTAACTTGTGAAAATTTTTGCCGCGGCTTCTTTTGAGACAGGTTTATCACGTCACGTCATGACAGTTCAAAAACGTCGTCAAACATCTTATAATACACAAACGGCCTTTTCACACGAGAGTAAAATTCATCGTATGGAAAGCTGATTAGTTTAAAGTTGATTAACTAATCAGCTCTAAAGCAAATTTTCCCCGTATGAAAGCGGGGAAAGTAATTTTTGAGTACAACTAGCGTGACTAGGGAGCCATTCTTGAGTACAGCTTTCCCATAAACTAACATATCCCCATTCATTCACACGAATATCGTTGTTGTTGTGGTTGGTTAGTTTTGTGTCAACCAGTCAAAATTACACGGTTTACCGCGTCTCGTCTGAACGGGGCATATTAAAGCGTTATGAACTCATGACAGGTGGCGTACTACTCTATTCATTTCCTCTCTCATTTACCGTAATAACATTATTCTCTCTGATGCATTATTGATTAATGCGAACGGAACTTTCGATTAATCCAGCTTTTCGAGGATATAGTTGTTTTCGACGAAGCATAACATCACATTTTAATTGTCACTTAGAATGCGAAGGTGAACTTTCGTAACTTTCCATGAACCCCAAATCAGGCGAGTAAGTTATTGTGAAGTAAATGTGGAGGGTCATACCCTATATGTAAACATGGAAATAGCTCTACAGGTACATTCTTAGTAACGTGTGTGACCCTCCCCCCCCCCAAAAAAAAGGAAAGGGAATTGTGAGCCTTATTATTTTAATAACCTTCCAAGTGTGGTGGTATGTCATGTATATACATCAAATACAGACGTACGTATATGGATTAAATGACAATAAACCCCAACAACAGGTAAATGATATTACTTGTTCTACGCCAGAGATAAAGGAGAATGAAACTCGACAAACATTAGCTGATAATCATGTGGAAAATTGTCAGCCTGTTTAAAATATCTTGAAAATACTCCTATTTGATTACTCAGTAAGGAGAACGATGTCTCTAAAGTTTGCAGATTCCTTGCTAGATATTATCCCATGGGGGCTGCCATTTTGAAAAACTGTGATGTCATAGTAGTACATGATGTTATTTACCTGTACACAATGGATATGATGTTACATAATGAATAGCTATTGCAAAACTAAAGCCACCAACGCAAAATGGAAGCCATTTTGGTACCCCCATTGTCTCGTACAGGTGATATCTGAGAGCAGTTGTAGGTCTTTAGTTATGTTCACACGTAGTACATAGCATCGATGCTATGTAAGTTTCAAAAATATTTCCAGTACGTTCAGACAGGCCGTGATCGACTTGCTTCTATCACCCACTCGTGACTATTCATCGCTCACCCGCTGCCAAAACAATAATTACTGCGCCACACAGAGTGGCCCGAGTAAATTGGTATGCATGGTCAAACGCGCGGAAGTTTGTGTACAGGGGTCATATGATGCGAAGCTTTTGTTTTGAATAATATTTTATTTGTCTTCATAAATCAACATAATAACACAATAACAATTCAATTGTAATATCGATAATACAATCAACTAGCAAATACATGTGTTATAATACTTAATTTTAAATAAACCTTGTACATGTCAAAATTGACTGAACTCCAATCTTATGCCAAAATAAAACACATGCATGCACACTCTATTCTCTGGTAAGCACATGTAAATCAATATCTAAAGACCACATCATACTTTAGTTAAGGTCTGATTCTGAAAGAGCAGATTCTCAGCTTTAAAATGATATATAACTCAATGTACAAAGAGAAGAATGCACAGTCCCTCATAATGTTACTTCTTAATAAGGGTTTAAAGTTTGCAGTCTATTGAAGCACTCTGACTTGCAAAGTGTTGCGCTAAGGTGACAAATGGAGGATTAGAACTCAATGAAAATTTCTATGAAGGGATTATCAGATTGTCCTAAAACTTGGCATACTACATAGACGTATCCTGTTTATCATAGTGCACAAGTATGATGCAAAAACTTACTCCGGGAGATTTATGGGAGATTAAAATGAGACAAGTATTCAGGGTCGTGAAAAAGAAAAGTAATACAACAAAATCCAGAGAAGACACACATAAGTCTGATAAAAAGCTGTCAAAAATACCATCACTTCTAGATTGTTTGGTGCCTCCACATTTTAGATTACTTATAAAAAAAGTATACTCTTTCAGGAAATACCCAAAACTAAAATTTGACCATGCATGCCAACCAAAACACATTGATTGAGCTCTAACTGAAAATCACACAGTGCGACTTTTGGGTGGTTTTGTGGTGCCTGGTCATAATATATAAAAATGAAAAAGATAAAAAGAAGGAACCCCAAAAACAAACAAACAACAAAACAACCCCCTTCCTTACCACACAGTATACACATTCGCATACTTACCCCTATATACATCACATTACAGTACCAGATGAAACAGACAGAATGATAACAGAAAAAAGTAGGGCCTGAAGAGGGTACATCACATGAATATATATACATTGCATTATATTATAGCACCGCATGGAACAGACAGAATTACAATAGCAGCGAGTGAAGATAGCAGCGATTGCGCTCACATTACAAATAGTCACAAGCGCGGTGGGTGGTCTACCGCAAAGCGTCGATGCTATGTCGCTGGATCCTGAGATTTACTCCTGCTAAACTCGCTGCAAGAATAGTTTGGAAACTCGCTTCTATCTCGTGACTATCTGCGTTCAGACAGCGTTTGGTCTCGACACTATCTGGTCTTCACCAAAATAGCATCGACACCTCGATAGCATCGATGCTATCGCTCTACGTGTGAACGTACCTACTGTTACCTTTTTTAAGAATTGACAAACTTTTGTCCAAGCAAGCAACTTACAAATGCATGCCGAGTCCTGCTTCTCAAATGAAACAGCTGAACCAAATATCTTGACACAAATAGGTTATACGACAGGATAAAAGTTCTTCATTTGAATGTACATGACTACAAAAATGGTTTATTACGAGAAACTCCATGCAGTGTCATGTATTCCACAGGTGATCGTGAGTGTTATTGTAGCTAGTGTACAGGTCATTGGGTATCTCACAAATAGAACTGCTCTGACATTACTTTGTAAAGAAAACGGCAGCCCCATGGGATAATGTCTAGCAAGGAAACTTTCAACTTTTGGACTCTGTTCTCCTTCTAAAATAATCAGACAGGAGTATTTTCAAGATATTTGTAATAGGTTGACAATTATCTACATGATTATAGGCTAATGTTTGTTGCCTTTCATTCCCATTTAATAATTGTACTTCTTTCTAGCGTAAAACGGTAAAAAAGAAGCGTTATTCGAATATGTTTTTTAGTAATGCGTGAATCTGACTTAAGCAAACTCTCAATCCGCAATTTGTACACAGCGCACATTTCCAATCACGCGCATAAGAGGAGTCTCACAGTATTTTAAATCAAACGCTCTCTTGCGCGCTCCTTCTTTCTTACGCATGCATACCCTGTATGGGTTTGTTTTTATGTAACAGTATTCGAACCCAGTTAACTTTACAATTAAAGAATTCATTGGTATTTTATTTTGATACAATCTGAAGTTAGATGCGCTACCAATCATCTTATCTCGGATATCTTGTCTTTATTTACAGATATAGATAGATACACATACGACAAAAGAGATGCAAATATTCGTTCACTCATCCTGATTTGGTTCTGATTTGATTTTCTGCTCTGTATAACTCTTCCTTTGCTGGCCCTTGGGAAATCAAATAGGCTGTTCCTAATATGCGTCGTCAGCTATGAGTTTAGCCCAGTTTAGAATTAGGGAAGCTCTTAACTCTCATCGCTTCAATTTTGGACAGGGTAATACAATGCTGGTCTTTTCGTCATAGCGCGGTTCAAAAAGACAACGTATCTTTTTCCCCTTAATTCTAAGATGTCATGGGATACATTGTGTTGGAGGGAGGAGAGGACTTGGGGCTGAAAGGGGCGAAAATAATTGAGAAAAGAGAGGAAAGTCCTCAGGGGAAAAACACGGGCCGTTGAATTTTAGAGATTTGAAGGGGATGTCATCGGGAAGACACTTCCACATCTTTGTGTTGATTAAGATGAAAAAAGGGGAGATGAGGATGATGATAATGATGATGCGAGGGGGGAAAAGACGCAAACCTAAAACTGAACTTCAACATGGAGATAGAGAGCAGAGAGTGCCAGGGATCATGTTTCACGAGCTTTCTTGAAGGATTTGGCATCGCCATGGCAACATAGCGTCAAAACCCGCACTTTCCTGTAAGAAAGTATCGAATGGCGCTTTTCAGTTTGTTTGTGGAATTAAGTGGTCAGCATCAGTGTTTCGGGTTCACTGTTTCAAGGCATCCGATATGCTTTTTCTGTTTGTGTTGTCGTTTTATTAGCTATGTCTTGTCATGGCCCCAATATCCTCCTTATGTCATGGTATGTCACGTGTATCATTTTCCTTGCTAATAATTATTTTGCGTATAAATACCAATTAAAGGATATATTAGCCGGAAGGTAATATTCGACAATGTATATAGTGATTTGAAACGTCTCCTATATCCTAAAAATGCTGCTAGCTAAAGATGCTACTACCTACTGATATTGTAATGAAACAGGCAATCTGATACAAATCTTGAAAAAGATGGGCGTGAAATACCTGTATAAATGAAGAAGGGGAATAGAAAGAAGAGCTAGAGGAGGAGAAATAGGAAGTTAGGAGCATTGGCACCTATGAATTAGTAGAATCTGAAAAGAATAGTGAGGGATGGGGGAGGGGGTGTAAATGAACAAGAGCCGGTTAAAGAGTGAAATTTTACCATGGGGCTAAAAAAGGCTTATAATGACTTGAAGGAAATGTGAAAGGTTCTTTATATTTAGCATTGATTTCTAAACAAGAAAATATACAAAGTAATAATTTTCAAGCCATTCATCTTTTTTTCATTATTATTCCTTGCTTGTATAGCGCATATCACATTATATATTGTGAGGTCCCTCTCTGCGCTTCAAAAGAACTCCGGAAAATATTACCCTAACTCCGGCAACCGGTTTCCATGGTATCAGCGCATCGAGTATTTTTAGGAATAACCCTACCATAATACCACACCTGGGCGGAGTGTGGCAAAAATTAATGTAGATTGATGTCTTGCCAAAGGACGTTATTACAACTCTATCCCTTTCGAATCCATTATCATGATTATAAATACCTGTAAGCTACAAATGCTGTATTACTTCTCCGGAGTTCCAAATACATGTATAAGGATTGTTCCGCAGCTTGATTTTATATCAGCCGATTGTTATTGGTGTGCACCAACAATCGATGTAAAATGGGATGTTGGCAGTAGCATGAATAAGTCTTGCTATAGAACTAATACCCAGTGATGATAAACAACATGAGGAATGATGAAAATAAAAATGCTTAAATAGCTGAATTAGGTTCTTAGAATATGTAGGGTTACACATCGTCGTTTTAAACAAATCAATCAATAGCAATTATTCTACACATTTGGGGTTGCATTAATATTTAGAGTAAGTAACAAGAAATGTTGGAGTTAAGTGTGAAATATTATTAGTATTATGTCTAGCTACCATTCAGAATATTTTTTTTTATTAGAGCTATGCTGTTGGGAATAATTGCACACATAGGCATTATTATCATATGCTCATTTGCATGGCGGTTTTTCTTCTTTTTCCCCCTTTTCAGTCACTAATATCACTCGATAGAGCTTTGCTTGATTCCACACACATCCAAAGTGCTATTTTTTCCACGGCGTTCTTTTTAGGGTCGCAACCGCGCGCGAACGGACGTGCCGAAGTAGTGGTTAAATTTCACAAAGTCGAATCCCTTCTTCTTTTATTCATCACCAGTTGATTTTAACGCTCTCAATAATAACACATCATTTCATACGCCTGTGGAAGCTCGGTGAGAAATGAGTGGAAGAGCTCTCAATCGACTACAAGACTGGAGTGAATTGTGGTGTTGCCCTTGTACTTTGAATAGAGAGAAACTTGATTAATTATTGGATTCGAGTCAGAACGTCTTGGCCATAAACGACTTGCTCACTGCAGTAGATGTGATGTAAGAAAGAAGTATTTTATTTTGTTTTTACATGGACGTATCCTATTCATTCGATGTGTACCTTCCCCGAGATTTTGGCGTTGCTCCGTTGACCTCGGTCTCCTTGCTTCTTCGTCATTAACAGATTAAGGAGTCTTGATTTCAAATTACCTTTGAAAATTCAACCTTATTGTGGCAATGTGTTTCGAACCGAAACCATTGCGAGCTCCACTCCAGTTGTGTGCCATTTGTAAATGCGACTGGTTCTTGCAACCTATGAATAAAGGGACAACAAGTTTCTTCTTGTTAGTCATGATAAATGTTTGAAAACAAATCAAGGACGGAAGTTGTGCGGATCACTACCTATATCTCTCGTTTCGACTTACTGAAGTTTCACTTAATTGGTCGCCTCAGACATTGCTTTGATCTTGTCTGGTTCAGATTTTACAGATTAGTTATGTCTGAATGTTTTGGATATCATTGTACATGCGACGTACTTGTGAACAGGGTGTAAGCGGCAACAACCATTGTTTCTAATCAAGCACGTGACATAAATACTTCGCTATTTTCGCTCCCTCTGTGTCATATACACGATTTGGCTATTTGCAAGTGCTTGGCAAACTTATCGTCTCCTCGTCTATGCAAGTATATACTTAGCCAGGAAAACCGCCGCATTTACATGACAAGGTGTTGGTATAATGTAACGCCATGAGTTGACTAAGCGTTGGGATTGTATAGCAACATACAGACGACGATGACATTGGCTTCTTACAATTCTGGTCTGTTTGCTGGGCAAGCCATCCGGGTCGCTCGACGCAGAATGTCTGAATTATAAATCAACCTTGTTTAGCAGCGAATCTACTGCTCAAAACAGGTTTCTTACCAGGGATGATTCTTTAAAGCCAGAAACGGATTCATCTATGATCATCTGGATTGTAAAGAAAAGACCTATTTGTTGATTGTTGTTGGAGGTTGTTTTTACCTTACCCACCCCTCTTGAATTGACAATGTTGAGAAGAAATTTTATGTAATCGTATTGATTATTTATTGTCAGTTGAATGAATTTTCATACTTTGGAGCTCATTTACCTTTACATTTTATACGTTGATTGGATTGTAGAATATTCATGAGGATTCAGAGAACACACCTTGTGAAAACATTTATTCACTGTCTTGCTAATAGATACACCCCTTCGAAATCTGTACTCTATAATAAGGACATAAGACTCAAGGTTTATGTGATCTGGTGATTATAAAAAGGACGCGGGGAGCATATTTTTAAACTGAGCGCGATTGTTCCTTTGACTTGAAAAGAAAGCAGAAGAATTTACTGGCCACGATAGGAGAAACAGTATATAGCAAGGACTACAGTATCACAGAGACAAAGAACTGCAAGTTTGTTTGAGTTCTGCATAAACTACAATCCTACGAGGAGCCTCTGCTAAACGAATGATCTTGAGTCGATCTGGCTTTGCACGGAGTTCCCTCAACCCCTCTCTCTCTCGGCTGCTTGCTTCGAGGCTGTCATTGATATTATTCATTCATTACCCACTTTTACTCCTCATCATGATACGACTTCGGAGGCATCAATATTGAAGTCACGATACCTGTGGCTGCAGGGCAATCCTTGCGTAGGTAAGGCAATCTTTACCTTCAAATTGTCTTGTCGTTCTCTTTTTACCTCACAATTAATGCATCCTTTATCGGTCCGATCTCATCTCCTCCGTCGGTATCACTCTTTCTCTCTATCGCCATCTTATTCATTCATTCATTTCCCCCTTATCTCTCCATCTCCCACTTCCTACTTCTCCCTCTCGAGTCCTCAACCTCTCTCTGCATCTACCTTGCTCTTCAGTTGCCAAACGCTTTATGCTTTCTAAGTCGAAATCAATTTCCTAGTCGATCGCCTAGCAATGGAATAAGGGGAGAAAACTGCCTGCCTTCGAAAACGTGATAATCTCCTGCCTGTTTAAGCCTATCATGACTGTACCTGCTAGGTGCTTTTACCTAACTTGATTATGATGTCTGTGTATCCGTGCGTTCGCCTTTATAATGACACTTGCGAGTATCACATAATAACAACCATACATTCGCGTAATTTACATCGCAACTACTACCATTATCCATCCATCTATCTAAGCATGGAATCATGACACTACTCCCTCCCACCAATGATTCATGCAATCCCACATCCCAAATCGCACATTCAATTCCCTTTCTCTGAAATTCTAGCGTAGCATCCACTATTACCATGAAATGCATTACCCGCGCTTTCAAAAATAAAAAAAAAACTAATGGCCTCCATCTCAAACGACAAATTTCATATTCATGTTCCGTTCTAGGTGTCCTCTGTTTCTCTACTCTTCGCCCCTTCCTTTTTCGTCATCATCGTTTCCCATTAACTAGCTCACCGATCAGGAGAGCCAAAGGGGAATCGTGCAGCAGTCCACGATGTCATCTCTACCTCTCCGTCGCCCTTCATTGTCAAGTAATGCCCTGCATTTAAGCGATAGATATTCGTATTCCAATCATGGCAGTCACTTATCTATTGTGACACGACCTTTTGGCAGAAAGCATTTTGATCGATACGGTATTTTGACACGGATGATGCTTTTAAAGAATCCCATCTCGTGCAAGAAAAAGCCTGGCCCGCGTGCAGGGAATTGACAATTTATCCGGGCTGATTTTCGAGCCGATAATGGCACGTGATTTTAATCATGGCCAATGTATACCTTGCCATAACCATGATAACGACTTCCGTGCCCCTGTGTTCCCCACATAATACTATCATGGACATCAAATACATTCCGATAAAACTCGTGCAATTTGCGACCTGCCAGTCGGAGAGAATAATTGTCAATGGGTTCCAATTCCATACTACAATAATCTTATTGACGCATTTGGGCTATCGCGGTTGAAAACAGCATCCCCTCCGTCGTTCGGAAAAGAAAACGATGATAACCCTGATAACAAATTATTATTTCAATATATTTCAAGGCATGGCATTATAGATCGACTTTCTTGTCAATAATTTCATATCGGTGTTTCCGATCAGAGTGGTTTTGATTCACTATTTTCCGATTACCTTTTTGAGTAGTCATTTCGCAGTAACTGATTCGTCACCTCATTTTTAATTTGTACCTCAGACCATTCATAACATCTTACAAAAATAAGTTCGCCTTATCTTTGATTCTGATAGCTTGTTTTATTACATTAACGAAAAACGTGGCAGATTCCCCTGATGTAAGGCGTGGCACATAAAAGCAGGCACAGCGCAAGGAGATTAATATGAAATTCTGAAAAGGGGGCCCGTCTGCAAACATCCAACACCACACGCCCTTCATTTTTGCGTTTTGAAAAAAATAGAAGACAAAAAAAACAAAACAAAAAAAAACAAAACCAAAACGCACACGCCACATTTACATTTTCGCGATTTAAAAGCAAATTCATACCACTGCCTGTAAGCTGAGTCAAAGGTTTGATTTGGAAAGCGAAGCTCCTGCAAATCTACTCTGACATCACCATACTACACTCGATTTTCTCACCATTGTCGGTGGCAATAAAAAGTAATGCAGCGTTGGTTTTGCAGTCGATGTCGACTTTTTTTCTTGTACTGAGAGGATTCATGACCATGTATTGATCGAATTCCATCATCGACACATTTTTCTCCAGCAAGCAAGGTGTTTGTTGTGCCTCGTTTGATACCTGTACTTGACACTAGTGAAACAGGTACAGGGTGTTTCAGAAAAAGGAGGCGAAATGCTCGCAGGGCGCATAGACATTATGTGTATTGAGTGTATTGAGTGTATTATCCATCGCCTTATTTTTTCAACCGCAAAGGAGCATTGTATAGTGTGTCTCGTTTAAAACATGCACGAGACTCTTGTAAAACAGGTACAGATAGTTAATAATGTCTAATTTGAAATACAAGTGCCTTTGCGTATTAGAGTCACAATTATAATGTGCATTATCTTTATCACGTACATGATGTATCAGATGAATATGAGCCAAAATAATAAATGCAATGTAGTGTCAATTTTTTTTTGGGAAAAGGAGTTTCTAATAAAGACCTTGCGCAAGCGCATACAACTTGTTTCTGTTGAAGAAACGCGTAAGTATTGTGTTCAAGGAACTTGCATGTCATTTCATTTGCGGAAAAACTCCCGCGTGAATTAGGGGCAATTTTAGTCATAAAACAAGCAATTTCATTTTATTACTTATATCGCAAAATACTGTATAAAATGTCTTTCCCCTTTTTTTGCTGTTGCTCCCTACACGGCATTTACATTGCTCTGAAAAAGAAATCTCATCTTAATAAATCATTGCCCTGTCTCACTTTCACCCGGCACTCAGACTTTGCATTCGCTATTATACAGTTCCAGGAACCGCATGCATAAATTGGAAAGACTATATGTTTGTGTGAAATTCGGCTGAGTATTGTGTCAATTGGGTATAGCATGTATGTTTAATATCTTCTCCTTATATAGGTATCTATACATTTAACACTTAAACTGTAGTAGTTTAGATTCTAATGTAGTTCAGTGATTGTACAATCTTAAAACTTGTTTACATAACGCACTCTTCCCCTTTTTTGCAGGAATTTATTTTGTCTATCACATCATTGTCGGTTGAATCCCTCCACAAAATCTCTTACTTATCATGTCTACAACGTTCTTCGTCTTTTTCACTTCATCTTTATTCTTCCAGAGTTGCCAAGTGTCTCTGTTTTTATATAAAATCATAGTCGACATTAAAAGCGCTGCTTTGACCGTTTCTGTTTTTTATATACTGATGTAATTTCTGTTTCAATTAAAATTGTTTGAAGTTAATCTCTGTGTGATAATCAAAGCAATTTCCTGTCTCTTCTTCATATTTTAATCTTCAATGTTACGTTTCTTTGTATTAAAACACTTTGTTTATGACAAAAAACCCCCAAAACAAAATCATTACTGATGACACAATTTCAATAGGTTTTCTTGTTTCGCTCTATACGTCAACGCCCTTGAACTGTGTGCTGAAACTTTTATGCCAGCTTCATGGGTTCTTTCTTTTCTTTGCTTTTATTGAACGATATTTTCTCCGTTGTGATATCGTTTACCAGTTGTTAATGGAAAATGGAAAAGATGGAATATGGAAAACATCATGTTATTGATTATCTGTCATGACAGCATCTTCCAATTTTCTCAGGCTTAAAGGAAAAGTCCACCCTGGTATGAAGTTGATTTGAATAAAAGAAGAAATACGAGAGAAACAGATTAGTGAAAAATGGAGCAAAATCCGATAATAAGTAAGAAAGTTATACATTTTTTGAAGTTGTAATCAATCAAGCAATCAAATTGGCAACTCCGTGATGTATCTTTCGAGCTCCTCTACCATGAGCTCAGTACATAAAATCCAATAAATTTTCATTTTCGTAGTTTTAGATGAAGGAATAGATTTGTTTCATACAGGTTTTGTGTAAAATATAGAAGCACTGATTATATCTGAGGTGCATGTATGATTTAATATTTTCTTTAGAGAAAATGGAAATTAATGATTTTGGGGTACAGGGCGAATAGCAGAGGAGCTTGATAGATACGTCACGGAGTTGCCAATTTGTTTTTGATTGATAACAACTCCAAAAATTCACAACTTTCTCATTTCTTATCGTATTTCGCTCAAACATTCACTGATCTGTATCTTTTTTTCCTGCTTCTTTTAAAACAACTTATAATCAGGGTGGAGTTTCCCTTTAACTTATGCCTTCGTCAATAAACTACGACTATAATACCTAGCTATACGCCCATGGCCTTCCATTTTCCATGATTGTCTGCCCCCTCCCTTTTAATCCACCCTCCCCCACCCCCACCCCCACTCAATCGTGTATTCCTTTCTCCCACTGTCAGGATCCGTTCCCTTTCATTCATGTCGCGCTGCCGCTTAAAACCAGATGGTTGCTTTTCCGCAGATCCAATTCCTCAAATAAAGCACCGCTTATTGCCTCTTTCGATGTATTGATTGGACTGTGTTAGTGTGTGTCCTACCAATATAAACTCTCTTCAAAAGGTGTGTTCTACCAACAGAATGGAGGTATACTGCAAAGAGAGAGAGAGAGGTAGTTAGGGAGAAAGATAGACAGCTAGAGAAGAGGAGAGAGAGAGAGAGAGAGAGAGAGGGGGGGGGGGGGGAGGGAGATGGTAACCCTGGTTAGTTTTTATCGTGTTTATATTTGATAGGTCTGCGCCTGATCAATCTTCTTTTTATAGAGTGCGTATGCTCAGCTTGCAAAGCATGGCCAA
Organism: Heliocidaris erythrogramma; assembly: GCA_025617745.1. NCBI lineage: Eukaryota > Metazoa > Echinodermata > Echinoidea > Camarodonta > Echinometridae > Heliocidaris > Heliocidaris erythrogramma. Next base: position 33,595,929 of record CM046870.1, on the reverse strand, counting down.
CAGAATACAGTAGGGAGTGAATGGAAGGAGGGAGGGAGAAGTGGGCAACATAAAGAGAGAGAGAGAGAGAGAGGAGAGAGAGAGGGAGAGAGAGAGAGAACGGAATGTCATATATAAAATGAAAATCGTATTATTAGAGTCTCAGAACAAAACAAATGAAAGAAGTGGCGACGCCTCGATGGAATGGAAAAGGAATACAAGCATGACAAGCGTAATACTAGTACTTCATTTCTCAAAGTGTGTGATGTTGTTGAGGACGTGTGATCCATAAAATGCAGGTACACACTGAATTTTTAACAGGAAAAGCGACAGATACAGGCAGAGATAGAGAGAGGGGGATGGAGAGTGGGATGGAGAGTAAGGGAACAGGGGAAAAGTGTGTGTGCCGGTGCATATGTGTGAGAGAGAGAGAGAGAGAGTCAACATTGTCCTTCAAAGATCATAATCATAGACATTTGCATGTTTGAAGAATCACCAGGGTCTTCTACTTCATGACGATGATCCACCCTTGAAGCAAAAGAGTTCCCAGTAATGCCCCCAATATTGACAAAATACGTTAATAAAACATGGTAAGTGCTTTCATGTATGATTACAACCGGTGAAAAAAGGAAGGGGAAAAAAAAAACCCCGCTCTCGTTGTATTTCGTCGAACCTACATATCGATGGAAGAATACAGTTATGATGGCAAAGGTAGATCCTTTCTGCCTGAGTTTGGCTTGGAATGTTATTGGTGCGGCAGAAGAAGAAAAGTTCACCAAACATACTTGACCCCTTTATGGTCATCAGAAGTAATAGGGTTATATTAAAATCATAAAACGACAGTAAAACGTATAATTAGGAGATTAAATCTATTTCTTATCCCAAAGTTACGTATTGTCGTCTCTTAAATGATTTCAAAGAAAAGCAGTGCCGTTAGAACCAGTAATGAGAGCAGTGGTGAAAATCTAAGGATGTAATGTTCCTATTAATTTTGTAATGGTGCTTGTCTGGTTCATGCCTCACTTTAAGTACAAAAACAAAAGAAGCCGTTATTATTCGAAACGCATCTCTCACTGGCGCGTTTTTTTTTTTAAGTGTCTGTTCGTTAATCCAAGTCCCTTCAATTATTAATTAGTTTTCCAGAAATGAATGCATCGTTTTAGTTTAGCACTTCCACCGATTTTTATTATAGATCGAGCTGTCAGAAAAGTTCACAAGTATTGCAGCTGATCGTCCAAATTCATTCAATCAGAGTGCTTGAAAATATTTCAGCCAAAAAACTGCCCAATTCTCCAGTGTTAGTGTCATTCAAAATGGGAAGTGATCCCTGCGTGACAGTCAGTGAAATGGGGCATTATTGACGGATTATGCATTTTTGTTTCTTTGATGAGTACGGCTTAAATGAGGATGGAATTTAGAATGAGTTCTCAATTTGAGCTGCGTTTACGGTCGCATGGTGAAATGTGCGATGAGGAAATATGTCTGCCTCGGGCGAATCGCGGTGCAAGCCACAGGATTAGTTCACATCATCACGAGATAACGAATATTTGGGCCACCGCTAAAACTCCGTCGCTTACAGGGGAACACACTCACCATTGCACATACAAACTGTTTCATAACAGTTAACAGTTTGGCACACTGTGTGAGTGTGACACAGTGTCCACACTGTGAAGAACAAGAATAAAATGAGCTCACGCGCTATGTTGTTGTTATACGTAAAGAATTCGTAAACTTCTCAAAAAATAATGTTAAGTATGAGAACGCACCATCCTCCCCCTGTTTATATAATGACTGCCACACAGAAAACACAATGATACCACTTCATACTTTTGGTCTACATAAAGAAATTGGACAACATGTCACATATCAATTTTTATATTGAGAACGCATGGTGCTTTTCCCGGTCTTCATACTGGGGACTTATACATGGCTCTCTTTGGTCATATAGAGAAAGTGTACACTGTGTTTACACCGTGTGACTGATGAAACGTTCCACATGAAGAAAAAAGAATAGCAATGTACAAGTATTACTTAGAACAAACTATATGCTTACCCTCTTTCCAGCATCAGACTGTGGTACATTTTGGTTACGTAGAGAGAAGGCGTACACTGTGTTCGTACCACAGTTTGATTTCAGGGAGGAATGTAAACACTTTAATCGTTTTAGTGAGAAGAACGAACTTTGTTCCCCCTCTCGTCACACTTCATTACAGTCTGAACGAATTAAGAAAGAGAGAGAATGAGAGATATCTCATTGAATTGTGCTCCAAAAACCGTATGAACTGTGCCCAAATTATATGAAGATTGCCCCTTTTTCTGAAGTATGCCCCATTGTCTTGAAGTGAGCCCTCTTTTCTTGATCTATGCCCCCATTTTTTGAAGTGTGCCCCAGGGGGGCACACTACTATTGAAAATCCGATGAACTGTGCATCTGTAGTTGGGGCACAGTACATGGAATTGGGGGCACAATTACTGGAAATGGGGGCACAATTGCCGGATCCCGCTGCTTGATCGTCGTTCAGCAGTTCACCGGTTCATCGGATAACCGGATATTTGGTCGCTAGCACTGTGATAAATTGAAAGTTTCGAAGAATTGTTGACAGAAGCTGAAGGACGAAGATCGATCGTGAACTGGGTAAGAATACTCTGCGTGATACTGAGTTCTATTATTATGTTTATAATGGGTGGGGAGAAAAGTTTTTTTGAACTTTAAAGACAAAAAGAGTCTAGTTTGTTAACCTTCGTATGGTCAGATCGTGTTCAGGCCCACATATCCATTATTGTGTACCGTAAGTCAGAGCCCATAACCTCGACTCGTAGATCTAGACGTATGTGCTCCTGTGGGCGGCCGGTCCCCTGTGAGCAGCCGGTGGTGAATAAAAAATGGAAAAAAAAATTTGATATCCCTTCAAAAATTACCCTGGACAGTCTCAGGTAGGTTCTATTGCACAAAAAAACATACTCAGCTAAAACAGTAATTAAGTATCCTGAATCTCGCTCAACATTATGGGAAATGTACGCCACCAGTCATGGACAAAAAAATTGCAGTTTCTTAACTTTTAAGTTAAGTGGCATTTACAGAATCTCTCTCTACACTATTTCTCCTGTTCAGGAAATACTGAGAAATTTGATAAACTTTTGTGAGTAATTCCCCATGTCGCTTGAAAGAGGATGGTAACTTTTCATTACTTTTTGCTGTACTGAATTCTACTAAGGGAATAAGTATATAATAATGTGGTAGCCTCCGGGTAGCCTCAGGGTAGCCTCATCAGTATTAAAAATGTTCTCCTTGAGAGCCCTGATATTTTTATTACTCCAGCATTGCCAGGTGACCATTTAACACCTCAGTGGAGAGGGACAAAGCCAAAACATCTCATCCATGGATTTAAGCACTTAGTTGGGAAAGAACCCAGAACCTCTACTATGAGATTCAAGAGCCTTTATGCAAATTATCAGATGATCAACCAATTGAAATAGCTGGTAATATTCATGAGAAATAATATGATTTAGATGTAATTTTGAAAGTAAATCATTGTCTTTGTTTCTTTGTTTTGAAAGGATAATGCATTGCCTCCTACTCCAAGGCCTAGCACCTCATCAGCCCCATCTAGTTTATGGGTTGCCACCTCAAGCTCATTACTAGTGAGTAATGTTTGTCTTCTTGCTATCATGTCACTTCTAATAAGAAATAGCTTTATTTACTTCAAACTAATTGGGCTCTATTGAGAGTGCATTAAGTATCATAAATTCTTGGACATATCTTGCTTGCTTGTTTGAATAGTTGTGTGCAATAAATTTTATGTCACCCCAAATATCAGGACTAGTAACTACCAAAGAGTAATTCTAATTCAGACAAATTTGCTGGAAGATAACTTGCTGTTGCAATCATATATAATTTTGTCGTTCTTTCTCCAAGGTTGACGCACCAGAAACACCAACACCTGCACCAGCAACACCTGCACCAGCAGCACCAGCAGCACCAGCATCAGCACCAGCACCAGAAGCAGAAACACCCAACACGTCTACTGTAAGTAATGCATGTATGCATACTATGCTGTTGATATACTGCTATTCAAATCTACTAGTATTTACTTTGAAAGGTAATGCCATTATGCAAAATGTAAATAGGATACACATAGTTCCAAGCAAATACATATATTACATGCCTTAAACACCAAGTTTACCCTAAATGCTATATTTAAGATGGGTCTAATTCATGTTTAACGAAGAGACAGTTTATACCTTATTCTAAGTTTTTGTTGTTTTTTTGTTTTTGTTTAGTCTCTTTGTTTAACTTGCCTTTATATCACACTTAAACCCTGCATTGGAATTACAATAAGTATAATTTGCCATAAAGTCTCGCATAAGAATAAGTGAGCACATTGCTCCTATCTGCTTTTCTTTACATTTTAGTCAGGACCTGCCACATTATTAGAATACACAGAGATTTTTGTTATATGATATAACTAGTAAGAAAGAGATGAATAGTAAGATATTTTCAGTATAAGTAAACTAAAAACACAGCCAAATTTGTTTAGCACAGCTACTATAGACCTCCTACATCAGGCTTAACTAATGTAGTTAAATTTCATTTTCCCATTCTCCTTCATTTTTCTTTAATGTTTCATTTCATAAACAACTCAGATAAACCTATTCATCTTTTTAATTTTTTTTTTTATTTAAGCGATTAATGAAGTCAATGTGTTTGCTTATTTATACTTAAAGGATGATGACCCAGCTTATGTCCCACCTAAGCCAGCAAAAAGCAAACCTCAGGTAAGAAATGCTTGTTTGCATGCTCTGTGTTTTCCCCCTCATATTATTACAATGTGTCATATTGATTATTGAAATTCCAAACTTAGACTCAACTTTGATTGAAAATTTATGAAACTATAATATGTCTCCTATAATTGTTTCATTCAATATTTGTCAGGTTAATAATTATGTCAGGCAGACTCACTCATGATCTTTAAGATTACCTTTTGTTTGATTACTTCATTAGGTTTGTGAAAATTCAATATTTGAAGTTGTTTTATTCTTTGGAAATGTCTGTGGGAAAATAACATTCTGCATTATAACTCTAATATATAAAACTCTTCTCAACATGTCAGACTTAATTCAACTATAATACTGTCTTTCTGTTCTTTTAGGCAACAAGTCAGGATAAATATATTCCATGTTATTTCCACTGTCAATGATTAAGTGAAACATGTTCTCATCAATACAAATATACAGTAGGTCTCTGAAACATATCTTAGACCAATATCATGTTGTGTTGACATTTGTCTTTATAATTCAAATAGACCAAATGTTGCATTGTCATCCCTTTCTGTTTCCAGAGAAAAAGAAGGCTTCTCAGTGAAAGTGATGAGGAAAAAGAAATAGAAAAAGAGCTTATCTCCACGATGTTTGGAAAAAAGAAAAAAGGTTGCTTTCGAGACGTGGTAAGTATTTTTAAAACAATAATGTTGGTCAGTGTGCAGTGATGGTTCATATGCAGTTGACTCCAATTTTATCAAATTATTTGGGACTGGTAAATTAACTTTGTTCTGTCAGGATTACAAAACAATAAATTACAAAGCACATTATTACGTAGTGAATAAGGGTCCCCTGTAATACATATACAGTGGAAGCTCAGTATAAAGAGATATGTTATAACAATATTCCTGATATAACAAGTTAATATTCTGGTCCCAGCTCTTCATATTCTATGTTTTGTAACCCAATATAACAAGATTCCTGCCTTATAATGTAATTTTGATGGTTCAAAGGACCTTGTTATACTGAGTTTCCACTGTAACTGTATAACATATAACTCTTTTTTTACATAAAATATTCTACTCTTTTTGACCAGTGATAGTCGTCTTTTCTGGGACCATGTTATAGAATATTACAACAAGACTAGGATTCACTGTGATGATCTGTCATCAACATTATTTCATAGTTGATAGCAACAAAGATATTCCAAATTTTGATTTTGTTTCTTTAAATGAATGGCACTGCTTTCTGTCTCAAAAGTGGATAAATGAGAAATCAAATGTTAAAAATGCAGCACTAATATGCAGCTGCCTTATTATTTTGCTTTCATGTTGTTCATATAGCTTTTGTAACATCTAAGAGTGCCCATTGCATGGCTATAAACAATACCTGTTTTTATCCAAATGAACTTTGGGATCACATTGTATTACCTTATTCGAGGAATTATTTTTATTTAGTATGTATGGATTAAAGGACATATATTTGTCACAACTATCACTAGTTTATGTCAGTTGGTTGTTGTATCTATAGCATTGCATTCCTATTCTCTGACTTGTGTGTATCAGTAGTTTTTTATCATTTTATGTGCCATACATTGGAAATGTAGAAATTTGTATTTATGTTCATCAGGATAAATCTTGGATTATCTTTCTAATTTTGATCTTGATTTTTGTTTTCTTCTGCAGACAAACAAAGTTTACCAGACCATGAGCAGTCGGATGAAGGAGGAGATTGACGAAGACCAATTCTACGACAAAGCGAGGAATAAGCAGTTACACAAGAAATAATTGTTAAAAAAATAAGAAAATCTTCCAAGTTTTGGGGAAGAATTTGTTTGGTTGACTTTTACAGATGGAAATCAATCTAGGCTGTGCCAGTGGCAAATTTCATCAATAGCCTCCATAAATGTGCCCTCATAAGAAACATGATTTCATATGGAATGTTTCTCTGTGAAATATTCAGGAGATAATATTATAATGATTGTGTATGGATCCTATGCATTGCACTCTTATTTATTACATTTTAGATGTGCAAGGTCTTACCCCCAAAAAAACAAAAACAAAAACAAAACAAAGCAAAAACAATAACTTTCTCATTAGTACTTAATCATTGTAGAGTTCATACCAAGTCTAAAGATATCTCAACAACAAGTTATGTGGCCATATTTTAGTGTAACTTTGACATTTTAACATGGTGATCTCTAGTTATGTCATAAAGATTTAGAAATGCCACAATTTGTTTTCATATGAGTCACCTATTTGAGTGTTACCTTGAGCAGCATTGACATATTCTGTGTTAATTTGTTCGATTTTTTTCAGGCACATATGTACTATAAAAACGACCACCTTGGTGTACTGAAAATCGTATGATTTTTTTTAGAGTGACAGTATGGTTTATTTTCATTCTGCTGAATTGAAGAAGCTCAACGAAAACTGCTAATGAAGTTAAACATAGCTAGATATCAAAAGAATTATTTGACAGACTTGATAACATAATCACATCTACTACAGTACAACAATTTCAGAGGTATTGGTCTGTTTATCATTATCCAGTGTCATGTTTGCTTTAATTCACTGAAAGTACAGGAATGTACTTGGTGTGACTGGTTGATTACTATTATTTTTATGATAGACAAGAGAGTCATATCTTTTGGAAAAAATCTGATGCTTTTCTCTGATTTCTAACTTTAAAAGAATGAGAATTGCAAACCTTACTGTTCCTAACAATTGCAGGCATCATTTTAGAGAAGAAAGTGCACTTTTACCCAACTATTGACAGTAAGTTAGGTGTCCAGTATTAATAAGTGCCTTAGCCTTAGCTTCATCACAACATACATGAAAAAGAAGGTTGTTCAGTTTTCTTTGGAGTTACATTTCCCTTTCGTCACTTTGACCCATTTGTTTTTATTATCCAACCCTAATCTAAAAATGGAAAAACAGTTTGGAATCATTTTAATATTGGTATATATGTCATGGATAGATGATGCCTGTGCGTTTTTTATTTCACAATTGTACACATAAAAGTGTATTTGATTTTCATTTATTAAAACGACAAATAAAAAGGCAAATGATGTTTAGGGTTGTTTCCTTATTTTGTGGACCGGTTTTCTGTACATTTCAATCCTGTTTCGTTATACTTTTCTTTATTGTGTTGTCTGCATCTGCATGTTTTCACCCCCCCCCCCCCTTCATTTCCAGTGACCTTTATAGTGTTGCATGATCATTTCTTTCCTACTTTAGTATATTCTGTTTGTTCAGTCTTGTCCCATCTATAACATGTACATACTATCATGTTCTGTCTATTCTGTTCTGTTTTATTTGATAAATGTAGAAATAGTATTATTAGGTAAATATTACTACCATTTCTATTGACAGTGAACCCTGAAAGGGGTACTCCACCCCAAGATCAAGTCGATTTGAATAAATAAAGTAAAATTAAACAATCAAAACTGAAAATTTTATGCAAATCGGATGAAAAATAAAGTTATAGAATGTTAAAGTTTTGCATTATTTTGTGAAACAGTGATATGCATTATGTCATAAGCCCACCTTTTTTATTCAAATCAACTTGATCTCAGGTTGGAGTACCCTTTGATGAACTACTGCAACTACAACACCTACTATTACTACTAATTTTCTACCACTACTACTTCTACTAACAGTACTACTACTACTACTACTACACCTACTACTTCTACTTAGGCTACTACTACTGCTATTATTATTATTATTAGTAGTAGTAGTAGTAGTAGTAGTATCACTACTACTACTACTACTTTTACTACCACTACTACTACCACTACTACTACTACTAGACTTGTTGTAGTAATATAGTAGTAGTAGTAGTAGTAGCAGCAGCATCATCAGTAGTAGTAGTAGTAGTAGTAGTAGTAGTAGTAGTAGTAGTAGTAGTAGTAGTAGTAGTAGTAGTAGTAGTAGTAGTAGTAGTAGCAGCAGCAGCATTATAAGACCGTATCGTACCTTGGCTTTGCATGAGTAAACTAATTCTAGTTGAATTGTTTTTAACATTCTTACTAAGGAAATTAAACAAATAACTTACAAAGAATTATAAGGAACAAAACAAAAATAAGATCTACATTAATTGCTGCCTAGGTTAGGATTTGATGATGCACAGTTACTTCGTGAATGACACTGTGCGACTTTTTATGTATAAACAACACCATAAGCAAGCAAAGCGAACGAACTAGTATGTTTACTTAATAACACAAGAGGGCGACCTTTTTTTATAAAGACGGAACATAAATTTCTTCACATGCATTTTTGTTCGCTATTGCTTATACTCTACTCATTTTGCAAAAGAAAGTAATCTTTCCTTTTGAACATTTAGAAAACATATTCATGATGAGAAAATATATCCTCACAGAGCAAAAACTAATTCGCTAATTGTAGAAAATAAAGCTTTTGTCTGTGGTGCACAATAACACTTCTCCATATTTCCTAATAGGCTCATGTATAATCAGGACAGAAACGATCTATATTGAATGTGACATGAAATGATCTAGGGCCGTTCTCAAGCCCCCAAAAGTTTTAGGCATCGATCAAATGTTTTTATTAACACTTTTCATAGTCACAAATAATGCTTCTTCGAATATTTCAGACAAAAAATATTATTTTATGCCGCACACTTTCCAATTAATCTGTAAAAGGAATATATGGTAAATGACTGTGGAAATTAATTTTTCAAAAAATAATCAAAGCACCACCGGTGCTAAAACTTTCAACAAAGGCCAAACAGAATATATTCTCACAATTACAGCAAAAATTATCTTTGACAAAGCTGTTAAAATGTTTAAAAGTGATGTTTGCAGCTGCTGCAAGATTAAGAAATAATATCATATGCTGGATCAGATCATGCTTGCTCCAACTTAGTATGCAAGAAGGTCTTTCATGTAAAAATATGAAGCGAATGAAAAAGGATAGCAACGAAAATTCCATTTTTTTTAAAGAATAAGATGAATTAATATTTTGTCTAAATTTCGTCCTTATTCTTTCATAAATTACTTCAAAACGTGTGTGGTGCACACTTTTATTGGATATAGCACGTACTGTGCGACGTTTTTGCGTGCAAATATCCGTAGACAAATAATCGGCTCAAATTAGGGAAAGCCGGCGAATACTCAAAATCATGGTCGCAGAGTTAAATGTGCTAGAATACTAGAGAGAGGAGAGAGACAGAGAGGAGTGTGTTTTTATGAAAACGAGATGAATTGTAGAAAATATATAGGTATGGGAGAAATAGCAAAAGAAAGTGAGGAAGAGAGAAAGAAGAGGATGACATAATTAAAAAAAAAAAGAAAGCAAAGAGAAATTTCCATATGAACGTAAATCATCATCAATAATAAATTGATTTAAAAAGAAAAAAAAATCGGTATATACAGGTTATGGAGAAAAATTAAACCTATAATTACTTCACATCAGCATTAGATAGTACTGCAAGAAATAAGACTTTACTATCTTCACGTATATTTACATGGCTCATGATCTCATACTGTTTTTGCTCTTGCAAATAGTATGATAAATATTCAGATTAATTTATATAGGGCGGCTACTATTTCAGTATACTCTACCATGCTTTAATTTTTTTAAATTTTATTTGACATAGTTTATTGAAGATGAAAATCATCGTAGGTAAAAGTTGAATTGAGATTCCTTTACATATTTAATGGAGACTCATATATCCTTGCACTATAAACAATAACGGCCTCTTAAAAGAGATGAGTCTTCAATTGAGCCTTTAAAAAGGGGACGGATTGTGCTTTCCTTATTACAAGACGAAGTTGGTTCCAGAGTTTTGGAGCAGCACAGTTAAAATGTCAAAGAGTTCCTTTTGTTTTGGCATGAGGCAGTTTTAGAAGCAGTTTGTCTTGTTGACATCGTAAGTTATGTGAACATGAATGCAATTTTAAAGATAATAATTCAGACAAATAAGTTGGGGCTTGACCAATCAAAGCTTTGTAAACAAGTAAAAATACCTTTAACGTAATTCTGTAGTTTATTGGCATAAAATGTAATTTCATCAAAACAGGGGTGATGAGGGAGAATTTTTGAGGAATTAGTCAAAAGTCTTGCACAGGGATTCTGAACACGCTGCAACTTCATGATTTGTGAATCTGACAAGCCAAACAATAATCCATTACAATAATTATTCAAGCTTACTGCTAATAAAAGCATGAACAAGACTTTCAGTATTTTTTTGATCGAAGTATTGACGGATGTGACGCAATTTCTATACAATATATGCAAAACAGATTTGCACGTGTTGGTTATGTGTCTCCATGTTTAAACGAGAATCTAGCAACTTGTTTGGATAGTGGAAAAAAGAAAGGAATATGAACCTATATAAAAATGGAGCTAAAAAGCATGACAATTGGCTGGTGTTTAATTTCCTAAAAGTCGGGTTTTATAGATTCATGTTCTGTGACCATAGCAACTATACCTTTGCATTACTCATATTTCCAAAAGAACGACACGATAACAGTTTCAAAATATTACTCATATTATTTAATTATGTACCAGAGAGAGGCAGTCAAAGCAGAGATAGAGGTACTGTGGGGAAAAATGGGTTCGACATAAAACTTGACAATGGGAAAGGGGACAGAAATATGTAACGTGGTAGAAAATAATTGCAAATGATATAGCAATATACACAAATCTTACATTTTCATGATATTTTACAGAAATAAACGTCGTCTAAATCTTAAGTCTTATCCTTATCTCCAGTGACGTTTTCAATGAATGAATGAATGAATGAAATCTGTTCAGTTTACAACAACCACCACAAATATGCAAAGATTTCAGGTTGTTTCATTCCAAACATGGCGTTTTTCAGTAAGACATACTGTAAAGATCTTTCGGGTCTACGTCATTGCAAAATGCTGTCTACACGCAAATTAGTACCTGAACCATGGTAAGAAAAGTTGCCCTACAACATGTACAATAAATTTCGTGGTCTGGAGATCTTGTTAACGCAGACCACGCTCGCTCATTCAAACCCAAATGGTTAGAATGGGAACGCTCAATATAACCCGATCACCAGGGTAATTAGGAGAGAATTGGAAAGATGTCTCCCACACGAGGACCAATCCAGTGCTTCATTTGTCCAATCGCTATCAGTCAATTGGATAGCACGAAACCCATGACAGAAGAGAGGTACCAGTGATATAGATAGGTAGAGAGATAGAGAGAGAGAGAGAGAGAGAGAACCAATGGCAATGGGGAAGGGGGAGGGCTGATAGAGAAAGAGAAAGAGAGAAAGAGAGGGAAAGGGGGGGGGGGGGGGACTGGACTTTGTCAATAGACCGCTTCGGTAATGTATGCAAATTTTATGCATACCTTTCAAACAAAGGTTGTTCTTGACAACCTGAAAGCTTGCTGGAGGCTTGCCGGACATAGCTACAAATAATGTATGCAAACTGGATTCCAAGCATTGGGGCTCATTTATAAAAAGCAGGTTCATGGAATAGTTCGTCACTAGGTGCTCAGAGAATATATGTCCATAAATTTGTATACGTTACAGAAGCGGTCTATTGGATAGGAAGAAACGCATAAAAGTGGCGAGGTACAAATGAGACAGAGAAAAAGGGAGAGAGAGAAAGAGAGAAAAGAGAGATGTAGACAGATAACTGGAAAAGGAACAAGGGAAAATGATATATATATATATATATATTTAGAGAGAGAAAGACAGATACAATGGAGAAAGAACAAAGGAGAAAGATAGATAGAAAGATAGCTAGAGAGAGAGAGAGAGAGAGAGAGAGGGTGAGTGATGGAGTGGAACGAGGGAAAAATAACTTGATGTGGGTGAAGCTTTCGAGCAGTCATCGAAAATACATGGCGTTTTGGCTGGATAATGGGGATGGGAATCTAAATTATATATCCTTTGTTGGTGCCAAAACAGGTTATCACGGTAATGGGAATGAAATTGCTGTTGGTTTTCAGTATGAAAAGCTTGGTCGTCTTCCACTATTTGCATTTTCATTCAATATGTTGTCCCATTTAAATGAATGATGCCAATTTGATACCAATTTATGCCAAGTGATACGCATACAAAAAACAACAGTCAAAAAAAGTCTCCCCAAATAAATGTTTTAAAATATTCCGAAGCAAAATGTCATGCCCGTGTATAGCTTAGGCTCTCTTATATTACAGGGCACCTCAAGATTTGGCGATACTTTAAGCTGGAGTTAGCGAATGCTAATTTGTGAAAAGGTGCCAGTCAAGACTTGACGAGAATTGGTATTTCTTCAGGCTGGTGTCAGCAAAGTTGAGAGTCATGAAAAGGCTTGAAATTGTCATATTTTGATTAGTAATAGACAGTTATGATATAAGAGGTTCAGTTCTCTGTATCTTCTAACATATCGCATCAACAGTTGTATGCTTCAGTGAGCAATTAACTTATTTTTATTGAGTGTTTAGAAATGTTTGATAGTTTTGGCAAGGTTTTAATCTAAGCTGGCTTACACAGACAACCATAACATTTACATACGGAAAACAAAGCTTACTTTTTTCATAAATTGCCTTTTAATGATCAGAATATGAACCTTCTCAAGCTCTCACCTTTGCTGATACCAGCCAGAACCGACACAAGGTTTTGTCAACCAGAGCCTTTGCTCCATACTCACTCAAACGTAACATACCATCAAGAAAAAACCCCCTAATTCTTGTCAAATTAAGTCTCGATTTCCACCCCCTTTCAAAAAAGTCGCTTTGCTCACTCGAAGCTAAAAATATTGCGAGACTTTGTTGTGTGTCATGAGATGAAAGAGACCCTGAGCTATCGACAGGTATGACCATTTCCTACAGATAATTATTATGAAATATTTTTTTCTGGGAGACTTTTTCAACTGTAGTTATGATTATAATGTAATCTAGCTGTATTCCGAAGCGAGCGGATTCGTCTGTATGGCTTTCAACGAAGCTGCTGATTTTTTGTCTTATTTTTGTTTTGAGAACGCAGTAATCATTGCGGCGTCCATGACACATTATCATCAGATTAAATGAAAACGAGATTATCTGTGGTTGTCGTGTACAGTCAAGATGGGGATATTGTGTCGTTTATGACGTTAGACTTTAAGCATGCATAAAAGCAAAAGAAAACATGTACACGTTTAGAGAGATTGGAGAGGGAGAGGGAGAAAGAGAGAGAGAGAGAGAGAGAACGCGATACAGAAGGAATGGATATGAGATTAAATTGTTAGAGGATAGCGGGTTATTTCCTTTTACTTCCTCAATATATTTCAGAGTTTGTCATACGACGTATTAAAAACAGCATCAACTTGAAATTAGGAGACATATAGTAGAGCAGAAAGGGAGAGAAACGAGTAAACGTGTGTGTGTGTGTGTGTGTGTGTGTGTGTGTGTGAGAGAGAGAGAGAGAGCGCGAATAAAGAGAAAGACTACTTTGCGTATTGGGAATGGGTGGATTGATAAATTAATGTAGATCAGATTAAACAACTGTGAGTGCAGATTGTATATGCAGTGTTACTTGACTTACAAGATAAAGAAGAATTATGAATGTCATCTTCAGAATCCAGTACGTCGTGTGCATATCATGATTATGCTTCCTATACCGATGTAGTAAGCTTACATGACTGAGTGGCCGTGAAGAGGATAATTAATGCTATTAAGAAATAATTATCAACGCTGAAGTGGATTGCAAGCATACTTCAACCATACTTGCTATACTTCCTGAAGAAGCAGACCTTGTAGTATCTATACGTTTACAAAGTTGTAGTATATTTCTTGAACTTTCATAGATAGTTCACTTAACTGTCTACTACAATAATTTATTGCTAGGTTTTGGCGGTCATGGCAGAAACAACGCTTAATTTGTCTGGTGGTGGAGGGGTAGCCAGACCTTTAGCTGTCAATCCATTCCAAGGTAATATTTTGCAAGTTTTTCGTGTTGTGTAATGTTATGCCATACTACTTCCTTTAACGGAGTTTAATGCGTTGGCTAAATGGTATTAATCGACATTATATTTTCTGCTGGGGTGCATGCCCCTGACAGAAGGAGGAATCATACAATAAGATCTAATACCCTTACTTACAAGGATGGGTATTGTTTTGTGTTTTTTTTTCAAAAAGAAAACCCCCAATGGTTTATACTGCCCTACTTGGAATGGAAGCAAGTGCAAAAGTCACATTTCTTGAAAAGGAGACAAATGTGTCTGCCCTTTACCTATGCCTCTATGCAGTGTTATAATGCATTGACCTAAACTTCTATCGATAAGATAAGTACACTCTAAAAACATCAATAACTCAGATTTGAACGGTTTGTCACTTGCTTCCTTTTGTTAATGTAGGGTGTATACCTATCCGAGTATTAACTCACATAAAATCAAGATCTTTGTCATTTCGGTAATGACTCTCAATCCATCTCCATTAAACTTTCTTATCAGGGTTGTTATTAATGTGCAATTACCGCCCTAATGCCCATCCGATACAGTCATCGTCGTAATTAATGTAATTTTTTTTCCCTTTGACAAAAATGGCTTTCCGAATCACGCGATGCATTTCACATTCCCCTTCCCTGAACTTCGTTCTACGTTTCCTCCAATACCCACTCGCGTAACCAGACTTATTGAGCGGAGGCTGGCAGAGACGGATGGGAGTCTGGGAGGGGGTGACCCCCAAACACCTGGGTACTAGGGGTAGGGGTAAGATTAAGGTCTTGATCGCTAACGTCCACTTCCATGGATAACCGGGTTTTTGCCAATCAACGGGAGGGGGGGGGGGGGGATGGCCCCCTATGTCCCCCTATGTCCCCTTATGTCCCATCCCTGGCTGCGCCGCTGCCATTGCCCAATTAAGGAGAGAGGAATCCCCTACCCTTGACATTTCCCACGTCGATCTGGCCGTGGCTGAACGCGAGGATGTGACCAACCATTGGAGTGACTACCAGTCCTCCAGAATTGGTCGATTAATGAAATATTGATTGGGAGAGCGCTGCCCCGTCATGGCCATCAATCAGATTCCTGTCAGTCAAAAGTATGTTTGAAGGGGGATGGCCGGGACGGAGAAGGGTGGTAGGGGAGGGGGCGGGTGGGCCGAAAGAAGTTTGGTTTTCACAAAGTAGATAGAACGAGTTAGAGATGGATTCAAATATGCTCACCTGACAAATAAAGGTAAAGGGAAAAGTCATAATAAATACGATTTTGATATTTACTACCATTATCATTACATCTTCTAGACCACAGCACCTTGACAATTAAATACACATACAGGAAAAATAGGCCTACAAAGACAGAGAGAGAGAGAGAGGTAAATTAAATAAATAGGATAGAGATATTTTTTTTTTCATGGTTGGCGGATTTAAATAAGGGGCATGGTACGCAAATGTACAGACACGTTTACAGTTTCTGTGCAAGAGAAAGAAAAGGAGAGCCAGTGGACAAAATATAGGAAACAAGATAGAGAAAGAAAGGCATGGTAATGTTTATGAAGATATGAATACAGGAGTAGAACGGACGGGGAAAGAAAGAAACAAAGAAACATTGTCAAACGCGGGAGGAGGATGAGGGTAGGTGAAATCAAACCGGATCCAAAATGTAAATTCCGTTCTTGATGCCCTATTTTCCGTGGTTCTAACCATGTAAAGACAAGAGAGAATTTGTGAAATGCAATCAACTTGTTGATCCCGGTACATCACTAGTTTGACGTGGGTGTTAGATAACCGAATATCCTCGGGGATAAGATGGGGTCGGGAGAGCCCGAGAGTGAGAGATGGAGAGAGGGACAAGTCGGTATGGATAGAAGATGAACAGAAAATCAGGCCACTCATTGCTTATAGAGATGTCATTATTTATATTTAGGAGGAAAAGTTATGCCTCTAATGTATATAAATTATGATTTTACAGACATTTTGAAATTAAGGTCGCCTAATGTGATTTGATAATCCCCAAGATTGTGATGAAGAAATGAAGAATGAAAGAGAGAGAGAGAGAGAGAGAGAGATAAGTGCGGGTTATCATCATTTCATTGGCAAGAAATCTGGGGGCAACTTTGGTCATACTAGTCATGAGAGACAGACTGTTTGGCCCCGAATATTAATGTAATGTTGGAAAACAGCATTTAGTTTCTTCAGTTGTATATTGGGGGAGGCCGGGGCGTTTGAGGGATGTTCAAACTAAATCACACTATTAAAGTTCCGTTTCTCCTTCCCACATTAATGACTTGTATAAGTTGTGGGAAAATGATAACGATCATGGCAACACACCGTTGGAAATGTCTTCTTGTTATTTCATTTCTTATACCCCTTTTCGAAGACGTGTAGGAATTATTGTAATCGCCATCCGTAATATGAGCTTCTTGTTGTTTTGGTGGTGTTTCTTTTGTTTTGTCCTCAAGATTTCAGAAAAATGTGAATGAACGAGAAGGGGGGGGGGGGGGGCTGCTGTATTATAAATGATTACGCTATCGATGGATATCATCAGCACGACCAAATGGGATGAGGGATTAATATTTTATAATATGAAAAATAATCCGCGCCTCTGCCTCCGCACGCCTACCTGTACATGTTCCAAAGTAATTGAGCGCAAAAACACGAACACGAGCTGGCATATTCATGAAGGACAATCCTTCGAGTTCATGCCCATTTCCGAACGGGCTATAATACTGCTCAAATGAAGTTGAGTCACTTTCGCAATTGGTCGTGGATGCAAAGAGGCCCACGGTTCACCTGAAAACATTTGTAAATCATTCTCCTTTCGTTGTCAACGTGCGTATGAAACAGCCCTCATTTCCTCTCCTCGTATGATTAATGGGTGAAATGCAATTTAATTCGCCTAAACGATTGATAAATGAGTAAATGAATTATATGGAGAGGCCATGAAGTCGTAATTTAGCCTTTCATTCAAAACCACTGCGCTGGATGCTCTTACGTTGGCTGGCGTTGTAAATGCACGGCTGCGCTCTTAAATAATTTGCAATTGGCGGATCTTCTTTCCGAAAAGGAACCCCGCATTTGTAATTCACTTTATACTGATTCCCCTCCCCCCAACCCACACCAAAAAAATCTATCCTTCGTCATGTTTGATTAAGATTTTTTTCATTTAAAAGCACAAAGCGTATCATTTTGCTATCGTCACTGTTCACAACTTTTTAAAACTTTTTCCTCGTTCCAAGACTATTTTAGTCTTCGTCGACCAAAGGAGAACCTTTTCTTGTAGGTTTCATTTTTGTCTTAAATTTAAGGACAAGAAAGTTTTATTGCAATCCGGAAGTGCATTGGCGTAATTACACAGTCTCCCCCCCCCCCCCCTAGCAAATCGTGTCTAATGAAACTCGTGTTTTCGGTTATATTCACACCCTCCTCCCCCAAGTTTCAAACGACCCACACGTCGCATGTCAATATTTTTTATTTACAACTATTTTTCATCTGATCCGTTTTTAATTGTGTATGTAATTATAACCCATGGTATTTTAGTTAAAAACAGAAACATGAATACTCAGATACTTTACCATATTTACATAAATGCTTTCAGATGTGTAGCTGTAATGTATTATAAGCCAGTGATCCGTTTTGAAACTTTTACTTTTGATCGTATCCACGGACGACCTGCAGAAACGACTTGTGCAACCGCAGTGGTGCCAAAAGATTGATGCCTTTTTTTTTTTTGGGGGGGGGGGGGGGGGGGGGCTAGTTTTCCATCTATTACATGGTTGTTGGTTCGCTGACTGTGGAGCAGGAAAACATTATGAGCATGTTCATGAATTCTAATGACGAACTGTGGTTTTTCTTTGCAAATCTGTCCCGTAAATTCCCGGTGAAAACGGAACCACCTATCCAGACATGGCGGAATCACATCGTTCACAGCTTTCTTTCTATCCCACCATCCCTTGGGTCGTGCGGCGCGCCTTATGGTTATGTGGGTGGGGTGGTTTGTGTGCGTGTGTGTGTGTGTGTGATGGGTACCTGTTCAATGTATTGTATCCATTCCACCAAATCACAGCTCACATGCTCCTCGAGTGGCTTCAAGAGGCAAATCCAAAATTGAGAGCAGCCCCAACAAGCTATTTTCCTGTGGTCTCGGGCGTCTCCTTAACAAAGTACCAAATTTGAAATATTCTCGACTTTTAATGGATTCTAGCGTAACACCGACATGTTTACACGCGGCTATCTTTCACTTTGGGTGTCTCAAAGGAATAATTTCGCGCTTTAGACGCCCTAGCCCTACATTTTCGCCAACACGCCTGAATTGTTTTTGCCGTTGGAACCGCTTAAAAACTCTGAAGAAGGCCTCGAGTGGGCTGATATAGAAGCTTTAACAATTCATTAGAAAAATTGATAGGTAAAAAACACAACTCTAACAAACAAGTGTATCCCTAGAGCAGTTTTTTTTATCAGTATTCAAGTACATGTTTACTCTCGCTTTCCTTCTGGACATTGTTACTCTTAGAAGTATTGTCTATGTATATTATCAACAAACAAAATCAGATGAAAACCTAAGGACAGATCGAAATCTTAAAATAATTTTTGCTCTAATTAGAATTCTCCAACTCTTTCTCGCTTCTAGTGTGAGGATGACCTTTATATGTTTTCTTCGCAGCAGTCGAATGTACACATGTAGCTTAATGTTTCCAATACAGATAATGAAGTCATGCAAATGGCCAATTTCCTCCTTGTAGGCAAATCAGATGTCATTTTATCCTAGGCGAGTGACGTCATTAAGAGAAAGCGAGTTCAGGTTAAAGATGAAAAATACTTTGTGAGCTTTCTTATTTTTATTATATATTCCCAACGTTGAAGAACATCACAGTTGCTGTAGCAATGTCGCATACAAACGATGATTACTCTGAAATACCCTCATATTCAAAATATGAATGATTGGACTTTATACCGAACTTGGATGCAGTAGGTATGTGTAGTCCCATATACACATACACGTGTGTCGTACTGTTCTCTTTACTGTGATTTTTCAGCAAGAATTAGTCAGTTTTTTAAATCATTTGTTAAACCCAATAATACCTAACTCATGCACTATACTAATAAACCTTTCCCATTAACTTTCCCTAGCTTCTTTCAACCAGTTTCTTTCAAAATGCAATCGCATGACCAGTTTTGAATTTTAGTTTCATTAAGATCCGGGCTCGCAACGAGTAAGCATCTATATCAAGATTCTGGGCAACGTTTCATAAAACTTCTTATCAATAACAAGTTACAAAAATTGTTAAAAGCTACTGAAATCCTTGAATCTGATTAGCTGAGAAGCGAATTTGTGATATAAATGAGGCAGTTGTTATCGATAACAAGTTTTATGAAACGGGGCCCCAGCTGGGGGGTGTTTCATAAAGCTGTTCGTAAAGTTACGAATGACTTTACGAACAACTGGAACATGTTCTTGGGTGCTATACTAATCAGATTCTCAATCATTTAGTACAAGAACTGATCACCAGTTACGAACTTACGAACAGCTTTATGAAACACCCCCTGGTCACTTAGTCTGAATGCCACGTAATTTCCCTTTGGTGTTATAAATGTATTCGTAACCTATTAGATGACATTGTTTTGGGGTTGTTCGTGTTGTTATGGTCTCATTTCAGCATGATTAACATACTGAGTATTTCCTTCATTTTTCTCAACGATTCACATGATTATTCGTGTAGTGGTAAATGATGACACGAGACCAAATTAATTGATTCGCGAAAGATGAAATTCACACCCCAAGATGAAACGGAGCAGAAAGTAATTTCCTTGCGCGCCGAAATCTAGATCACGGTGAACATGGTGAAAGGGATTGAATGACTTCCTGATTAAACAAAAATACCTACTTTCATATTTCATCATTAAATTAGTATTCCTAGTGATCATAGGTCATTGATTTTCGATTCATTTTTCTTTGTTGTTTGTTTGAAAATACGTACACTTTTTAAGAAAAATACCAGCAATTACTCCACACGGCATACAAAAATCGCGACGCTCACCCTCCATGCACATAATAAACGCACACGTTGAATGTTTGTTTCAACGCGTTAGAGATTGTAAAATAACGAACAAGGAGCAACAACGCAATCAAAGTCAAGTATTAACAGTTTCGCTAAAGCTTTAGTCGTAACATTGATGGGATATACATGATATAGGTAACAGAAAGAGAGAACGGAGAGAGAGAGAGAGAGAAAGAGAGAAAGAGAGAAAGGTCAGAAATGTGCAATTCCTTTGTTCTATAGTCTTTGCCGAAGAACTACAATAACCATGTATATAATTTCAAGTGCTCATTGTTCAGTGGTTTCAATCTACTTTCCTTTTTTTATGTCATTGATCTCACATGATTCCAAAAATTACCACCACTACTAGAATGTACCTCAGTGTCTAGCAAATTCCCTATCTTTCACTTTCACCTCAAACTGCCGTTAGAGAAAAAAGCTATACAAACTTGATGAACTTCAAAAGCCTCCCTCGCAGCCATAAACCGAAACTCTACAAGAGATACATGCCCCGAGCCTTACCGTGCCAGCTCATTTAACCGTATGCCTTTCACATATTGATTCGGGCAGCCGCCTCCGTTATTCCGCCTCTGATTTGAGTCGAGAATCCGGCTGACTTTCTTGTATCACGTATCATTACCAGCACAGCAGATACCTTTCCCCATACCAATGAAAACCCCATTATCATTTGATCGATGCTCCACTCGCTTGATACGCTAGAAAACTGCCAAGAATCGCCGATGATTGTATCCCAGTCGGTGTAGCTGGACAGAGGGTGGGGTGAGGTATAGGAGAGAAGGGGGGGGGGGGGTAAGGGCGTGATGAAACATAATAAGCAGGCTACAAAGCTAAGTGGAAAGACTTGGTGGTGATCTTTAGTGGAGAACTAGGAATCGGGGTTCGTGACGTCATAGCAGGATATTGCACTGTAACAGAAGCTAGATATGAAAAGATGAAAAACATAGGGATAATGGGAAGCCAAGTGGAGACTGTTGGCTACACTTCGAAGGAGAAATGTAGGAATTAGAGTTTACAAAGTCAAAGCAGGGAGATAAAAAAAGAAGTAGAATCTCAAGTTTGATATGTATACATTGCAAAAGATCTTATACTGTAATTCCTATGTAATTGAAAGTGATGCCGAGGGAAGATTGCTTTCAGTTTTGTCCGTCTTTAATCCCATTCGCCCTAACGTCCTATCCTTGCGATTTTTATGGATATACTAGAGCCATTATCAATAGTCGTATGACCATTACGCATATCCACAGGGAGGTGAACTAATTAGTCTGGATATTAACGAACTACCGGGTCACAGCACATTGAAATATTTAACTGTTATATCCCGGTAGTTATATCCCGGTTATATCCCGGTAGTTAAATGTTATTTAACTGCTATATCTAAAGATACGTGTCAACATGCCCAAGAACCATCAAGTCAGTGGTATAATTGATATCAGAATGCAGCTTCCTTGATAGGTGCATTTATTGATAATTATTGTTGATGTCGGGAAAATAAATTAGAAGCTCGTTGTGTTGCTGAGTTCTATCTACATTATGAAAGATCTTACGATTGTCAAAATACATTATAATCATTTAACAAAGTTCGTGATAAAATGTATGGTTAAATGACTAGTATTAAGAAATAATTAGCGTTGTAGTTGGGCGGGGGGGGGGGGGGGGGGGGTCTGCATGGGAGACGCAACAGCATTTAATATTTAAAAAAACCCCGGAGAGTTTCAGTTTACAATGGAATGATTAATCTAACGATAGCACTTTATCCTTTTTTGACGTTAAAACCGGCGTCAGGCAGGGATGTGTGATGTCAGCAGTTCTCTTCAACTTGACCATTGACTGGGTCATGAGAAGGACAACAGAGGACTCTCCAAGAGGGATCCGCTGGAGCTTGTTCACTACTCTCGATGATCTGGATTTTGCCGACGACCTGGCACTGCTGTCCCATACACACCAACATATGCAGGATAAAACCAGCAGACTGCAGACGTATTGACAACAAATTGGACTCCGGATCAGCACTAAGAAGACGGAGACAATGACTCTGAATGTGAACAGGCCTGCTCCTGTTCAGGTCAGTGGAGAAGATCTACGCCAAGCAGACAGCTTTACCTACTTGGACAGCATCATCAGACCCGAGGGTGGCACAAAGGAAGACATCCACAGCAGACTGGGCAAAGCTAGGAATGTGTTTAGGGGAATGAATGACATCTGGAGATCTGCACAGTACAGTACCAACACCAAGCTGAAACTTTATCAGAGTTGCGTTGTGTCTACGCTTCTCTATGGATCAGAATGCTGGAGGATGACGGAAGCTGATCTTTCCAAACTTAGATCCTTCCATACCACCTGCCTCCGGCGAATACTGAGGATATTTTGGCCCGAGAAGATCTCCAATGAACACCTGTTAAAGAGATGCCAACAAGAAGACATGGGAACCATCATCACAAGACGACGATGGAAATGGATAGGCCACACACTCCGTAAAGACCCACAGTCAATCACAAGAACAGCACTGCACTGGACCCCAGATGGCAAAAGGAAAAGAGGAAGACCACGAATAACCTGGAGAAGAACAGTCGAAGGGGAGATGAAAACCATGCAGCACTCATGGGGTTCATTGGCTAGGCTGGCCCAGGATAGGCAGAGGTGGAGAGACTTTGTTGCTGCCCTACACACCACTGAGTGTAATGACTGATGATGATGATGAGCACTTTATCATGCTCAATCCATGATCTTCCTTTTGAATTAGATCGGGCTTACATTACATGTATCTCGGTCACCAGACAATAATCAGGAGATATTGCGATCCAATTCGTTGATGAAATGCCTCTGCATTGTGCATCGTCTTACGCAGTGGATCAATAAATCCCGAGAAAATAAATTGAGGGAAACCACTGCGATAATCATCGGGAAAGTAAAACAACAAAAACCGTTTCCCCTCGCGATTTGGATGATAAAGAATACACATTCAGTGCGATGCAACGCAGAGCGTACATCATTGCACGATTAGGATCCGTCTTGGATCTACAACCTTACTTTCAGCTGAAGCGTATGATTAACTCTTTTTGATGAATGTATCACTTTCCTATTTTCTCTTCAACGTGCTTGATGTCACTAATGGTCTGAAGCCCCGGACAGGGGTCCAAAAGCACGCCTCGGAACAAATTGAGCGCGAAACTACCTCGACAGAAATGGGTTCTCCGCTGCGCTCTTTTTAATCTGGCTTTCTGTGGGAAAGAGAGAATATATTTGTCGATGTTGGGTTTTACGGGTTTTCATACAAGAGAGAGAGAGAGAGAGAGGGGGGGGGGGGGGGGCAATGGTAGGCTGTAAGGAGAGAGATAATTAAAGGGAAAGTTGAGTTTGAAAGAACATCATGGTAAAAACATCTCTTGAAAAGGATTTCTCTTCAAAAGCCATCATAATTTATTCCAAATGTGATGACGAGAAACAGCTTAAGCGTTCGTGCCGAACATTCATGCCACATTTGTGTGCAGTCCCATATACCCATTTCTGTGTGCAGAGCATATGCTTTTCAGCGATATTGGGTCAATTCTTTATCATTTTGATGGTTCCAAACCTCACAGTATACACCAATTCTGTTTTAACATCATCACCCTTTCCCAATTGCTTTGAGACAGATTCTTTCACGATGTAATCGCATGACCGGAATTCAACATTATCTTTAAGCATCTCTTTAAGCATCTCTCAGCACTTACAAAATATTACATTTCACAGTTTCCTTTGTCTAAAAGAGCAGCACAGTAAAAACGTGTTTATCTTTACGAGCTTACTCTCTTTGCCTATTCTGGTTTGAAACAAATATACCCGTAAAAGTGGCCGTCTTTCCCTTTTCAGTAGACATGGTAGAGAGAAGCGGAAATAAATTCTAGTTTTCATTTATGATGAAGCCCCCTTCCCCATCTCAGGTTTTGTTTCGGCATCTCTGCTGGGTTCCCAGTAGTCTCTGGGTTACATCCGGATTCTAATCCGGTTTCTTTCAAATCACTTATTCCTCTCTCCATACCAGTACCACGTTTAAATTTAGCCTGTGGGTGCGAATGGAGGTTTCCTGCTGTACTTGTTATAGTGGTTCATAATAAATAAATTATATTTGAAAAACCGAATATTTCTAAATACCGTATATAAGCTGAGTATTAATAAAGTAAAGATTAAAGACCATTAGTTTCAACAAACGTGTATAACACGCGGTCTGCAATGCTCAAAAACGCCAGTTGTGGTTTGTCAGTAAATGTGTTTTCATCAGTCCAGCACGTAATCCCGTCATTTTTTTACATGTCGTTGGTTTAAACAACCCATCAAGTGCTTGATAAACAATCTAGAATAGGCCAGTTTCTGACGAAATGCCATTCTAATTACCAGAAGTGAAAATAAGCTCCAAGCTTGAGCTGCCGAAATGAGGATTGATATAACCAACATCATTCATTGGTAGTGTTACATGTTTACTGAAATCTCTCACCATTTGGACAGTGGAAAGATGTGGGCAAATCCTAATTCGAATCCTACTCTCTCCACATAATGTTCGTAATGAAACCTGGCCTTCTGAGTGTATATAGCACGGGAAATGACCGCTTTGGAAACATCGATGAGGCAACACCACTTTACGTGGGAGGAACTAGGCGAACGAAACCGTACCTTGTTTGTTCGATATGCTTCTCTGTCATACGTAAAGGTCCGATTTCGTCATGGTGATCCTAACTGTGGATGTCCATAGTTTCAGAATTAGGGGCGTCGATCCTTTTTTGAATTGCAGGAAAGATGTCCTCTCAATATAAAAGGAGTAGTTGCTGTGCCCCCCCCCCCCCTCCCATCGTATATATGGATTTACGTTGGTAGTTTCACATCTAACCTAGATATCAGCAATACATGAAGAGTTGCCATGACGTTGCAATGAGTATAGCAAATGCAACACATACAAAGACTTTCATGTGTGTGTGTGTGTGTGTGTGTGTGTGTGGGGGGGGGTGGGTGTTAGTGCTTGTGCGCGCGTATATGTGTGTGTTTATATCATTATTAACTATTTGGCGTCACCTCTTGCAAAGGTGGAGACTAGCCTCTACAAGGGGCCTCCATTTAACGGCATATCCGAAGGACGGAGTGTTTTCCACTGTAACATAGCATGGGTGTAAGAGAGGGGCACATTGACACACAACGCAGGCTTCAGTCATCCGCCAAGGGGGCATTTGAACCCGCGATCATTTTGCTCAACATGCAGGCACACGCTTTAACTGTCTAAGGCATATCGCATCCTCCATGTGGTGGGTGCGTAGCTTTTCCTTTAAAAACTTGCTAAAATGTTTTTTCGTGTGCAAGACATTTGTTATTGATACACTGATGTAACTGTAATGATGTATAGAATTATAAATATAGAGTTCGTTCTCTACATCATAAGAATATTACTTCTATAAATGCATTACCGGTATGCTATTTCTTTTTCAGATTTAGTCTTATATTGTCATGTAATGAAATCCAGCCGTCAAACAACAAGATAAACCTGCCTAATGGCTTGAATAAATCAAACCAAAATGAAAAGAAGATGCAATTCATGTTAAACAACAAGTCCTCTTCGTACTATAATCCATGTGATAATAATTTTCTCAATTTAAATTGGATATTTTTCTTCAATATTCAGGATTAGGACAAACATGATATTCCCAAAAATTTAACATCAGTGTATTTGTCAAATATATGCTTTGACATTTCAATAAGGATGATAAGTTTGATCAGGTATCTAGTTTGGTCTGCCTTTTTTTTAACGACAAAAATTCTGATTGGAAGATTAATTCGTGCAGAGTTCTGCTAAATTGCACCGAGTGAGTCCAAGTTTATGTCTGTTTAATTAAAAGACAAGGAAAGTTTAATATAGCATCGAGCATTTAATGTATTTTCCCTAATTCCAAAGCGATTTGGCGCAGATTGCATACTTTTAAGTGCAGTACTGTGCCGCGTGTGCCATAATCTCTACAAAACGCGTTCCCATTGACATCATGCCCATCATGCACGAGCGCACGAATGTAAGTTGTGTTTGATTGGCCATGGAGACGTAATAATCATAGTAATATCCAAAAAGAACATATGGATTTTTTTTTCATTGTTATTCTTTCTTATATCACAACAGCTTCAGAAAACCTCTAGCTAGTCCTGCAGGATCTATTTGCACTCTAAGCATGGACCTGCATCTTATAAGTGAGTGTACAGGTCATGAGAGAGAATAAGAACTTTGAAGTGT
The DNA here is from genome assembly GCA_025617745.1 of Heliocidaris erythrogramma. NCBI lineage: Eukaryota > Metazoa > Echinodermata > Echinoidea > Camarodonta > Echinometridae > Heliocidaris > Heliocidaris erythrogramma. Next base: position 33,568,986 of record CM046870.1, on the reverse strand, counting down.
TTGAATCATGGGCATTTGGCTTTATTTAGTTTTAAAGTATCTAGATGTACCCTGGTGACTAATTAAAGAGTATTGCTTCAGAGTGACAATTTAGATATATTTGCTCCCTCGAGGGATAAGTTCATCCATATCGTTAATGTCCTCTTCATGTTTTGGTTCACACGGCGGTCTTATTGCCCTGTCACGTTAGCGGAAACATCTATCCATTACCGATACATTCGCGAATGACCCACCAATCAGGTTTGATTTGAAAGAGTGTCAAATGTCGGTGGCACGCGTTCAACACGAACTTTCTCATAATGTTTACGAGCGAATGCCGAACGGACACAGACGATTCAAAGTCCCTGTCTGCTTTACGCGGCAAATTTAAGAGCCTGTTACGGAGCGCTCCCCAATATTGGAAGCCGGTAATGATCATATCGTTATTACAGCGGATTCACGCACGGACACACACTTTCCGGATGCGTTCAATACGGTTAGCTTACCCGTGGGACGAAAGCTTTTTTTGAAAAATAAGGTAAGAAAGAATACGCAGCCAACTCCTTCTCTCTTATTTCTGAAGTGAATTTAGGTTTTGTGCCCAGCGGCACACTAATACAATCCGCAATTAAGCAGACGACAACAAGTGATGGCGGGAAGCACTACTTATGTCAGGAGTGAAAGGCAAAGAAATTAGCAAAGGCGCAGGCATGGTGAACATGCTGGGGAAAAGGATACGGAAATTCATGCATACTGCATGTGTCTGATATTTTATACACCGGTTTTCGCCAAGCCATTTGTCAATGCGTGTCTCGTGGATTCGGCCCCTTTCGAGGTAGAAAAAAAGACAAGTGGGTTTTGAGTGAAACTAATCGGGAATGTACGGCCGCAATAACATTAAACCTTGAATTTCCATCTGACGAATAGTGTAGAAAAGGAAGTACCCAGTCTAATTAGCTGATATGCTAGTCTCTCCATATATGCTTATTCACATGAAATATAAATCATGATAAAATATTCATGAATGTAGAGAAACTCCCTAGCTGCGATATTAAATTCTACATTTTCATTTGGACTAATTTGTAAATGCATTTTTTCAGCATCGGGGAAGCTAGATAAAGCATCAATAAATGTTTAGATGGTTCATGGCATAGACAGTGCAGGAAGTTTGCCCAAAATGAATAGGGCATTTCAAAATTTTGCTGTATATTTCGGATGATTGAAGGAGTACATGTATGTTAGTACAGAGCTTTAATGATGGATCAAATTCGAAAGTTCAATGACAAAAAATAATATGAGAAATCCTTACTGAACATTTACACGACTGGTAAGTCTTATAGTATATTACCTAGGTTTGTGTTTTATACAATGTGATTGCGGTGTTCCATCATTATTGCACATTTTCATGTTACGTAATCTCTCTCTACAATGTGGCAATGATTTCATTTTCCCTGAACCATGGTAAGGACAAGCCTGACATGAACACAATGTCAGGTTGATAATGATATTCTACAATGCGTTACTATAAAACCATTGCAGATTCTGTACGAATAATGCGTATCATATCAATGCATATAAACTCTGATATCCGATCATTACCGTATATATTGGAGATTTGTCTACATAATGCATGTGTGATAGGTTTTGGTTTTAAAGCTCTTGTTCACCACAATCACGAAAACTCGCTCTTTTATTCATACACGGTGTTTGCTGGTTTTTGAATGTGATATGTTTGTGGGAGCTTTGTTCCATTGCTTTCACCTGCATTTGTTGTCATCCCAAAGCCACAACCGCCCAGTCAGAACGTGTTCTCTGTCGGTTACATGGTGTTGATCATTGTTAGTAGGCATACCATCGGTTCATGTTGCATAAATTTCCCCAAGAATACACCTCACTTGTGGCGAGAGAGGAATTTTGCCTGATGTTTATGACTTGAAATTATACAAAGTCCAACAACAACAACAACTACAGCATCAGCTATCCCGTATTCTAATCGTCATATGCCGACAGAAGACCGCGAACCCATAACTTTTAATCAAATTTCCAAACTGCATCGGTTTTAATCGTCCTTTCCGATATCATACGAATAGCTACTCAAAAAATGGATCATTGAATACCTCCCGGGCTTGACCTATACTCTCATAGACTTCAACGACGCTAATTGCATTTACATCTTGAAATTATTTTAGATAAGCAGCTCTTTAAATGAAATACAAAGAAGACTATTTGGTTGTAGAATATCCCGTGGCTTGCGTCTTTTTGTTATGGGTACGCCAATTCATAAATGAAGTTTCATCACGTAATTTCATTTTCCACCATTATTCGTAAAGCGTTATGCTTTATCGTAGCTGAAATTTCTTTCTAATTTCAGTCGTGATCATGGCACGAATGATCTTGTGTATAGGTTTCACGCTGTCATTCTGTATGTCGGTTTCGTTGGGAGATGAAGTCTAAGAGAAAGGTTAATGCTTTTTAGGCGTGTTTTAATTTACATCTACCATAAAATGCTTAAAAGGATGTATATGGAAAATCCATGCAATACGCCAGTTCGTAATTACAATTTGCGCATGTGCAGATAAAGGTCATTTGTACCGAGTACAATATTGACCTTTATACGCTGTCATTTTGTACGCACCTGATACGAACCACGATGCGCGCACCAGTATGTTTTACATACAATTTTAGACAAGTAGCGCGGCGTCCATCAAAAGAGATGCGCGAACGCGTACAAAAGTGGGGTCATCTCTGGGTCATTTTACCATGTATTAATTACGAACTTGTCATGCGAAGGTATCGTGCTAGCTTTAAAGACCTCAGCCTGACCCAAAACAACCATATATTGACGTAAAGCTTAGTAAACAAAGAATATAATTACCCTGGTTATTCATAAATTTTCGTCTCCGTTTATCCATAAAAAATAAAAAAGATATTTCTTTTGGTCCGCCCCCTCCCTATGGCGTAACACTGCAGGGGGTCGCTAGACGTGTGACGACATGTCATGTATACAGCTCCGAGTGCGTCTACACGATATGTCGTCATCAAATTTTCACCCCCCGCAAAGTAGCGTTCCTCAGAGACGGGGCCCAAAAGCACCGGGGCTCAACATTCGGGACGCTGTTACTCATTCCACAGGAAACGGAATCTCATGAAGTTGGCTTCAATTTGTTCAGAAAATATATAGCTCCCTGTGGATGAATAAAGGGTATATTTCAAAATTCGGTCAGGCTGAGGTCTTTAATGATGATTTTGATGTGTTTTTTTTTTTATATAATTTTTTTTAAAATTTTCGTTTTCTCTGTGTCTTAATTTAAGTGCGTTTACCAAAATGAAAAGACACAAGGTATGCATAATTTTTTACAAAATGCATTTTTGTTAAAGTAATATTTCACTTTTGCCATTTTGCCCTATAAAATCATTTAGGTTTGTTGATTTCTGTCTCAGTACGTAGTACACTGCAGGGAACTTTTTGAAGATACTGATACTTACTTTTTTTTATTTCGCCTGATTTCCATGACAATATTTTAGAAAAATGAAACGGATTAATTCAATCTAAGAATTTTGAACGTGGACATGATAAAGCTGTGATGTATGCTACTTTCATAGCGAGAAAACTAATTTCGAATACCCGAGGTAGTAATGACTCACTTTAGATCGAAACAATTATAAGTTTAATTTGATCGCCTTACTGCACATGATGTCCTTGTTCGACCAAGGAGTTGGTTCGACACAACGTGGAAAAAGGGAAACGCTTTCATTCATTTATGATATAATCCATTTCTCTGCGCACAGAAGCTCCATGCACATATGGTTTACCTAGGTCATACCAAGGAGTTAACTCCTTGGTCCTACGCGCATGCTAACTGTAGACATTGAGTTATCGTCGCCTCTTTTCATATAATTCAAAGTGACGTTCTTATGCCTTTTAAACAGTAATCCATGACTTCACTGTCACCCTATAGAGTGTGAGACGGAGGGAATTGATTATCAGGTTACAAATCGCGTGGGATTTCGATTGTTTAAAGTAGGGCGCCCCATGAAAAAGTAATGCGGTTCTGATTTTTTTATTTACTTATGATGGATACGGCGATGAAGCCAGCGGATATTGTGACTGATATTGACTGACAAAATTCGCGTGAGATGAGTTATGTTCATGTGTTCTTGAACGAGATTTAGAACGAGCTTTACTGGCACAAGCAATGTGAGTACATTCATCTCTTTCCACTGGCTCCGTCGTTATGACACGCCCTCTTTGTCGCGTGTGTATGCACTGAGAATCGTGAATGTCACCTACACCATGTAAAGTGAAAGCATAAAATTAATGCATAACGGCGTGTTTCTTTCTCATTTGGACATTGAAAACACTGTAAGGACTGATTCTAAGATGTGTAGTCAGTATCGGTGTTTAAGAATCATGTTAAAAAAACAGAAGATAAATATGTTCGAAGCGAGGAAGATGAAACATTCGCAAGGACAATCGTCTTTCCTCTTTCGTGTCCATCCCCACATGCAGATCATAAGGAGCTACTCCGCGCTACCCTGTTTTCCACAGCGCTCGAGGCTTCTCTGGAGTATGATGCATTTTCAAATTCAGTTACCGGGTAACAAATGCTTAATGTAATGCATGTGTGCTACTCGATTGTCATAATGCATTAAATAAGGAGTCGTTATGCCTTGCCACGCGGATTTTTAAATTTGCTCTAGGGCTTATTTCACTTCGTACGAACAAGCTCTTGAGAAACGGTGGCCTTTAAAAAAAATCATTCTCTCTCATGTACACCCCCTTTTCCATCGCTTTAATTCACAATTTTTTATACTCAGCATGTGCGGCGATTTCTTGTCACGGCCGGTGGTTCTCAATCGGATAAAGTCTACTTTATTGTAAGTACAAATCGTCTGTTGAGAGCCAGAAGGGCGTTAACTTTGTGTTAAAGTATATGAGTTCATGCCCATCTGTCTCCAAACATACGAAATGTGACAGCGTATTAGATAATAGTTCAATTTATCAGGTTTATGCTTTTGGCGATGCACTTGCCTACGCTACCTGAATGCCAAATGAAGTTAGTGTATTTGTTGTACCTATAGCTACCGCCAAGTCATTTGTATAGAGTATAGTTCTTTTGATTCCCGACTCTTCACCGAGGTGGTTGTATAACCCATTCACGATAAGAAATATACCACTCCGAGTAACCCTCTCATTGCTTAATAGAACTTCCATCGATTATGAGCCGAGCCTAATAGCATTGCAGCACCTCAATCACCTACAGTCGTCTTTCACAGATGAATAGTGAGTATGCCCGTAGCAGTGGCGAGCCTAGTCATCTTATCTTCTGTAATCATCATCTAGTTCTCTCGGAGGCGCTATTAACTGCAAACGGCCTTATCGTACTGCCATCTACGAGACATCCTCCAGCCTAGTCTTCATGAACAAAATTGTACGACTTGCGTGGAGCATGTCCCCATTACTCTGTAAAGAGCCACCTTGCAAGGATTGGCGCAAGCCCGCTCTCTGGTCCTTTAATGAAGCGTGTCCTTTCTCCCGCTGCCATATAGAGGTTGCAGAGTGGTTACGAACATCGTCCAGTGGGAACGATGGCCCTCCTTTTATGGGAATTAAAAAAACTTACAATAGCACTTTGAGGAAAATCGTACAGTTTGTGAAGAAAAACACCATCTGTCAGTCATCGAAACCCGCTAGATAAATTCGATTTTCCCCAGAGTTCAATGACTTACCTGGTGGTTTTACGGGCATTAGAAGTAGGTAATTAACGACTGAATTCCAGAAAGATTAGAATACTGTTTTCGCCTTGAAGAAAAGACAAATGGACGAGCATTAGATATTTTACCGATATGCAATCTTGAAAACATATTTAAACGGATTTTAATACCTCTTGGAAAACATTAATGAAAAGGTGGTCCACCGCTGCGATTCAAATGGCATCTCTCTAAGTTCTAGTTTTGTCAGTTTCGTGACAAAATAAAGTATGAGTAATGACGTGGTTTGTTGTGGGATTGTTTGGATGAGGTTTTGATCCAGTAAGAGAATCACAAACGAGATACATGCCTTAACGTTTAATACTACATTCCAAGTTTTAATTCTATTTTAAAAATTTTTATCATGATGAAAATTGATGACAACCACATTGCGCATCAATGGATAATAAAGTCTGAAACCCATTTCGCATAACAGTTAAATAATCTATGAATCAATCATTGTTCAAAAGATACTGTTATTGAACTCATCCTGGAGTTTCACGAGTAATTTTTAGCGTACCATGAAGTCGATGTAATGATATTTTTTTTCCTTAATGAAAATGTGTGAATAACTTCTTCTCCGCCCCATCCTATGAATAGAACCCTTGGTTAAGGAATGGCTAAATACTCAAACATGGGTGGCTAGCATATGTTAAGACGTCAGAAAGTCAAAGACGATATCAATCCCGAAGTCATCTTCGTCTTATCATGGAACTACTAGAGTCCATGGTCTTATTATCAAGCTGAGTCCTAAGCATAATACCCAAATATTGTAAGTCTTTTTCGTCCCAGAAATGTGGATGTTTCCCTCGCAGCGGCACGGAAACTGCTACTGTCATGCCGATGCCCACTCGATGTTTTCGGCATATCCCACGGATACGAGTGCTAAATCTCTAATGAATTCCCTGCGATCGGATGTCTCTGGAACAGCGAAACAAAAACCTCAGTTGCAAATCTCTCCTCACTTCTATATTCCTCTCACTCTCTCGTCTTACATTTTATATTTGTTCTTCTTTTCTACATCTTATGTCGCCTGTAGGGGTATTAGCGCCTGTAAATTCTTCAGAAAGCGAAAAGGAATGAATAAAAGTTGAAGGAAGGCTTAAAAGGGACGGCTTTCGGACGCATTAAGATGATTTCGGCGATGTCGCGGTGACTAAATAATTTCGGTGTTGTTAAACACTTGTAAAATATGCGCAAAGCCGTGTCCGCGTTTTATCTTTTGTAATCTATACCAAAGCATAGATGTATTGGAGAGTGGGGCGAGATGAGGGTGACATACTCATTAAATGTTTGGGGATGATGCCATACACCTTGAAGCTCGGTATCTATTGTTTAGAGAAGACATGATCGTGTTGCAAATCATGTGAATGTTTGATGAAGGTTTGACGGGAAGGTCGTATATATTGCGTTATGGCTGAGCAATTACAATGATAATGGAAGAGAGAGAGAGAGAGAGAGAGGGAGAGAGATTTGCATCAGACCGTCTGTGGAGCTGAAATGTTCCGTATGGATCGGTTGCAGTGGAGATAATGAGTGATGTGTCCTGTATAATACGTCCATTTCTCAACACCGCTGACCCCGTTTGCATTCATCATGATATATGAATGCTTGGTGTGTCCTAAGGAGAAGGTTCCGTTGATTAAGTTGAATTATTGTCATGTGATAACATTGTGAAAGAAACTGTCTCAAAGCATCTGGGAAAGGTTGATCATGTCTACAGAAGAATTGGTGTGTACTATGAGGTACACAATCATTTTCAGGGGACATTTCTATGATCAGACGTTCTTTCAAATTGACATAAAAGGAATTAGAAAGCTCACAAATTATATTTCAACTTTCCAAGAACTCACCCTGCTCTTTGAAAACAAAACTTGAGCAGTGAGATTTCAGCTAGTCTGTACATAAATGTTTGCGTAAACAATACGCGGAAAAATAGTAATAGACCGTCATCAACAGTAATTGGAACATCAGGAAGCGACTTACAGAGAAGGTTGAGTTCGGGCTAAGGAGAAAAATAAGTTGTGAACTTTCTCATTCCTTTTATGTCATTTTGGAAGAACATCGTGGTAGAAATCTCCCCTGAATAGGTTTGCTCCTCAAAAGCCCCCACATTCGAAATTTTACGAGAAATTACGAGAAAAGTGTTCGGGCCGAACATTCATGCCAAATGAGTGCATGTGTGCAATCCCATATACCCATTTATGTGTGCAGTGCCTGTGCTTTTAAGCGAGATAGGGTCCATCTATTATCATTTTGACGATTTCAAAACCACACAGTACACCGCTTCTTTTGTAGACATGATCAACCATTCCCAAATCGCTTTGAGACAGTTTCTTTCACAATCATGACAATGTAATCGCATGACCAGAACTCAACTTTATCTTTAAAGATGTAAAGAAACGAATCGGGTAACAAATATGAGAGTCAATTGCAATTGAATGACATGTATTTTCTATAGTTACCCTAATACCAATCCGCAAGAGACAGATTTAGGGATTATTTTCTGCCTTGAAAGAAATAAATAAGGCGAAGATATATATCTGAGTATGATATAGCTAACATCTAGCCCAAGGCATACCTTCTCCCTGTGGTATTTAAACTCTCCCCGTAAAAAAATATTTCTCAGCATTTGATATTTCTCTACCATCCCTCCTCTCTCTCTCTCTCTCGCTCTTTCATAGCTCCTACACAATCAATAATCTGCATTATTTTTACAAGGAATTTTGAAACGAGGAGTGGGTTGACAATAGGAAAAATGCATTATGGAGAGAGGCATTATCTTCAGAACTGTGTGGATCGAATTACTAATTGGAAAGGTACCTCGACAAAAGCATGATTTTCACGACCCCTTTGCAAGGCTCCTTTTTGTTTTATTTTCTAGTATTTCCTTGCGAATGATAGAATTGGGAAATTTTATTCTCAAACATGCATTTTGGTTTATTTTCCTGTCTTCTATGACAACTTACCGCTGTAAAAGAGTAAACTTAGAATGTTAATTCTCAAATTTAGATCATGAAATGGTTAGTATTAAGACGCATCGAAGCTCAGGACAGAAAAACGTCATTCTAACTACCCTAGTAATTATAGTTCACTTTGTTTACGAGAGAACATTAGTGTTTAATAATAATGGCAGTTTTTGTAATCCAGTAAGTGCTGCAAACATTAACATAAGTTTGATTCCAAATTAGATGGTGTTAGTCTTAATCTGTTAATGTCAGCACGGTTAACTCTAGGCGCAAAATATCGAAGGACGTAGTCAGCGATCAATTTTGGAGAGTTTATATTTGCGAGCTGAGCATTTATTATGATGGAGGTCACGCGAACATATTCATGTACTGATTAATGAGATGATAACATATAAAAGTATACAGTGTTCGTCAATAAAAGGAAACACAGGTTCAACCCTAAATGTCGTTGCAATCGGTACATATAGATTAATCAAAGATACTCATATTGTAGCCTATTGTGTTTCCTTTAATTTGACACCTTGATCGATAAAATCCGACCATGGACAGCTGAACAGTAACATTTCACCTGATGCAAGTCATATTTGCCTCTGTCCAAGTTTTGCATGAAACGAACGGTAAACCGAAGGTTGGCTGAATGATCTCAATTCAAGTTGATCCAGGGGAGCGTTTCATCAAGCGTTTCGTCAGTGATATTTACCGACAACTGTTATAAGCTACTGAAATCCTTGCATCTGATTGACTGAGAGCAAATTTGTCAGTAAAAATCACTGACAAAACGCTTGATGAAACGTTCCCCTGAATACCATAAAGCCCAAACTTGGGCAAAGACAATTCTGACATGCTTTTGGAAAATGGCCGTGGTCAGTCATCCATGATCGCATTTGGGTTAGCAGCCTATGTATAAAATGACAGCAGATATTATTAACTATATCATACCATTATACATTTCAGCGATTTCATTTGTTGTTTTTTCTTCAAATATTGGGGCTTCAATATGTGTTTCCGTTTGATTAACTCACACTGTATAGTGTTAATTAGCTTGATTGAATCGATGAAGCACTTGTCTTGTCTGATTCATTTTTATTTAGTATCTTTTTAGCAACGGTGTACATTGTATATTTCGGGCTGCAAATTTTCTTGTTCCGATACACATTTGTATAATTGCTTCTGTATATACGGTAACGTAGACTTTGTAATAAAATCTTTTAATCACAAACGTATATTTGTTTTCAGTCTTGTGTCTTTGCTTTATATATAATTATATCAGGTGTATTGAATCCAGCTTATTCACTACTGAGTCCGGTCAAATAAGAAGGCTTGGAGGGGCATAAAGAGTTTTCTAGTGGTTGTCTGAGTTTCCACAGGTACCATGTTTACCCATAATACAAGTAAATACACACTCTTTTGAAGATACTAATATTTAAGATAAATGGAGTATTACTTTGCGTATAGCGTTTTAAATATCACAGTGCTTAAATGGAATATTGATCGCCATACTTATCAACAACTTTGCTTAAACTGAGAAGGGGACGGCATGAAGGGGACGGCATGAAGAAACTAGGTAGTTTTATTGCAGGTTTGTCTTCTCGTAGTGTCTTCTCGGCTTATGTATAATCATAATCTTAGTGTGCGCAGGTAATTTGGAGAGAAAACACCCCCATCGTGCCCACGAACGACATTAGAAACGGGGCAAAAACACCCTTTGGTCTATCTCTCTAGAAGACGAACTTCTAACCTAATCAGCGATTATCGATCTGTAACGCTCCCATGCAATCCTCCTTCACATGAGACCACGTAGAAAACCTCCAGCGGAATAAATACCGGTAATTGTTGGAAGCAATGCCGCCTGAAATTGTTGCCCAAACATAGCCGACTTGATGACTTGATAATAGTTGACATATCGATCAGGTCAAGACATTAGAGAAATTAGAGCCAGCGATGGGGGTAATTTGAAGCCAAACTAGATGGGTAAGGGGGGCACATCTTTGTGTATCTCTCTATTACGTTCTACCCTGAAGATTCGAGGCTACTGCTGTCTGCCTACTTCCAAGGAACATGAAGTGCCTCATGTGAGTCAAATGTATTTTTAAGTATTCCAAGTCCTTAACATTCAAACGCTCTTAATAAAAGGGATAAGTATGCTATTGAAACTTTATAGAGAAGATTGGAAAGGAAATAAATGATTTGTGAGTATTTTCTTGTCAGTATGGAAAAGAATTGCTTTTCAATCCAACTTTCGTGCCACAAGTGTGCGTAGTCCTCAATACCCATTTTTGTTTTCAAGATAAAGTTGAGTTCTGGTCGTGGGATTACATTGTGATAGAAACGGTCTCAAAGCAATTTGGAAAGGTTGATCATGTCTACACAAGAATTGGTGTATACTCCGTGGTCACAAATTATTTTTCGCCTTTCCCAAGAACTAAACATTTCCTTTAATGTGACTTTTTAAGATTGAGTCAATTTCTTATCATTTTGTTGATTCCAAAACCAAACAATAAACATCAATCAAGTAGTATTACATGTACAACTTCTTCCAAGTGCTTCCAGACACTTTCCTTCTGAAATGTAATTGCATGACCAGAACTCAAATTTAATATTTCTTTTAAGAAGGCACGGTATTAAATTACAGAGAGAGAGAGAGAGGGATAGAGATTTGAGAGAGGTGACCTTGAAACGAAGAGACATTCAAACATCCCGATTATACTCTTTCAGGTCTCCATTTAAACTCCAGTCGAGCATACTCAATGCTTAATCATTCTCATATTACGTTTTGTATGTCACATATAAAAGCATGGCTGTCGGAAGGTGGGCTAGTATATGTCTTAGATTTCTGTAAAACATAGTAAAAAAAAAAAAAAATGCCTTATTTCTATATGCAAAACGAGTGCAACTGGAGCAGGAGTGGGGCGTGGAATTTATGGCCACATTTTCTTTGCTCCACTCACTTTTGGCACCGCCCACTAACTCCAAAGGGCACATTGAAGTTTAAGGTCAGTTTTATTAAACTTTGATGAATATCCTGAAAATCATGGATAATAATGTAACAGAGAAAGCTCGGTACCGTCGGAAAATGTCAGTACGTAAATACAGATTATAAAAAGCATTTTCATTAATGTAGCTTTACATTGTACCTTTGACGCACAGCGGATGTAAATTGGTTTAATATTGACATTTAATGCTTGTTGCACACTATGCGTCATTTGTCTGACATATAGGACTACGTCAATGACTAGCGTGGTCATGTATAGGTGATTGCCTTCACACGGTTAATTAGCACAGGTAATAACGCAGTTAAAATGACGACCTGTGTGCTTTCATGCCGTGCGATACTTCGTAGTCTTCCTTCAAATCGGCACGTTCACATCTTCAGTAGATTGGGTCCGTAGTGATTGCGTGGTGTCTTTAATAGTAAGTAAAGTTCTGGTAAAATCGAAAGATGATTCGTGATCTTTCTCATTCGAGATGTAAAGAATATTATATAGGGAATATCCACTTAAATCAGTTGCTCTTCAAATGCCGTCATATTTGAAACATTCATGCCACTAAGTCGATTTCTTATACCATTTTGATGATTTCTAAACATCACAGAATATACCACTTCTTAATTACCACATAGCAAACCTTTCCAAACTGATTCCGTACAGTTTCGGTCACAGGGTAATCACATGTCTAGAACTCAACTTTATCTTTAAAGGAATATGCTTAATGTCTGAAGGGCGCAAAGATGATTTATTGTTAACGGCGTAGATGGGCATATCTAATGATTCATTATTATCAGCATTTATGAAATATGTATTTATTTTTCAAAAATGACGAATTTGAGGGGGTAGGGTAGATCGCAGATCCATAATAAGGGGAATAATTTCAAATAACAACGTGGCTAACGGCAAAGATAGAATCAGAGATATATATGAGACAACCGTACATAAAACGTGAAAGTGGGAGGTCATAATATATATATATATATATATATATATAAATCAAGAAGGTTCTGCGTCGGTGTGTTGAAATAGATAGCAAACAATTATGTTGAAATAAAAACACCGCAAGACGTAAAATTTACTGACGTTTCGGTCATAGACCTTTATCAAAGTAAAAGACTGAACACATTCAAAGTAATAATAATCAGATGCGTGAATTATGAAGACGCGGGCAGTTGCTTGGATACAAAAAATTAGGCGCGAGAATTGAGATTTGGGGCGCAAGTGACGCCACAAAAAAAAAAAAAAAAAAATGCGTATTTTGAAAAGAATTTAAAGCCATGATAAAAGCAGTAAGAATGACGCAACAAAGAGGCAAGACATGAATTGACGCGCAATTTTACAAAAACTATGCTGCGCAAAAAAAGAGGGATATGCGCAAAGCAGTAAGAGAAAGAGAGAGAGGGAGAAAAAAAGGGGGGGGGGGAGAGAAGAGTAAAGTCCAATAAAGTCCAATCAATTAGAGTTCATACAATTAGAATTCATTGGCTGATCTTGAATGAACGAAAAGTGGCATTCATGCCAAGCGGCTGGAAAGTTCCCAGTTTGAAGATTATCCTCTCCTCCATGGTCTTCCTCTGTCTCTCGTCCGTGCAGGTTCGCAGAACAGAAACTTTGACGTCCTTCGCTGAATGATTGGCTAAGTTGAAGTGTCGAGCGACTGGCAACCCAGGAGTGTTGAGGCGTATGGATCGCAAGTGTTCTGTCACTCTATCCGCCAGTCTTCTTTTGGTTTCACCAATGTAGACCATACCGCAGACGGTGCAGGTCAGCCCATATATGACGTTACTGGTGACGCAGTTGTACTGTCCTCGTGTACTCCAAGCGCCTTTGGGACCCAAAACGTCATCACAGGAAACAAGGGCGCAGGTCTTGCATCTAGGCCGTGAGCATTTCGTGGTCCCGGGAGAGGCGTCGTCATGGCACTCACGATTGCCTGGCAGTTTAGAGCGGACCAGGAAGTTCTTGAGATTCCTATCTCTTCTGTAGGCAGTGATGAAAGGGTCCGCTCCAAAGATGTTTTCCGTTGCTGGGTCGGACTCCAGAAGGTTGAGATTACCACGGATGGCACGGGCGATCCGTTCTGTCGTCCTGCTGTAGGTCAGCACAAGAGGGGTGCGAGAGCTTGCAGCATTGTGCCTCTTACTGAGAGCTTGTTGTTGGGTGATGGTAGAAACCTTTGCCTTAGCCTCTTCAATAATCTTGACGGGGTAACCTCTGTCGGTAAAGAAATCTCCCATTTCGTCGACTCTGCTCTCGAATTGGTTGTCATCGCTGCAGATTCTTCTCAGCCTGAGAAACTGGGAGAAAGGGATCGCCCTTTTACATGTAAAGAAATCTCCCATTTCGTCGACTCTGCTCTCGAATTGGTTGTCATCGCTGCAGATTCTTCTCAGCCTGAGAAACTGGGAGAAAGGGATCGCCCTTTTACATGTAAAGAAATCTCCCATTTCGTCGACTCTGCTCTCGAATTGGTTGTCATCGCTGCAGATTCTTCTCAGCCTGAGAAACTGGGAGAAAGGGATCGCCCTTTTACATGTAAAGAAATCTCCCATTTCGTCGACTCTGCTCTCGAATTGGTTGTCATCGCTGCAGATGACCATGGACATTGCATCGTTATATACCAACATCCCCACCGCAGACGGTCTACGAGCCTTGAAGCATCATCTCGAGAGATACCCTTGTCCAGAAAGACCGAGCGATGTTACCCTGCTACGTTTGGCGGAATTGGTGCTCAACTTATCATCTTTTAATTTTGCCAACGAGTACTATGCCCAGAAGAAGGGAGTGGCTATGGGCACGAAGATGGGGCCAAGTTACGCGTGTCTCTTCGTCGGCCATGTTGAGGAGGACATGTTGGAGAATTATCAGCACGTCAAGCCTGTCCTCCTCAAACGCTACATTGACGACTACGTCGGCATTTTCACCTCGTCTCGAGATGATTTGGACAATTTCATTGAGCACTGCAACGGCTATCACCCTTCACTTAGATTCACCAAGGACATCTCTGATGAATGTGTTACGTTTTTGGACGTTTCTGTGAGCATCCTAGGCCGTCGTCTAGCCACCGATGTGCATTACAAGGCAACAGACTCACACTCATACCTCAGATTTGACTCCTGTCATCCACCTACATGTAAAAGGGCGATCCCTTTCTCCCAGTTTCTCAGGCTGAGAAGAATCTGCAGCGATGACAACCAATTCGAGAGCAGAGTCGACGAAATGGGAGATTTCTTTACCGACAGAGGTTACCCCGTCAAGATTATTGAAGAGGCTAAGGCAAAGGTTTCTACCATCACCCAACAACAAGCTCTCAGTAAGAGGCACAATGCTGCAAGCTCTCGCACCCCTCTTGTGCTGACCTACAGCAGGACGACAGAACGGATCGCCCGTGCCATCCGTGGTAATCTCAACCTTCTGGAGTCCGACCCAGCAACGGAAAACATCTTTGGAGCGGACCCTTTCATCACTGCCTACAGAAGAGATAGGAATCTCAAGAACTTCCTGGTCCGCTCTAAACTGCCAGGCAATCGTGAGTGCCATGACGACGCCTCTCCCGGGACCACGAAATGCTCACGGCCTAGATGCAAGACCTGCGCCCTTGTTTCCTGTGATGACGTTTTGGGTCCCAAAGGCGCTTGGAGTACACGAGGACAGTACAACTGCGTCACCAGTAACGTCATATATGGGCTGACCTGCACCGTCTGCGGTATGGTCTACATTGGTGAAACCAAAAGAAGAATGGCGGATAGAGTGACAGAACACTTGCGATCCATACGCCTCAACACTCCTGGGTTGCCAGTCGCTCGACACTTCAACTTAGCCAATCATTCAGCGAAGGACGTCAAAGTTTCTGTTCTGCGAACCTGCACGGACGAGAGACAGAGGAAGACCATGGAGGAGAGGATAATCTTCAAACTGGGAACTTTCCAGCCGCTTGGCATGAATGCCACTTTTCGTTCATTCAAGATCAGCCAATGAATTCTAATTGTATGAACTCTAATTGATTGGACTTTATTGGACTTTACTCTTCTTTCCCCCCCCCCCCCTTTTTTCTCCCCCTCTCTCTTTCTCTTACTGCTTTGCGCATATCCCTCTTTTTTGCGCAGCATAGTTTTTGTAAAATTGCGCGTCAATTCATGTCTTGCCTCTTTGTTGCGTCATTCTTACTGCTTTTATCATGGCTTTAAATTCTTTTCAAAATACGCATTTTTTTTGTGGCGTCACTTGCGCCCCAAATCTCAATTCTCGCGCCTAATTTTTTGTATCCAAGCAACTGCCCGCGTCTTCATAATTCACGCATCTGATTATTATTACTTTGAATGTGTTCAGTCTTTTACTTTGATAAAGGTCTATGACCGAAACGTCAGTAAATTTTACGTCTTGCGGTGTTTTTATTTCAACATAATTGTTTGCTATATATATATATATATATATATATATGAAAAGAAGAGATAAGTCGACTTACTATCTGTATTTGTATATGTAGCTCTGTTTGTTGCTACCCCCTCTCCGTTTCTTTAATCCTCTATCTCTCTATTAGTGAATGGAATCGAGAAAGGTTTTACCATTTAGAAAACTAGGTATGCATACAAACATAATCTAGGCAAGAAATGTCAAGTTTAATTGACAGGTCTTTTTCTGTAAAACACGAAGAATGACATAAATACCCGTGTCGTCGACGAATGCGATATGACAGCTCGATTATGATTTCCAAGGTGGCCCAGGAGTATAGAAGAGCAGTTTCTGAGCTCAGTTGTGTATTCTACAACCCCTCTTCTCTCTTTCGTTTGTATAGAAGGCTAAAGACGAAACTTGTACCTCTTACCTGTACTCACATTGAAGTCGTGAGTATAATGATTCGAGCGCGTTTGACTTTCACGAGACTTCTTAAGGACAGGGAATGAAATAGAAAACGAGAGAGACAGAGAGGAAAATAAAAATGGCGAGCAATCAAGAAATAGACATATAAAGATGGAAAACTGAACAATATTTTCACCTATTTTTTTTTTCATTTTGCGGTCGCCGTGTGGAAGTGCTTCGCGCACGTGAGCCCGTAACTGTATTGACCATGCACTTAAGGTGGGGTGGTATTAAGTGTTGTGATGATGCTTCGCTCCCAAGTAAAATGGCCACTGTTTGCTTTCTACTCGAGCGCCAGACCTCGCGAAGTTCTCCTATCAATTCCTCCCTCCTGTACCCCGATGATGAATTGGTAGGCAAGCAGTGATACAGATACGAGTACACTGAGGGGGTTTGCTGACGTTTTTTACTGCCCAAGAAGGCGAAGGTGAGGACTAAATGTTTGAATTGGGTAACGAAATGTGTGCTATTTAGGTTATGCCCTCTCTCTCGCTTACTCTCTCTCCGTATTTCTCTTTCTGTTTTTCTATTTATGCGTGTCTTTATCTCTATTTCTCTCTGACTCTCTGTCTCCCTGTGTCTCTCAATGATATCACACTCTGTGTTTGATTGCGTAACTGAGAGTATAATGGCCATTGCTTTTTATTTTTGATCGTAATAAGTTCGCATTGGAAAGCGTCATTATTCCATAATTCTCACTTAGTCTTTTTTAATGATGGTGAGCATGCTTGTTCTGTTTTTGAATGTTTAAAAGTTATACGTTTCTTTTCATAGTGTTGTATCGCTCACTCTAAAATTCATTCTTAAATGCAATGGGTACAATGCTTTGGAGAATAAATTGATTGACTGATATACATTTGGATTTTACACGCGTGTGTGTGTGTGTAATTGGGTTTTTACAGACGTGTATCAATCAGATATGATTATTTACGTCTGGGACCGACCTTTAACGTCACCATCCGAAAGACGCTATTTACCGTAAACCATATATCTAACTCTGGTTCGTATACAAGCACTGTGTACATGTGTTTATACCAACGCAGTTGTCGACCATTTGAAACCTCGGGGCAATTTTACCTGTCTTCCCTGAATAATATCTTAAGCCCTCCGGGTGTCAACTTAATGCTTGCCATGCCCGTGCAATTATGATAGACTTGAATTCAATATTCCATCCTGACCCCTAGATTATGTCCCTAAAGAGGGTGATGCTAATACCCCCAAACAAGATTTTGGAGATAAAACAAGGTAGCCGACACTGTGTCGTATTCCCGTCACGTGCTCTCTGATGTTGGGTAAATAGTAGACGGGGTACAGCCGTTTGAAGTGTGCCGTTTTCATGTTTACAAGTGGTATTCGCTGTTTCAAAGGGGCGAAAATAAATGCTAAAACAAGATCGAGCCATCTTGCCGAAAAATGGATTTACGAAACAGAAGACCATGGAACAGATAAGAGGAAAATCACTCTCTGCTGATTATTTTGCTCCAGGAAAGGAACTTTTTTTGACAAGCTTGTCAGATTTCAAATTGAAAATCCGAAATATCCTTACCTGTTTTAATCTGCAAAATGAGACGTCTCCGCGAATAATTTGCGAACGATTGAAACTGTATGCCACCAGTTAGCGTCCTATTGGCGTCTGCTGTAAACCTGATCCTCAATTTAGATGAATCTAAATAATTGACCGAAGATTTTCACCGTACAGTAGTGGAAACGAGGTGTCTTGTACGTGTCTGCAGAGCGGACCTATAATGATGCAATGAAGATGCATATCATCAGTAAAGAACAAAACATATTTTTTGGTACAGAGGGCAACGTTGTTGAGTAGATTGGAAATAGATATGTTACCATTCACCCACACATGCACCTAAAAGAGAAGATTATCAAGAAGTTTTCCTGTCTAAGTTGACAAGATTCATTACATCCAGAAAGATCTGGAAATTGTCAGAATTACAAAAATGATAACCAGAAAGCAGAATGAAATTTTATTGATTTACTCTAACATTAAAACAGCATTAATTATTTAGATTTGTCTCTGATCAATAACTTTTTGCTACATTCGTTGCCGACATTGTGCGATGCAATGCTTGTTCTTTTTTTTAATTTTACTTCAAAATCTTCTCACGGCGTCATTTTCAGTGGATTGAAAAGAAAACAGCAATACAAATTCATAAAAGGCATACACATGATAATTTAAGTCGCTCCTTTCTCCAGAAAAAAACAACAACAAAAAAATCACAAACATAATCATTTTTTCTAACATTTTCCCTTCTACCGTTCCATGATTTAAATGTGCAGTACATTATTGATTTTAAATTTCCTCCGATTCATTTAGTATTGATATGTTTTGCACATTTTCGAGAGTTTTGAACATTTCCTCTCAATAGCATTTCATGCGTGGGCGCCTACACATACGTGTAATAAAAAAAGCATTTTTTTTTGACAGCGTATACGTAATTGCAAGACGTTGAACTTAAATGTCATACTCCTTAAACTACTAAGTTTGCTGGAAATGCTGAAAATGAATAGCAAACCAATTACCTAAAGTACATGGAATGGACCACAATAACCAGACGTCACAGTAAATTTATCACTCCAATAGTGATATATCTCGCAGTCGGTGTTTCAGGACAACATGTTATTTAGACCAAACAATAAGCAACACAATTATGCCATTAGGTCTGAAAATGATGTGATGATTGGAAAGTAACAGGATGCATTTTGAAATGTAATGAAATTGAGTGCACGTAATTTATTTTTTTTTTGTTTACCCGTTTTGTTTAATGGCATCATAATTTCTAAAACGAAGTCCTGTAGTCCTGTTCCTCATTAAACAAAATCAAGATTCATTTATATCAGTTATGCCATTGTCCTTTGTTTTAAGGGACATATACCCCCCCGGAAAAAAAGAATACATGAACTTGCATATTCCCAACGTTTGAATACTTAATGTCAAGATGCGAGCTTGTCTCATTGCTGTTCGTCCTATTATATAGCACTAAAACTTTAAAATCAACTATTTCTTGATCTTGATATAGATCTTGATTTTTTGCAGTTTCCGATTAGGCTGTAGGCGTTGGCAATGAATATCACTGTAAAAAAAAAGTTTAAAGGTTATTGCCCCTTGCTCCTGATACATCATTTCGATTGCACCTTGGTACTTACTCTAATCGGGGTACTCGTTTTTCCGAAGGTTCGTAATTCCGAAACGCAAATTTCCCAAGGCCAAGGGGCTCATAATTCCGAAAATAAAATAGGGTTTGTAATTCCGAAAATTAAAAAGGGTTCATAATTCCGAAAATGACATAGGTTTCATAATTCGGAAAGTGAAAAAGGGTTCATAATTCCAAAGGTTCGTAATTCCGAAAATACAATAGAACCCTAATAATAGTGATAATAATATTGTCCATTTATGTAGCGCAGCTACTATACAAATATATTATACTGCGCTTTACAAAGTATCGCATTATTACCCTGGCTTTGGCCCAGCTGCCATGATAAGGCGCTAAAGCATTCAAGGAGTTTCTTCCTACCGGGTACCCATTTACTTCACCTGGGTGGAGAGTGGCAAATGTTGATTAATGTCTTGCCAAATAACAGTGCCGCGGCGGGACTCGAACCGCGAACCGTGTGATGCACAGTCCGGTGACGTATCCACTAGACCACGACACCTGAAATAACCTGCATAACTTTTCGGAAGCCTTCGGAATTATGAACACTTTTTTTTTCATTTCGGAATTATGAACCCTTTTTCACTTTCGGAATTATGAACCTTCGGAATTAAATACCGTTGGAGTAACGAACCTTCGGAATTATGAACCTCCGGAAAAACGACATGTAACCCGCTAATCAAGCTTGTAAGCATAATTCAAAGACAATTTCTTGCACTGCTCACTTTGGTGTGGGATGATAACGATGTCACTCTCATAATTATGGCGCGTCAAGAGGTTAGTAGTGACTGTTGAATGTGCTATGTTGTACTTTGAACGGAGTTTACATTTAAGATTAAACAGCAAGTACGTAAAGGTCATATTAATTTCTATTGTCTTTGATATGCAAATCTGATCTTAGCACGAATCCTATTATTGCTTTTACAAACATTCTGTTTCATTATTAATATCACGAGAAGATGCATAATTATGTAGGACAAGTAAAGACTACATAATTAATATGCGAGGAAGCTGTGGCAACTTTACTTTAAAGTGATTTGGTAACTTTGTAGAGGCTTGATAAAATCTGAGCTGCCTGGCCTTACATGCTATCAGTATTTGTAATATGGTGTAAAAATTAAGCCCAGAAAAAAACGCACTTTAAAATCATCATGTGCTTCATAAAAGTAAACATATGCAAGTGACCAGAAATGCCAGACTCATTTTTCCCCATAGACTCAGTGTTAGACTAAAGCGTATGGCCATACGCTTTTGTAAATGGGAGTATTCAGTCATAGATATATTTTAAAGGGAGCGACAAGTCGCAATCTATGGGCGGTTTTACAGTTGGCTGCTCCTTTCTCTGGATCAAAGTTCAAAGCGACTTCAATTTATCGCGCGCAGCTAATAAAAGTTCGCACATTGACCCAAATCTGAGTAAACAAGATCGCGCGTTCTTTATTCCAGTATATTTGAATCTCATTGGTCGGTTACGTATGTAGGGATTCGAGTTAACGATCACGCGAGGAATTCGGCAATAACATTCCTTCGGTAGCGCACGATTGGACCTGATTGTATCCGAATTTCCCCGAGTCAGGCCAACTGGTCAGGCCCATGGATTACGACTTGCCAGTCCTTTTAATAATACCATTATATATTTGAAAACCTTTATATGCCTGGCTATTTATTTATCCTTCTGAACATTATTATACTAGACAGATATCAAAATTCAACAATTTATTAAATCAAGCCTCCACAAAGTTACCGAATCCCTTTAAGTGATAAAGCGATAAGAGTGATGAAACTATAACAACTTCACTTTTAGCGTTTTTCAAAACCCTCTTACCCCGCGTATTCGTTACATGAAGACTTTCAGCTTCGTCTTAATATTTGCCCGACATTCTCCATTTTAGAAAGGAGATGTGTATCTTTTAAATGGCAGGTAACTTCACCTTTTTGCCGCACCTCATACGTCACAGCGTTTGGAACTATCACGGGTAAAGGAAAAAAATATAGATATGTAGTCGACGACCAGTTGAAACTCAGACATGGACAAAATATACAGATTTGCCGAGGACAAGAGAGATAATAGAATGAAAAGCTTAATTACCAAGTCATGGTTTTCAAGCTTACCCGAAGCTACAACGGACACTAAAAACCACAATCTTGTTCGGACATGTTTACTCTGTCTTCACCACACACATTAATATTTCATCAGAACTTTTCTTGTTTGCATTTTCTTTGTTATCTATTCTGACTTTTTGTTCATCTGTATTCAGTTTCCAAATAGCTACAAGGAAGAGAACCAATAACTGGGCGAAGCACCCTCGAGAATTGAGAAAATGTCATGCAATGGATAAAACCCGTAAAGCCAGTAAAAGGAGATTTGAATAGAAACCGAGATTAACGGGATCTTTACTTGGCAAGCATGGAATGCAGGCAGCATCCTTCTCTATGTTTATAATGCTACTTTTGTTAGACTTAGCGACAGAAGCACTTTATTTCACGAGAAAGCACTAACCCCTACGAATATATGCTTCTTACGACTAAAGAATTATCATGAAAAAAAGGCAAAACAAGGCTGCTGCGAAATCCTGAATATAAATTAGTTGCATAAATCATGGTGTATGAAATAGCTAATCGCTGTTGACCTATGAAAAGTAGTGTGAAAAGTGGTTTTAGGAGATATAAGTGAAGATTTCAAAGCTCTTTTCGCAAATTCTCTAAACCTGAACGATAAGAACATAAGATGTAAAAACAAATTCTTCTTGATCCGGATTTTCTTGATGTTTGCTTTGAAGTTATCATAGTTGTCAGCTTTCGTTAGGAATCATTTCAAGCTATATCGCTTAGTCTCACTATTCTCAAATTAGATTGCTTTCATTTCCCCACACGTTATTATAACTTTCGTACCTTTGCATTTTCGTTTTCTATACAGAAGTGTCGAATATAACCGTGGTTATATGTATCCTACGTACTTCAGACCGTTTAAAGAGGACTGACGAAATATTGCAATTGTGGTCATTTTAAAGCAACATTATAAAAATGACCAAACTGCATGGCCCCAAAGCAAAATGTCCGATTTCGGATTGCATAAAAGTGGGGCACTTCTTACTATTTATTATACATGTTACGCATCATTGGACATGGACTACCTTTCTGCTGCGCTGCTCAGTGCTTGCTATGTGGAATACAAACCACTAAAAAAATGTTGTTTTTACCCAATAATACCAAGTGTTTGCAATCTTCAAAAAGTCTATTTTTTTCTTATTAAGACTCTGATCACATTCACTGGCCAGTATTTTGGTAATTTAAAAACAAACAAACAAATGTGCATCAAATTATTTTAGTCTTCCCATGGCCTACGTAGCATACACTGGGCACTGTGGCTGAAAGGTCATACATGTCCACTGATGCATGACTTGACCCGTTTATGGAGGACTTCATTGTCCTCTAAATTTGACTCCCATATTCTCGCGATAAAATCCCTGCATGATGATCCATGCTATCAACGCCATAGTTCATTCCCAACTTTCGTTATCGTTGAAGAGTCCTCACAGTGTCCTTTGTTATCACGTGATCTATGACGTGACGTACCAGAGGGATACATATACCCACCATAGGTACTTGTCCTCACAAGCCATGCATGGGAAGAACAACGGCTATAGTAACTTTAGGGGATTTGACCGTATTAGACTTGACCTTAAAGTGGGGCAAACATAGGGTTATAGAATCGGTGGTGTGTTTTGTAATTTCGAACTGAGCAGAAAGTTTAACCTTTTCCTTTTCAAACTAGGCTACCATTAGAGTTAAAGTTGAGTACTGGTTATGCGATTATACACTGTGAGTGAAACTGTCTGGAAAGACTGATTACTATGTGCATAGCAATTAATGTATAATGTAAGGGGTTTTTTAACGGTAAACATGATTTAAAAAAAACAAATTACTCAATCTTTCTGAACAAACATAAGCACTGCACACAGGAATAAGTATATTGGACTACACACACACGTGGCATGAAAGTTTGGTCCAATAATATATAATTAGTTTAAAAATGAGAAAGAAAAAAATTAGGGTAAAAGGCATGATTACCTACGTTTTAGCATTATTTTTTTATATGTTTACATTCTACCAATATATTTAGGAACACAACCCCCCCAAAAAAAAACAACAAAAAAAAAAACAACAAAAAAAAAAAAAAAAAACAAAAAAAACCCAAAAAACCCAATAAATGCCCCAACAACAGCAAAACAAAACAAAACAAAACAAAAACAAAAAAAGAAACAACAACAACAACTTTTCAACCGGTTTCAGTTTCACCCGGGACCTTTCATTCCTAATATTCTAAGCTTTACTTCATTTTCAATTAAATTCAGCCGGCAGATATATCCATCTGCAGTTTCAGTTCTTCATTTTCAGTTTCACTGGGAATTTTACAGAACGGATTCTCCATACCTTAGGGCTACATTAAATGCAGATACCATCCCGAGCCCCAAATGCACTCTCAAACTCACAAATAAACAAATGATTGCAATCCATGAAAATAATAGCATACAATCTCTATGTGGAAAACAAACTGCTGAAAACTGCTTATCCAATAATAGCGAGCCAATAGAGTAAAATGGAGTCAAAAGGGGCCTGAGCTTTCGATCCTAGCAGAATCTTCGTCAGAGGCAAAAAGACCAATATAATTCTGACAGACTTGTTCAAATTTTCCATTAGAATGGTTGTAGGGAGTATAAATAACTTGATAACCACTAATCTTCGATAGACAGGAAATTATTTTGAACCATATAATCTGGGAAAACATTATGTCGCATCGTAACTCGATATTTGAGAATAGAAGGGGAAAAAATGAGTCGAAAAGTGCGTGGAACATTGATAAAAACAGTTGCTCCGAATTAGAATTAGCATAGCATTGTTTTTGGTTTGATACGCAAAGACATCAACACAACAAGCCCCAAGTGAAATATATTTCAAAATATTAGATTTGGAGAGCAAAACAACACAACAGACTGTTATTTGAAATCCAAGATTATCCCGGTTTTACATTGGCGTTCATTTTGTTGGCGTAGGCCTGCGTCAGCAACTTGATCCGTGTGAAAAAGACATCGTACAGAAAGTGAACGAGAAATGTACAGTGCGATTTGCATTATTGGATGTCATAGGCGCAGGTATAATGACGCAGTGGAGATAACGCCATGTGTGCAGTAAACTTTGAGCAGTGATTTAAGCTTAAATATAAGCTTTTAAAAAGCAAGCTTAATAAAAAGCTTTTTTATATAGTTGCATTTTAAGAATATGGAAACAAAAAACTGTTTAGAAGCTATTAGGAGAGGTTATTATGTAGAGTAATTGTTCGTTTGCAAGGTTTAGCAATCATTAAAATTATATCAATTTGACTCGACTTTGCTGAAAATTACGTAAAGTGAAAAGCACGACACACAGTTATGGGTTCGTAGGACTACATATACACACACACACACACACCTAGACATGTGTCGTAAAAGTTTAGTCTAAAGTTTTTCGTTGCCAAGGTTTTATTTATAGTTGTATTTTGATTATGACGGCATTTGTTTACCTTAATGAGGTTCATGAAATAACATGATGGCCTGAAAAAGTACACCCATTTTCCAAACATTCATGCATGCATAATTATTTTAATGTTGAGAAAACGACCCCGGGGAGTCATTGTACAGCCGTATAACCTTCTTAAGGTGAAGATAAGACAAATCACTTTATTCCTGATTACTGAAATTATCATATAGATTGAACGAGGAAATAAACAATGCAAAGTTCTTGTCACGTAATCCTTTACAGCTAGCCTTGACGAATTTGTGTTATGAAATATGGGGATACACTCCGATTTCATAAGTGGGCTTTTTATAATTGAAGTTGCATCGATATCGTGAGATGTGGTTGTTATAAAAATAAAAAGGCACCGCTTTAAAGTGATTTGGTAACTTTGTAGAGGCTTGATAAAATCTGAGCTGCCTGGCCTCACAATGCTATAAGTGTATGTAATATATGGTATAAAAATGAAAAAAAAAATGAAGCCCAGGCCTTACAATGCTATCAGTGTATGTAATATGGTATAACAATGAAGCCCAGGCCCCCCCCCCAAAAAAAAAACACTTCAAAATCATCATGTGCTTTACAAAAGTAAACATAAGTGACCGGAAATGCCAGACTCACCCCCCCCCCATAGACTCAGTGTTGGACTAAAGCGTATGGCCATACACTTTCGTAAATGGGAGTATTCAGTCATAGATATCTTAATAATAGCGTTATATATTTGAAAACCTTTCTATGCCTGGCTATTGGTTTATCCTTTAAACATCATTATACAAGACATGATATCAAAATTCAACAATTTATTAAATCAAGACTCCACAAAGTTACCGAATCCCTTTAAGCCGTGGAGAAATATGTCAAACTAAGAATGCGATTTTTTTTTTCGTAACCGTCCCGACGAGGTCATTCGTAGGTTTGTGACGTAACTGTTGTAACCTAGGTTTCTTTTTCGTTCTTTTTGTAAAGCTATGGTGTTGGGAAGAGGGCGACTTTGCAGGAAATTTATCCTTCTTAAGTTCCATCGCACTGAATCTCATATTTCTGGATGAGAGAAAGTCGGATTTCTTCATTTTGCTTCCGTCCGTGATAAACCAACTGCAACGTGAGACTCTCCTTACCGTGCATGACGAGATCTTTTTCTTCTTTTTTTTTAAATCTCGGTATTGGGTTATCTTTTCGCACTGCAGCTTATTTTTCGTGCTGAATATCCGAACTGGAAATTACAAGCGTATCTTTCCTGAATCTCGACTTTCATTTTCTTAAGAACAATTTAAATTTGTCGAAGAGATCCTTTTCCTCTCACTCTTTATGCCTCTGCCCATTTTTTTCTTTAAATCATGAACACAATACGTTTCCTAATGTTTCTATAGTTATCTGCACTTTGCAACGAACAAAAAGTAGACACTTATCCTGTCGCAAAACGCGTATCTATTACGACCCGTTCGAGTACTGAATATATTATCTGTACTGTACAGGCTAGATATGATTATGCCCCCTCGTCATTTAAACTGCAATTTTAATGTTATTCGGAATAATATGTATCCCCGAGGTGTTAAGACGGTAGGGTGTATGGATGTATCAGTCTGTTCGTGCTTAGAATATCGGTCTTCCCTCTCGGTTTGGGAAACGACATTTCAATAGCCGCCAACAGCATGCTCCCCGGTCAGATTTAACTCTTTGTGATATCTCTCCTTCCTCTCTGTCTCTCTGTCTCTCTCTGTCTCTCTCTCTCTCTCTCCCTCCCTCTCCTCTCCTCTCTTCTCCCCCTCTCCCTCTCTTTTTCTCTATCCTCTCTCCCCTTTTCTCTTCTCTTGTACCTCTGTTTCTCTTTGTCTCTTCTTAACTCTTTTCTTTATGTATCTCTCTTTCCCCCATTTCTCTACAGCTGTATCTATATTATGCTTGTCTCTCTTTTACTCTCTATCTCACTATAAATTTCTCCTATCATAATTATGTCCGGTTAACGATTTACTTTATACACCTTTTTTCCTCAATCTCACAGCATTAGTCTGGGAGCCCATCCTCAATCAGTCGCCAGCTCAAGCGCATAGGCTGTGACCCCATAAAGGTGAAGTCCACCCTGATTACAATTTGTTTTTAAAAGAAGCAGAAAAACTAAAGAAACAAATCAGTGAAGGCTTGAGCAAAATACGATAAGAAATAAGAAAGTAATGAATTTTAGAAGTTGTAATTAAGCATTCATAAATGGGTGGCTCCGTGACGTATCTTGCGAGCTCCCCTCCCATTAGCCCTGTACCCAAATATTCATTAATTTCCAATGCACCTTAGATATAATCTTTTTTTTTAACGCACACCTGGATGCAACAATGGGGTGTCCCCCCCCCCCCCACTTGAATAGAATTCCTGTGAGGATTGGCGCCCATGTATACAGGTATATATTAAACAAATTTATTCCTTCAATAAACACTAAGAAATTAAAATTTATGAAATTTCTGTACTGAGCAAATGGGACAGGAGCTCGCAAGATACATCACGGAGTTTGATTAATTACAAATTAAAAACTTCATAACTTTCTTATTTCGTATCGGATTTTGCTCAGTCTTTCACTAATCTCATTTTTCTCATTTTTCTACTTCTTTTAATACCGACTTGTAATCAGGGTGGACTTCTTTATACCAGGGGTAGACTTTCCCCTTAAAGTTAGACAATGTACGCCTATGTTATCCACAAACAAAAAGGATATTGGTTTAACTGTAAATGGGTTCAGACCTCAGAGCCACCCCCCCCCCCCCCCCCCCCCCCTTGTCAAAGAGAACCTCGTATTGTCACAAAGTTTTTCCTGTGTCATTCTGCCTATTATCACGTTTGTCGATTGTGTTCCCCAAAATATGATGGACCCAATCAATTCAATCAAAATGACTAGTCAAGCGTTACTTTGCACGACTGACAACTATCTGTAGTAATCCTTTCGGGTTATTGGTGCATCCAGGTAGAATCAATGCGATTCCAGGCTTGGGTAGAAAAGTTACCCACCACGGTCCCTGGTACTACCAAACACCCTTAACAGGGGGGCTTTTGCGGATCTACATCCTTTTATTTATTACCCCTGCATCCCTAATAAGATCCTGGGCTGTACGTGGGGCATTTTAATCACGGTATTTGTTAAAGGGCATGCGGCTGGAAATGTCATCCTCGATTCCCCTGTTTCGCAAAGTACGTTGAAAAGCCCAGGAGAGTGGACCAGGGATTTATTGGACTGTGTCTTTAAAGCGTCAATTACTGTGATTTCACGCAGAGGTTGCATCCAATCAATAGCATTTCGATTTTATGCGGGTTTTTTTTTTTTTTTTTTTTGGCTCAGTGATTTTTGCGCGTAGGTAAAGGCTCTGACGGTCATACATTACGTGGTTGTAGGAGCTCAAGGAATTCGACGTAATGGACCTAACTGGCATATTCAGTAGACGAATATTCCACTAAATTGTTAAAGTCAGTCTAAGATGTACTTTATCAAGCTCTGAAATACCCTCTTGTCTTCTCATTTACCTGTTTTCTGTCTCTTACATTATATCAATTGCCTTTACCACCTTTTGAGCTGGTGTCGTAATCTCTTTATATTGCGCGAGCATATCTTCTTATAATCCTACTATATTTTTTTCTACATGACAACACACGCTGCATTTACTTCTCCGGCCCGCACGATTTTTTTTTTGTCTATAAATTCTATTTCTATACCATAATCATTATTAAAGGGTGTCCTTTCTAAATTTTTCAGCGATGTACATGTACATTATGCAGTCTATTACCATATTTCTGCGCCTTTGCAATTTGAAGGGGAATTATTGTGGTTTACCAGTTTCTCCCCCCCCCCCTATTTCGAATAGCCTTGTATACTGATAACCAAGCAAGAATATCGTTTCCTTCACATCTTTCGTTTCATATGATAAATACAATTTCCCGCTTATTTTACAATCTAATAAACGTCTATTCATTTTGATTTTACTGGATCGTCTCGTCACATTTTTCATGTTTTTGAAGCAGATTCTATATAGTCATTCTGACTACGATTCTGTTTATTCTTACCCGAATTCTGTTCATTTTGACTATGATTTTGCTCACTCCAAAGCAAAGCCGAAGCTGGTATAGTTTTGACTAGAATAGTGCAGGTGTCTTTGAGAATAGTTACTAGTATGCTAGTCAGATCTGACTAGATTCTAATCATATTTGACCATATTGTTTAGTGTGTACATGTGTTTTAATGCAACGGAGTGAACGTACGGACATAATTTAAGACGTAGTTCCAAACAGATTGCATTAAACAATCCGCTCGAGATTCACGCTTGTGGCATAACGTGAGCAAGAATCCTCAAATAGATTTAAAAACACACTTTAACATTCTTGTTTCTTCTTTTAATTATAATACAAAAAATTGGGGAATATACGTTCTTGAAAGTTGAATGAGCTAACTGTCTCTTTCCTTTAAATTATTTCTAAGCTTGTGCTGATGAATTGCGCGGGAAGATACTTTTATTACGAAGTTTATCAAAATTTCACAAGCTTCTTAATAGTAGTGGGTGCCATGGTAACGCATTTAATGCTTAAAATGCGTCATAATATAATCAGGGCTGCATTCCAAGGTCTGCATGGCTCTCCTATTCTATCTTTTATATTTTCTTTTGTTAGAAAAAAGGGCATGAATTCTTGTTTATCCGTAAAGGAACTGAATACCACCCGTTGTCAATCCTCAGCTTAGTCTAAAATGTTCTTCATGTATTAAGGTAATTACAATGCTTTTTACCTCTGCGTTGCATTACCCTGCGTTACATGATTGTCTCGTTTTGAAGGGGCAGTTCAACCAAGGAGGTACTACTAGGTAAGCTTGCCTAGTACCTCCCACGTCCAACAATTGCAACAGGTTGAGTTGTGTGGAAACAAAGAAATCGGAGAAACCGGCTTGTGAAGGTTGAAAAGAAATTGACAAATAATAAGAAAGTTATTCATGTTTTACATATGAAATTACTTACCAGTAATCTATGTGCATCTTCAGTTTGAATTTAATTGGTCTTTCGATGATTCGACTTTGAATGGGATCTATTTAGGAAGTTAGTTTATCACGTTTTATACTAAATCATCATGTATTTACATTTCTCTCCCAAGTTACATTTCCCCCTTGGCGTTCTACTCGAGATGTATGATGGATGGCCTCTTGTTATAATATGTCCTACAATGAGAAGAAAGCATTTTCTGCTATAAACATGAGGGGGGGGGGGGGGGGGGGATGCGCTTTTGTCATTTTTGTTTACAGGAAGTTCAGGAACAATTGGGAAATGTACCCGGTAACGACATTACAAGCTTGCCAATCCGATATTCCAGTTAGAGTGATCTCAACTTTCAAAATTCATACTTTCTTAATGTGTTTCCAATTTCGTTCAAATTTCAAGAAATCGGGTAAACTGTTTGTCCTGCTTCAGAGAAACTTGCTGTCATGCTGGATTTCTCTTTTAAAAAGTCGCCCTTTCAGCGAACGTTTCTAGATTGATGAGGCCGCCGATTTTGAGAGCAATGGATGTCCTCTATCAGGCTCAGTGTGCATTCTCTGTTTTTAATGAAACCAACTACTCAACCCCTGCTTTTGACGAATATAATTATATATATATATATATATATATATATATATATTTATACCCCTAATGGGTACATTAGGAGGACAGTTTTTGTCTCATTTCTATAGACAACTGTCGACCTAATGACACCAACTGTCTACCTAATGTAGGGGTCGCTATTATGACGGAATAAACCGCATTGTTAGGTGTCGACCTAATGTACCCTTTAGTAAAATATAACTATATATATATATATATATAATGATTGTGATGATGTTGAGTCTAATTTTACCATTCGCTTTGGTTTGGGTGATATAGAACATGGTGGGATGAATTCAAGCCAAAGATGACGCAGGGAACTCAGGAACTCAGGGAATTTAAGCTTTTGTCTTTCAATTTTATCAGAAATTTATTCTGAAACAGTTATCATGGTTATACTAAGCACTAAGTGTGTCAGAATGATTCACAAAATACAAAGAGAAGACACAATCATTCAAAAATTGATGGACTTATATTACTCTCAGTAGAAATATTATGTAAAAATATTGAAATTTCAAATGAATTATAAGCAGACATACCTGTCGTAGACAGAACTGATGTCAAGGTCTTGCTGAATTCCTTAAATAATGTTAATAGTTTCGAGTTGCTTAGATACTGCGCATTGTCAATGCGCATATGTTGCCACCTGTAATATATATATATGTTATTTCCTTACAATTGTTTATAATTATTCTAATGTATACATGTATCTCAAAGCATTCGCTTGGATCCAGCTGAGGCACGCGGCTTGTCTTTGTTCAAAAATCACCTACCCCCGACAAAGCAATTAATTAATAAGGTTGAAGATTTGTCAATCTGTCGGTCAATTAAATCTGGTGTCGCCGAATCACTGACCGTCTCCGTGGTCTAGTGGTTAAGGCATTGGCGTTCTAAGCCAATGACCCGGGTTCGATTCCCGGCGGAGACATTTTTTCAACCTTTGCAAAAACTTTTTAAAAAAAGGGAGGTCAGCTCTGGCATGTCTGGGGAACTTTGATTTAGGTTACGCAACCATTATTCTCTCATTTCCTTTCACATTATATATATATATATATATTCTTCTTTATGTGCATGGATGAGGACATGCGGTATTAATCCACTATATTCAATAAATCGGTTGTCCTACTGTCTTTAGCCTCAGGCTAACGCTTCAGAGCTCGTAGTATATCCTAATGTAACATCGTGGAGGTAACCGAATGGCATCAAGCTTCAGAGCTTATTTTACATTAACATGATGTATATTGTGTTGTAACATTCTGAAGGATAGCGTGTGGCATAAAACTTCAGGGCTCGTGGTATATCGTGTTGTAACTTCGCTAAAATGGGCGAGTGACATAAATAACGATAAAGCTTCAATGCTCGTGGTATATCGTGTCGTAACATCGCGAAAGTGCGTAAAGGTGGGCAAGTGGTATTGTGCAGGTGTACGTGTATAGGGTCCTTAGCTTTATGTAAGGAAATTAATATATCTCTGGATTTCATTATGCAGTCGGTTATGCCAACAAGGAAATTAAAAGTAGTTATTGGGCCTGAAGAAAAAAATTGATGAATAAAATTACTCCCAGACTAGTGAAATCTACAGCATCCAATCAATTAATCGACAGTAGCCCAATGTATACAGCCTTGGAAAATATGATTAGACAAAGAATGGTTACTGATAGTGTTATTTTTGTGGTCAGAAGGAAATAAAATATCACAAAAGCAAGGTATAATCGCGGGAATTTGGTATTCATTCAATGAAATATAAAGACAAATCATTTTTATAATTTTGCATGCATATTATAGTACCCTTATTACAGAAGCTTGGTCTAATAATTTTTCCTAGTGCTGTATATGTATTGCTGAAATATCTGACCAATAATCGTATCGCACTATAATGGTTTATAAATCAGGGTGATCACTTTTTTTTTGAGGAGGGGGGAGGGGGCTTTACTGTCTACGTTGACTAGACTTTCTTTTAATTCAATAACAGATAAAAAGGAGGAAAAAGCATACCCTTTTGGCCGGTAATGGACTAATCAAGGTGGGGGTGTGGAGGGGGCGGGTAAAAAAACAAGGTGGGTTAGATGTAGATCGATGAATCAATTCCACATGGCCTACATTCATTACCAGTTATACTCTTTAATTATCTTCAGAATATGAGCTTGTAGGTGTTCACCTACTGCCAGTTATAATGGTTTATAATGGTGTGCATTCTCTCTAAACGGAGCACCCTTTTCTATTTCTACTCATGTGGCATGTTTGGCAATGACCAAAGTAATGACGTAGAACGCTATGCTTAAGGATCGTTTATATGTTTCGTGCTAAAGGATCATGTGAGTATTATTGTTATTATTAGGGACCGTGTTATAATTACTTAAAAGATTTTTTTTTCTTCAAAATAATTACCTCTCAGCAATAAGCTTGGGGTATGAAATGCACTTCAGTTGGTCTTGCTGTGGCACATCTTCTGCTACTATAGCTTTAACCAACTGATGGAGATAGCGGTGGTATATTATTACCTTGACTGATTGTAGCAATCTTCTCTTTTTTTAATTTATGCCCCTCCAACGACGAGGTGAAATATAAACAAAGGTACGTAGAAGCGGATACAGGGGAAATAAGAACAGAGATGGATGGAGGGAGAGAGATATAAAGATTGGATAAAGACATACTGATAGACGTGGCAGCGCTTTGATGAAGAAAGAGGGAAGGAGGAGTGGATGGGAAAGCTAAATGTAGATATACACAGCGACGAACACTGACAGAAAGATACAGCTAAATAAATATACAACGAGCGAGGAGTAGTGATATACATGGGAGAAGATTTTTCATAGAAAGAGGTGGGGGCGGGTAAACTCAAGGAGAGGATCCTGCCTTTAAAAACCTGGTTCACATGCATATGATCCATTACACGTTATATTCCTTGTTTAACGTCTTTAGCTGACTGTCAATCCCGTCTTCGATTATAGCTGAAGGAAGGATGTGATAATTTTAGGAAAATTGTTTAAAACCATGAAATCATTTACCCAAGATCTGTCCAATCTCCAAATTTAACAAAGGGTAATATGCCTCTCCGGCTTAAACGGATTAATAAAAAAATGGTCACAGTATATTTTTTTTCGAATTTTCTAATCGTTATGTTGCTGCTAACATGCAGGACCACGTTCAAACCCATTTTCAGGTGATTGTCGCTTACTCCCTTTCGTCACAGGAGGACGTGATTAGCTGAATGACAGCGTTGTTATTGAAGTGCTGTTGAAATTGTTCTTTTCAATCACGTCGTTGTTTCCCATCACGTTCTGCTTGTTTAGTCGTGATCAAAGAAGGCATGTTCACGTCACCACTCCAGGCCAACCAACAAACCATATAGCATGTCCTTTTGGCCTATTATAACCTGACAAGACCTGTTTCCATAAAACTTGTTATAATAACAAGTTGCAAAAACTGTTATAAGATACTGAAATGATTACATGTGATTGGATGAGAGCAAATTTGTCATAGAAATGTTTCCGTTTGTTACAATTAACAAGGTTTATGAAACGGGGAATTTGAACCCGTTTAGCTGTCCATACGGTGTGAGATGTCGCTCCGCGTTTCTCAAGCTGTACCATTTGTAAGGGCAGGGATAGAGACACCGTTTCGCTGCCATTGACGACGTAAGAGATCTCGGCGTGTTAAGAAACGCAACGTGAAATCTACTATGCTATTCTTTAACAATAGTTTTAAGAAGCGTGATAGAGCTCCCAAATATTTTTTCAACCTTTTCACTAGAACTTGAACTAGTTTATTATTCTCTTTAAACTGATAGTTTGTTCTTCCGTCTGTTTCCTTTTACACGAACAGAAAGCGACCAAAAGAAGTATGTCTTTAGGTAGCATATTGACCAGACTGTGAAGTATCTACTTGAAACTCAAGACATATTCCATTTTGTTTGCTAATTGTCTACAATGTTTTACCAAAAAAATGATAGGAGTGATTTTTTTTTTGTGGGGGTGGTGAAATTTGTATCGTTTCCTTTAACGAATGTCGGTTTTTCGTCTGATAGTGAAAAGAATACATTACTTCGCTTCTTATATATTTTTTTTATTTATGGACGTAATGTTACTGGTAAATGCCTTCAGTTGTATCCATATTGTCTTCAACGTAAAACGTATTTGTCTTAACTTTTTATTCATTTATTCATAGGTGATATAAATTCAATACATGCCAATTACATCGAACAGGTAAACTTATACAATCATATTTACATCGATTAGTACACATCTCTGTATAACCATCTGAGCAATTATAATTTGTTTTTCTTCGCAATTACTCTTCGACCGAGAAAAATGAGATGGAATGTATTTAGGAAATGGCTCCATGAAATAAATAAAGCGTCGTAGTTTGCGATTCAATTTGCATCGATACGAGACGCGGGGCTCAGAGCGATGACCAAGGGCGATACTTGGACATGGAAAATATGACGACAGGCCGTATTGATTAGAAAGTGACTTCGCAATAATGGCGCACATAGCAAAATAGCTGACCGTTGAAAAAAAGGGTGAAAAGCAAGTGTGCAAATTTTACTCTTTTGTGCAGTAGTGAAAGCTCACAATGAAATTATTTTTGAGTGAGAAAAAAAAGCGAATAGTGTTCGAGCTAAGAAATTCGTAGAAAGTGTTGGAAATGGAATAAACGTCTTTAAAACCAATATTCATGATTCGTCACATAAGCCGTATTAAAGAGAGAAAGTAAAAAGAGAGAGAAAAAAAAAGGGAGGGGGTATATATTGATAGACGGGGGAATGCGGGATTGGAGAACAAAGTTGAAAATAATTAAGATTTTCAATGGATTCTACAGACCATATGGCAACATATTGAAGATGAAAAGCGAGCCCCAGAAAAAGCTGTAGAATATTTCAAGAAAGAAAATTATAATCTTGAACTGAAAAATAAATAAAGAAATAGATCCGGGGGGGGGGGGTCGATTTATTGCATAACGGCAATCCAATTGCCTTTTAAAATTAAACAACCTTTACAGTCATCATCATCATTGCCAGAATAAAATCTACGATCAACCAATTTGGACGAACTTCTTTGATCCTGACCCGCTTTTAAATGAACCCACCTTCGAACATTAATTGGATATCGAGGGAACACGACACTGTAATTGGGTATATAAGTTAAAATATAGATGCATTTTTAGATGAGTGACACGCGTACTTACTGCAAGTGGAAGAGCATATTTATGCAATTCTGGAATAATAGCGGTTTCCCCATTAGGTATTTTAGTATACCAACTTTCCATTTCATCGAGAAATTATATGTGGCAGCAATTAGCAGTGCAAAATTTACGTGTGTTCTTGTATTCCCTTTACTCTTACTGTGTTATGATCATCATGAACGAAGATTGGATTTGGAATGCAGAAGAAGGGAGTTTATTGACAGAGGGGGCCTATAATTCAATGTGCATGATCTGATTACAAGCAATGCCACAGGGTTTAGTATAAAAAAATGACAAGCTACTTGACGGGAGTTAGTTGTCCCGTTGTAGTTGTCCTATGAGGTGTATGGTATTGGGGTAGCTGGACGTTCGATTTGTCTCGTGGTATCTCCTAGAACATGTAGATTCTTTACTTTGATTGTACATTTTCAACATTTCATCATTTAACGCTTAATTCCAGGGTTTCAAAAACTGATTTAAAATGATAATCTACGTTACCGCTGGGGTTTGAATTTGAGCACTGTAGAGCTCATTTCCTTTTTCAGGAATCTTATGTTGCCTACCTCTATAAATTATCCAGAGATTACCGAAAGGAGTCGGAGAACACTAAGAAAATGATCAACATTTGTCTTTTATTTACAACGAGTGCTGTGTAATGTCTGAACTTGTCCCTACATGCGTTTGGTAATGATGTCAGGGGTGGTTCAAGTTTAATATCGTGGTTTTTTGTTGCTTTATTAATTCGTCTATTTTGACCTTCTTTTTCTGTGGTTATGTATTTCTTGTTATGAATAATTATATCTCATGTGATTGAAAGGTAATCTTTAAGCTAGAGATTTCCATTCCATACGAATATGCTTGATGGACTAAAATTGAGGATAACGAATTCGATGGGGTCTTGATCAATGTACTTTTGCTACTACAAATCATCTACATTTCAATTTTCTGATATCTCGCGCTAAGTGCATCTGCATGAAGATACTTATGTATCGTATCAAATTATTTGCATTAATTGTTCGCATCCTAACACCCCCACCCACATCGAATAACCTTACAAACATAATGCAATCATAATTCAATAAATAATTTTACGTGAATTCCTTCAATATGAAAAGTTCGCTTCCAGTGGTGTTTCGAACTGATTTTCTTTTTTCTTCAGGATTCTATTCCACCTTTAGAGGATGTTGTGTCCAACGTCACGGTTTCGAACAAGAGGGAGGCGCAGAACGAAATCAAAACAAAATTCTATATTTCTTTTCTGAATGTGATAGCCGCCCTGATTCGAATTTGTTCAGCTTTTGGTTTGTTTCCCCTCTAGAGTTGCATAGAAGAGCGAGACAGTTCAGATTGTGCCATCAGTCACGTATCATGTGGGCCATCTCTTTTTACATGTCCCTTTGTATCCCGGACAAATCCATCAGAAATGAACAACGGTTTGATATAAAGAGAGATCGCGGTCGCAAGAAATCGGTAGAATGACAGAAAAATCATTGCACAAACCCATGTACGGTCCATGACAAAAGTAGGCAATAGAGAAGAGGTGTCTTTAGAATAATAATTGCTTTCGATGCAACATAGATTGCTATAGGCCTACGATGCTTCGAAACCAGGTAGAATCTAACCATAATCAGATAATGCATTCAGCCAGGAAAGATAGCTTACAAGCCTGTGGCGATGATGTATCCTACCTTAGAAATGTTGGGTAAAAAAAACAACTGAAAACGCGGTTGCAAAGACTTTCGAGAAATTAACTTAACGGCAATTTCAAGACCTTATTGTATATCACATTATAATTTATGTAGAAATCATTTTCAAATTATTTTAATATTCATACATTAGGTCATGGACAAGGCAATTGAACATGCCTTAAGTTGATTTTGCGAAGGTATTTTGGATCGTATTAGAAACCTTGGTAGAATTGAACGACTTGAGAGCATGTTTTTAGAATATAAAAAATTACTGCGTGATAATTATTGTTTCATTGGTTTCTTTTCTTCTTGATATCAAGCAGAATTGGACGTCTTTTATAACCGACTGTATAATGTGTAAACAGTATTTGTTAGATGCAATCCATTTGTTTAACCCTCCCACTATGAGATTTTAGGCGAAAGTGCTCATGTTAATAATATTGAGTTAATGTTCAGCTTGATAGACATGCCAGTGGTCCTGCGCCTTCTGGCGTTTGGACTGGGTTCGTGGCGCGTTTTCGGAATGGAAATCAATTTTCTCAAGACGTGAATAGGTCTGAGCGTGAGGAGGCTGGCCCGCCAGAATGCGACGGTTTTCTTAACCCCCTTTCAGAAGTTTCTTTCTAGATTAATCTAAATGTGCACCTTACGATCAATAGCCCGTGGAATTGAAAGTGATGAGTTCTAATTTCATTTGGAGGTGTGGTGATGACCTATAGTAGCAAGCTCCTGAAACCAAGTGTTTTGTATAGGGTTCTTCATTTAACATATTGACTACTTGGTTGTCTCATTGGCATATGCTTTATACAGGAAACACGCGGTTCCCGCAGGCAATGGGTTCAGCAGTGGGAATGATAAACCAAACACGACTGTTGTCATGGTTGTAATAGTGATCAAAATAGAGGAATGATATTAACGCGTCTTTCCGTAATCATTAGATTCAAATTAAGTTTCCTAGATAGCGATTATTTGCTCAAAAACTGAGTAGTCAACACCATCAATTAATTAACAACAATCACTACATTCAGCACTCTGACAACACATTAAAGCTCAGAATTTATCATTTACATTCATTAATAGTTTTTTTAAATTGTCACATTTATTATATACTGCAGTGCCGGCATAGAAAATTTCTTCATGATTAACAAAATCTTGAAACTGTTATGAAAATGGGGAGAGCTATGGGTTTACGTGTTACGTGATTACAGCCAGGCAAATATAAAAAGACCACTGCACAAATGACCAGATGACTGTAATAAGATAGGGGCATCGCCTCTAAGCAATAAAACCGAGAACTGTTGTGTAACTTTCTTAGACATACAGTCATGTGATTGGTATATCGGATCCATGATATAAATATTTTGAATATATTTTGATTGGATAATTCCCATACTGAATATTTTGAGATTACACACCGGTATAATGTCAAGAGATTCATATATCTAATACGCGATAACTATCCGTCTGATCGTTCTACAGTGCACTACTGTAATTTTGTTTTCATCATGCTATTTTCCCCACGGCTTTCTCGTGCCATAGTTTCAAGAATATGTGATATTTTTTGCCTGCGGTTTGTTTGCCTACGTTTTTTTAATCTCTTGTCAGCATTCGGAGAAATGAAATGTATATATTATGCCTATGCGACAATAACTGTCTGCCAGAAACTGTTCTCAGGGCGATGTTTGTTTTTGCTAGTTTCGAGAAAATTAGCCTATCCCCCGGCTGCGTAAACAATCTCCGTGCACAATATTTTTCGTAAATTGGAAGTATATCACTTACTTTGATAACGCACCCATTGGAATTGTTATAATCATCATCATCATCATCATCATCATCATCATTATCATCGTAATCATTAATATTTCTATCATCATTACAATGGTGATATTATAGCGTATTGATATTGTTTTATGTACAGCAGAAAGCGAACTAAATAAGATAGGGGGAACTTTAATGATAATGTATGTCTGCTAACCAAAATGATCATCATGATCACAAAGACAGTATGGAATGACTATTTTTTGTTTTTACTGAATCCAAATTAATTTTGTTTTGGTTTAGTTTTTCCTTTTTCGAAACTAATGAACAATTTTATAAATTGTATTTTACTAGAGAATGTCAAATAATTCGTTTGAAGGGCATTGCATGCTGCGCTTAAAACAAAGATGAAATCTTGATTGAACTGAATAATTATTATTTCTTGGTAATCTTTTGGGAAATCTCAATAATAAAGGGAACTTTCAACTTGATATCCAACTGGATTTGATATAGAAAATAAGAGGGGTAAAAGACGTGAAAGCTTAAGAAAATAAAAGATGAGATTATGCATTTTCTTTTTAAGTATGTGATCGATCAAACACTAATCGGCAATGCTGCGATTTTCTTCGCGACGGAGTAGGCCTCTTATAGCTTTGTAAAGGGAACAATATCAATATTTTTCGATTTTGGAGGAATGAATAGATCTATTCGATATATAGAGGTATGCATTATGCATAAATCTGTACCCAATTACTTATCTAGGGCAGGGCTAAGATGAGATGTATTCTTAGCAGAAAATTTTCCTATTTGTGATTACTCAATGTCAAAATGAAATGGAGAGATACGGTACTCGCAATACAAAGGAAAATTATATACTTGCAAGTTTGCCCTTGATCAAGCAAAGCTCTAAAACTTTATATCATCCTTTCTTTGCGCTTTCTCTGATTTCACAGATCCATTATTTTCCGCTGATATTTTGCATGCCCGGATGGACTTCCCTTTAAAGTAGAACTTTAATGATTTTAAATATTGGCTTAATACTTATTATTGCATAGATGGCATAAATTAAACAAGGTTATCCAAATTCAACGCTTGGAAACATTTGAAGTAATGATTATTATCAATTATAAAACGGTAAAATACAGCCCCCGATATAGCAGCTGAAGAGCTCCTCGAACGCTGCTGAGATATGTGACGACACACCATGGACCAGTCCTGTCTAAGCAGACGATGTCCCATAACATCTTACACATTTTTCAGAGCCTATTTTGTCATCTCCTCTTCACTTATTTCTCTTCCTTCACTAGCGTTAGTCTTAATGTTAGTCTGTTGCCTCACTCTTAACTTCGTGTATGGTATTATTTTGATGAAAAATGCAGCGTTAAAAAAATAAAGGAATCAGTCACTTGTAAACAAAATAAGACGCCATTGTATTTTCAGCTGCTTGCACCGGGGCATGTTCGGCGTTTCAAGAGGGAACGAATACCATCCTGCTATTATTCGGAGGGCTTTT
Source organism: Heliocidaris erythrogramma (assembly GCA_025617745.1). Lineage (NCBI taxonomy): Eukaryota > Metazoa > Echinodermata > Echinoidea > Camarodonta > Echinometridae > Heliocidaris > Heliocidaris erythrogramma. Next base: position 33,527,980 of record CM046870.1, on the reverse strand, counting down.
CAATTTGAAAGTGGGGTTTATTTCATTGATCATTGACCCTTCTCCTGTGTATTTACAATCAAACGGTTTTAGCTATCAGAATCAGTTTCACTTTCCCTTTATAATGGTGTGAAATAAGGTCATGTTTAAATACACCAAACTCTTTATAATTTGATAAATATTTGCATTGCAATTACGTTCATTCATTATAGGACGTCGTCTGCTTAAGCAGGATCGATCCCGAGTGTGACGACATCAAAACATCGCTATATTTCTGGCGAATCCTCGGATATTCCAGATGCTGAGAAGAGCTTTTATTTGTGTTGTTTTTATAATCATCAGATACGCAGTTGACATAAAACTTATACGATTGCCATCTGTATGCTTCCCAGTTTGTAGTGATACGTTAATTGCCATATTTGTGATTTTCTTTGAATATCTACTTTAACGAGCAAAATGGAGCCCCAGGGCTTAGCATCCCTTGCGCAAATGCTTCCTAAACCCTTTCTTAACAACTCCTCCTCCTCCTCCATAAACCAACTTATCCAAGATGGAGGAAAACGCTGAAGAGTTCTTCTGTATATCTTATGATTTGCTCATCAGGAGTTGTTTTTCTTGTGTGTAAAATTATGAAATTTTCTCTATAGTATACATGGTATATGCTGTGTAAAAAAAATAATGCTGCTCGTAATTGGAATTGGGTGATAGATACGTCAAAATCCCTCCATATATTGCCTGTTCAGAGTTTAGTGGTTAGGAAAGCTCAGATGTATGAAATATTCGGCTTTAATTGATTTCTTTCTCTGTTGTTTGTCCTTTTATATAGGTTCTGACGGTCGGAGCGGCGCTGTGCCTCTTGCTCACACCAGTGAACAGCCAGACGGACCCTGCCGCAGTTACGCCGCCGAGTGACCAGAACCAGACTGCACCAGCCCGTGGCACGACTTCAACTCTCATTTCATCTTCCACGCAACAAAATCCGTCTTCTACCAATGCTTCGCTGGAACTAGAACCCGGGGCCGACAACGTCACGTCGGATGCGCCACCGCCGACTCGCGACTCCAACGCGACAGCCCCAAACACCACAGCCGAAATGGACAAGAACTATCAGTTCCGTCGGCCCACTACCCAACCCCCTACCGATGCACCCAACACCCCGTCGGAGAGTCCCATTGGAGCGCCAGAGACTCAGTTGTTAAACGAATCTAGGTTCGAGGCCGAAGTGAAACTTGCTGCCGACACTTACGGTTTCAACTACAGCAACCCTATTGATCAATGTGCTCTCCGCGGGATCTTGGAGCCCGCGTATTTTGATTTCGAAGCAGAAAATGGAGGTATTGCAAGATCAGTCTTCTATTCACTTAACTTTTTTTTTAAATATTCTCCATGATTCTTCTTCATCATGTTCCTTTTCAACATGGTTCTTTTCAACATGGTTCTTCTTAATTACCACCTTCTTCCTTATGAACTGCTCCTTTTTTGTCCATTTAATACGCTCCTTACCTTCTTTTTCTATAATTTGAAGCATACAATTTTACAGGTATATAATTATAATTTATCGTTAAAATTTATGCCCTGGTATAGTTTTTGTTGTTGTTGGAAAATTTCAGTTATTTCTGACACGCTGTATTTTGAATCTCCGAATAATTATTTTAGTCATGTTACTTGAGTTTTAAATTAATTGTGGGGACGGGGGATTTTGAATGGCTGTTAATTTTTTTTGTAGGACTTTGCTATAAAGCTATCAATATTATTGATCATCTTTTCGGCATAGGACCATGTACGTGGTATAGCTTAAAGAGGAGGAAAGGTGAATATAATAAGTTTTTTTCATTCTATTCATGATTTTTGTCAGTTTAAAAGAACGTCATAGTATAAATGTCTCTCGAGAAAGATTGCTCTTCAAATGCTCTCATACATGTCATATATGTATTGGAAATATGACGAGAAATAGCTGAACTGTTCGGACCGAACATTCATGCAACGTGTGTGTGTGTGTGTGTGTGTGCACCCCCATATACTCATTTCTGTGTGCAGTGCACATGGTGCATGTGCTTTTCAGCGAAGACTGGGGAAACTTTTTTTTTTTCAAGTATTTATTGAAGCAATTCTCATTCAAAAACAATTAACATATTCAAAACAACTGAACAGTAAACAACATATCACAAAAACGGTATATATGGTTTGATCATACTTAACAAAAAATCTGCCACTTCTTTTTATGAATCTCGAGCCGATTCTTTTTAAAAGCAATAATATGTTCTAAATTTTCTAAATGTTTAAGGGCTGGTACAAAAGAAGTAAAGAGGGTATAACGTTTTGCATTTTACAAAATGAAATATTTGGCAAACAAAATTAACTATATTGGCAAAATAAAAATGGTTAATTATAAGAGTACCAAACATAATTTCTTCATCGGTAAACAACACATTTCGTATATTTGCTTCTTTTAACCATGAAAGTATTTCATTCCATAAAGATTGTACTTTTTCACAATATATAAATAAATGAGTTAATGTTTGTTTTTGAATCTTACAGAAAGAACAAATTGAAGAGGAGCTTGCACCTCTTTTAAAAAGAAAGTTTTGTGTTGCAATCTTTCTATAAATAAGTTTAAATTGAAAATTTCTCATTTTATTGTCTATTGATGCTTTATATAATAACGTAAAACGAGATTTCCAAATCAGTGAGTCATTCATATTATTCTGTAAATCACTTTGCCATTTCTCTTTCTGATTTGTTTCTGAAATATTAATTGACACTTCTTTAAAAAAAATGTTATATGTTAGTTTTGATACTTTTTTAACTTTATAAAAATCTTGCAATAAAATGTCAACACAGTTTAATGGGGACCCTTTCTCCGGGTAACCATCTCTTAAAACTCTTTTCCAACTACTAGGAAATGCCAAAAGAATTGAATAGTATAGAACCAAAAAAATGTGACAAACAGTTTCTTCGGACCTTGAGCTGGTCGAAAGACAAAAAAGATCCGTCGATGTTTAATATATCATTTACATACATCATATCACCACCAAAATGCGTAATATTAAGAGGTTTTCCACCTATCAAAATGTGAGAATTCAAACAGAGTGGTTGTGAAATAATTTCTTTAAATTTTACTGGGTTGTAGTATTAAGACTGGGGAAACTTATTATCAATTTGATGATTCCAAAACTTCAAAGTACACACCAATTTAGATATGCTCAACCGTTAACAATAATATTGCTTGGGAACAACTTCTTCCACAATCTAATCGAAAGATCAGTACTCAACTTTATATCCCAGAAGGAAAAAAACAAATCACGAAATTCGTGACCACGTGACCAACCGCTCTTTTTGTTCATAATATTAATATGTCTACACAACTGATTTTTAAAAATAAAATACCTTAAGTTTTCTCGAAATTCAGGACGTGCAAGACAGGATGAAACATTTTGATTGATAGAAATTTCCCTGAGCACTGTATGGTTCAGCTTACCAGAATCTAAGGTGAAGGAATTTCAACGTGCATATTCATTGCATGCCCAACGGACATTCTGTCAGAAAAAAAGAATTACATTTTCATTTCCTTAAAAAAAATATGTCTTGATGAAAGGCTGCGGTTTCCGCTTGGGCAATATCATGTTGATGTCCCTCATCACTTCTTGAGGTCCAGCCAAAATCTGAATATTGTAACACAGTCATAATTATTTCTGAGTACTGAATAGGATAGAGATTGCGTTATGGTTATGGCGCTGTCAAGAAACTCAAGTTGCCGGAAACGTTATATCCAACCCATCACTTTCGATACATTAAATATTACAGGCACATACTGTCCGAGTTACTACGACGAGATCCAGTGTTGGAAAGCAAGTCCACCCGGGATCGCCGAGATGCAGTGTCCAGAATTCTTCAATGGAATCGTCTATAACACGAATGGTTAGTACAATGTACATCACGCTAATCTGAGGCGGTATGTGCAGTGATGACAGTAATATGCGACTGGCATGTGGTCGAGAAATTTGGATGGTGTGATGAGGGCGAGTTTAAAAAGGTCGAGATCGATTGTGACGATCGAGACCAGGAGGAGATTCAACATTGCGTTTTATGAATTTACAACCGGTTTTCTAGAGTACTTATTTGTTGTGCTGTCTTCATAAATATAAGACAGGGAACCTGGGATACGGGCAAGGGGCGGCCCGTAACAATAATGTTTGAGAACATAGGGCTGGTACGAAGATATTGATGATGATAATGACGATGGTGATTATGATGATAATGATGATGTTGATGACGATGTTGAGGTTGGTGGTCATGAATAATGAGAATATCAGTGATGTATGATGGTTGACGATCGTAATCTTGATCATGTTGATACATAGTTCGATGACAATAATTACGTCGCGGCGGTTGATGATGATGATGGTATTGATGACGACGACGATACTCGAAGACGAACATGAATATGATAGTGGTGATCATCATTATGATAAAAATGATGGTGATAATGATGATGGGATGGGGATGATGATGATGGTGTTAATGATGATGATGATGACGACGACGGTGAACACGATATGAACGATGGGCTGGACAATGAGGTGGATAGATTAAAGGGATGATAAAAAGACGTGGCACATAGAGAAACTTAAAATCCGCAATGATACAATGGATATAATGACATCATAAGCTCAGAACAATCACAACCTAACGTCGCATGACCCGAATATAAACCCAAGTTTAATAGAATACCCTTTGTGTCGTACCTTTGTCTGAAGGCTGTCTTGATACCTATTCCCATTTAATTAATGCCCTTTCACAGACACTGTGACGAGGTTGTGCCTCTTCAATGGTTCCTGGGGAAATGGCAACCTGTCCGACTACGGTGAATGCAAGGCCATTACAGATTTTAGCGTAAGTATTTCTTCTGTAGAGTGTTTGAACAATATTTTGGTTGTTGAATACTAAATTCGTCTTGCTATCATATTTTGATCTTTGTCGTGAGGAAGTTTGGATTTATCGGCTTTGTTTGACGGGGGATTAATAATATTGGGGTTATTATCAATCAATAGTGATGTTTGAATATTATGATGATGTTTATGATTTTTCTTCAGGACTCCAATCCGCATGAGAAAGCCTTGGACATCGTCATTTATACGGGTTACAGCCTGTCTTTCACCACCCTCCTGGGGGCGTTCGTCATTCTTGTATATTTCAAGTAAGTCATATGATCTTGTTCAATTAACGATGATACCGATTATGTTTACCTAAGTGCTAAGAAAACAATCATTTAAAAGAAAGAGTATTGTAAATCAGCAAATAGTGGAATTATGCCTTTGACATCATATACGAGGGATTTGTAACGAGTAGATGTGATGTCTTTCGAGGGACAGTAGGCATGGTAGGGCACCAACTTAGAGTCGAACCCGGAACCTATGCTCTCTCACTAAATAATCAATTCACGTAATATTTCCATGGTTGCTGCCCTATTTTGTTTGGGTATCTCATAACAACACAACAAAGGAAGAGGAACAGCAAATATCGCTCTGGAGAGAGAATAATAATAGTCAAACTCTCATTGCCAGAAGTTGTTCATGTTTTTCTATTCAGTAAATTTTGAAAATAATTTTGAAGGTTAATCTGTTGTTTTTTCTTTTCTTTTGATTAAAATGAGATGCGGTTGAGAGAACTCCATTGAATCAGCCGTGAAAATGTCAGGGACTACAGGAAATTGAAAAGTTAATCTTTAATTATTTTGTGTAAAATAAATTTTCTCAAAGGTCATTTCAACAAGTTTTGGTGGGGGCCTATATCCGCCGTTGATTAAATAAGCATGCCAGACAGAATACAAAATAACCATACCGCTCTCTCTCTTCATATCCATATTGCGATGCCCATTTCTTATCTTTCTTTAAATTCTGCATTCCTTCTTGGTTTTCTCTCTCTCACTCTTTTAATCCTTCCTTTCTCCTTCCCTCTGTTTCTCCATTGCATGACCTATTTCTTTCTTTTATCCTTTCTTTCTCTCTTCCTCTCTTCCTCTGTTTCTCCACTCCACGCCATTTTGTTTGTCTCTTGTGTTTCGCGTTGTCTTCCTCGCTTTCTCCCTTCCCCCATTCATCCACTCCATATTTTTTGTAACGTCTCTTGTTTTTCATTCTGCCTTTCTCTATCTCTCTCTCTTCTGCAGGAGCTTACGATGTGTGAGGAACTACATTCATCTCAACCTTGTCATCAGTTTTCTCCTCCTCTATATCATCTTCTTTCTGATGATGATCATAGGTTCTCTTTCTGAGGTAGCCCATGAATCGGTAAGCATTTTTTTGTTTCTTTCTACAAACATGTGAAAATATGGCGCCCTCTCAGTTTCATCGACACTCGAGGCAACATTTTCTTATAATTCCATCTGTCTGGTTTTTCTGAGCGGGCTGTGTGATTCAACATATTTTTTCTTCAATGTTAGAAAGCCTTCGCGATTAGATAGTCTTTCATTAGTTCGTATGCCTTTAGCATTACGTTTTCAATATTTTATATTCTTTACGAATAAAAAGGTGTTAGGGGGACACTCGTTTTTCCGAAGGTTCGTTATGCACAAGGTACATACGTGTAATTCTAAAACACACAATTCCCATACTAGGGGTTTATAATGCCGAACATTTGTTGCATTGCTCCGAAGGTTTGTTATTCCGAAGATTCGATCGTTTATCGGAAGGTTCGTAGTTCCGAAAATGAAATGGTGTCATAATTTCGAAGATGGAATGGGGATCATAATTCCAAATATCTTGAGTTCTGAAACCCCTCTCCCCCTCCCCCCCCCCAAAAAAAAAAAAAAATAAAAAAAAATAAAAAAGACAAGAAAAAAAGAACAACAGCCACAATAGGATGAATAATAATAATAATAAAATAATAATGTGAAATAGAACGACGCTGTATTCAATGGATAAACTGTACATATATTATTGAAATACAGCAGAAAAGGGCATTCCTATATACTATCAATTATGGCCATTTATGTAATGATAACATTTAATGAAATTAAGTAGAATTTCACAATCAGATAAAGTAACATTATGGATAATAACTTTAATATGCATATTATCTTATCAATGAAACTCCTATCCCATTTCTATTCACTTAATTAATGCTGACAAGCCTGTTCTTATAGGTAATATTTCAGATGACATCCTATTATCTGCAGGGATAGTATCCATTAGATTACTTGGGTACCCGATATCTTACAGATGATAACTTTTTCCAAGTCTTCGACGTGTATGGCTATAATTAGTTGCGCGGTGTTATTTTACATCTTTCTGGTAAACATATCGGAGTTATGAGCCTGCTTACAATAATTATATATACCAACAAATCTCTTCTCTCATTTCTTGCGTATCTTGTTATCTTATCTTCTTGTTTAGTGGTACTGTCTGCTACAGGCGACAGCTGTGTACTATATCAATCTCACCAACTTCTTTTGGATGTTCGTAGAGGGCCTCTATCTCCATACCATGGTGGTTCGAGCCCTCACCGTTCGGCGAGAGAAATTTTGGGTGTATTGCGTTATAGGCTGGGGTAAGTGAACGAATCTTTAAGCAGTCGGTAAAGCCAGATATTGGGGGAGGGGGGGGGGGGGTGACATGTTCCGATTGGCAGAACATAAAATATTGTCATATTGTCCTGTTTGTACCTTTCTAGAAAAGGTATGTGGATGGAGTTTAAAATCTTCATTTTTATTCTTGTTAAAATCATAATCACGATTATAAAGCAAACTCTTGATTTCCCATTGACACACGACAGGTAGCACATAGTCAACTTACAAGTTTTTTCCCTATGGTTGGTTCTTGAAGGTTTGTTATACATTTCTAACAAGTTTTGAAAATAAACCTGAAGGGTGGCAATACTGTTTGGAATAAAACTCAATGTTGTTGATTTAATTTTGTTATTGTTGTTGCATGAGAAAGGCATCTCTTTTCAATCGATAATATAGGCGCATGTCGGTTCCTGAATTCATTTGGGGGGGGGGGGGGGGGATTGCATGACGAGAAGCCAAGAGAACCTGTTTTTCACACCAGTTTATTTTATTACTATTGCATTCCAGGGGGTGTTTCACAAAGAGTTAAGTTGGACTTAAAGTCGCACTTAAATTTCTAGTTGGTGCTGTATATTACGCATCCCCACCGCATTGGTCAGATCATGCTCAGGGGACGCGCGCTATTGGGAAGTCTATCAATGAGATTACGCGTTAAATACCGGATGCGCATTGGCGCTTAGTCATGATTCTAACCCTTTGTGAAACACCCCCTGTTTATTCTTTAAAAGAGTATGCTCCCTCTTAAAACTCAAATAGTGGGGTTTAAATTTGACTTAACTTCTAAAGAGACTACAAATCATATCATTTTATGTTTTACTAATCAATGTAAAATATTGTTTTAATTTTTCCAGAATCATACATTCAAATGAAATATATATTTTCTTACCTATATTTGATTGTTTTGTTTTGTTGAAGGAGTACCTGTGATATTTTCAGTGGCCTATGCTATTACTGTCACCGTGACAGCATTGTCCACCCCTGCAGAAGATAAGTAAGCAATTTTTTCTTTCAATTTCCAATTTCGAATGATAGAGAGCGAATTGAGCAAGAGAGAGAGAGAGGGGAAGGGGGGGGGGGGGTGGGGGCGGATAAATCAGACTCCGCAGGTTGATTCCTTTTACCCATTATGAATAATTAGGTACAAATGTGGTTATGAAAAATAATTGTACTTATATTAAGTACATTGTTTATGTATGTATAGTTAATATATAAATTAAATGATGGTAAAAGTAAATGATGGTGATAATGATTTTATATATATATATATAGAAACCCCTAATGGGTACATTAGGAGGACAGTTTTTGTCTCATTTCTATAGACAACTGTCGACCTAATGACACCAACTGTCTACCTAATGTAGGGGTCGCTATTATGACGGAATAAACCGCATTGTTAGGTGTCGACCTAATGTACCCTTTAGTAAAATATATATATATATATATATATATATATATATATCTGTGTGTGTGTGTGTATATATATATATTTATCTATGTTGTATTTATTTATTTATACTTTATATGTTTAATATGTAAACGATGTGGAAGACTGTATTACCCGGTCATTCAAAAATGTGACATCATTGAAGAAAATGAAAATAAATGTAAGATTTATTGCATTTTTAAATTCCTTTTGCCCATCATGAAACAGCTGTCTATCAAAGAGCAATGCGGACTATATAATTCGAGTGCCTATCATAGCTGTAATTTTGGTGAGTACGATGAATCTCAATCTACACAAATACTATTATATAAATATATATACGTCAGTGACTTCCTCTCGCTTGAACAGGTTTTCTATTTTGTTATGTGTATATACACACATATATATATATATAACTCTATATATTCTTAGATTTTTAGAGTCATTAATTTCATTAATGTCTTAATATTAAAGTGATGTGTCAGTTGTGTGTTTGTTTCTTTAAGATCTAATTTTTTGAACAACAGATATTCTGAAAATACAGCCTAAAATTAGTGTATTCTATCAATTTACAATAGAGAGCAGCATTTATTGTTTGTGTTGGTCTGAAAATGCCTTTATATTTTCTTCTTTTTTTTCTCTCGCTTTCATTCTCTATCTCCTTTCTCACTTTCCATCGCTTTGCCCTCCCTTTGCCCTCCCTTTCTGTCCTTTTATTCCCCTGTCCTCTCTCCCATGTTTTCCTCGGCAGTGCATCCACAACCTTTCACACCGGGCCTGCGTGGAGTTTCGTTGTGCGGCGTACCGACTACGCCGAGCTTACGCTGCCCTGTGCCTACGCTGTGCCTATGCCTACGTAAACTGGCCTTCGTGGCAATACACCGTGGGACGCACAAAATTAAACATGTTTAATATTTTCGCGTACTTTCGGCGTAGAGCACTGGACGTACAAATAGACACGCAAGTCTATGCGACACTACGATATTGTACGCCATGCCTATGCAATAGTACGTTACCCTACGCCAGTCCGACGATAATCCTTTGAGGCGTAGTGTTCCGTATGGAAGGCGTGGTGCTGCATACTTTTGCTTAGTATGGGTTCGGCATAAGCAAACCTACGTACGCCAGACCTACGTATTCGACGCAACCCTACGCCTATTATACGCAATCCTACGTGGAAGTACGCAACTTGCATATGTCGTAGGTACGCGTTGCCTATGCACAGGGTACGCAAACATACGCCGTCGTACGCCAGCCTATCTATAACCTACGCAGGAACTGCGCCTGTACGCGTGTAATTTCGGCGTACTCGGTACGCCGCACAACGCAACTCTACGCAGGCCCAGTGTGAAAGGGGTCAGACTTTAAACGCTACATACGTGTTATTACAATGTTTCTGTTTCTGTATGGAGGTGTATCTTGGTAAAATCTGGACACCTATAATTTCTGGTGATGCTGCCCCCAGTGTTCCGTCTTTTATAGGGTAAAAGGCCATATTTGGGGGGGGGGGGGGGGGGGGTAGTGTGCGCTCTAGCGGTCACATTTCTAAACGGATTTTGTTCAAATTTTGCATGAAGGTGTCTCTTGGTGTAATCTAAAACCTATATTTTTTGGTGATGCTGCCACTAGTGTCCCGTCTTTTATAGGGACAAAGGTCATATTTCAGGGGATGGCGTGAGTGCACTCTGCAGGCCACATTTATTAACTTTTATAAGTCGACATGGCGACATAAATTATCTTGCCAAGTCGACTTAACAAAAAAATCATGTCGGCATGGCGACATAAATTATCTTGACAAATCGACTTCCAACAAAATATGTCGTCATGGCGACATAACTTTGTTTTAAGTCGACTTGGTAAGATAATATATTTCGCCATGACGACGTTTTTGGGGGGATGTCGATTTGGCAAGATAATGCATGTCACCATGAAGACATAATTTTTTTTGGTTAAGTCAAATTGGCAACATAATTTATTTTGCCTTGTCTTCTTATAAAAGTTAATAAGTCGATATGGTTATATGTCGACCAAATATGGATATTAAGTCGACTTGTCATGTCATCAAGTCGAATGTCACTTTAACGCTTCCGTAGATAAAGGTTCAATTGACCTTAATACGCTTTCAATTGTGCGAAAAATAATGCGCGAGTCTGTGAGATTTTAATTGTTAAACATCTGAAATAGAGCGTCAACCAAAACAGATGTTCGTGCGCGTACAAATCGGGGTCATTTCAGGGTTATTTGTAGATATACTAATTACAGCTGGCTAATTCATGCCCAGTGATACATTTTGATATATTTGCCTTTCTTTTATCCAGGTCAACGTGTGCTTCATGATTCATATTATGGTCATTCTCGTCACAAAACTGAGGGCGTCACATTCCTTTGAAACGCAACAATACAGGTAGGTATACCTGTCAAGTCGACCTTGACCTTGACCTTGACGGACTTTTTGTAATGTGGCATATTCGCTCAACCTGTAAAGTATCCTCAATCATTTCTACCTGAATGTGTAGTTATTATTCTTATAATATACCACAAATGTGAACTGAGACCATCCTCCCCCCATACATTCGAATTGCTCTGCCTATGCCTATGCTCCTTCTGGTAACTGCTTTTCTTGGGTCTTTTTAACGTTGTCCAACAGGAAAGGTGTACGTGGGATCGTAGTGCTGCTGCCTTTACTCGGGGCGTCCTATTTCATGCTCCTACTGGAGCCTAGCCCGGAGCAACCGAACGTCTCCACCTACGTCTACCGCTACCTGAATGCATTCCTGCAGTCCACCCAGGGCTTCTTCGTCGCTATCATCTATGTTTACATGAATCAAGAGGTAAGAAGGTCCTCCCCTGACTGCTAAGAACTACTGCAAAGGCAGATCTAGGGTGCCCCAATCTTTCGGAGCCATCGGAAGGACGATTTTAGATTTAATGGCGGGGGGCGGGGTTACCTTTTTATTTGTTTCCCTCCTCAAATAATTTTTTTCCCTGTCGAAAATAATTTCAAACAAATTTTGGACAATCCTTGATCCGCCCGTAGTATTGTAGATTTGTTGGTATTCATGCATGTGTTTGTCTCTTCTATTTTTTTTTACATTTTTCAGTCAGAAAAGCAAAGTGATAATCACTGAGAGTGTTAAAGGAGAAGTTTATCATCAGAAATGCTCTTGCGTAATCGAACATGGACGAAAATGCGATCCACACTATCAAATACTTTTTCAGTATCGCAATTTGAACTAAATTTTGTAGTCACCTTGATCAAGCATAATACAGAAGGACGTAGTTTGAGAAAGAAAATAATATTGCAAGATGTGAGATGTTGAAATTCTTCTTTACCGCATTTTCCCTTTCTCGTTTAGGTACAAAACGTTATCAAAAGATTATTGAGGAGATGGCGAGAAGAAAACACGCTACCCTCACGGCACAACATCTCTAGAAGAGGATCACACTCCCGCCAGAATAGCCTTGCAAACAACCTGTCTCACTTTAGAAGAGGGTCGAATGAGGACACATGCTCTACCCTCAAAACAACGCTGTCCTCCAAACACGAGCATGGTGGTGACCACGTGGGGAACGGGAAAGTCCCGAGTTACGTCAGCATGGGACGAAAAGAGGAGCTGGTTCCCTTGAAACCCGTCCCAGAGGGCAGCAACCCGTCACTGCCAGAAAAACTACCAGATTGGCCAGCCCCGGAGTCCACGCCGATCATTCTAGACAAGGAAACAACGGCGCTCACGACAGGGGAAGTGTTACCGGAGAACGACAACAGCGTCCTTCAGGACAATGGCCGAACGGAAGAAGCGCAGGAGGAGATGGGATTTCGAAGCGATGATAATTACGTGACCGATGACCACGACTTGGATCATCCGGTTGGTGTTGGATCGGATGAAGCGCTGATCGTCCATGGGAACACGCCTGTTATGGAGCAGAATTTATTCATCCAGGACAAACTCGCGCGTGAAAACAATAACGTCCAGAGAAACGGAACCACGGTCAATGGTTCCGACGAAAACTTACTGGCAGGACAAGTTGGCACGTTGAACGCCAGCAAGGAAAATATGCCGAGCGGTGGTGACCAGCCTTTCGAAGCCAACCAGAACAATAGCAACAACACGCATCTTCCATGTATACTGAAAAGCCCGAACGAAAGGCATTGTTCCAGTGGCAAGAAACACGTTGCCTTTGTGTGTCCAGATATTAAAGGGGATGTTCAGTCATTTCCAGAACAGTTCTTTGAAGACTCTGAGTTTGACTCGTCTTTCAGTGCGAACCAGTCGCTTGGACTCTCACCGGAGCCTGCTTACACTTGCAGCACCATCGCGTCAGACCCATGGACGCGGGAAGGTGACAAGTCGAAGTGGAGCCCAAAGATCCTGTTTAAACGACCAAAGTGTTACGGAAGTCCCTCCTCTCAGAGGTTGGTTCGTCCTGCCTCTAGCGATCAAGGCAGGAACGGACGAATCAAGCTTCCGAAATCGCCGGCTGGAACTCCTGTATGACTAGCTCAGCAATTGGACGGTGACAAAGAATCTATTTGCGACTTTATTTAATGACAATTTGACCTTCTTTTAAGGGGCATGATTATTTCTGCAACATGAACCAGTGAGTATAAGCAAGTCTGTGCTCAAGTGAACATCCTTTCGAGATGAGCTCGAAAGCTCTTTTGACCAAGCAGGATTATGAACGCGTAACGCGACTTCAATGTGCATTGATAATTCACACAGCGGATAGCTAGATGCCGGGAAGGGGAGTTGGTAGATGGCACCAATATGAACCTGCATGTCATGCTTGTATACATGTGATTAACAGGACGGTGTCAATAGGCCGCACGCCTTTCCATGATGATCACGTGATCCAAAGCCGAGTGCCTCCGAGTTATTTCTTTGATATTTGTACAAAATATTAGCAAATCCGATTTGCTATATCTTATTCTTTTCGACCCAGTCGTTGGCCTAGCACTCTGCTGTCCTGAAGTTTCGCCTACAAACCCAGCAACAGAACCCAGCTCCAGAGTTTCAGTAGCGACGAGCGTCGCGGGCAAAATGGAGCTCGCATGAGCAAACCAGTCACTTGAGCGTGAACTGCCCTCTGTTGTTCTACCCAATTTGTCTCAGAGGATTTGTTCAACTGTACTGGAATATGTCCAAACACTGTCTGATAATGTGCATACGAGGAGTACTTGTGTTAAGTCTGTTGTGTATTGATGTGTATGCATTTTGCTGATGTAACCAAGAAGAAAAAGTCATCCATAACCATATTCTTTACCAATTATTGTAAATAGTTTAGATGCACGGTTTACAGGGACTCTATGGTAAACTACTTTTATTTTTTAAATTCGATTAAAGAAAGTGCTTCTTCAAATATTCCTATTTTGGAATAGAAATTTTGCTGTGTATCTGACATTTTCCTTAATATCACACAGACACTGACAAGACCAAGGAAAATAAGACCAACCAAATGAAATTAGAGTTCGCATTGAAGTTTAGCTATGATATTCATTTGCTTAGCTGTTCTTTTAGGAGAACTTGTCGTCCATTCCGTGATTTTCGTTGTTGTGTATAGCAATTTTTAAGGGATATTCAACCGCAGATTGTGGACGTTTTTATGCCGCGAGATTGCACCGCGATCGTTACCTGATCATGCCGTAGCCCCGCGGGATGCAAACTTCGGACAGACTGGTCGCCGCGCAACATGCACGCTCAGCCTGAGCTCGAGCTCTCGTGCGAGCTTTGGTTGGCTTCGTAATTGTAATTACAGTGGTCCGACGGATGCCTTCGACGCACAAACTTTGTATACGAGAGAATGGGGTTTATGCAATCCTGACATATTCCTCAAAGCCGCCTGGTGGCGTATCCCTTGTATAATTTTTCCCTCCAGGAAAAGTTCTTTTTTGATTGGTCAGGGTTGTGGTATTTGGCAGAACTGTGTGTATCAGAGAAAGAAAAGAAAATTAGGTATAAATAATATGATCGCAAGAATTTGTTTTCCTTGTTAGTTTCATGATAGTTGCTTAGATTTATTTCCTTCATTTTCTTTTTGCAAGTTTTTGCAAACATCTCCAGTGATTAAAGCTATGTAAATACCAAGTTTATATCACTTTTGCCCTTTATACAGAAATGCTGATCCATGTTAATTGCTGCATGTGTGTATAAGTTGCAATCAATGTGTACTGAAATTATTCGTTGTACTATGTGTTGTTTTTGCTTTGTTTACTTTTATTTTCCATGCTTCCTTGAAAAATCGCAAAAATAGGACGACATGTTTGGTTGTTATTATTATGTATGGGAGAAAATTGTGGACTAAGACGTATAATTCCTTTTCTCGTCGCGCTATAAAAACTACATAGCTAACAACAAAACAATTGTATAGTGTCATAAAATGTTCAAGGGTATTATTTTGCGATTTCTAGCCCGTTATTAAACGGAATACAACATGACGCTGGGTAGAATCGGTCCAAATTTGAGTTTATTTTTTATCCCTTGTTCAGTTTGAAGCCGGGTTGAACAGAACTATTAGAATACAGAACATACGTTGGGATATTTTTTATTGGCATTTTATTCTCCTTGTTACCCATGTTGATTGTAAATTAAAGGAAAAAAATATCATTGGCTTTTGTTCTGCTTTTCAAAACTATAGATCAGTAGATGGGGAAGTGTTAATGATTTAAAATAAACTGAAATAGAACTACGAAACATTGAATTGACTCAGTTGTCGTTACAGTACTGTCTGTTATAGCTTGTTATCAAATCCACAGGAAGATAACATGTTTCCTGCATTCCTTCGTCCTTGGATGAGTTCATGTTCTATTTTTGTTATACCATGCCCCACCCCATGTTTGATATGGCTTTCTCCATATCAGTGAATTAATGGTTTATCAATCAGGAAATATCAATGTAATGTATATAAATGATTAATAAAATGTTATTTGTTATATTGTTAGCTAATTCCAACAGACTGTTCTGTTAAAATAATGCTGCCTTCATCGACTGAGATATGTGTTGTTTCTACGATTGTTGAAATACACTTTCCATTATGACAAAAAATGTGTATATTCCCTGAAACAACAACAAACATATTGTATTTACTGTGGTGGAGGAATTTTCTCTTCCAACAACGAAAACAGAAACCTCATAGCGAGTTTTCATTACTGACTTATATTGCAATTATTTTGTGTATAATCATATGTCTTGGTATTATGTATGCATAGTGAATATATATATATGTATATGTGTGTATACAATGTACGTATATGAATACAAATTATACGTTTTTTTTTTCTAAAGAATATAATCATGAGAAATATTTTTATTACTACACGAAATCAAATGAGAAAGGCAATTGGAAGTATTTAGATATATTCAGCATTGACACGATGAAATGTGTAAATTCACACTCACACGATGCGTCATTTGCTGACGTTTTGACAGCGTCAGGGACTGGTATGGTTTTTGGCGCGTCATGAAAGAAAGAGTGTTATCGTTTCAAACAGTGATTGCAAAGTGACCAGTGCAGACAATACTCTTAATATATGACGTATGGGTTGATTGCCTTCACAGGCTCGATTAGCGCAGGTACTGACGCAATCGAAATGACGCGTCGTGTGAGCCGGGCCTAATATGTCTGAGATCACAATTGTATGTATTGTATAATAATGTTTCACTGTGTAGTGGAATGTTAGCATCTCACTTTAGAAGGGGCGTGGTGATATAGGTTTTCTTCTGGAAGCGCGCGTGTACCCGTTGCACAAAGGGGTGTTGTTAAGCTGACGTAGGAATGCGTCAAGAACTGGCGCGGTTTTGGACGCGCTGTGTGAGAGTGATATCGTACAGATAGTAAATGCAACAGTGCAGATACTATACGTTCAATGACAGGTGCATGCACGAATTGCCTTTACACTGTTCATTTAATTGACGTGGATCATAACGCAAATGAAATGGAGCATTGTGTGCAAGGGGTATTATGTGATTCACTATGTATTTATGTCGATTTGGGGCTTAATGTGGAAGCGTTGTTGTCGAGTGGATATGCTCCTAGACTATTCTGAACCCTAATGCAAATCTTAACCCGCAGTAGTGAAATATCTTTTGGCAAGACATTAAAATCAATTTCCCACCCTTTATCCAAGTGTATCCAAAGCACCTAGTAATTGGTGCTTATTACACAATATATGCACTGAATACCATCAGCATAAACAGACGGCGGCTTGGTTAATGCAGAGATAATGATAGAGCGGTTAGAGAATCACTTGGAATGGATATCAGCGCATTGAATTGATTTTGGTCTATATATTGTTAACAGTATTATAACTATTGCAATCATATCTATTCGTCTCTAGTGCTCAGCATATCCATAATAGAATGATACGAGATTCGACGTCCAAATTTATTTGCCAAGTGGTAGCCGTGCTCTGGAGAAAACCTAGCCCTCGACTTTAGTGTAGTTACATGTACATTACTTTTGTATGCATGCAGCTCTAGCTGTTGCGCTAAATTTATTTTGATCTATAAAATACCACAAACTTTAAAACCTCGCTATATCATGGCTCAAAATGATGACGTAGATATGCATGAGAGTGGACTGGGAAATATTCTCTGTACATTGAAGCATCTAAGCAAGTTTCAATTCTCGATACACGTTTGTAATTTGACCAAAAAAAAAAAAAGAAATATGAAAATGCCCGAAAAATACAAGATAATTTCGATAGGTATAATTCATGAAAATCAAATCATTAGAATTAATCTGAATAGTTTCCTCCGAGTTTCATCTCACGGTTAATTTCGTGCTTTAATCATTTTCTTCTTTTCCTTCCTCTTTACTCATCTTATTGTTTGTTTGTTTCGTCTTCCCCTATTTTGTCTTCTTTTTCTTCTTCGTTTCTTTTCTCTCTGTCTCCTTAAATCTTCCACCTTTATGAATTTGCTTTCATCTCCCCCCCTTCCTCCGTCTTCTCTTCACCCTCCTCTTCCCTTCTTCTTCTTTCCCTTCTCCTCCTTGTTCTTGTTCTTGTTCTCTTTTCTTGTTCTTGTTCTCTTTTCTTCTTCTTCTTCTTCTTCTTATTATTATTATTCCTCTTCTTCTCCTACTTCTAGAACAGAGGAGCTTAAACTCACCACTTATCTGCGCAATATTTATATGAAAATAGATATAATATCATTTCGTTTTTGTGGGATGGGTGGGTGTAATGACAAAGACACATATTCTAGGCTGCTCGTTTGATAGAGCTCCGATGATTGAATAATTTTGATCGTCTTATATCTGATACCGAAAAGCCCCTTCGGTTGGCTTTGCGGTCTAGATTGCAAGCTAAGTTCGGAGACCTTGCTGCAGCGAAAAGATGGGGATTCCAAGTCGCAGTAGCTTCAATTAGAACAAAAACTTGTGCATTATGTACATTTATGATGTAAATGTATTTTTAAAACTTTGTTGAACTTTTGTGTTGTTGTTGCTGTTTTATTATTCCTTTTATCTGTTATGATATTAATAATGGTGGCTTCTTGTATAGCACTCATGTCCGTCACGTTGCGACATTCCTGGCGCTCCAACATTATTATCCCAGTCAAATCTTACCCATCTATAGCGTTCCCAGGGGCGTTGCTAAAAGGGGAGGGATGGGAGGGGGTGACACCATCATTCCACTTTGTCTTTTCATCAAATATTTCTTTTTTTAAAGCTTGCATCAAATCGCGAAGTTGATGTTTTTTCTCTCTTTTCCTTCTTGTTGTCATTAAAGAAAAGGAAACTCTGTCGGGAAATTTGAAAATCTGTCAGTCAAGTTGACCCTTGTCGGAAAATTATTAGGTGACTTGTCGGCAAATAATTGTCTGACACCAGCCCCTCCATCCAGAATGACTTGGCGATGCCCTTTTGTATCGAGTATGGGGTTTACATGTAAACATCTATTGAGAAGATACCAATAAATCTATCTCTTTTCTCGCCTCCTCTAATATGAACATGAATTATGAGAACGTGAACTTCTTTTACAAGGCACTCAGCATAATTATATACGGCACAGCTTTCCTTTCAACTACAACACAAACACTAATAATTCATACCACTCTGCTTGATGCTAATCTTTTAAGCCAAGAAAATATGGGAAATAAAAAAACACTGGTGTTGGTATGATTCTACAACTCATATTATTTTATTCGGTGTGGCAATGTTAACTATCAACGCAGTATGGAATATGTGACGTCGAATTGCCTATACCTGTCCACATGGAATTCATTGTGAATTTGTGATGTCCTTTTCTATTATAGCCTTTCACTATGCTGTTAATCGTGTATAAAAAATTTATTCGATAAAAATGTATTACTCGTGATATGTTTATGTGGTGAAAAATGGAGTGTCGTTTCAAGTTGCTCAACGGGAAGAAAGTGAGGTGGTCTTTTGTAAATATACTTATGAACAAAAAGATACTGAAGATTTTACGTACCATACTGGTGTTGATGAAAGGGAAATAGGGGTTTCTTTTCTTTTCTTTTCTTTTTTTTTTGTCTGAAGGATATGCATTAAAAGCTGATTTAAACAGGAATGCCTGTTGTGAAAATGTGTTTTATTTCGTTTTCGTAATGTTATGATTTTTTAATTTTAGATATCTCCATAAAGAGGAACCGGTTAAGTGAAATATTTCATGCGACTATGATCGTTTCATTCTATCTTTTTAATTTGCTTTTTACATGAACTATGAATAATTCAAATATCTTATTTCTTCCAATTATAATCATAGTTAACATGGTTGTGGTCCTCTTTTCAAATAAAAGATGAAAGTGTTTAAATGAGTAATGTACTTACCTACGTTAGACTGATTGAACAAATATAATTATATCGGAAAAACACTTCACTTTAGTGAGTGGACAGGTCCTCTTCATGCCGTTCTGGGTGTGGAAATAGGGTGGATACTTTTTTCTTCTCGAGGGATTATGTTCTTTATTCTTTTCTTTTTCTTCTGGTTCTTGTTGTTCTGATTCTTGTTCCTCTTCCTCCTCCTTTTACTTCTTTTTTCTTCTTCTTCTTCTTCTTCTTCTTCCATTCGTAACGTACGTACTTTCTGAGAGCTCTTAAGTATAAAGTTGGATTTTTACTTTAAGTTAGATATTGACCTTTTACGGTTCATGTACCTTATTTATTGTTGTTACTTATACATTTATTGATACGTTCAGACCATTTCCACCAAGTTTTTTTTTTTGTATCTCTTATCGTTTTTTAAGCTTTAGTTTGAATCTCAAATTATCTGTGTTTGTTGCCTGTAACATGGCCGGTGTGGCCGATCAGGCCTCCCGGGACCTGCCGGGGACCAGCTCGGCTGACGGGTCTAGGCCGGCTACCGAGCCGTCTAAGCCGGTAAGCAGAAACAATGGAATTTCGTTCAGTGTAGCAGCCGACATCTCAATTCATGAATATGTAAAAGCTTTTTCACTGACTACACCTGCTAGTCGCATTCTGTCGGCTTCACGCATTAGTAATCAGCGCATTGCTATTTATCTCCGTTCAAAAGAAGACGTTCTAAGTGCTGTTAACAATGGACTGACACTTCGTAATACTTTCATTCAGGTATCACCTCTTTTCTTGCCGAGCACTCGGCTTGTTCTCTCAATGTATATTCTGAAATTACAAATCAAGTTCTATCGAAACACATTGCAAGTTTCTGCAAAATAGTCTCCCAAATTCGTCCAATTCCTTTAGGTTTCAAGGACAGAGACTTTGCACGTATCTTATCATTTCGCAGACAAGTTCAGGTTTTGTTAAACCCCAATGTTACTCCACCCAAGCACATTAATTTTTCTCACGAGGGCGCCAATTACCGCGTTTTCCTATCCACAGAGTCAGTACACTGCTTTCAGTGTGGGGAAGTGGGACATATCAGCCGGCAATGCAAAAAGGCTTTACCAAAGGAAATGCATGATCGCCATGATCAACACGAAACTCGTGACCGAGCCTCCCCAAAAGGCAAATCCGACCCCAAACATCACCATAAAAGATCAAAACCAACCCAATCTGAACTCCAAGATAGCTCCGCGCAAGAAGGCCGGTAGGGAGGTGCAAAGCCGACCCCCAACGTCGGCTCATGCCTTCGCCCTTGCCCGTTCAAAAACGCTCGAATGCAACCACGGTAGACGAGTGCTTACCCGGCCTTTCAAAAGCACATCCCTCTGCCAATGTAGGCCTAACTAATCTCATTACTCCCACTGGTATTAATAGCCCCACAAACCAGTCACCCTGAGGCTCACCACCTCATCCTACTAGACTATTTCCTGATGTTGTTGCGAGTAAAAGAAAACAAACGTCTGTCTCATCTCCTAAACAGACACTTACTCCCCTTCTTTCTCCCACCCCTCCACGGAAATTACAGAAAAGAGTCTTTACTCCTGTCAACTCGAGTCCGTTTTCTCCATTAATAGCATCACATCCACCTACATCAACCCAATCCACACAAGCTACACACCCACCAACACCAACCCATTCCACACAAACCATGCTCTCACTGTCACCAACCCTATCCACATCAACCACGCACTCACTTACACCAACACAATCTACACAACTCTCAAATCCACCAACACCAACCCTGTCTACGCCAGTCTCACACCTACATTCGCCAAATCAATCCACCCCAGCTTCCACTGTAGATACGGCTGAGACCGATGTGCTGATGTGGGAGGACACTGATGATGAATCAGCTGACTGGTTTTCGTCCTTTCCATCAAGTAAGGGTCCCCTCTCTGACAAAGAGATCATTAAATTCCTTAAAACGGTTAAAGCTTCAAAGAAACCCATATTGATTGCAAAGAAGTTTGCCCCTAACATACCTGGACTTGTCCGTCAATTACGACCTTTGCGAAACAGTCCACTGTTTAAGAAAAGCACTCAACAAAGAATACAAAAATTAATCCGAAAACTGGAAGATTGTTTGTAATTATTCACTTTCGTCATGGATAATCTTAATTTAGTGCATTTTTTACTCTACTCATTATGGCACTATCAGGAGGTTGCTCATCTGCAATGAAAAATGCCTCAATATTTACTTACGTTGAGAATATTGCTTTTATGCCTGATATTATCTTCCTTCGAGAAACGAATAATTTATCAAATAGTTCCACTTGTTGGAATGTTTGGTCTTCTTATAATGCTTTTTGTTCTCCAAGCCATGCTCGCGGTTCTGGAGTAACCACTTTAGTTAAAAATACTAAAATGTGCATCATAGATAATTCTGTCATTATTGATGGTCATTTTTTGTACGTTAAGATTGATTTTAATAGTGTCATATACCATTTATACAATATTTTAATCCCTCAAGATGATAATTTTGCTATTACAGTAATAAATTCATTTTCTTCTCATTTAGCTTCACGCACAGAAGGCAGTATATTAATTGGAGGTGATTTTAACTGCACACTAAATCCCTCTCTTGATCGTTTTCACATGTCTACTGAACATAGAGTATAGTCTCTAATGCTCTCAAGCATGCCATTCATCAAGCTCAGGTGTGTGATGTCTGGCGCAGAATGCACCCTTTTGAAAAACAGTTTTCTTGGCAAAGGAAGAACCCTCAGCACTTACCAAGTTTCGAAGGCTAGACTTGACTCGCTTCTATCTACCCATTAATATAATGCCTTCCATTGCTTCTTGTTCAATTATACCTTGCTCCCTTTCTGATCATTCTGCCATTCTCTTGAAAATTAAACTCCCTTCATCAAAACAAAGAAGAAGCGCCTATTGGCATTCCAATAATTCCCTATTAGAAGATGAAAACTTTATAAGTATTATCACATATTTTTGGTATGATTGGCAAAAACAAAAAGCCTGCTTTCCTGACCTTCTTTCGTGGTGGGATTTCGGCAAATCCCATATTAGATCCCTCAGTCAAATGTATGGCTCAAAAATAGCTCATGAGAGAAGAGAATGTCTTTTGAATATTAACAAAATGATCAATGAACTGTATTCTACGGTGGCTGATTTCCGCCAAGGTTTTTTTTGTTTAGTACGCGTAATAACGCCCTAAATTACGGCGATATAACACCCTAATAGGGCGTTATTACGCCGTAATTTAGGGCGTTATAACGCCGTAATAGGGCGTAATATCGCCGTAATAGGGCGTTATAACGCCGTAATAGGGCGTTATATCGCCGTAATTTAGGGCGTTATAACGCCGTACTGAACAAAGAAAAAAAAAAACCTTGGCGGAAATCAGCCACCGTAGTATTCTGCTCCAGACCTCACACATGACATTCAACAAACACTTGCTGAACAAAGAGATGAACTCAATATTCTTATAAAAAATCAAGCCAAAGGAGCCTTAATCAGATCGCGATTCAAATATGTCAATGAAAGTGATACAAGTTCTAGCTTCTTTTATAATCTTGAGAAATCAAACTCCACATCCAAAATTTTGTCTAGACTACGATTACCCTCGGGTACTATTACAGAAGATCAAAGTGATATTAAGAAGCACGTTCGAGAATTTTATAAAAATCTCTATGATCACACTCTTATTGATGAAAAATCTCTTAATATAATTCTGCAAGATCTTAATAAACTTGACCCAGAAGTTTCGAAAAATCTCGATGCAGATTTAACAATTCAGGAGGTTACTACTGCTGTTAAAGAGCTCGGTTCTAACAAATCGCCTGGTTTAGATGGCTTATCAACCGAATTTTACCAAACTTTTTGGCCCCTCTTGAAACATGATTTTCTATCTGTTATAAAATTTGCCATTACTTTTGGAACTCTTCCACGATCTTTTTCCAGGGCTGTTATTACTCTCATTCCAAAGAAAGGAGACCTGTCAGACATTGCCCATTGGCGACCAGTCTCCCTTCTTAATAATGATTACAAAATATTTGCAAAAGTACTTGCTAATCGATTAAAACTTTGTGTAGATGATTTAATTCATGAAGACCAAACATATTGCGTACCAGGTCGAATAATTTATGATAATGTAATTTTGATTCGAGATGTAATTAGTTTTGGTAATAACAATAATTTACCTCTTGCTGTTGTTAGTCTTGATCAGAAGAAGGCGTTTGATAATGTTAGCCACAATTATTTATTCAATACTATGAAAGCCATGGGCTTTGGTGATTTATTCTTATCTTGTATCAAATTATTGTATATAAATGCTGAAAGCCTTGTCAAAGTATGTGGCTCTTTGACTGCACCTTTTTCTTTTAAAAAAGGTATTCGCCAAGGTTGCCCTCTATCGGGTCTCCTTTATTCTATAGCTATTGAACCTTTCCTCAATTGTTTAAGACGAAATCTTCAAACCTCTGGCGTTACCCTACCGAATACAAACAAAGTTTGTTCTGTTTCAGCTTATGCTGACGATATCTCTATATTTGTCACCAATGATTCAGGGTTTAATATTATTCAAACTGTATATAACTTATTTAGTAGTGCTTCTAATGCCTGTCTTAATTATAATAAATCTAAAGGTTTGTGGGTCGGATCTTGGTACAGACGAAGTGACAAACCACTAAATTTTCAATGGAACAATGAAGGGCTCGTTCTCTTGGGAGTTCACATTGGTATAAGTCACACTTTTATGAATCAAAATTGGATAAAATGTAAAGATAAATTGAGCACAACTCTTTCGCGATGGATGTCTCTTGCGAACATACTTTCTTTTAAAGGTAAAATACTAGTTGCTAATCAGTTAGCTGCTTCCAAAGTTTTTCATTGTCTTGCAAATCTCTCTCCGCCTAAACATATTATAAATGAACTCCAAAATCTACTAATCAATTTCGTCTGGTCCAACAAAAGACCCCTCCTTAAAAAACAAATTCTGTATCAAGAAATTGAAAAAGGTGGACTTGGTCTGGTGTGCCTCCAAGCACGAGTTTTGTCATTTCGTTTTAGATTTCTCCAACGTTTCCTCAATCTCTGCACACACCCTGCATATGTGTTCTGTTCTTACAATTTAAAAAAATTATATGAAACTGGGATTTGATTTTCAGTTGTTTCTCATTAATCTTCTCCCAAACTACTTTACTAGTTTATCATGTTTTTACTCTGAAATACTGAGTGCTTGGTTATCCTCCGGAGCTCACGTAGAAAGTACGTATTTTACACTCAACCATGTGTTAAACATTCCGTTAAGCTATCCTCCTTTGGTATCACATACGTTAGAGGGCGCTGCGGCTTTCCCTGCTACATCTCCTTCTTCTCCTCCTTCTTCTTCCTCCTCCTCCTTCTGCTCCTCCTTCCGCTCATTTCCCCCTACTTTTGATAAAGTGGAGCTTCGGGTTCTGAAGATAACCACAGTCGAGTTTTAGTGCATGTACGCCTAGAGCAAATGCATAATTATTGCAACCTTTAAACAATAGTACATAATTAATCCAGTATACATGCAGGGCACTACAAAAAGTACAGTTAAAACAAGCAAACGGCAATCAAGCTCCAGAATTTATACAAATCATCAGACCATAGGTGGATCCAGGGGGGGGGGGGGCTGCGTGAAAAAACAACTTTTCTTACTGGTAGATGGGGACAGAAGCCCCCTTTCGGCATGTTTGGTTTCGTCAGAGATTGTATGGCTGTAAATGTCTGTCGTTGTTGTTTTAGCTATTGTAGTATAGTGGCTGTTGCTGCTTTCTGGGAAATTTCACTTTCGAGACAAATTTCACCCACTCCTGGAATAATTCATGATGCGCCCCTGCAAAATCTGTTCAATGTTCGACAGGTTATTTGGCTGATTGGAGGAAGGAAAGCACTGACACTTGCCAAGTATAACAAAATAACAAACTAAAAAGAGGAGAATGGCCAGTGTACTTTACTATTTGCGAACAATTTCTGATGTTCCGTCTGGTTAGCGAAATAAATGGAAGGGGGGCACAATTTCAATTTGAAAGTAACCTATTTTGAAGAGAGAGGGACAGAGAGAGAGAGGGGGAGGGAGAGGGAGGTATGGTGGAGGGGTAGTCGGGTAGAGAGGGGGATAGAGAGGGAGGGATAGAGAGATAAAGCACATACCAATAGTAAGGGCGGAGGGGGAGTTTTACAGTACTGAATACAGACTTTTGAATATACTCTTCGGTCTCTACCCAAAGCATTGAATAGTATTCCGAGCACAATAAACGTATGCCTCTCAAATATTTAACGTTTTGCCAACTACATTATATATCCAAAGTTTCCAAAAATATATTTTATCATAGCACAGCTTTTAATTGGACGTTAGAATGGATGGTACTATACTCCCGCATGAGTATTTCGTCAACTAAACCTTGACATGTTCGAAAATGCTCGCTGTTTGCTCTGCTCTCAATGCGTGCAGTAGTGGACATATACAAACCCCGTACACAACTTGAACGTACTATACTTGACATTGTTACGGCACCCAATCCAGGGGCGGAAAGAGGCCCGCAAAAAGTACTTCGCCAAGTGCGGCGCATTTTGGTGAGCATGCCTTGAATACTGCACATTTCCAGTGACGCTGCGAAGCCGCCAGCAATCCAGAGCTCTTTTCTCTGTTTCTCTGTCTGTGTGTTTCGGTCGGTCGATTTCCAACATCGTGCGTGCCAGTGGCAGCAGGGATTCATCGACGAATAGAGAGAATACTTTGGACAGATGAGCAGCTGACGACATTCTACAATGGTGAGTTTTGAAATAGCAAATACCTTGTGAGGTGATTGTGACCATGCAATAATTATTGGCATAATATGCATTACCGTTTAGAGGTTGCTTCTTTTCCTTTCCATATTCAACTTGTCATTCAACTTGGCACATGTTTATAACATGTACTAACCCTAAACGGCGAAGACTGCCCTATGTTTACAAATCATCAATCAGTGGCGTAGCGTGGCCTAACCATTAATGAGGGAGAGAGAGAGGGGGGGGGGGGGCACCGCTGATTTTACTTTGGATGAACTGCGAATGTTTTCGCATCCACCCTCCTCCCCTCTCCACTTCACTCTTTTCTGTCCAGCTATTCGATGGTGGTGGTGGTGATTGGGGGGGGGGGGGTGGTGGTGGGAGGCGGACGACATTCCTATATATTTTAACTAGAGCAAGAATCGTGATATCATTGCAATTCTGAGTGCAACCAAATGGTCGTAAATCAGTTCTTTATTGTAGCTGTCTGTCATCTCGTTCCATTTGACTCGCAACGATCATTCAAGCAGCGACCCACTAACATTGACAAAGTCATGAACTTTTGAAAAGGGAACTGCGATTTATATCTCAATATCGGGGAGTTCACGTTTAAATTAATCTTAACGACTGACAAAACATCATAAAAGAGCATTGAAAAATCAATCACAATACGCTGTTGCTATAGAAGAATCTCTTCTATTCAATTACAAAGTTATACAGAAGAGCTTAGAGTACCCCTTATCTAACGAGTTGTCCGTTATTATAAACCAACGAATCTTTCCGTGCCGTCTTTGAGACGTCTAATTTTTCTTCTGCTGGCGGTGTTATGTTTTCATTCTTCTTTCATTTGAAAGGTTGCACTCATCCTCTCTCAGTTTATAATCGAAATTAGTAGTCAATTCATAAAACAAACAGGTGTTTAATATCAATATCATTTTTAAATGAATTATGTATTTATCTATGAGCAGGGGGGGGGGGGGGGGGCAAACATTTCATTTCATCTTTATTTCGCAAACCATGATAAAAAGCGTACAAAATATAGCTTATATAATAAGTGTGATACATTGTAAAATATTGAAAATGCAAATTCATATAAAAAAGACATGTAGATTAGCAATACATAAATAGATAATGAATGTGAGTATAATTGAAATATATTGCGTAAGTAAAATAAACCTAAATTGTGTTCAAGGTAAAAATGGTTTGCGGGCACACCTAAAAAGGCCTAAAGTGTATTTGGAGACAATTGAATTTTTAAAGAATCTCTTATGATAAACAAAACAGAGTACTGGTACTCCGCTAAGACTCCCCCCCCCCCCAAAAAAAAAAAAAAAAAAAAAATGTACCCGTTTTGTTTTCCAAACCTGATACTTCAGTATTTGATGGTCTTCTGCGTCTTTCGAAACTGTAAATTAAAGCCATTTTCATGATTTAGTCTGATTTTTGCTGATATGTTTCCGTGGTAAATGCGTCATTCGAACTGATCAAGGTCCATAATGCTCTTTTATGAAAGGGTAGTACATTGACATGGCTGATATACGTGGTACTATACGTGAATAGATAAGGAACACGTATTCGTACCAATTGCTGCTGGTGACATCTTATTTGTGACGTGAAAAAAAATGATTATGAAATGAACTGACAAATATCCCCCTGACGTGAGTTATTAGGTAAATGCTATACAAAATATTGGTTTCGCGTATGCGTGAATAATTTAGCCCTCAGGCCTATGAAAAAAGGTTCTTCTAATTTTGGACTGTTTTATGTGTACAGAAACACTAATGTTTGTTTTGTTGTTGTTTTTGTTTTTGTTTTATTTTTGTTGTTGTCAATTTCTTTGGAGGGGCGTTTGGAAAAGCAACCTTCTGTGAGCCCCCCCCCCCCCGTATCCATACATTTCAATACCATCGATAATATCAATTAATGTAATCTCATTTATACCTTAATAGGAATACGTTTCAAAATTCTACATCTTTAATTTAAAATACATTTACATGCCATACCGATTTCAACAAAGTATTATCTTTTAAAGTTTGAGCTAGGAATATATATCAAAATGATTTATGATATATAACCTGTCACCGGTAACGAGGTCACTCGTTGTGACTGTAAATGACGGCACGTCGAAAGGAGATCAACGTACGAAGTTTAAAACGTGCCTGTTAACCATGATTGACCTAATAGTGTGAGTTGTAGATTATCATAATGAAATTATCAACAAATAAAATTGGGTTAAATAGGGTTCAATGCAAATTTTATGAAAGGGATTAGACGAAATCATGATAATAAACACCGACAACAAAAAATAAAATGATACAGGTATAGTTGTAGTATGTCATTGTGAAGGCTAGAATACTTGCCCTGTACAATCGTACATAATTATGTTATTTCAAGGAGGTTCAAACAGATGGAGTCTCAACTAACGATAATTAATGCAAACACCTGGCAGATTATAAAGGATGTACAATTTAATTAATAAACTGCCTTGATTCTTTAATGTCGATGACTGATGCCGCCAAAGTAAACAGGAAAGTTTAAGAGACGTTTTGACATTTGAATGTTTACGATGCGTAGTTAAATTCATCAATTGACAACACAGAAAGTGAATGTGCAGTTTTAATATTAATAATTTCGATTTCATTTTGAAATTCCCCTGCATCAGGATGAACAATTTTTGAGACAAAGCCTTAAAAGTGTCACAAATGTATGCCTCTCTTTAAGGGCAATTTTAACATCTTTCCGCTTAATTGCGATTATTAAATTTCATATATTAATATCGTGAAATATGGTTCTAGGAAATATAGCCAACCAAAGTAGTGGGCACACGCGGCCAGTCAAGAAATTGTCCTTGCAGTTCCGATATTTTTGGCACTAAATTTGTTCTCTTGAACCTTGTTGTATCATTCATGTGCTCTTTTTCGAAGTTACATTTGGGTCTGCAAAAACTATTATCATTATAACAGAATATCCCCAATTCTACGTATCCATGGTTATGCAATAAAACGGCATTTTATTTGTTGCCTCGTTTGGAAGAATGTTTTCGGAGAGCGCATAATTTTGTCATGTTTGTTTTTGCGGCATCGAAGTTCGCTTCAAAGGGAAGCTGTCTGTTCTGACTCTATCTGTTTTGAACCTTCTTGTTCAGACTAAAAATGTCTTTGGATAGCTCGATGTCATGATTAGAAATATGTGGATATTATTCTTCTGTATAACAAGTTAAACAGAATTATCACAACAGCTTGCATTTTATGTAAACGAGAAGTGTAGGCACATTAGCTTTTTAAATGGGTAGTATCTATCCAAAAGGGACGAAAAATTGAAGAAGGGTAAAATGTCGCTTTCGTCAACAGAATATTAAGTGAATTCCCACAATTTCGAAATGTCCATGCAGATGATGGAGGCCCGCGGGCTCGCGGGGGCGGGGGGCTTGAAATTGAATGGAACTCTCCTACGAAAATACAACTTAATGAACAAATAAATCAACACACAGAAAGGTTATACATGAAATGCAGCATACCACCGATAAGTTTGATAGTATTATGAAAATAATCTTAAGTACAAAGAAATAAAGGTTGATATTTGAAGCCCTATTATAACAGCAGCACCTATAAAGTATTTGCAACGTACATAGAATCTATGTACGTTACAAACTGAATAGGAACATTATAACTCTTTAAAGAGAAGGTATATTTTTGATAAAGACGGAAAAAGAATTTCTCATTCTTTCTTTATGCCAGCGTGGAAGAACATCATGGTAGAAATTTTCCCTGAAAAAGATTGCTTTTCAAATGCCCAATACATGTGGTATATGTATTTAATTATGACAAGAACTATAGCTGCAGTGTTGGGACCAAACGTGCATGCCACATTTGTGTGCAGTCCCATATACCCGTTTCTGTGTAAAGTGTATGTTTTTTAAAAAGCAAGATTTGGTGGATTTCTCATTATATTGGTGATTTCAAAACCTCAAGAACACACCAGTCCTTTTGTAGACATCATCCCCCTTTCCTAGTTGATTCTAGAAATTGCTTTCACAATGAGATAGCATGACCAGAACTCGACTTTATCCTTCAGTTTTAACAATTCAACCTCCTGGTTTTAATGTTGCATTCTTGTTTGACATTCTTAGACTAGGGTACAACGTCTAATGTGAACCAATTAAAATTTAAAGATGTTACTGATATTGTAGCCAATGGGTTCAAATTTTAACATTTGTTTGTTTGTACGTGCAGGGGTCAAGTAGGGTACTCGCTGCATCGTTGCATGCATCTACTGCATGCATTTTATATAGATAATGAAATCAAAATGTCCTAGTTCTGTCATCTCGAAGAGTTCTATTTTGAAACAAAACACTACGGTGATTGCATACCTGTCAACCATTCCCACAGTGGAGGAATGATAAATCTCCTATTGTTGACCTTCACACCAATGGAATCAACATTAGATTCCTCTCTTTTTCTGAAAAAAATTATGTGTAAAAACATTTTTAAAAATTTGTATTCCTCACTTTGCCTCGGGATATCGGGTATGAAATTTTGTTCATTTTTGTGGCATTGCCTGACACTTAAAACTGATGTAAAGATTTGGCAAACCACCAAAGCTTAGTTCATTATTTTTTTTTTATTGCGTCACATTTCTTTTATGTTTTTTGTCAAGAGGTAGACTAAAAGATATTTACCTTCTCACGCTACTGTTTAATTAAAAGTGTGCCTTCAGTTTACCTTCAGTGTTGAAATCATATACCATAACGGCGCACTTCACACAAATCTTTTCTTTTAGAGTTGTCAGTTGTATAGACGTTTGGGGGAAAAAAATCATAATTTTTCCTTTCGTAGGAACGTACATTTTGTCGTGGGAAAACATATAGAACATGAATCTAACACAGTGAATGTGGATTCTTACCCGACATGATTTTTAAAGAGTTTTATTTGTTTTGAAGAACTAGGTCACTGGGTTTGTTCAAGGTGAAGTACTTGTTCAAAGTTTAATGCCTTGCATATCTTTCATATTGAATAGGTCGATCAAATTATTTTCTTCTTGTTTCGCCAAGCTAGTCTTCAAAGGATTTTCCGACACTGAGAAAGCCTAATACCATTGGCACGGCAGATTTGTTCTAATTCTCTACAATATTTGGTGAGACCAGTGAAATGTAACATTGCCCTGTTGAGACTCTGCAAACATTCGTTCAGCATGTGGTTAAAAGAAATGTGCTATGTCCTTGATGTCAAGCCTGTGTGAATACCTCATTCACACTAACTAGACCAGCATCAGATCGATAATAGACCAAACGAAAAACGCCATTAACTCAAATGGCCAAGATGTGATCGGTTTCGAGTCCGTTTTGATTCGGTTTGGTGGTGTGACTGAGGTATCGGGTAGCCAGTGTAGTTAGCCCTTAATACCCGTTGCACTCTAAAGGGCCGGTCGCATTTGTCCTATAACTTTTTTTGTTTTGAATAATATTTTATTTGTCTTCATAAATCAACATAATAACAAAGTAACAATTCATTTTTAATATCGATAATACAATCAACTAGTAAATACATACATGTGCTAAAATAATTTAAAATAAACCTTGTACATGACAAAACTGAACCCCAATCTTATACCAAAATAAAACACATGCACACTATTCTCTGGTAAGCACATGTAAATCTATATCTAGAAGACCACATCATATATATAAAAAGAAAAAGAGGTAAAGAGGACCCCCCCCCCAAAAAAAAAAAAAAAAAAAAAACACCTCCCTTACCACACAGTATGCACAGTAGCCTACTTACCCTACATCACATGAATACATACTGCATTACAGCACCATATGAACCAGACAGAATGATAATATAAAAAAAAATAGGGAAGAGGGTACATCACATGAATACATACATTACATTATAACGATAACGATAACGAGATTTGTCATTTGTTGGGGGAGGGGGAGGGGGAGGCTATGATCTATAATATTCATTCAGTATAATTAATTTGAGTGCACTATGTACTATGTATTTCATTATATTATGTATTTAAGAAGGCAGTTTTCTTTACATTTATGTACATCAACTAAAATTGTAAGCGTATGGTTTTTCATTTGTACTGAAAGAATGCAATAAAAAATGCTACAGAGCAAAAAAAAAATTAAAGGTACACTCTAAAGCTGCCCTACTATTAACAGACACGAGCGTATTCACCGTACTGGCGCCCCACGCTCAAAATTAAAAAAAAATAAGAGCTCCGCGTATTTATTTTGTTGTTATTCAGCTGAGGTCCCCCATGAAAAACAACAAACCAACAACAAAATGAAAACAAAACAAGTAAACAACAGTAAAAACTAACAGTAAAAACGTAAAACAGTATTTAAAAAAAAGAGAAAAAATGGGGAAATACAAAATAAAAAATAAATTAAAAATATTAAAATGGGGGAAAAATAAAGAAATAAAAAACAGCAATATATGAGAGGCAGAAAAATACTTTTTAAAATATGTCTGCGTGTGTGTGTGTGTGTGTGTATCTTGTGTGATTTGATAAAAAGAATCATCAGTTCTTTATTTCAATTACTGCCAGTGTATGGCCTTGAAAGCAACCCGCTTTAATACACAAGCAACTGTCACGCAGCGTTTTGAATTCAGAGAATTGGAGGCATATATTTACGTTGCGTGTTGGTGCTGTTTATACTACATACCTGTTTTGATCATATCAAATCAACCATCTAAACATGATGGGAAAAGGGAAGTTGTCAAAATAATACCTGAGGTGCAAGTTGATAAGAAACCAAACAACTGTTGTTAGTTTTAGGGTTGAAGCCAGTAACTGCAATGCTTTTGAAATCGAGGCTAAAATAATTATGTGAAAAAAGAGGGAAATCAGTCACGATGTATTTATTCGTAGCTTAGTTATTTTTTTTTCTTTCTCAGCGTATAATCAGAGATGCAAGGCCTTTTTGTAAACCAGTGTTGAAGTCTCTGAAGAACCCACCCTGGTAAAATAAGCCTACATGAATAAAACAAAATTGTTAAAATAGCGAGTATGCGAAGCAAGCAAGCGAGCAAAAGCTTTGGCAGTCAGTAGTGGCGTTCATTATTACATCATTAAAAAACGGGTCCTTTTCCATAAGAAAGCAGGCTGAAATGTGTCCCATTACGTCCGGGGCAGCGTTTCATCAAGCATTTTGTCAGTGATTTTTACCGACAACTGTTATAAGCTACTGAAACCCTTGCATCTGATTGGCTGAGAGCAAATTAGTCGGTTAAAACACTGACAAAACGCTTGATGAAACGCTCCCCGGGGCACACGAGACGTCATTTGCTGGTGTAGCACTGCGTCAGTGAATGGCGTGGTCTCTAACGCACCATGACAGTGAAAGCGTAGCATCCACATCCCCCTAAAACAGTCCATGCAAAACGGACAGTGCATTGCATTGCATTGAATTATTGGATCGAATTACGTCATATGTTTTATAATTAGCGTTGCTAAATCATTTAGAATGACGCATTGTTTACAATAGACATAAAGAGGCACGCGTCATTCATTTTCATTTCAGAATCGAAGACTCTCCCATGAAAGTTCATTTTCCCTTTACGTTCATTGCTTTCCCCCTTCATCCCTTGTCATCACTATCGTCATTATCACAATCGCCATCATTAGCATCCTCATCATCATCGTCATAAGCATCGTCGTCATTATCATCCTCATCATTAACATCATCTTTATTATCATCATCATCATCGTCGTCGTCATCGTCATCATCATCATCATTACCTAGGCACCACCCCCCCCCCCCCCTGGCAGCGCCCCTTACCTCTCAAGCCATCGACGTTTCAAGAGGGCTCTTTATCTTTTCTCGGTTTCCATGGTAATGTGTAATGACGCATTTTCTAAGTTAACCCCGGGGAAAGATAAAGTAAAAGGAAATTGCCTTCCCAAATGAGAACATGTTATTACTTGAAAATAAATCCATATCAAACCGTGGTAGGAAATGAGTTGAACACGTGGAAAGTAATTATAGTCAGAAAGAGAGAGAGAGAGAGAGAGAGAGAGAGAAAGAAAGAAGGGGTGAGAGAACATCAAAGTGAGGTCTGACACATAAAATGGGTAAGACAAACAAAAATCAACAAATGAAAACTGATGAAATTGAAAAGAGCAAATATATCAATTATGTTTGAGAGCACATACTATTATTCCATGGGTCAACGTAGACCCCCCTCCTTCCCCCCCCCCCCCTTAGGCACAATTTTTAGTGATTTTTCGTGGTAGCTAGGACCCGCGGCTATCAGAATCTGCCTGTTAGCCATAGAGTTAGTGGTGGGTGTGGCCACCAGGGCCGTTACCATGGCAACGCATCAAGGAAATATAGGAATTTATTAAAATACCTAATATTTCTAATTCAGAAATTTGAAAAATGACTGGTAAGCATCTAAATATATGTATTTTGAGTTTCCTGATTGATTGAAACCAAAATCTAGGTCATTTGAAGTCACGGTCATGTAAAAAATATGGCCGTTACTATGGAAACGGTACCATAAAAAATGGATTATTTTGGAAAAATATCTAAACTTATCAGTATAAAATAGACAGAGAGGTGTCTACACAATCTTAGATTATATACCGTATATTTGTCATTTAACAGCATAAAATATATGGTAAGGACTCTAATATATGTATTTCAAGCTGCCCCACTGATTCCAACCACAACTGAGTCATTTGAAGTCATGGACGTGTAAAAAAGGGCCGTTGCTCTGGAAACGGTCCCACAAAATGATGATATTTGTGGAAGATATCTATGATTTATCGATACAAAATAGAAAACAATCTTAAATCATGTTTTTCTGTTAGCTAGGAGCCTCAGCTCTCATATTCTTCCTATTTAACATAAAGTTGGTGGTGGGCGTGACCACTAGGGTTGTTACCATGGTAACACACCAAGGAATAGAATTTTAGAAAATATATCTGTAATTCAATATCACAAAAACAAATTGTAACCATCTAACTATATGTATTTTGGGGTTCCCGTTTGATTGCAAGCAAAATCTGAGTCATTGGAAGTCACCGTCATGTCAAAACATGGTTGTTGCTTTAGAAACGTTATGGTGAATTAATAAATATTGGTGAAAAAATCTGTAACTATTCAATGCACTTTATAAAGTAAGGGTCTCCACAACCTGAAATGATGTTTTTCCCCTGTACGTTAGCTAGGACCCTGGATATCATATCATCCCTGACTGCCACAAAGTTGGATGTCGGGCGACCACTCGGGCTGTTACCATGGTAATAAGTAATAAATAGGCATTACATGTATTTCAAGCAGCTCTTTTGAGTGCAATTTTTTGGTGTAAATCAAAGGCAGGTAAAACAATTACAATTCTTATTATCCGTTTGGTCTCAAACTGACGCCGATATGGTGGGTGTGACCATTACTATGGCAACGCACCATCAAAATATTGGAAATTGTTTGAAAATGACATATATATTCTGTTTTAACAATAGAAAACACAAAATATTGGTCTTGATTGGTATTCAAAAGAGCCACTGAGAAGGCCTGTGGTGCAATTGCAGCTCAGCATTCTCATGACTTGCATGATTGGGGTACATGTATATTAGCCATGGACTTGATGTGTTTGGGACCATAAGACCTATAAGTTTACATATTGGTTGCCCTTACAGGTAAGCTGCAGTTCTCTTGGCTTTAGAGGAGATATGGCCAATAGTTTGTGAGATGGTTCCTCTAATACCATCTTGCCTTAAGCATGGTTGGATAAAGGATGGGGGTATAGGGTTTAGTGGCTAAGTCCATAATGTTGTGAAATTAGTGAACACCTGTGGGTTTGTCCATCTATCTTTTACAGCTTTAAGGCGTTCTGCAGCCTTACTTGAACTGAGTATTCTCTTATTAAAACTTGGTTGACTTTTTTACAAGTATGATATGGTGAGGCACTCTTATCTGGCTTGAATCACAGGCTGAGAAGGTCATGGTGAGGAGATTATCCAACCCTCCCCCGGTTTGGTTTGGCAGAATAAAGTCAGAACTCAGGATGGAGATATAGGTGTCATCTATACCTCCACCACTATGTTAGAAGAGAATACATTTTTTTTGCAATGCTTGAGTAATGTCTCTATGGCTAGGATGAAGATGATGAGTGAATCCTCACTTCACCAATAGAGGGAATTCAAGTTTACTTAGTATAGTTTGGTATGTATTTCTGAAGTCTGCCAATGCCTTCTTGTATCTGTTCTTCATGATAACTCTGATTGACGGGTAATCCTCAACCTCATCCAAAGTAGCGGGTGTTGCTGCAAGAGGAATTCTGCTGAAAATGTTCCGTACCTCTATCCAAAGGATGCTCTCTAACTTCTGATTCCTAATAGCATCCATTTATAGAACTCCTTGCAGGGGGAAAGTGGAATACATGTAGCTCTCACTCATGTCAACTGGGTGTGGACACTTATTTACCTCACTTATCATTTCACAGAACGTGAACGTGAACTCAATACCGACACATTAATTGCAGTTAGCAGTACAGTCAGAAATTAATTTTATAACAGTAATATCATCACCAACATTGTCTTTCGTGTTATGAAATCACAGAAATATGCCACTTTTTTCTAAATATAGATTTCTCGATAATATTTGGATATGATCATTGTCTTTAATAAATGATTAACATTTTCAATGCAATCATTCAGGCTGCTTGCAATGAAGATATCTAGCATGTCTAGACTGTTATATTGTTTTAAATTAATG
Organism: Heliocidaris erythrogramma; assembly: GCA_025617745.1. Lineage (NCBI taxonomy): Eukaryota > Metazoa > Echinodermata > Echinoidea > Camarodonta > Echinometridae > Heliocidaris > Heliocidaris erythrogramma. The sequence goes on along the minus strand of CM046870.1, from coordinate 33,490,699 downwards.
TTTAAAAATAATTAATTTAAATAATGTTAAACTAAAACAATGCCACTTTCTTAAATGCCAATATTTTAAAGATGCTTCTAGTGCTCACAGCCACAGTACAACACCTACCAAGCAGTCAAAGTTAATACGAGAAAGTTAATAGTGTAATACGACAACACAGTAGATGACAGTATCTCTAAGTATAGTGGTACCTTTTCAATATGAATTGGATTATGCAATGAATTTTCAGAAGCCTTGCATATCTATTTGAACATTTGCATCTTCGTCTGTCATAGCAAGTGTCCTACCAGGCATGGACTTGAGGCCTCCATCCTGGAAAATATTCTTGATCTGGATTTGAACCAATAGGACAGTTACAAATTTATGAATTCAGGCACTTGTTTATAATTCATTCTTTAGATACATAAATATCCCTTTCTTCAAAATCAATATTAGCTTTCTTATCATTCTTTTCCTTTAGCAACGGCATATTTTATATGACTGACCTAAATTCATCAGGCTTTTGATTCCAATTAAAGGCGCAGCTTCAATTGTGTATAATTAAATGCATACATTTTACTTCGTTACATTACAAATGCATGGTGGAAGCACTGTGGTATATTGGTGAAGGCCTTTCACTCTCATACGAGATCTCTCGGATTCGATCCTTGATCGGTGCTTACATCCCTGGGCAAGGTGTTTTGCCCACATTTGTTTTGCTTGACCCAGATGTATGAAATGTGTACAAGGCAATGATAGTTGCAGGGCAGTTTTATTACTGATGTGGTTAACCTGGGTAAGTAATATCAAGTTATTATTATCTATTATTCTAAATCTCTGATGTTTCTTGGTGCCTTACCATGATATCTATCTTGACAGTCTCACCCACAACCAACTTTGTGGCTACTAGGAAGCTTACGGTTATGATAGCTGAGGGTCCTAGCTGACAGATAAACATATAAACATATACATACACTTGCTTTTTGTTTTGTGTTGATTAGTTACATTCAATTTTTATCATACTGTTTCTATAGCAACAGCCATGTTTTCACATGACGGTGACTTCCAGTGACTCTGATTCCACTTACAATCAAACGGGCACCCCAAAATAAATACAGTTAGATGGTTACAATTTGGTTTTGGGATGTTGAATTACAGATATATAGTATTTTCTAAAATTCAATTCCTTGGTGTGTTACCATGGTAACAACCCTAGTGGTCACGCCCACTACCAACTTTATGTAAAATAGGAAGAATATGAGAGCTGAAGGTTCTAGGGCTAGCTAACAGAAAAAAACAACATGATTTAAGATTGTGCAGACAGCTGTTTTCTATTTTGTATCGATAAATCATAGGATATCTTCCACAAATATCATCATTTTGTGGGACCGTTTCCATAGCAACGGCAATTTTTTACACGCCCATGACTTCAAATGACTCAGAGTGTGGTTGGAATACCTATATTAGAGTCCTTACCATATATTTTATGCTGTTAAATGACATATATACGGTATTTTCTAAATTCCAGTATTTCGTTATGTGTTACCATGGTAACGGCCCTAGCGGCCACGCCCACCACCGCCTTGATGTCAAACAGGCTTAGCTGAGGGTCATAACTAATATAAAAACATTATCAAAGACTGTGCAGACACCTTTTTCTTCCTTGTTTGTAATGGTTAGTTATAGATTTTTACCCAAATAACAGCTTTTTGTTGGATCGTTTCCATAGCAACGGCCTCTTTTGACACGCCCATAGCCATGACTTTAGATGGCTCAGATTGTGATTGCAATCTGTCAGGCAGCTTGAAATACACATAATGGGATGCTTACCATATATTTTATAGCTATTGAATTACAAAGATACAGTATTTTCTAAGAAAACATAACCTCTATCTGAGATATAAAGCGAAGCCGTCTGATACCTCGAAGTTAAACTACTTGAATTATAAAAACACACTTACAGGAGTACTGCGCAGAGAAAAGAAAAATTACTTTGAACATCAGTTCATCAGACCAAGCTTAGCAAACAAAAATCCAAACTGTAACAAAAACTTCAGTGATTACTTAACTAACCCTAATTCTCACTCTATGTTCCTCACTCCCGTACTTGAAAGTGAAATTCTAGATATTGTCAATAACTTTCAGAGTAAACGCAGTTGTGGCCATGATGGCTTTGATAGTTCATAATGACAAAAATTATTCCAAGCATTGTTGAACCTTTCGCCTACATATGCAAGCTTTCCATGACCTCTGGTGTGTTTCCCAAGAAAATGAAACTCGCAAAAATAATTCCAGTTTTTAAAAAGGGTAATGCACTATCATTATCAAATTATAGACCCATTTCTTTATTAACAGTATTCTCCAAAATACTAGAAAAAATAGTTTTAAACATTTTTAGATAATGATGACATTATACACGAATCTCAATTTGGGTTTGGGAAAAAGCATAGCACAATGCATGCTCTCCTTACTTTAATAAACAAAATCTCTAAATCAGTAGATAATTGCACCAATACAGTAGGGGTGTTTTTAGATTTTTCTAAAGCGTTTGACACAATTGATCACGATATTCTTTTAAGCAAACTTTCATATTATGGGATAAGGGGTACTGTACTTGACTGGTATCGAAATTATTTATACGGACGTAAACAATATGTTTGCATTAATAATTATTTATCTCAATTAGGGAATATCAACTGCGGAGTACCTCAAGGATCTATACTAGGTCCTTTACTCTTTATTCTTTATATCAATGACTTTCACAAATCATTTAACTTACTTCCATTATGTATGCAGAACTAGATTCAGTCATAACATGGATTAAAGCTAATTAATTATCATTAAATCTAGAAAAAACAAATTACATGTTATTTAGCACAACCTCTTCAGAACTATCACGACCAATTTTGATAGATAATGTACAAATACAGAAAGTATCGAAAACAAATTTTTTAGGCACTATAATAGACGATAAACTGACTTGGAAGTATCACATTGAACATATTTGTAAAGTAATATCCAGAAACATAGGTATGATAAACAAACTGAAATACGTCTTTCCCTCAAAAGTTCTTTATCGTTATACTCAACTCTTGTATTACCATACCTTAATTATAGGATTTTAGCCTGGGGTAAACAGTGCATCATACCTACTAGACAGAATTGTATTACTTCAAAAAAAAAAAGGCTATGCGCATTATTAGCAATGTCAATTTCCGTCACCACACTGATAGCTTGTTTTTTTTAAATAATGTTTTAAAAGTTATATCAGCTAAATCTTGCAGTGCTTATGTTTCAAGAGCGAAATAATGAATTGCCCCCTGCTCTCAGTAATGTTTATAGTTAATAACGAAATTCATCGATACCCCACCAGGCAGATAAATCTTTTACCGTTTTTTAAGCTCATGTATACGTTGTATTTTATGAAATGTACGTGGTTTTCTTAATACGGAAATAAATACAAACAAACAAACAAACCATTTACCTAAAACCCATGCTGGAGTACATAACCGCAAAGACCGGGTGATATTCTGAGATTTATTTTATCTTGATTTTAGTGAAATAATTTTAATTGTCAAAACAAAATGTACGCTTATGGCGCATCATTGGTTAATGACTGCGCAAAAGTGGATATGTACGCGGAATTCAACTGAGCAAACACCAATGAAATGTTGCAGTTTAAAAGTTGTTATGACAATTAAAATCTTTTTACTAAAATCAAGATAAAATAAATCTCAGAATACCACCCCTGTGCACTAGACCATGACAACAATGGCTTTTCATAGTCAGATGCACAGGTTTTTATTGATTTATTGTTATTGTCCTCCAGCATGGCTGTCGTGAAAACCCTCTATAAATGACATTCAACTGCAAATCCTTGCAAAACTTATATAAATGTGTATGTAAAGCATAAACATTACTAGATAATGATAACACCTTGAGCAAAGATTCACATTTTGACAATGTCACTTTTTTCATTTATAAGTTGACTTCGTTTTTAAAATAGAAATCTACAGCTTAATATTCTGACAGAGCAACATCATGGCAAAGATTTAAAACACAATTCGAATAAGCATACAATTATTGTGAAACCATCATGAAACCATGGGCAGTGTATAAAACTTTAGTCGAACTTTCAACTTGTTGGAATTTTTCTAGTCTCATGATCTTACATTTACAAGAAAATTGAGCTTCAACAAAGGTGGAAAATCATTTGTGAATTTACCTTCTCATTCTCTTTATGATATGGTAGATTAAAACTTATTTAGCTGTTGGATCCAACACCACAGATTTTATATCTAGCATTATTTAAAGGTTGATCTGCCATTTTGAAAGATTATGTTATTTATGTCACTTCTCGGCCCTTTAAATTGGTGATTTAACATTAGCATGGCGCTATCACACATGTATGCATTTCAAACGTTATCTGCATGGAGAATGTACAACATGCTAGTCACGGTCGGTTTTCTCCGTAATTGCGCCCTATCCTTTGGAATAAATTGCCAGCGCACATTCAGAACACCGACTCCCTCCATCAGTTGAAGACTCATCTTTTTTTAATATGTAATGTTTGATCGCAAGTGCGAGGACTAACCTGTAAGTCGGTCAAAGGAGGTGTACACCATTATGCTCTGACTACATATGATTGTTTGACATATTTTAATTATTCATGTATGGTTTAGTGAGATAGCTTCGTTCCATTAATTTAATTTAATTAATTTTGTTTCAAATTTATTATAATTACGTTATGGTAATTAATTCTAAGAAGAATATGGTGCGCTTAGTAACAACAGTATTAAGCGCCTGATTCCATTATTACCACAGAAGATATGAATGTATAGTGCTAGAAATAATACTCCGATCAGAGTCATGATGAGTTTCAAATTTTCGACCCTTTATTTCAGATCATCTTCAGGTCGAAAATTTGAAACTGATCATAACTCTGATCGGAGTATTATTTCTAGCACCAAACGCCTGATAAATGTTATCTACTTTTATCATTATTAGGCATGGTAGGAGAAAAACACACAATGTTTGTGGTCCAATTTCAACGATTGTTTTCTTATAATACTGAACAAGATCCAGTGATCCTCCCCTTTTTTCATATTACACCAAAACAGATCGATAGGGCAATTAAAGTGCAAGGCCTGTGGAATTGTGATTGCCAGCCTTACATTATTTTGTTCTAGTATTGATTTATTACATAAAAGAAATTGATACGATACAAGGCTTGTTCCACTTAACGGGTCACTTAGTATAAGCTGTGCTAGTATTCACAGTATTTGGGATGGTAATCAATTTTTGATTAGCCAGGGCTAGAGATCTCCAAAATTTTAGAAATTTACGACAATGAAGAGAATGATATGCGTATAATAGTAGGGAAATAGCAGGATGTAAAGTCTATTGGATTTTTCTGAAATAAATTTAAATATAACGACTCTTCAATAGGCATTAAAAGTCCACTCAATTTCCCCACGATCTGGAATAATAAGCCTAGAAGGGGGGGGGGGGGGGATATATTGCTAGGTAGTGTGAATTATTTTCACCCTTAGGTCCTGTTTTCTTATTCATCAAGTTATAACAAGCAGCAAAGTACCTAGAACACAGACATCAACATCCTCTTTTTATATGTCTTGGGCGTACCCAACACAACCGTTATTCTGGAACCCATAATTTTCCTTTTTTCCTCCAATTACTTTCCCCTTGTTTTCTTTAGGAGTATCTACATAGTTTTATAGCCATATTTTTTCACATTTCACTACAATAGCCTCCATTAAGGAGTATTATTTTGTAAACATACTTCAGAAATGTTTGATTCGGGTGTAATAGGATAACGGACGAATTATAGCCAGAAATTTTCGATGTTTTTCTTTACCTCGGGCTAAGGATTTGTCTAACGATCCATTCATAAAACGAATGCTTATTTTGTCACTCGATAAGTATTTCGAGGTTTTTCTGAAGTATATGTAGTGTTTTCTTGTTATATTTTTGTTCAATTGCTTCCCCAATTTTTGTGTTATCATTCACGAAAACAAGTCATTTTTTGATGGAAAATTAGTTTTGTTTGACATGTTTGATGCATTATGTTTTCATACACCCTACCATGCAATACCTATAACTTATAATGTGAAACTGTGTTTTGTAGTATATTCATTACCATTTTAAGAAGCAGGTTGACATCATATTCCTTATTTATATTTCTTATGGCTTGGAACAGCCTGGTTCTTAACGGTAGAGGAGAAATAATTGATAGTTGAATTACATCGCAATAAATTATTTACCGGCAAGATGTCAATGAACGCCCAATCTGACCCGATTCCATTAAAATGAATCTTTAATGTTCATTACGGTTCGTTATGAACAACAATAATGCCACTCAGCAGGGGATCCCTAAGCGTGTTCTCTCTATTCTTCTGTCCTGTCGTAATTGTATTCCTTCGTTATTCGCTCTTTCCGCGTCATCAAATGATAAGAGGAAAAGAACAATTGGTATTTGTTGTTTGAATTGATTTGACGGCGCAAGAAATCTACCCACAGGAAGCGATTTTACAAAAAGGTTTTTTGAAGACACCTACATAACTTGAAGGATTAAGCCCACCCCTCCGTGGAGGTCCATACAAAAACAAAGTTGTGGTTATAACTGATCCGGAAAAAAATGAGGATATTAAGATTTTTTAGGGTTGTGTACAAAGCGAGGGTACATGTTTTGTTTGAAAAAAAAAAAATCCTTGATACATGACGTCATCAGGTATCATGCCACGGAATATCTGAATATTAACGCATTGGAGGACCAAAATTACAAATAAATAATCAGACGAATGTCTTTCCTGCACGAATTACAACTATTAAATGATGTGCAATGATTTTTGAGCTGCGTGGTACTTTACTTGATCACGAAATATTCTACCCCCCCCCCCCCCAGCAAAAAAGAAAAAAAAGAAAAAGAAATAAGAAAAAGAAAAAGAAAGAAAGAAAAAGAAAAGAGAGAAAAAGAAAAAAAATATATAAACAAGAATTCATTTTTCAAGTAGGAATGTTGGTCCATGTGCAAGATGAAAATTTCATGTTTCCGTGTAGTAAAGTCCTGTTCTGTAATCTATCTCTTCATTTTTTCCGAAAATGTTTCGTCACTCCTTTCCTATCTTCAGAAGTCAAAGCAGAGTTCAAGAAGATGGCTTTTTAAAACTTATTTATGCCCAAACGATTGACAAGTACACTTTATTACCATTATTACCACGACCATAGTCATTACTGCAAGACTAGTGTGCTTTACCAAGTTTACACATATTTTGTAAATTAATCTATACTATGGAAAGGAAAGAAAGAATGAAAATCACGGGGACACTCTTCATAGTTAAACTTTTTTGAATAATTTAATATAAACTTATTTTTCATATATCAAAATTAAGACATAGAGTAATCATCTTTATGTGCAATTGGAATCGTATCATTCATGCATGAGTGAGCATAGCTAAAGAATAAATGAGTGTCTGAAAGAAAATTGAAAGAACTGGGCATTTGGTCATTCAAATGTTGATGAGCTTTTCCATCTGGTATAGAGTCAAATTAAAACAATGACAGAAAAAGTCATGATAAACAATTGACAATCTAAACTTGATATCCAGAGCTCAATCCTCCTTATTGTTTAATCATTAATCATTTTCTTTGTTGAACAAGAATGTCTTATAATTGTAATTATGCACATGTTCATTTACCTTCGAACGGCGATTTGCTCAATTTTTGCAACGTTCTTAATCAGACCTAACATTTATTAAATGACTGTGCCCATCCAAGCGTGAAAGTTCAAAACTTTGTCCTAATTGATGCTGGTAAAGTATTAATTTGTCTTTGATTTGATACAGATATTTTAATACTTTATTGACGGTTACTCCGGAAATTTTGAACAATAAAGAGTGTCAACTTGTTTCTTCTCTATTCGCTGGTTGCAGTAAGCAACCAGGGTCAACGTTTTCAATTTCTAAACACTGTGACATATCAAATTTACGAGACACTTTAAACCACCATGTTCCTCTTTATTTGCCATCCATTAAGCATTCGTGCTCTGTTTTAGAAATGTCCGTATCTGTAATTCCGTCTGTGATTTATGTTGGTAGAGCCCCACTGGGCATGGACTGATTTATTCGAAAGTGTATATGCATTGATTCGTTATGATAAATGGATATTGTACAAGAACTTTACCGAATTAAAAGAGTAGTCCCCATGCTTTTATCATTGAACGTCTGAGGGAAATCACAAAAAATATAAGAAGGGGGGGGGGGGCACCCCCAAGAATTTCCCACTTAAAGAAAATATGTCATCACATCTGTGCTCTGTATATATTGTTAGACCAAGGCGTTATCACAGAACTGTGATAACTCCTTGGTCAGACAAATGTTTTTATTGCACACACGGTACATGGAATATTACTTCATTGACAACTACGAAGTGTGGAGATGCAGGATACGGAAATTGACACAAGAGGGGCAAAGAGACAGAGACATTGATAAAGAAATATTTGAGGGAGAGAGAGAGAAAGAAGAATGAGAGAGAGAGGGGGAAAAAGAAAGGGAAGGGAAAGATGGACAACCCTGGAGGAAAGAGAGAGATACTTTGAGTGGCGAGAAAGACGTAGAGAGACTTTAGAGAAAGAGAGAGAGAGAGAGAAATAAAGATAGTGAAGACTGACACACAGAGATAGAGAAAGAGACAGACAGACAAAGAGGAAACTGATAGAGAGAAAGAAAGAAAGAGAGAGAGAGAGGGAGAGAAATAAAGGGGGGTATAGAAAGAGGATGTAAACAAACTAGGACGCGATAAAAGTAGGTCAGGTTTTCCTAACGCTATCATTTCTCAAAAGAAGAATTGATGTAAAGAATATTAGCAGCGCAGAGAAATTATCTAACCCAAAGTAGGTCATGACTACATTAACCATCCTGTCGATAATATATCAATGATATAACTATATATATGCAAATCCTGCAGTTATTTCCACAAAAAAGGAAGTCAGTATGGGAGGAACAATGAATTTAGTTACACAAATTATTTCTCTCATTCAATTCAGTTGCTTTCTCACATTATTTAAATTCAACCACAAATTAAAAATATTGTGCTCGCTTACGCAGTGAAAAAAATAAGTGAAAAGAAGTAGAGGGTTGTGACAATTTTTACAACTGAATAAGAAAATATCTATAAATATCTGAATATAGGGCAGGTCAAGCGTTACTTTTCTTAATAATTTTTCTTACATTCTGTGGCATATTGATGAACCTTAACGTCAAAATGTTAGTGTACCATCAGTAATCAAATTATGTAAATATGCCGTACTAGATAACAACAGAAGCAAAACAAAAAAACACAAACAAACAAAACACACCCAGTTAACACTGTACATTGCCCTTGTCAGATGTAAATCAGATAAGTGGACAGCTGGAACAGCTGCTTTTTTTTAACGTACTGAACGTACAAAACCAAAACCAACTACATCTGTATTGTCTATCTCATCATGCTATACTAGAACGGCTTGGTCGACAAAATTCTTTGAGGAATAGTCAGTTTCCAGAACATGTATTGTGAGGGGAGTTCTTAAACGGTATATTCCTCTATTAACCATTGTATTTAAAACAACTTGATGTTGTTGGCCTTCAACAAATGTTAACCAATCTTAAACTGCATCTGTTTGTAGTTTTTAGGCTTGTTCGAGACTAGGGAGCGTTTCATCAAGCGTTTTGTCAGTGATTTTTACCGACAACTGTTATAAGCTACTGAAATGCTTGCATCTGATTGGCTGAGAGCAAATTTGTCAGTAAAAATCACTGACAAAACGCTTGATGAAACACTCCCGAGGCCTAATGGGTACGTAGCTACATAGAAATTGTCAATTTATGTCATATTATGATTGATTATTCTAGTACATAATCAAAGTTTTAATGGAGATATTGATCTGTTTCATTTCTTTGCCATTTCGCATTTGTGCATTGGGAATCATCACTCCAGTTAACCAAATCAAATTGAATGTTATTGGTTTTTGGTCACAGTTCTTCCGCCCCATAAATTTCTTTGTAAACTAACTTTTCAAAAGTGTGGCGATAAAAACCAGTGTACCAGAGTTTATTACACCTGATCATGACAATGACTGGTACATATACTTTATATTGGCATTTCTATTTCGTTCATTCATAGTTATGTTGATTTCTTCATGACTTCTCTTAGCAGGGGGCCAGGCTATTGTTCCTTGCACTTTTAGGAGGTAAAAGAAATAGTGGTGTATGGGTATAGTTCAAAGAAACGATTTTCATCCTACGCCATGTTTATACTTTTTTTTGCTCTCGTTTAGTTTCCACTTGGTTATCATGATCCAGTAATTTGACTGTGTTTATATTATCGTAGAAAATCATGGCTCAACCAGCAACATTGCATGATTTAATGATAATTGGAAGGGTATATCCTGTAACTGACACTGCGTATATCTATTTCATCTCGAGGGTCTCATTTAAGTGTATAACGGTTTTTTAATTTACTATTGCTCAGTCAATATAGAATTACTTTGACTTTTCTTTCCCTTCATGTATTGTAAACGAGCGCAAACCTTGAAATACGATGGCTAAGATGGAGAGAGAAAGAGAGAGAGATGGAGAGAGAGAGAGTGAGAGAGAGAGAGAGAGATAAAGAAAGTGAGTGGGTAAAGTTCACAGCACAGCATTAAATCAGGAAATAAATAATAGACGCATGACTAAATTCCTTGGAATGGGCAATCAATGTTCTAGGGTTGTGACCGTTCCGTTTTCTGTTTAATGTTTTGAATTACGCCATCCTGAAATTGATTTTTAGAGATGTTTTTTTACCAATTTGAAGTTATGTCAAACTAAACATTAGAAAAGGACTTCAGAAATACTGAGTGGTAAGTTTTATTTTTACAAATTAGTATTACTATTATTTATTTATTTATTTATTTATTTATTTATTTATTATTATTTTTTTTTTTTTGGGGGGGGGGGGGAGGGGTCGTAGCATATTCCAATTGTTTTTTTATTTACCAGATATCTGAAGATCGAAATTCCAAGAAAGAAAGAAGAGAAAACCAACATCATTTATATTTCAAAGTTTATGTAGACCTATGTCATGCTGGTGTTTTTCAATGCAAAGATTCTAGGACACCGATCCCCTTTGATTAAGAACTACAGACAACCAGTGGGATCGCGACGCCTCAGATAACATTTTAAGGCTTACAAGACATTGATCTCGTGAGATGTACCATGGGTCGTGGAACCGGGGGGGGGGGTAGTGGCGGATCCAGGATTTCTTTAGGGAGGGGGTCAATATTCAAACAATTTTCTGACAAGCAATAAAACAAAAAAGGAGCGCAGCTTTTATGGGCCCCTTTTTAACTCAAACAATCTCTGACAAGCAAAAAACAAAAGGTCCTCAGCACTTTTTGGGCCCCTTTTTGGTCCCAGGGGAGGGGCCCGGACCCCCGCCCCTTGATCTTTTTGATTTTTTTTTAGTAGACTTGTTTCATAAAATCTCGGAAAAAAGATTCGAAAATTGTCATTAATGAGTGAAATCAGATCAGCCCCTCACTTTAAAAAACGCTTCGCGGCCCCTGTGTCCACCCTGATAAAGATCGCAACAGTAAAACCATTTTCAGCTTCAGGGGAGCGTTTCATCAAGCGTTTTGTCAAGCTTTTTACTGACAAATTTGCTCTCAGACAATCAGATGCAAGGATTTCAGTAGCTTTTAACAGTTGTCGGTAAAAATCACTGACAAAACGCTTGATGAAACGCTCCCTAGATACTTCAATAAAATATATGGAAGATCTAAGTAACTTGGACTAATTATCTACGAGAGGGTAAAGCCAGCGGTAATTCGGCAATAATAAAAGATAAAATAGAGACAGTCGTTACTTGATAATGGGCATTGGCAATCACATGCATTGGTATGTATTAAACTTCGTGGGGGGAAATGATTGCTGTGTTTGTTTGGACTTGCCTGACCCAATTTAAATCAACAGGTGCGTTTGTGTTGAGGCATACACGCAAAAAGCAACAACATCTGAACTGATCAATGGACATTGGGTGTGTTGAAAGAAGAAGAGGGTTAATAGAGGGAGAGGGAGAGGGAAAGAGAGAGAGAGAGAGAGAGAGAGAGAGAGGGGGGGGGGGGTGGGGAGAGTGGGTAGGGAGGGGGGGGGGGGGGGAGGCAGGCCGACAGATAGATAGACGAACGTAAAGACGGAGAATGAACACAGCAACTAACATTTCACATACACATCATTATATGATATTATCATTCTTGTTATACCCCTCCCCAGAAAAAACACAAAACAAACGTCATTAGTGTATGTGTATGTGTACAAAGATATCATAAATGCACACAATGTGCTTCGCTTTGTGATGACAGGGTGTAAATTTGATATACATTTACTGTAGGCCTATTTCTGGGGAGTGTTTCATCAAGCGTTTTGTCAGTGATTTTAATTGACAAATTTGCTTTCAGCCAATCAGATGCAAGGATTTCAGTAGCTTATAAGATAAAATATCCATCTTCCTTTCATGAAACTCTCCCCAGATTTTCTCATTCCCATAGACTTGATACAGGACCCACCAGGGGAGCGTTTCATCAAGCGTTTTGTCAGTGAATTTTACCGACAACTATTATAAGCTACTGAAATCCTTGCATGTGATTGGCTGATAGCAAATTTGTCAGTAAAAATCACTGACAAAACGCTTGATGAAACGCTTCCCTGGTTCCCGTAGGCAATGGGTTAATAATTCAGAGTATGAATACTGTATGATTTGAAGTCGAGATACAGTCCTTTGTCTTCTGGGAGATTCAGTAACTTTGTCACCAACAAAAAAAATGAAACTATAGTAACTGGGTATTCCCTTTCCTTCATAATATGCTGAGAAGTATATTAACCTTCGTTATGCTAAAATTACAAGTTCCAGTCTTTTCAGACTCTTACTCCATACAGTCACACCCGACTCCAGAAAACCGAGCACAGGTATATACTCCGAAAACGGCGTATAGAGCAAGATGAATATAGAGCCCTCATCGTTCATGGCGAGACAGTGTGTATAAAAAGCATGGGGAAATCTAGCAATGTCAACCTGCTGTTGATAAAAAAAAAATGCTACGGATATATTTATTACCCACGCGGATAAAATCGGCAGGGTTATGTAAAGGGCTCCGTATGTTTGTTTGTTTGTTTTTGTTTTGTTTGTTTGTTTGTTTGTTTGTGTACAAGATAACTAGAGAGCGGGTAAACGGATTTGCACCAAATTTTCAGGGAAGGTTCGGATAGTGACAGGAAAGAATCGATTAGATTTTGGTGATGATCGGTTGACCCCTGCAAATTCTGTGTGACCTTGAAGTTTTTACCCCAACTTCAGTTCGGATAGTGACAGGAAAAAAATCGATTAGGAAAAGAATCGATTAGATTTTGGTGATGATCGGTTATAGAAACTTCAGTTCGGATATTTTTTTTGTTTTTAAGAATATTTTGTTAATTCCTTTTTCAAAATATAATTTTTCACAATAATCAAGGTAAATACACAAACAAATATATTCACATGCAGTATCATTGTGCCAAATAACATAATAATAACAATAAGTAACCATAATATTTTACATGCATGTATTAAATAGTAGATTATGCCAAATCTGGAAATCTTTATTGCGATAAAAAAAGGAGAAAAATATAAAATATAAAATATAGTGACAGGAAAGAATCGATTAGGGAAAGAATGCAACTACTCTGTAGCGCCGCTAAGGCGTGGGTCTGCCGCCTTTGACGGCCTTTCTAGTTTTAAATGTATGTCATTTGAAAGTCATTTTCATATGACGAATCGTTCAAGGATTGATACTTGACAAGCAGCAATATTAAAAAAAAAAAATATTTATCGTTGACAGGTTGACTTTGCAGATCTTCCCCATGCCTTTTGTACACACTGCCTCGCACTGATCCATGTGGGCTCTATATCAATACGCCGTTTTCGGAGTTTATACCTGTGTTCGGTTTTCCGAAGTTGGTCTGACTGCTATACATGCTATACCTGCATATTTACGTTCTTATCCACTTCCAAATGGCTTTAAACAGTAACATATTAAAACATTAAAACAATAACAAATTAGTGAACAAATTTTTAGGCATTTTAATCCCAGTGTTAAAGATCGCATGCTCGATCTGTAATGAAAAATACAAGTCAGAAAAAATTGGAACCAGCGGGATTCGAACCTGTCATCTACTGCTTGCCGGGCAGCGACTTAACCACCAGGCTATTCTGGTTCACGGCCAAGTCACGATGAACTGGAATCAAATACCCAGGATCCTCTTCAGATTACAGATCGAGCATACGATCTTCAACACTGGGAGTAAAATGCCTAAAAATTTGTTTACAAATTAAAATTTACTGCAATAAAATATACCTACCTATTATGCCAGTAGTCTTGACTACGGGACCCCTTCGAGAATTTAACACAAATGAGTCACAATATTGTGCGCACCCCCGTAATCCTATTGTCCCCTTCGCCACTCACGCGCGTCAACACGCCACGGCCATCTTCCTCTTTCTTGCTCGCCCCCGACGAGTTAGGATGTCAAGTCACAGCGCTCCTGAAATCAGGTCTTTTTAGTATCTTTTAGGCGCGCTTTTTCGCATCTTTAAAGCACTTTTAGGTACCTATATTCTCTTAGATTATAGTACTTTTGTGTTTTAGTAGTCACTCTTGCCGATTGCAAGGGATTTTTGATTCCTTTTCTTGGCATTTATTTTTTCGCTTTCACGGTCAGCCGCACGTAGATATATCTGTGTGTTTGCGGGTGTTTCCGTTTGTCACCGAGCCTTTGGGTTCGGTGTTTGTTCTTACGGTTTTTGGCTGTGAAATTTTTTTGTGTGCGTATCTCCCAAATAAACTTTAGTTTTATTACCTGCATTCAGTTAAAGTATTTCATATTTGAAAAGTATACTTTATTGTCTGTTTTATTGCAGTGTTATGAATTTGGAAGAAGAAGCAGTTAGGTCGCGCAGACCTGCTTCTTCCGAAGAGTCGTCTAACAAGATGACTCGGCCCTCCAGAACTCTCCCGAGTACTTCGGTACATGGGGGAGGGAGGAGGGCTACGGGTAAGTTGCCTAGTGGTGTTTCCCTGCAGAGTTTGCCAGTCTCGGAGCTTGCGGCTTCGGGGCGGGTGGCGTTAACTGAATCTGGAATGTCAACTCCGAGGCCCGTGGCTTCGGGGTGGGTGGCGTCAGATTCTAGTGGTTTGGATATCTCGAATCCAATTCCCCGGTCGTCAAGACCAGAAGGGGGGCGGCTGTTTCCCGCACGGTAGCGTTCACTCGCTTAAATCCGTTGGGGGAGACGCGTCCCACTACTGCAGGGCAGCCCACGGGCTTAGTCCATGTTGGTCTGGGTTCTCAAACCCTAGCCCCCGGCCGATGCCATATGGGGGAACGAGTACTTCCCGGGCTGTCTACATTGCCAGCTGATGGGAATGCTCGAGCTAACAATTATGGACGCTCTTCGGAGCAACAGGTGTTTTCACCTGAGTGCGTGACTACTAGTGCTCTCCTATTGCCGCTCCCTAGTGGTTCAATAGCGGGTTCACACGCCTTTAGTAGTCAACGGGCACATACCGAGTCATCTCGGTCCGCCCCCGCACTGGGTGCTTGCAGCACCCAGCCCATGGCTATCGCATCTTTTTGCTCAGCCAATATGGGTAATTTGTGCGAGACTTTGGGTTCATACCCTCAGCGCACTACTCCCTTTGAGGGAGGTGAGCGTCCCTCCACGGAGGGTTCGGTTCGTGTTTCCGAAGCGGCTTTGGGGATCCGAACGAATCCGAATAAGCGCTCTAAGAAAAGGGTTTCGGCTACGACTCTTGTCGAGCCAGCCAAGAAGAAGGCCAAGAAAAAGGCAAAAAGGGGCAAGGTTTTGCCGGCCTCTTGCCCGTCTGGCATGGCTAACCCGGCTAGTTCCTCTCAAGCTGAAATGTTCATCATGATGCGGGCTTTCGCTCAGAATCAGGGTTGTTCCCTTGTACCGGGTACTTCAACCCTTGCTTCTGTCCCTATTCCGGGGTCTGACTTTGAGACTAATCAACCTTTTGTGATTGAGTCTTCTTTGTCTGAGTCGGGTTCGCATGCGCCTCCTATTCCCGCGGCCCTCGGGGCTCCGCCGGGCGAGGAGACTTATGTTGAACCATGGGAGGGTCCGCCTGCTGCGTCCTTTGTTGGCGGTCCTTTGTCCCAATCCACTCGGGTGGAACCAGAGTTAGAGGCGGCCTCTCAAGCTTCGGTTTCTGAATCGCGATTGCTTTGTTGTCTAATTATCTCCCTGAATTTCAGTCAACCCGCGCGCAAGGTTCGACTTCGCGTTGGTTCAGGCAGCAGGATTCCTCCGAGGGTATTTCTCTCGAGGAGGATTTTAAGCTGGAGTATGACCGCATCGAGGCTGCGCTTTTGGTTTAGCGCCCTGTTACGGTTAAGGGTAAGGCCTTTGCCTTCGGTTCCCAAGATCAAGACAGCTTTTTCAAAGCTAAGACTCTCTCTCCGGAGATTTTAGAGGTTGGTCGTCGCTTGCGGGCGACTAATCCGCTAACCTTCGTTGCTTATAAGACGGAGGATAGGCGTTGGTATAATGTTGAAAACCAGGTTAGGGCAGGTATGCGTTTGGCGGCTTTTCAAGGGTTTCTCTCCGACCTTAGGTCCAGGGCGGAGGAGTTGAACGTTACTGATGGTGACAAGCTGGTTATCGATGACCTGCTGCATACTCTTTTTTGTTTGCAGTGGTCACAGCTTTCCACTGCAGCTGCTTCGGTTACGTTACTTTGCAGGAGCCTGGCTCTTTCGGCACTGGGTGTTAAGGAGTCGGGCATTGCTCAACTTCTCCGAGATGTTCCGTCTCGGGGTCCTTCGCTTTTTGGTGGTCAATTTGCTACGGTTTTTCAGAGAGAGATTGATGCGCGAAAGCAGGTCTCGGATATGACTAAGCAGTTTCACACTCACTCTAAGTCGACGCGGGCCCCTGTCCGGCGGAGGCCTGCTGGTCCCGCTTCGGGTCAACACAGTCGTGTGTCTGGGGTCCCGCCTTCTGAGCCGCAGCCAGCTCCTTCTCGCGGGAGAGGGGGACGTGGCAGGGGCTATTCGAGAGGTTCTCGTGGTAAGGCGACGGCTTCGCTTAAGGCCAAGCCTAGGTTTTGATGGTCTTCCCCGAGCGTTTGTTCTTCCAGTCATGGTAGGTGGCCGACTTCATTCCTTTCTCCCCGCTTGGGAGGCCATCTCCGGGGACGCGTTTGTTCTCTCCGTCGTGCGAGACGGATTCTTCATAGATCTTTCCGCTTCGCTCCCCGGAGGGGCTATAAGAACTCGGTCACCTCCCATGTCTGCCCTGGCTCGATCTCATGCTTCAAAGGAGATCGAGTCTCTGTTGGAAAACAGGGCTATAGAAAGGGTAAGAGACAGGCCGTCTCTTTCCCTTTCTCCAATTTTTGTTATTCCCAAGCGCTCGGGAAAACTTCGTTTGATACTGAACCTGAAAAGAATAAACAAATTCATTCCTTCAGTACATTTTCGGATGGAGACTCTCGCCTCCATTCTCCCGTTGATCAAGAGGAAGGACTACGTGGTCTCGGTAGATCTCAAGGACGCGTATTTTCACATTCCCATTCATCGCGCTTCGCGCGATCTTCTGGGGTTCTCCTTCCTCTCAGAGACTTATCGTTTTCGCGCTCTTCCCTTCGGGCTGCGTCCGGCCCCTCGGGTTTTTACTCAAGTTGTAGCTGTGCTGGCGGCCTCTCTGAGGCGACGCGGCCTTCGGCTATTTTGCTACCTGGACGATTGGCTTCTTCTTGCGGAGTCGCGCGATCGTTTGTTAGACGAGACTCGTTTGCTCGTTAGTCTTACTCAAGTTTTTCTGGGGGCGGTGTTACACATACGGAATCAGTTGGCTCGGTCCAGTCGAGACAGGATTCTCATCATTGTCTCTGCGGCTTGCAAGCTCTTGCTGGCCAAAAGGGTCAAGGTCAGACAGTGGCTTCAGTTTCTGGGTTATCTAACCAGTCTAGTCGATGTTCTAGAGGACTGCCGGCTCCTCATGAGACCTTTTCAGAGACATCTCCTCAGGTTTTTCAAGCCGGGAAAAGATTCTCTGTTGGTCTGGATTCCAGTAGCAATAAGAATCAAGTCTCTTCTCTCTTGTTGGACGAGCGAGGAGTTTCTCGCGCGAGGCAAGTCCTTCAGTACCCCTCTTCCGTCGATCTCGGTTTCGACGGACGCCTCTCGGTTGGGGTGGGGAGGACACTGCAATGGCAGCACGGTCGCGGGGGATTGGTCTCATCTTGGGACTCTTCCCCATATCAATGTCCTGGAGTTTATGGCAGTTCTGTTGACCCTGCTCCATTTCAAGAGTCGACTTCTCAGTCGTTCAGTTCTGATCCTCACGGACAATGTCACTGTGGCGGCATATATCAATCGGCAGGGAGGCACTCGTTCGGCTGCCCTGAATGCCCTAGCAGCTCAGCTGTGGAGGTGGTGTCGTCGCATGGCGATCACACCCGTGGCCTCTTTCATCCCCGGTCGGGAAAACCTCATTGCGGATTTTCTGTCTTGGGGCAGGTGTCTTCCATCAGAATGGATGCTCCATCCGGAGGTCTTTTGCCGCATTCGCAGTTGCCTAGGTCCACTGGAAGTGGATCTATTTGCGTCGGTGCTAAACCACCAGCTGCCGAAGTATTGCTCCCGTGTTCGCGATCAGGGAGCATGGGCTCTCGATGCTTTCTCCCTCAGCTGGGAGAACCTTCAAGGATTCGCCTTTCCTCCCTTCCAACTGATTCCGCGAGTTTTGCGGAAAATCAGGGAAGATCGGGCTCGGGTGCTTGTGATAGCTCCCTTTTGGCCCAGGAGGAATTGGTTTCCGGAGCTAATGAGCCTACTAAGGGCTCAACCGTTCGTTCTCCCGTTAAGAGCGGATCTGGTGTTGCAGCCCCTCTCGGGGATTCTTCACCACAGTCCGGAGTCCCTTCATTTGACTGCTTGGCCCCTGTCAGGGAATCTGCAAGACAGTCGGGTCTCTCTGATAGAGCCGCGGACTTTTTAATGTCCAGTCGTAGGGTTTCTACTAGGGAAATTTATAATTCCCGTCTCTCGGTCTTTTTCCTTTCGTGTAAAGAGAGAAATCAAACCCCAGTGCGTGAGGACAAAGTTTGGTGTCCTGTGAGGGCTCTCAAATGGTATATTGATAAGACTAAGTCTTATCGTAAGGATGATCAGTTGTTCCTGATCACTAGAGAGCCTTTTTCTCCTGCTTCTCTTGATTCCATTTCTAGATGGATCGTTGAGGCTATTAGGGCTGCTGGCACAGAGGCTCTTTTATCCGACAGTAAGCCTCGTGCTCATGACACTCGTAGTGTCAGCACTTCTTGGGCTCTGTTTCAAGGTGTGGCGCTTGTTGATATTTTGAAGGCTGCTTATTGGCGTTCGCCCAATTCCTTCATTTCTTGCTACATTAGGGATGTTCCCGCAGGTGAGGCTATGTTTGCGTCAGCCACCTTGAAGGCCGCTGTGTCTTCTTTGTAATCTTTGGTGTAATCCTATTCCCTTCTGCGTGAAACATGCCTCCCGCTCTTTGAGTTGGCGCTGGTCTGGCATAATAGGTAGGTATATATGATTTATTGCAGTAAATTTGTAAAATCAGCACTGATTTTCTTATTTACTATATAAATCTATATACCTACCTATGACCCTCCCTCCTTCCCCTCGCCTTGCAAGCAACATTTTTCTACTTGGGGTTGCTCGCAAAAGAGGAAGATGGCCGTAGCGTGTTGACGCGCGTGAGT
Source organism: Heliocidaris erythrogramma (assembly GCA_025617745.1). Lineage (NCBI taxonomy): Eukaryota > Metazoa > Echinodermata > Echinoidea > Camarodonta > Echinometridae > Heliocidaris > Heliocidaris erythrogramma. Next base: position 33,470,886 of record CM046870.1, on the reverse strand, counting down.
GGCGAAGGGGACAATAGGATTACGGGGGGTGCGCACAATATTGTGACTCATGTGTGTTAAATTCTCGAAGGGGTCCCGTAGTCAAGACTACTGGCATAATATGTAGGTATATAGATTTATAGGTATATAGATAGATGTGCAACTGAAATTAATGGATAGCAGATCTTGAGATCAAATAAAAAGCTTTTGGTGTTAGGAGTTCGATTGCTAACGAACTCGAGTTGAGATCGCTGACCATTCATATAGCTTGACCCAGAAATAAAAGATGATTCAGGATTTCAAAGTTTGCATTTTGTTTGTATATTAATTTTATAAATTATTTTATTATCTTGTCTTCTCTTTATTAAAAAAAAAAAACTACAGATGTCCATATCAATCTTGTCTTATCTGCTTGTGCTGCACACCATCCTAGGCATCGGCTTCGGCCAATCTCTCTTTACCGAAAGAGAAATGGGCGCCATCTACGCCAAGATAAACTCGGTCCCGCTCTCTGCGTTAAACGAATCTGCGTTAAACGAAGAGATGTTTGATTCGCTGGTCAAGGAGATTATGACATCACAAGGTGTCAACATAAGCAATCAAATTGATCAATGCAGTTACCGACGCCTTCTTGAGCCGCAGTTTCTGAACTTCACCACGGACACTGGAGGCAAGTGTGATTTGGATAGATTTGTTCCACGGAATTAGAAGTTGATTTGATTCGATTTGCCTTATTTCTTTTTTATTCTTATTTGTTCTCTCTCTTTCAGGCTCACAAATTCTTTGACAACAAATTCTTTATGGTAAAAGAATAGGTTGCCAATTAAATGTGATATATTTATATATATTGCATCAAAACGGCTGGACTGACAATAAGCAAAGAGTGATAGCATGAGTACCCACAAAAGAGGGTTTACCTTGTCTGCCCCTACGTATTAGCTAGACAAAAATTGTGTTTTATGCATTACAAACTACATGTATGTAGTTTCCCAATTCATTATAAGAAAGGCAATAATATCCATGATAATGAGGACACAAACAAAGAAGGCCGATGTATCTTTTTGACGTTATTTATGAATATTCTTCTGAGTAATGTGCATTGTCTGTCTGCCATTCTGTTCCTATCTTCTTCACGTATCTCCCGTTCTATCGTATTATGTCTGCGCGTCTCTTTTTCTCTCTCCTATTTCTCTATCTCTCTTTCTTACTTTGGTGTTTGTTGTTTTTTCCTTTCTCACTCTCTCCTTTTCTCACCCCTCTCATTCCTCCCTCCACCATTCCTTGCATCCCTCTATGTACATGTATCTCTATAATGTATCCATATCCAATCGGTAGGGCCACCCTTGGGTTCGATTTCCGGACAAGCCCCCCATTTTGTTTCGGGCCAACTTATAATCCGTATTCTCAGGTTTCTTTATCATGCTTAAGAAGACATCTAATAAAAAAATTATTTACGCCGGTCCTGTACAGTATGAAAACCATGTTGGAACTCTCCGTAGCATGATCCCATGACGCAAATCCTTTCTTTTTATCTCCTCTATTTCTCTCCCTCTCACTTTCTCCCCCCCCCTCTCTCTCTCTCTCTCTCTTTCTCTCTTTGTCAGTCTTATATACACACGGAGAACCTCCCCGCCTCCACACACACTGTATCACTCTTTCTTTCTTTCTATGTGCACTACTCAAGCAATTTTAACCATCCTTTTATTTTTTTATTTTTTTTTTAGAGCGGTATTGCCCCTCTTATTATGATGAGATACAGTGCTGGAAAGCTTCTCTACCAGGGAATGTCACTTTGCCGTGTCCGTCGTTTTTCAATGGCATCAAATATGACAGCAACAGTAAGCACAAAATTCCGTTACCCTTTGATCGCGCGTCCCCAGTCGCTGATGCAGCTGTACGTGCCGTGTGCAAAGGGCATGAGACGTCTGTCGATGGATCTAAATTCTGCTAGAATCTTGAATGTATTTATTTATTTATTTATTTGATTCCTGCATGTTTCACAATAATCAGTTTCATACATACAAACTTTGAAAATAGAAACACACAGAGGTCTGGCAATATAAGCTGCACGCTTGAAGTTTTGCCATACCTAACATCTTACATATTTCATACATTCTTAAAAGTAAAACATAGATTAATAGATTAAATACAACAACAAAAAAGTGCAAATATAATACACTATATACAGATACAAATACAGATAAAGAATAAGA